>JAOTQJ010000072.1:14569517-14687864 GCA_025642045.1 Solanum sejunctum
AAATTTCTGTAGAATTTCGGGCTAGGTTAAAAAGGAATTTGGGTTGGTAAGTGTTTGCGTGCCCCTATCGGGCACTGATCATGACCCCCGGGGTGGGGTGTGACAACATTATTGGAAATGGTAAGATTAATGATGATGCATTCAAATGCCTATCTCTTGCTAGGGAGATGCATTACTGACTGTAGCTTACATATTGAATAAAGTACATTTTAGATCAGTATTGTACACTCCTTTTAAATTTTGGACTGGTCATAAAAACAAATCTAATAATTTATGACCTTGGGGGTGTGGTGAATATATTATATATCATTTTGGAGTGTTTGGTAAATTAAGTTCAAAAAGAAAAAAGTATGTCTTTATAAAATATTCATAATATTTTAGAGGTATGTTTTTATTGATAAATTGGAAGATGGAAGTGTTGCTGAAATTGAATAACATGATGTTAGATTTTAAGAAAATAATTTTTTTCAAAAAGGGTGAAATAATTGAAGGTAATCCTCTCTACGAAATGTTCAATTCAGAAGGCCAGATAATATCACCAGACATATTTGCTAAGACAATTAAATAAAAAATAATTTTTGGTCTAACTGGGAGTTCTAAACCCCAAAGTCCAATAAGGATGAACTTTATCTACATAAGAATACAAGAAAAGGAGTATCTATAATATCCCTTATGTTTATATGCTTAAAAATTATTGGAAGTTAGAAATTTTACTGATGGTTTGATCCTACGAGCTAGTCTATGATCTGTAGAAGGAATTACAGGTCATAGGTGGGTTTGTCGAATACGTCTAGTGAAAATAGAAAATTGAAGAATTTATAAAAGTTGACTTATGAGTTACCAGGATGATCATATAAGAAACCATGGCTTGTTAAAGGTTTTGTCTAAAGGAGTCCTGAAGGGCGAAAGATTTTCCAAGCCAGAAATGCTCCTACGAAAGTCGTTAATGGAACTATGGGTTGTCTTGCATGTTCGTGGTTTAGAAGATGGAAATTCTAGAAACTCAACTTTTTTAGCACATGTTTCTGCAAGACAAGTCACTATCCAAGGATGAACTTCGACCCAAAAAAAGGTTTCAATGGACAATTCTGACAACTTTTAATGAATGGTATTTTTGACAATTCCAAATCATTTAAGTCCTTAATTACGTCATCTTAGATATGCTAACTACCTTAACCAATTTGGCCCTTATAAATTCTAGTCCTGAACTATTCAAAGCCTTTAACATTCAAAATTCTTTTAAGGGTTCTTAATATTTCTCTCTCTAAGTTAAGGGCTCCATTAAAGCTAGAGCTTGAAGATTTGACCAAGGTTTTTATAGATTTTCGTCTTCCATTCTAAGGATTCTCACTTGAGTTATGTAGATCTTTATTCATGGATTAGTTTCATTGATGAATCCCAATCCAAAACTTTTTTTTCTCAAAGTTTCATGATGATTTCCTATGGGCTATTAAGCTATGATTCCTAATGCATAGATTATGATTCCTATATGATGATTACATCCAATTATGTATGAAGTATGAAGAATTTTATGATTTCTATGGTTTTCAAGAAAAAGTATGTGACTTCAACTATGCATAATTAGGGATTAATGATTTGGTATGGGTTCCAATGATTTAAATTGGTTTAGCTGCATCTTTCCTCTATGAATCTCATCAAATTGCAGGATTTTAATGCAATTGCCCATGGAGCCACACTTGGCCCTAATCTCTTATGTTAAAGTTATGGATTTTCATGATGATGATCCCAAGTATGTAAAAAATATGTTTTTATAAGAATAATGGTGTTATAAAAATGATAATTATAATGCTATGATAAAGACAGTTATGAAAAACCTATATGTTTATAATGATGATATTAAAGTGAAAATGTCTACCCATACCATGATGAAAGTTAAAATAGATGGTTATTCTTATGATATGAGATATTTTTATGAAAGACTATGATAACTATTTTATAATCTAGAAAGTATGATTTTTAAGAAGTATGAAATTATGTGAAAAGTTATGTATATGCATGATTTATGTATTCCGTGCGTTATGACTTAGCACCAAATGAGGTTGGGGTGGGACTTAACCTAAGGGGTCCTTAATGTAAAGCCTATATTTCTCATAACGACGCGTCACCGTAGGTGATGATGATTATGTGCCTATATAGTATTATGTTAGTGAATCCACATAAGTAAAGCATATGCCTAAATGGAAGGTTCCCATAAGGTTTAGGTTAAGCACTTACAGAAATAGGAAGGATCTCTTAAGGTAAGGCATAGTCTACCTTGGCAACATAGACTACTTTTTTACTCGGTGTAGAGGTAATATCGGGATTTCATGTAATAGTCCACATGGTCTTATATGTCGGTTATAGTCTTATTTCCACATATGTATGTTAAGCTTAGAAATGGATTTAATAATGTTCTTCTTAAGATTTTTAACTAACATTGCTCATGTATATCATGTCCTTATCCTATTGATTATGATTATGCATATTGATATTATTATGATGTCCTTTGATCCATGGCATACCTACATGCTTAGTACATTCCACATACTAACACATATTTTTTGCCTATATTATCTAACCATGTAGGGATGGACGATGAGGAGACTATTCCATTACGTGGATATATTCAAATTTTAAGCTTGAAGACCTATAGGTGAGTTCCCATGCTTCAGGGACAAGCCCCTTTATGATATTTTTCTATTGAGACTTTGTTATTTTCTTTTGATGTGCATCTTAAGGGTGAGCTAATATGCTATGTTCTAGGCCCTGCCAAGATCTTATGATATAGGGGCATATTTTAGACACAAAGGATTGATCTAAATACACTCTGATGGCTTATTCTCTTATATATGATTATTTTACCTCATAAATGCTTGTGATATGAATATGAGGCTTAGATCAGTTGCCTTCGGGTGTCACATTCGTCGTGTCATGTCTAGGTCCTAGGTCTCGGTCATGACAAAAGTGGTATCGAAGCCCAATGTTTGAAACCATCTAAGGGAGTCCAATATGCTGCATCTAGTAGAGTCTTGTTAATTGGTGTGAAGGATGCCACATCCATGAATAGAAGGCAATGAGACATTTAGTAAAACTGCTTCTTTTGTATTCTATGTCATGCCTATGAAACTTTTGTATTCCAATGCTTGTCCTTTAGTGTTTTCAAAAATGAATCCAGGACGTACTCCTTTGCCTAGGGAAGCTGATGGTAATGAAGACCAAGCTCTCTCGACTCCTCAAGCTCCTCAAGACCCTCAAACAGACCAAGTTTCTAATGATTAGTTTAGAGTTGCTATTACTATATTGGCTCAAGTCGTTGCTTCTCTAAAGACTCATATTCCGAACTCAAAAATAAGAGATTTATCTAGAATAGAACCCTCAGAGTTTCATGGTACTAAGGTAGATAAGAATCCATAAGAGTTTGTTGACAATATCTACAAGGTGGTGAAAATCATGGGAGTGTCTTCTGAGGAAAAGGTTGAATTAGTGGTGTATCAACTTAAGAGAGTCGCATAAGTTTGATTCACTCAATGAAAGTCCGAAAGAGTTGAAGAAGGGCCTATTGGTTGGTAGATGTTCAAAACCTCTTTCATTAATCGTTTCTTCCCACTTTAACTAAAGGAATCCAAGTATGGAATTCATGAAATTGAAACAAGATGGCATGAGTGTGGGGAAACATGCACTTAGGTTTACCAAACTGTCTAACTTTGCTCCTTCCTTGGTGGTCAGCTCTAGCGACGTATGAATAAATTCACTTTGGGTGCATCTGACTTGGTAAAGATAGAATGCAAGTCCACGATGCTTGTTAAGGAAATGGACATCTCTAGACTCATGGCCTATGTCGAATGAGGACAAGGGAGCCCAAGAGGGTTTGATATGATGGTGAATTTTCTTATGGTAAGTTTGGTGGTGGTCGTTTCTAACAAGGGCAAGGGTCTTCAAAGGATGCTACTCTAAGGTTTGACAAAGAGAAAGGGGCTCTCCTAAGGCTCAAGGTAAAGTTGCGAAGGGTTGTGCTATTCCTCCCACCGGCCCTAGGTATGTAAATAATCATGTAGAAAGATACTTAAGAGGAACAAATAGTTGCTTTGGTTGTGGAAAGATGGGAGATAGAATTACAAAATGTCTTAATATTGCAAATACGGGTAAAGAAGGGTGTCCACAAGGTCAAGGAGCTCAAAGGGGACAAGTGCAACAACCACGTGATAATCAGTTCTATACTTTGTATGCTAGACAAGAAGTCAATGAGTCTCCCGATGTGGATATCAGTATGTTAAGAGTCTTTGATCATGATGTGTATGTTTTGGTTGAACCCAATGCCAATATGTTTTTGATACTCCATGCCTTGCGATAAAATTTGATGTGTCTCAAAAAGTTTTGTTAGAACCTTATTCGGTCCATACTCCTATTAGTGAGTCAATCCTAGCCAAGAAAGTCTATAGAAATAATCATTCCATGTCGGTTTTACATAAAGTCTTGCCATGTAATCTAGTTGAGCTTGATATGATTGATTTTGATGTTATTCTTGATATGAATTGGTTGCATGCATCTCATGCTTCTATTGATTGTAGGACCGATAAGGTCCCATTACAAGTCCCTAATGAGCTTTATTATTTGAATCCTCAAGTAAGTGAAGAAAATCCCCATTATTGATTTTCAAAAGATTTCATTCACTTGAGGTAATCTCATTGTGGAGTGAAATAGGTTAATAAAGATGAATATACCTGCCATGTCCAACAGCATCAAAGGGTGAGAGAATATCCGTGGAATTATTAAGTTTTGTAGTAGTTTGAGCTCCAGCTGAGAAAAACCTGGCGGATACTATTTTACCATTGCAGGAAGTCTGGGGAAATAAAGGACCTTCCTCACAAGCTCCAGAAAAGCTATTAGTAACAGAATTATTTATGGTGGGATCATACGCAAAGCTGGGGTGATCTGGGTTAATGCCAGAATCAATAAACCCAATCACAATTCCTTCACCCGCATTTCTATCTCCTCCTTTTTGTGTCCATACTGCAGGTATCCCTAAAAATTCTGGAGTGTAAGTAGTCATCTGTTTAACTCTCTTATCTTTCTCCAACAACTTCACTCTGGGGGCACCTTTCAACTTCTGAATCTATAATTATTGAAAGAGCGTTAGAAAATATATGAAGATCAAAATCTAACTTGTTATAACTTAACTTAATTTTTAAATTTGTGCCTTTAGAATTTAATATTTAGAGCTCATTTGGCTTAGCTGAAAAAAAATTAGCTTTTAAAAAGTACTTTTAAAGTGTTGAAATTTATTTAAAAAATAAACAGTTATATGTTTGGATAAAAAGTATTGTAGTTGAGAAAAAGTTGTTGATGTGTTAATTTTTAAATATATAATTTGGATAGATCACATGAAAATTTTAAGATGCCTCTTTTTTCATGATTGAAATCAAAACAGGATTAAGATATTCAATTGTCAAATATTCCAATTGTTTAAATTTTCTCTTGTTCTCTCAAGAAACTTCTAACATTTAACCAACCAATAATGCTTACTCTTTCTAATGGCATCCATGTCCCTTCTTATTTCACCTAAAGAATTTAAGATATTGGTAAAGTACATTCATGAATAATAATATTTATTTATCATTCACGTACTTCTCTTACTATCATAAATTATTTATTAAAAAAATAGTGAAAGAAGGATAATATATATAAATAAACATACATTTATATTCTAATATTAAAAGGTTTGATAGAAATAGAAATGTTCAAATAAACAAGAAGAGCAGCGGTGAGAACAATGCTAGGTGGTGGTTTGGAAGAGCAAAATAGCGCTGGACTGTGGTTTGAATTAAAATAATGAGAAAGGAAAGAGTAGTTAGGGTTACTTTAGTTAAGAATTATTTTGGGAATATGAAAAAATATTTAGGCCAAATAGGTAAATATTTTGGTCAAACTATAACAACTTTTACGCTAAAACAAGAAGAAGTTGGGGTCGGGGCGAGGGGTAGCTGCTTTTTATCTTTTAACTTATTTTTAATAAATTTTAACTTTTTTAAAGCAGTTTTAAAAATTGCCAACACTTTTATCTATCTATACTATATTAAAAGCATCAATACTTTTAGAAATATTGTTTGAACTTTTTGACCTTCGTTAAAAGACTCTCCTTTAGACAATTATTTTTTTCACTATAATTTATTTATTTAGTTTCAAAATTCACTTTTTGATTGAAATTTCTTTATATTTAGAATTAACTTTTGATTAAAATTTCTTTATATTTAGAATTCACTTTTGATTTAGGGCTATTCTACTTAAAAAAATTAACAAAAATTTTAATTGTCAAATATTTTGTTAATAAAAGTATCTAATATAATAAATTTAAAAAGAAAAAAATCAATAAAATTTAACCAATTGCTTTTATACTTAGGAATCTTTTGTTACTTTAAATTTTAGTCAATTAGTCATTTAACTTCTAACTGCTCAACTCTAAATTATTATTTTATGTATTAAAAACTATTGACATATCTATATTTTAAGCAATTGAATTGATTTTCTCATCTTTTGTTGTATTGCAATATACTAAATTATAACATCAAACTAATAATATTTATTTAATTTTATTTATATGAATATTGTATTTATTTAATGACAAGTACTATTTCTACATAACTTTTAAATTGACATAGCTCATTTTGCGCAAAGCACGTATACTAAACTAGTAACCTAAAAAGAGCTTAAAAGCAGGTTTGACTAGCTTTTAAACTAAGACAAACGGGCTCTTACTATTCCATATATGTGATGATGAGTATTTACAATCCAATTCATATTTGAGCCATTATACATGTAAATATTAGCATCTGAGCGCTATGGCAACTTTTAACACAATTTGAATAAATTTAGAATTTTAAATTTTCTTTTGCCATGATCATGGAGTTAGTTTAGTGATCACAAGTTTCTTGACAATTGGGTCTTTGCCATTAGGGGGTAGTGGAAGAATAAAGGAGAGTTAATCTGGATAAGTATTGACCTCTAAATTTGTGATAGATTTAGGTGTGATTGTAGTGGTCTTCAGTCTTTACTTGTTTGGGATAGTGAACATGGTTCTAAAATCTCAAAGGGAAGACACCATATATAGTATAAAAATAAAAGTTAATTGAATAATGATTTTTTATGGTCACTCGTTAGTTAGTATTTGTCATGGAGTTTTTCTCATTCCTTTATTTGTTGTGCTGGATATGGCTTTGCTCTTTCTTGGATTATATTTTATTATTGTTAGTAATTTCATTTATGATTCTAATTGAACAAGTCTTATTTAGTTATTTTCCGTTTCAACAGCTCCCAAAGTCTCTGTAATATTTTTTTTTCATTTTGTATCTTGGTTTCTGTTTGTTGCTCTTTACTTTTAACAAGGTGTTGGGCCTTTTTTTTTAATTCCTGTTCAGCTGCTTGTCATCTAGTTCCTTGACCTCAACTAATTTTGTATGGGCACTTCATTTTTTTCTTTGTTTGTTCCTGTGCCATATTTTGTTCCTTAGGATTGTTGTTCTTAACTTCCTCTCCTATTTCTTCCCTTTTTTTAGTAGTTGGATTTACCATTTTACCTTTCTACTTTCATGGTTTTGTTGTTATTTTCTACTTATAATATGTGCTACATCTCATTTTGGTAAGGGATTGTCTATTCTTTCTTCCTTTACTGATAAATCAATATTTTTTTATTGAATTGAGTAATTCATTTTGAACAACCCTACCTTAAGGTTACGTTTTGAACAACTGTGCTCACGTTATTTAGAAACATTAGTAATAAATTATATTGTAACTATCATTTTTCACAATTGATAATTTATTTAACTAATTTTGTAATTATGAAATTTGAACAAAAGAAAATTACATGTATTAGTCCATTCTTTTTTTAATTTTCCACTTGGTTGTTCCATGTCTATTAAGAATAATGATTGATATGAATATTTTATCAGAATATTCATATTAATTGATCTTTACATCTTGATTTATTTTTTTACATGTTTTTGTTAAGTTAAAAATGAAAATCTTATATATATATATATATATATATATACACACATGTACGTACATATATACATGTACCTGTCATATTTTCTAACTTGATCCTTTCATAACTAAATTACATGGCATGCATTGCATTGCTCTCATACTTAGTGCATTCAAAGTGCTAATGCATACTTCTTTGCCAATATTGTGTTATAATATAGGGCTTGGCAATCGCCCCACACACTCTCGAGGTTAGAGAGAAAGCTTGTTGGTTTTATTGGTGATTCCTTATGCTTTGGGGGCTACCTAGTAAGTTTATATTATTTTCTATCTTTAGACTATGTTGTTACTTTGAGACCATTTATTTTCTTTAGTTGGGTGAGCTAGTAGCTTGTTCTATGTCCCCGCCTATATTAATATAAAAGAGGCATCTCTAAACAAAGAAAATAGATAAGCCAGTTTAATTGGGCCTATGCTTTACCATTATCCTTAGAATTTATTTGGGGACTTACCTATTAACTTGTTTCCAATTGTTATTTACTTATGTTTGATATGATAAGATGGCTCAGTTGGGGTTTCTTTGGGAATCTTTATCGTCATGTCACACCTAGTGTCTATCTTGGGTTGTGACAAACTTGATATTAGAGCACAAGGTTTAAGGTGTTCAAGGGAATCTAGCATGCCATGTCAAGTAGAGCCTTATTTATGGGTGTGAAGTGCATCACATCTACAAGTGGAGACTATGAGGAGTTTTAGGAAATGTTTCATTTACTTCATGATCTATATCATGCAATAGAGTTGTGCCTTGAGATTCCTCTTCCTAATGATTGTTCTTTGCAATTTTAGAAAGATGCCTCCAAGAAGAGCCCTGGCCCAAAGAGAAGACAATGCCAATAAGGGACAACTACCTCAAGTCCCTAATGATCTTGTAGCCAAATAAGTGATTAATGACGAGTTTCCTAACTCTATCTCTATTCTTACCCAAGCTATAACTAACTAAGTGAACCAAGGGTCATAAGCTCCTCCAAATGTAGCTATATTGGCTGCAAGGGTTAGGGATATTACAAGAATGAAACCTCTTGAGTTCCATATATCCAAGGTAAATAAGGATCTATAAGACTTCATTAATGAGATACACAAGATTGTGTCTATCATGGTCTTATCATTGAAGGAGAAAGCTGAATTGGAGTCCTATCAACTTAAGAGAATCGTACAAGTGTGGTATAACCAAAGAAAAGAGAGAAAAGTTTAAGAGCACCCTATAGGTTTGGAGGATTTCAATGTTATATTTCTTGGCTGTTTCTTCCCACTTGAACTAAGGGAGACAAAGGTGCTGGATTTTATTAATCTTAAGCAAGTGTATATGAGTGTGAGTGATTATGACCTTAAGTTTATGAAGTTGTACAAGTGTTTCCGAACAATACTAACCAGCCTCAAGCACGTCTGAGCAAGTTTTTTCTAGGGATCTCAAACTTGGCAGTGAAGGAATGCATGACCACTATGTTAATTAAAGAAATATATATTTCTAAACTCATGATGTATACCAAAAAATTAAAGAAGAAAAGATTAAGGAAAAGAGGGTTAAGGTGTTCAAGAGGGCTTAACAAATAATGGTTCTTCTTTTATCAATGTTATGGTTTCTAGGCAAGAAGATGAAAGGCACCATATCCCACTTGTCAAAGGTGTGATAAGAAGCATCAAGGGGAATTCATGGCTAGTAAATATAGTTGCTATGTGTCTGGAGAAGTTAGTCACAAGAGGAGAGATTTCTCGGTAGCTACTAGGATAGGGAGAGACATGCTCAGGCTACTCCATCTAGTATGTTATGGGTTCCTTTTTTTGGTTTGATGATTTGTATGGATTCGTTTCATGACTAAGAAATTTGGTGTGCCTGTTGAATCCAGGTGTTTAAGTTGTTATATTAGTGAAAGTGTTACTTCTCATTCCTAGCATTATGCATCCCTACGTTTAAGCATTTCCATGTCAGTTCATATGCATGCATGTTTAGGAAGTTAATTTCAGTGATGATTTCTGCAAGTTGTGAAATCTTATGATTTTTGCATCTAGATTTGTAGTATTGCCTTCATGTTAGGTTGATAGGCATTCTTTATACTCTCTTTGTGCTAACTTGTCACATTTAAGAATGAATATTCCCAAGGAGTGATATTGTAATACCCCAAAATTTGGAAGTCAAAATCAAAATGAAAGTTTATAAAAAGGACTCTGCTGATAACCATGAGCCCTTTTGTATGTTTCATAGATGATTCCACGAACCATAAAAAAATGCTTGTAAAACTTGGAGATGATTTTGGAATGTCATACTCAAACCATAAAGGGTCTATGTATATGTCGTAACAAATTTTAGTTCCTAGATTGAGTCCGTAGATATATATTCAGAGAAGAGAAAATTGAACTTGATAGGACGAGTGATTTTTATAGGTTGTGCTATGCATTATGAGTTGTTATAAGTCTCATGGACTCCACTATTACTTAGAAAATAATTGTAAAATGGAGGAATTTACGAGATGGTTCAATGGTATATGGATAGAACCACGATCCATAGAAGAAGGCCTGTAGAAAAATTCCAGAGACCCAAAATTGGCTTGTTTTTTGTGGACGGGTATCTATGTCCTATAGAAAGAACTACAGATCATAGATGGCCCTTGTGGTCTGGTCGAGTCAATTTTAATAAGGAGTATTTTTGACATATCCTACTCTTATAACCCCTAAACTATGTCATTTTGGTCTATAACTAATCCATAACTGTCCCAACCCTCCTAATTTCACATCATTCTCACCCAAAACTTTATGTACTCAAATTCTCCTAAGTCTCTTCCTCCTCAAAGTTCGATTGAAGAAGTCAAGCTAGGGTTTTAAGGTCTACCATTTAAATTTTAATTTTTTTCAAGTATTTTATTGAAGGTATGCGGGTATTTATTCATGGGTTCCTTTCATCCATAGAGCCCAAAGAATTCCTCTCTTTTTCATCGAACTTCATGTATGTGTTTTATGAATTTTCATAATTTTAATTCCAATTATATGAATTATATTTTATATTATAATTATCAATCTAATGGAGTATACATTGTCATTAATTTCTTGATTTCAATGGTTTTTATACAAATTTCTCATACATGCAGTCTAGGGTTTATGAAATTGATGTTGGATTATTTTATTTATGATCTCATTTCGTGATATTACTAAATGTTATGCATGATTTTAATGAATTGATACCCAGACCTACATAATATGCAGGTATGAATTCATTAATATCATAATGGATCCTCTTAACTATGATTCCATTGGTATTGTCCTACATGATTTTAATATAATTTCATGTAGTCTTACGCATTATGCTATGATTTTATTTGAAGGAGAAGTTATGCATTATGAGCATGATTTGATAAAGTTTTCAAGTAAGTCACATATGAAATATAAGTCAAATATGAATGATGATGAGTTCTTTCACTCAAGCATGAATATGTAATAATAAAAGGACTATACTCATATTATATAATATAACATTAAGAATCTATTTTATAATTATGATTTCTGTAAAATGGATGGATTAGTAGATATTGTCCCTCCTATGACATGATATGATAAATGATTTATGATTATGATTGTTCTATTGAAAATTTATGTCATACTCTAGGAGGGTACCCTAGGAGTGGCTAGCACTCGGAGACTATTGTTAGCTCCTAAGAGCACCACTCAGCCTCTTTGCCATTGTTCAATCAACTCATCAGCGGAAGATTCAATATAGTAGTCAACTAACAAAAGATAATATGAATAAGTATCTCAAAGAAAGGAAACGGGAATCAAACAATCCCGACACTATCCATCAACCATCTATGTCTTCGACGCCTCTATAACTAACATCTAAGAAAGCACAATGATAGACCGTGCATACCACAATCAAAAGAATTAGTGACATAAAGATAAATAAATAACCATCCTCCAAATGCTGTGGAGGACTCACCATTGACCGGAATCAAAGCTCTGAACCTCAACCATTGGGCTGCTGAAGTCTTCTGTCTATAGTATTTGCATCATAAAATGATGCAGCACCAAAGGGGAGTTAGTACATGGAATGTACTATATGTAAAATGGGCTAAAGGAAAGGAAACATTTTAACAATCTCTCATTAATCACTCAGCCTCAGCTCAGAGTAAGTGACATGACTTTATCACCTCACTATCTATCAAACATCAAACCATCATTTCACATCAGAGTTCTATCCTCATGAAATCTATCTAGGAGTTTCTTGAACCTACATCTATCACCTATGAACTATGATGGTACAATGAAGCGATGTTGTTACGGCATCCGCCCAGTACCTTGCTAGGGTAAAAAGGCATATATTAGAGGTTTATAATAATAGTAAGTCCTCTCTTGGGACTAAGGGAATATCCATTCTCGCTGTCAAATCCTCTGCTACGCTAGCCGTGTAGATAATGAGTGCTAGTCGGACTCACTCTTACTCATTTTTGATACTCAATACTCCTCCCAGGACTTGACATGCTCATAGGTCCATCAATGCATCAAGGATGCCCGTCACTCAACTGCTATGGGCAAGATAATCTTTTTGAATTCAAGGGAATACATTAATCTGACTCTATTAGTATAACTTCAACAATCACAATCATCAACACTCATCACCTTAAGACTCAGACTCAATCAAACACCACATTCGAACAATCAAGGCTATAGACATCCCCTAAGTTTATTATTCAAGTGTTTACAGAGAGAATTTGCAAAGGTTAAATTATAATCACCTAGTAATGAAGATATAAAATAAATAGTGTACATGATGATCATCAATTTAGGATGTAAAATATAGTTTAAATCATAAAATCAAGAACTCAAGAAACTTTCAAGAATCACAATTCAAGACCTTTCAAGGATCAATTATACATTCTAACTCTATCTTGGGCACATGGAAGAACAATTTCGTGCTTTTGGGGTATCTTGTACATACCTGGAAATGAAGATTTCTTCAAGGAATCAAATCTTCACCGGGAACCCTCACTTGTCTCACCTCTTCTTCTCTCTGACTTAGTATAAAAATAATAGACTTAGAATATTTTTGGGTTTAAACCTTCCTTTGTATGAAATATACTTCGAAAACCATCCTGGGAATATTAAATTAAGTCAGTAAAGATGAATTTGCCCTACCTGAATTAAAGAAAAAAACATCTCCCCCATGTACTAGTGCGCGATGCGCACTAGTGCTTTCATGCATTTTTTTGCGAATTTCAATTCTCGATGAATTTTTTAAAAGATAGACAAGTGTGGTTCTATGTTCTCTCCACATCGCGGAAAGGGCCCAGAAAACCCACTATTTTAAGCATTGTTTGAAAATTTTAATTTGCATTTTTTTGCACTAAATTCAAGTTGAGACCATTTTCTGACTCAGTTTTTTTCACTGATCGCAAATTTGGTCTCAAATTTTCTATTAGAGCTTTGAAAGATATGTTATGCATATGATAAATTTTAGGGACGTTTTAATAATTTCACAGGGTGTTACATCATCTACCCACTGGAATTATTCATCCTCGAATTCTGAGTAAAGGTTAAATGGGGACTCGAATAACCTTTGAACTCATCCTATTCCTCACTCAGGAATACTCAAACTCTCACTATCCACCATCTATCTATCTCCGTCTTAACTCGGGAATGGAATAACACAAGGCATAACTTAATGGAAAAGAGCATTCAGAATTGGTAGGAATAAGGATATTTACCTTCGACGTTATGATCACTTGGCACGAATAGATGCGGGTACTTGATCTCAACACATTGATTCCTCCATAGAACTTTAACTAAGGCTATCTCTTTGTTCCTCAGCTTACGAACTTATTGGTCAAGAATATGGACTGGAAGTTCCTTGTATGCTAAGTTGTCCTTTACCCCAGTATGTTCTATAGGAATTGCTAAGGCTGGATCTCCCAAACACTTCTTCAGCATAGACATGTGGAACACCGGGTGAACTCCACCTAGCATGGAAGGCAAGTTTAACTCATAAGAAACCTTCCTAATCCTTCTCACAATTTGGTATGGTCTGATGTAACAGCGACTCAGCTTCCCTTTCTTACCAAATCTTATGACACACTTCATGGGTGACACCTTTAGTACACTTAATCATCTACCTCAAATACTAAGTCTCTTCTTCTCGCATCGATATATGATTTGTGGCGACTCTGGGCTGTCTTCAACTTTTCCCAAATGACTTTCACCTTCCATAGGCTAGTGTACAAGGTCAGGCCCAATCAACTAAGCCTCACCTACCTCGAACCAGCCTACCAGTGATCTACATCTCCTCTCGTATAATGCCTTATACGGGGCTATCTAGATGCTAGCATGATAACTACTATTATACATAACTCAATCAACGATAGATGATCATTGCAATTTCTCTTGAAGTCAATAACATATGCCCTCAACATATCCTCTAGGATCTGAATAGTGTGCTCTGCCTGCCCCGTCTCTCTGATGGTGAAAAGTGTTACTCAAATTTACCTTCATACCTAGTCCCTTTTGGAAGGATCTCCAAAATTGAGAGGTGAACTGAGCTCCTCTGTCTGAGATGATAGACAAGGGAACCCTATGCAACCTCACAACCTCTTGTATGTACATGTCTGGCCAAACCATACACAAGCCTCCTAATCCTCTATCTCACATCCTTCACCATCTCTGGAGCATACCTCGACAGTTTGATGAACCTCGGGCTATACTCCTTCATAGTCATCCCTCTTTGTTTCATATTCATGAATTCCTCTGCTTTTGCCTCCCTTAACTTTTGAGGAAAGAAGTGATCAAGGAAGGCAGCTTTAAACTTATCCCATAAGGTAGGCTCTGTATCCTTATCTCTACTACCTCCCACTGGGTGTACCACACATTGGCCACATCCTTCAGTTGGTAGGATGCAAGCTCTACTCCCTTAAGCTTATTCGCAAGTATAGCCCTCAGAACATTGTACATCTCGTCAATAAAGTTCCGCAGGTCCTTCTCCACCTTTGACCCAGTATACACTGGCGTGTTAATCTTTAAAAAGTCCTTGAGCTGGGTTATAGCTGAGGGCTCCTGCCAGCTAGAACTTGGAGCTTGAGAACCGTGGCTATTCCTTTGTGATTCTACTAATTGTGTCATCATAGTAATGGCACCTTGAAATTCTGCCTCAGTAGTGGGAGCTAACTGAGGCTGAGCAGAAGGCGCTTGAGGGACCTCAGCAGTCTTAGAGGGGCATCCCTGCCTCCTGGTCTAAGTTTGAACCAGAACCTCCAATTGGGTGTTCTCAACAATGGGAATTGGGGTATCTCTATGAGCGACAGTTCTCTTAGGTGGCATTTACTGTAAGCGTAAAATGCATGAGTTAAAAGTAGAATATCATAAGTTAACTCAATAGCACAAGCTCAGATCATAGAAGAAGGGTAACATTTTCTAATGTCCTATAGCCTCCTGTTTATGAAATATGGTGCACAACACACCCATAAACAAAACTCTACTGAAAACGGCTTCGTAGACTCCCTAGGACACTCAAACTCTTGGCTCTGATGCCAAGTTTGTCACACCCATGGGTACCCTAGGTGTGGCTGGCACTCGGAAACTATTGCTAGCCCTCTATGTGGACCACTTAGCCTTTTTGTCATCATTCAATCAACTTATCAGTAGAAGATTCAATATAGTAGTCAACTAATAAAAGATAATATGAATAAGTATCTCAAAGGAAGGACACGGGAATCAAACCATCCTGACACTATCCATCAATCGTCTATGTCTATGAAGCCTCAATAACTAACATTTAAGAAGGAACTATGACAGGTCATGGGTACCACAATCAAAAGAAATACTAACATAAAATAAAAAAAAATAACCATCCCCCAAATGCTATTTTAAGATCCTACGCATAAACCCACCATATTTTGGACTATGATTATACAATGAAGCATCTTATGTTAATGAAAGATTTTGATAGCAAGATTTGTAAGTCATAAATATTATGAATGGTTAAGGGATATCATGTTATGATTCAATGGGGTTGTTATGGAATTTATGAAAGATTATAAAGCCCTTTTTATGTTATGATGTTATGATTTTTATGAGCTACTTCTATTATTATATGAAAATTTGCAAGTTATTATGATATGATTAGGATTATGATTTAAGTATTCTGTGGGATGTCGACTTAGCACTGAGAGGACCTTGGTAGATTTCAATGTCCCTCAAATACATTGTCACTGAAGGTTTGTGATTTGTATATTGCATAATTCATCAAAAAGAGTGGGGTTGCCATAAGGTATATGCAAAATAATGACCAAAAAAGGTGGAATTCCCATAAGGTTCTTATCATAATCAAAATGGGTAATGTCCCCATAAGGTATTATAAAGCACTCTCTGAAATAGAAAAGTTCTTGTAAGGTGAGGTATGGTTTACCTTGACAAGTAGACCCTTCTTTGTCTGGTGTGGAGGAAACATCAAAATTTCATGTAGTAGCTCACATGGTCTTAAGTGTTGGTTAAGGTCTCTTTCCACATATATATGTATGTTTTATGATTATTTGTGTTCCATACATGTTTTGACTAAAGCATTAATCATTCATATCATATTGAGCTTATTAACATTGTATATGATTGTGCATCTTGACTTTTATGGCTTTTGATATCTTGTTGTCTTATATATCGCATACTTAGTACATTTCAACTACTAACACATACTCTTTTTGCCTACTTGATCTAACCATGTAAGGATCGGAGCTCCTATCCATTCACCTCATTGTGGTTAGTACTATTGCTTAAAGACTTACTTATGGTAAGTACTCTATTCTGGGGACAATATCTACTTTCAATCTTTCTTATGTTAAGACTTGCTACTTGGTTATTTACTTTGAGGGTAAGCCCAGAACATGTCTTGGCTCCCGGAACATGTCTTGGTCCCCCTCCCACTTATGATTAGTGTTATTGGTGTATGATATGACATGATATATATGATCTATACTTTGATTATATGTTTATGGAGACTTTTCCTTAGTCTCTATCCTATGTTTGATGTTGCTTGTGTTGATAATTGAGAGGAGCTTCATGTCCTAAATTCCTATACCCATAGAGTGTGTCCCATTGTAATGATCTAATTGGAGGTGGCAACCATTAAAAAAATAATTATATGTACTACACCTTTGTCTCAATTATGCATAGTATGGTCACTTGAAAAAGAAGATAAAAGAATAAAGCATTATAGTTTGTCTTTCAATTATTCAAAAGGTGCACTATGATTTTTGACCACCTTCTTTTCTTTAAATACCTTAATTTCAATACTAAGACACTAAATAGAATGAAATTTGGGATAGCATAGGCAGAGAAGAATTTTGTGACCAGTGACTATATAAATACCATTTGTGTGGTTCTGGCATTAAGGTAGGTTTGCCTATCCTTCTTTGAAATTGGGATTGAGTTACTAAATATCGTATGCTATAATTTATGGAATGGGATCATATCATGTGCCAAAAAATTTTCTTATAATATTCATGTAAAAAACTTTAATTATATAGGCAGTTATTTTTGAAGGTATGAAACTCCTAATCTACTTGTTGAATAGTTAAATAGTGTTATTTATGAAAGAATTATTTTGCAGCCTGTTAATAAGTACAAGAGATGCTAAAATAAAATAATTGAGTACAAGCTAATTTCAAAAATCAAACCAAAATAGAAAAAGAACATGCATGAGCAAATTAATTAAGAACTGAAGATGGAAGTAATTCTAGAACACCCATCGGAGAATTTCACACCTTTTAATTAAAGTTACTAAATTAATATTGAAACTATAAACGTTAGTGTCATTTATGAAATTTAAAGAGAGGGGAAAAAATTCACAAAGCAAAACAGCCTACCTGTTAGTAAATAAAAATATAGCACTATCAGAGAAAAAAATCAAACAAAAATTAAAAACTTTGATCGAAAGGATTTGGAGAAAATGTGACTAGGATGGGAAAGAGAAAGAGAGTATTGAGGGATGTTGGAAAGAACAGAGAACATCTAGTCAATATATAAAATGTCAATACACATGGCTAGCTCACAAATTAGATAGCATTACATGTGTTAATTCACAGAAGGTTTAGGCCATGTATAAAGTAACACTTAAGGTACCACTTGATATAATAAATTGTAGCAGCATTCGGCCCTTGTCAGTTTATCAAGTAGAGTAATATAGAGTATTGAATATGATTAATATATTAATTTTAATCCATTAAGTTGTTTGTTTGATTTTCCTTCTATAATATTTTATTTTTGATTCATTTTGGCTCCAAATCTCTTCATTTTCGTATCAATTTAATCTTACTATCTAGCACAACTCAGAAAATTTATGCTCAGGAAGGATAAATAAAAGTATTAAATATAAAATAAATGATGACCAAAAGTATGTACCTTTGGTTTAACATTGGGTATAATATTGAGAATCAAGACTAAATAAGGAAATGATAATTTTTAAAACATGGTGGAGAATTTTAAAGAGAACAATATCCTAAAATATATAAATGATGGTGAATATATAATTGCTAACTTGGAGAACTTTTATAAGTATTGTATTTATTGAGAGAAATATTGCTTTTATAATTGTGTCTTGATTGCATGCATCCTTATACTACATGTCATGATATTTTAGGAAGTTGTGAATGGTGACTCATATCATGAGTCCTTGATCACGAGCACTTAGGTGGCAAGGTAGTTGATACATTGAGATTCGTATCATCTTGATGATAATCACTCAAGTGTCAAGGTAGTTATTACATTGAGATTATTATCACGAGTTCTTGACCATAAATTAGGTGACAAAGTAGTTGAGATATTGAGATTGTATATAGTAGACTATCCGACAGTCTTAATTCCAGCTTACATTGTATTGCATACCATATCATTGTATTACTGATGATCATTTTGGATTGTTTTAATTGAGATTATATGTGTATTTTATTCTCATCGTGCTATATAAATTGGCGGCACCAATGCCAGACTGATTTTCTTACTACAGGTGGAAGCATTCCTAAATTATTTCATAGTTTATTTAATTTCTGATTCTCATTCAGTTAAACCTGTTGGGTTTATATTATGTGTACTCACCCTTACTTCTTTCTCCCCCAAATATTCTCATCAAGATTATACATGTGGTAGTTGATTTGCTCGTGCAGTCAGTTCGTACCAGATCTAGTGGTGAGACTGAGATCTTCGAGTTGTCATTGGATTCTGTCTTAGTTATTAAGTCTTTATCTCTATTTGAAGGCTTAGATGTACTTATTTCACCAGTACTTATGTATTTATATGCTCTTTTCACTTATGATACCAGGTTCTGAATTATGATTTTATAAGTGGTTTATTGTATTATGTAATAAATATTTACCTATTGGGATTTTTACTTTAATTGTATTTTATCCTTAGATTTGGAATTAAGTTTGCTTTTAGTCATGACTTCATTGGGGTTGTGACAAGTTTGGTATCATAGTTCTAGGTTCACCCATTTCACGAGTTAAAGAGCAGAGTGTCTAGTAGAGCCTCGTAGATTAATACATAGATGTCCGTATCTATCTTAGACAGTCTGCAGGATGCTTATTAGGGGAAATCCTCTTTTCATTCAATCCTTTCATGTGATTTGTTCATATTCAAGCTTTGTATACTTTTAATCCATTCTTTCTTTATAGATGTCGAGGACTAGAGTTAGAGATACCAAAGATGAGTCTTTACCACTGTCTAAGCCCTAGGCAGAGGATGAGGCAGAGATAGTGGCAGAGATAGAGATCGAGGTCGGTCTAGAAGAGCAGCAGTAGCCCGAGGTCAGAATAAAGGGTCTTCACCTGAGCCCATTATTGATCCAATTTATAAGCAGCAGGCTGAGGATCCAGTTCAGCCTCATGCAACTTCGAAGGGTATACTAGTATTATAGGAGCCATTGACTTGATTGTTGGAAAGGTTGGAGGGTACCCCTGCTACAAGTAATCTTCCAGGTACCACAGTTCTTGTTATATCTGTGAGTCCTTCATAGCTAGCTCAGGGACCTAGTATGGGATTCCAGACCCTGAGTCTATTTTGTATGCCTTCTATTGCACCTTCGAGGTTTTTAGCCCCGCCTGTTTCTACCAGTGCTGCAATGTCCTTGTCTAAGCAGAAAACTTTGAAAGATTTATGAGATTGGCTCCTCCCAAATTTAATGGTATAGCCGAGGAAAGGGCATATGACTTTCTGATAGAGTGTCAAGATCAACTATTTAATTTAGGCATTTTGGAGGCCCAAAGAGTAGCTTACACATCTTATTATTTCACAGGTATGGCCAAAGAGTGATGGAGGTCAATTATGGCCCAAAGTCCTGTCGATGCTCTAGCAATGAGTTTGATAGCAGTTTACTAAGATCATTCTTGAGAGATTTGTACTATATAGTCTTTGTGATAGTCGCCATGATGAGTTCAATAGATTGGAGCAGGGTTCTATGACTATGTTCCAATATGAAGCACGATTCCAAAAGTTGTCACACTATGACATATCTAGTATCTCATGGAGTTTGAGCGAATTTGTCGATTCATAAAGGGGTTTGCAAGCTATCTCTAGGAAGCCACAACCTTTCTTGTGTTATTTGGCAGTTTATTTCAAGTATTGTTGACTATGCTAGGATGATAAAGGGCATCAAGCATGCACGACATGGTGATAGTAAGAGATCCCATCTTTAGGGTTAATTTGGAAGTCATACACCCAGAGATAGAAATACTTCAGGACAGGGTGCCCAGGGTTATTAGGGGAGACCAATTCATGTAGCCATTCCGGGTGCAAATAGTACTAGTATGCGAAAGGTTGTTACGTATGTGATATGTTTGGTCATAAGGCCTAGGATTTCCCCAAGCATGCTCCTATTTCTTTTCCACTGAGGGCACAGAGAACTCGTTCTACATCAACTCCAACAAATAGAGGTGCTTCACAAAGTGCGAGAGGTGGTACTAGAGGTACCAGGGATGGAGCTTGAGGTGGCACTCATGGTAGAGCACAAGTCAATGGTAAACATCGACTATGTTATACCATTCCAAGTCGAACTAAGGCATAAGCATCTGATATTGTGATCACAGGAATTGTTCCAGTTTGTCATCATTCCACTTTAGTATTGTTTGACCCTAGATCTACCTATTCATATGTATTAACTTATTTTTCTACTGACATGTGGTTATTCGTGTTTCGACTCCAGTAGGTCAATGCTTATGGGTGGATCAGGTATATCGGGATTGTATAGTGGTATTCTCAGGTAGGGAGACCCATACCAATTTGATCCTCCTAGACATAATAAAATTCAATGTTATTTTGAGAATGGATTGGTTGTCCTCTTATCATGCAATTCTTGATTGTTATGCTAAGACTGTGACCTTAGCGTATCTAGGTTTATCTAACTAGTATGTATAGGGACTCCTAGCTCTTATCCTAAGGGGGTGATTTCTTATATTAATGCTCGACGCATGATGGAGCATGGGTGTTTATCTTATTTGGCTCACGTACTTGATATTTCTACGAAGTCACCTTCTTTAGGGACCATGAGGGTAGTGACGGATTTCATAGATGTGTTTCCTTCCAACTTGCTTGTTGTTCCCCTAAAACATGATATCAATTTTCCTATTGATGTGAAACAGAACACTAAGCCTATATCCATTTCCCTTTATCGAATGGCTCCTGCAGAGTTAAAGGAGTAATTAGATGATCTGTTAAAAAATGGGTTTATTTGGCCTAGTGTGCCACCTTGGATTGCATCGGTGTTGTTCGTGAAGAAGAAGGATGGTACTATAAGAATGCGTATTGACTATTGTCAGTTGAACAAAGTGACCATCAAGAACAAGTATCCTTTACCCCATATTGATGACTTGTTTGATCAACTTCAGGATACCTCAATGCTTTCCAAGATTGATTTAAGGTCGAGTATCATCAATTGAGAGTTTGGGAGTCAGGCATACCAAAGACTGCTTTTACAACTAGGTATGGGCACTATAAGTTTCTAGTTATGTCACTTGGGTTGACTAATATCCCTTCCGCTTTTATAGAATTGATGAACAGAGTGTTTAAACTCTATTTGGACTTATTTGTGATTGTGTTTATTGATGATGTACTTATATAATCTAAGAGTGGGGTAAACCATGTTCGACACTTAAGAACTATGCTCCAAAGGTTGCCTGAAGAAAAACTTTATGCTAAGTTCTCTAAGTGCCAATTTTGGCTTGAGTCTATAGCTTTCTTAAGTCATGTGGTAACTAAGGATGTCATTATGGTTGATTCGGCCAAGATTGCAACAGTTCGTGATTGGGTGAGACCCACCTCAGTAATTGAAATTCGTAGTTTTCTTGAACTAGCAAGGTACTACCGTTGTTTTGTTTAAGGATTCTCCTCTATCGCAGCCCCTATGACCAGGCTTACTCAGAAGGATGTAACATTTTCATGTACTGATGAGTGTGAGTCAAGCTTCCCTAAGCTTAAAGAAATATTAACATCGGCACCTATCCTAGCCTTGCCTAAAGAGGGCATGCCCTTCGTGGTCTATTGTGATGTTTCAAGTGTAGGCTTAGATGGACTGTTGATGCCAAAAGAGAGGGTTATAGCCTATGCTTCATGACAGCTAAAGGTTCATGAGAGAAACTACCCTACTCATGATCTTGAGTTGGCTGTGGTAATATTCGTGTTAAAATTGTGGCAGCACTACATTTATGGGGTGCACTGTGAGATCTGCACTGATCATCATAGGCTTAAGTATATTTTCTCTTAGCCTAATCTGAACATGAGACAATATAGGTGGTTGGAGTTGCTAAAAGACTATAATATCTCTATTCTTTATCACCTTGGCAAGGCTAACGTAGTGGATGATGCTTTGAGCCAGAAGGCTTCTAGAATGGGTAGTTTGGCATTTCCTAGGGCTGAGGAGAGGCCTTTAACTTTGGATGTTCAGTATTTGACTAGAAAATTGGTAAGAATTGATATCTCCTCACCTTATAGTGTGTGGGCCTTCATTGAGGCTAGTTCTACATTGATGGATCTGATTCGTGGTCACCAAAATTATATGTCATTCGGGACAAAGTGTTGTAGGGTGAAGCTAAGTCAGCTTTTCTTGATTTTGAGGGAGTGTTGCAGATTAATGGGCGCACTTGTGTACCTAAGATAGGTGATTGAGTTTGATTGATCTTAGAAGAGGTTCATTGTGCTAAATATTCCATTCACCTGGGTGTGGCAAAAATATTTCATGATCTGAAGCAATATTATTGGTGGTGTGGGATAAAAAGTGACATTATAGAATTTATGGCTAAGTGTTTGAATTGCCAGTAGGTTAAGTCTCAGCATCAAAAGCCAGGAGGTTCGATACAAAGGGTGCCTATTCCTAAATGGAAGTGGGAATGCATTACTGCCCTTAGTGCTTGTGATACATATTTTATCATGTAGGTAAATTCTTGTCAATTTTTAACTGGATTACCCATGGCATTTGGTAAGTTTGACTAAGTTTGGGTGACTGTAGATAGGTTGACCAAATCAACTCACTTCATCCCAATGAGAACTAACCACAGTGCAAATAGCTAGCTAAAATCTATATACGTGAGATTGTTTGATTATATAAGGTACCTATTTCTATTGTGTCAGATCGAGGTTCAATGTTCACCTCTCACTTCTGGAAGGCATTGAAGCATGATTTATGTACACGATTAGACATGAGCTCAGCATTTCATCCCTGACCGATTACCAGTCTGAGCGGACAATTCAGGTATTGAAGGACATGCTTAGGTCCTGTGTGATTTATTTTAGCGCCCTGTGGGATCAACACTTGTCCTTAGCAGAGTTTGCTTATAATAACAGTTATAACTCCAGCATTCAGGTGATACCATTTCAGGCATTGTACGGGCGTAGGTGTCGATCACTTATTGGGTGGTTTGACTCAGTTACCGTTGATGCATTGAGCACTGATTTGCTCAGAGATACAGTGGAGTGCGTACACCTAATCTAAAGGCGATTGTTAATAGCCTAGAGTCGGCAGAAGAGCTATGCTAACAGGAGAGTTTGTCCCTTGGAATTTGTGGAAGGCGATCATGTGTGGTTGAAGGTTTCACCCATGAAAGGTGTGATGAGGTTTGGAAAGAAGAGTAAGCTTAGACCAAGATTTATTGACCCATTTGATATTTTGAGAAGAGTAGGCGAGGTGGCTTATAAGATGGCTTTGCCACCTAGACTGTCAGCTATCCATCTAGTATTCTATGTCTCAATGCTTCAAAAATACATACCAGATGAGTCCCATGTTATTTCTTATAATGTCGTGGAATTGGGTTCGGATTTGACTTATGAAGAGAAGCCAATAGTCATTCTAGATAGACAGGTTCATAGACTCAGGATTAAGGAAATCACTTCAGTTAAGTTTCAGTGGCGATATCAGCCTGCTAAGGAGGTAACTTGGGAGCCAAAGTCCGACATGTGTGGCAAATATCCTCATCTTTTTGAAACTTCAGGCATTTTCTTTTACTTCAAGATAAAGGACGGACATGATTTTTAGTTGTGATAATATAATGATCCGATTGGAGGTGGCAATTATTAAAAAAAATTATATGCACTACATTTTGTCTTAATTATGCATAGCATGGTCACTTGAAAAAGAAGATAAAAGAATAAAGCATTACACTTTGTCTTTCAATTATTCAAAAGGTGCACTATGATTTGTCACTACCCTCTTTCCTTTAAATACCTTAATTTCAATACTAAGACACTAAGTAGAAAGAAATTTCGGATAGCATAGACAGAGGAGAATTTCATGACCAGCGACTATATAAATACCATTTATACGGTTCCGGCATAAAGGTAGGTTTATCGATCCTTCTTTGAGATTGAGATTGTGTTATTGAATATTCGTATGTTTTAATTCATGGAATAAGATTGTATCGTGTGCTGAAAAGTTTTCTTATAATATCCATTTGGAAAATTTTAATCATATAGTCGGTTATTTTTTATAGCATAAAAATCTTAATCTAATTATTGAATTGTTAATTAGTATTATTTATTAATGAATTATTGGGCAGCCTGTTAATAAATATAAGGGATCCTTAAATAAAATAACTGAGTATAAACCAATTAAAAAATCAAACCAAAATCAGAAGAGAACAAGCATGAGCAAATTAATTAAGAACTGAAGACATAAGTAATTCTAGAACACCGATCGGAGAATTTCACACCTTTCAATTAAAGTTACTAAATTAATATTGACACTATAAACATTAATATCATTCATGAAATTGAAAGAGAAGGGGTAAAATCCACAAAGCAAAACAGCCTACCTTTTAGTGAACCAAAATACAACACTATCAGAGAAACAAATCGAACAAAAATTAAAAACTTTGGTTGAAAGGGTTTAGAGTAAATGTGACTAAGATAGGGAAGAGAAACAAAGTATTCAGAGATGTTGGTAAGAACAGAGAACTTCTAGTCAATATCTAAAATGTCAATACACATGGCTAGCTCACAAAATTGAATAACACTACACCTGTTAATTGGCAGAAGATTTAGGTCATGTATAAAGTAACACTTAAAGTGCTACTTGATATAATAAATTGTATCAGCATTCAGCCTATATCCGCTTATCAAGTAGAGTAATATAGAGTATTAAATATGAGTATTATATTAACTTTAATCCATTAAGTTGTATGCTTAATTTTTCTTTTATAATATTTTACTTTTGATTCATTTTGGCTCCAAATCTCTTCATTTTCGTATCAATTTAATCTCACTATCTAGTATAACTCACAAAATTTATACACGAAAAAGATAAATAATAGTTTTAAAAATGGGACAAATGATGACCGAAATTATGTACTTTTGGCATAACATTGGGCATAATATTGAAAATCGACACTAAATTGAGATATGATAATTTTTAAAATATGGCAAAAAATTTTAAAGAGAACAATATCCTAAAATATATAAAAGAGAGTGAATATATGAAATGACCCAAAAAGTGCCCAAAAATGTGCCTCGAAAATGCTCATAATTGTAATTTCTATATATCTCAAAATTCATGTGTGATATCGAAAATTCAACTTCATATTCACGATCAAGAGGCAAAATTGAGTGGGGAGTGGGTTTAACCCTGATTTTAGAGCAACCATAGCAAAATTTAATTTTTTCAAGTTGGCACAAAATAGCGGGCTTGCGTATTCTCTCCACGACGTGGAGCCATCGCAGATTAGTACATTTTGTTGCTATTTTTTTTTATCTCGGTATAAGGCCTTGGAGTCTTGGGCCTAAGCCTTCCTATGCATAAGATCACATATATTTAGTCATTTTTCAACCTCAGATTATTCAAGACATTCCACAAAACCCTCTCAAATATTTAGCCAAATATTTCACTCAAATTCAAGCGTCCCAAACTCATTCCGAATCATAAGGAATTCACTCAAACTTCTAGTTCTCATTCTAATCAATGGAATCTCCAAAGTTGAGGTATGCGGGTTTCAACCATTGGATCCTTTCACTTATGGTGCCCAGCCTTCCTTTTTAACAAATTACTTGTTTTCAAATTGATTTATTTATGGGTATTCTTACTATGAATTTGATTATAAACTATGTTGGAGTTTTTCATGAAATGTGAACTATTTAAACATGTTTTGAGCTATGAATCTATGTTCTATGATGAAATTTGATGAAGGAATGTGTCTTACATGAGGGTGTTACCAAGTTTTGGTGGATTAATTTACTTTAAGTTTTCTCACACAATTTCACTCTTGAATTGCATGATTTTGAACTAACATTATACACCTGCTAAGTGTCTGATAAAATGTCCAGTTTAGGGTTCTTGAGTTATTGATAATCTATTGCATGACCTATGATTTGAATAACTTTATGATGATGAAAGGAAGGTATATATGTATTGATTTCATGAAAAGTATCTATAGTATTGCAAGTGACCACACCTTATTGAGGGGGTGTTATGCCTTAATCACCATGGATGGTAGAATGTGACAACCATCAACCAAATTGAGGGTTTGATACCTCAATCACCATAGATTGTAGGGTATGACAACCATCAACTACATTAAGGGGTTGATACCTCAATCACCATGGATGCTAGGGTGTGACAACCATCAACCAATTGAGGGGTTGATACCTTAATCGCCTCTGCAAAGGGGTGGTAGGCCTTAGATTCTACAATGATGATCTCTTACTAAATATGTAATATGTTCTGTACAAGCATGTTTTACTTCGAGCATTGATCATGCATGCCTTATTGTTATAGTAATTCCTATTGCCTATGTATATGCATTTTGACTATGTTTCTTATCTTTTGTAGCATTTCATCCTACATACTTAGTACATTCAAACGTACTAACGCATACTCTATGCCTACATGATGTTATCATGTAGGAACCGGAGCCCCACTTGATCATCCTCCTCCTCTACATGGCTAGTACTATCTCTTGCAGCAAGCTTGGTGAGTCCTTAACTCCGAGGACAAAAGCTACTGATCCTATGTTATGTACAAACTTGTTTTTGTTATAGATATTTTTGACTATGAGGGTGAGCCCGAAAAGTTGTTTTGGCCCCCGCCTAATCTATGTTAGAGGTGTTGTTGGACAAGTTATGTAATGATGTTTTGAGCTTGACTATCTTGACTCTTGTATGTTTTTTAAAAGTTATGAAAGACTCCCTTCGCCCCTTTACCCTTGTTTTACATTCTCTTATTATTGTTTAACTGTTTCCGCAATGAAGGATGTATAAATGATACGCTAAGAGGCTTGTTTGGGATCCTTTTGGATTTCCATTCGCCGTATCACGTGTATTCCCAAGGCTTGGGTCATGACAATATATAATTGCTAACTTGGAGAACTTTGATAATTATTTTATTTATTGAGAGAAATATTATTTCCATAATTGTTTCTTGATTGCATGCATCCTGATACTACATGTCATGATATTTTGGGAAGTTATGAATGGTGATTCGTATTATAAGTCCTTGACCACGAGCACTTAGATAGCAAGGTAGTTGATACATTGAGATTCATATCATGAGTCCTTGATCACGAGCACTTAGGTGGCAAGGTAGTCGATACATTGAGATTCATATCATGAGTCTTTGACCATGAGAACTTAGGTGGCAAGGTAGTTGATACATTGAGATTACTATCATAAGTATTTACTTCAATCATCTATCTATTTTTCCTCTTTTCTCTCTCCAAATTAGTATATAGCTCAATGAACGATTCGATCTTTTAAATATGTTTTTTTTTCAAATTCAAACATAATGATGTTATGATTCCTCTCTCTTTCTCCAATAAAGCATCATCATTATTGGCTCGAGATGATTTATGAAACTACGCTTTAAAAATTAAGTTTAAATTATGAATTTGTAAAATTATTATTAAAATTAATGAGTGGTGTTTTCAAAGATTGAATATGTATGAGGAGTTCATATCACAAATCTAAGGGATTTTTGGTACAAATTTGGAGACATTTCAAGGAATTAAATGCATGCATATATGAATTCTATTCATGTATTAATGTATTTACAGTGTGTTCATTTATTTGAGTATATTTATTTCACTGTCATTATATCAAATGTATTTGTTTATATAGAATGCACATTTGTATCAATGTATCTATTCCTTGTTATTCATTTTTATTAATGCATTGTGTATCTTGCAACTTGTTATACATCCGTATCAATATATTCAAATCTATTGGTTCCTTATTTTACCTTTGCTTCATGTAGTTGAGTGTATTTTTGTTCACTATTATGTATTTATATTAATGTATTTGAGTACTTCTGTAGTATATTCATCCTCAAAATACATTTAAATCAACATTGTACCAAAGTATTCAAATTACAAAAAGTATTAAAACAAAAAGATTATGTATGAATGTCGTACAAGTAATAGTTTGTGATAGAGCAAAATCTATGAAGGAAAAAAATTGTAGTGCAATTTTTTTGTTTATTATGGAAAAAATATTGTAAGATTTCATAATCAATTAATTATGGAAGACTGAGACATTATGCTAAATTTTTAATTAAAAAGATATTATTGAACAATTTGTGCACTGCATTAAATATTGTATTTATATTCAAAGTAATTGCCTAAAAATAAGAAACACACACATATACACGCACACATTAAGGATAGTCGATTAAAAATTAGTTAGAAATAGTAATTATGTTAATTACAGCTAATTTACTTTATAGCACGTCAACTATGTTAATTTCTATAAATACTTCTTTTAAAATAATCTATAATTGAGCTAAATTTAATCTCCAAATTTAACTTGTCTTATAAGACACTTTATCTACGTTGACGTTATATATATATATATATATATATATATTCATATATTCATATATTCCCATATTGAATGTAAGAAATGATATCTACTTTATATATTCTAGGATTTGTCCATTGTTTTCATTTGTAAATAAAAAATTTACTTTTCTGCTATAAAAATAACCAGTAAATATTAGACTATAACTTTTTCACTGAATACATGTTGCACAATTCATTTAAAATATATGTTTATTTGATTGGTAATTTGGTATAATGTTTGAGGACTTTTCACTCCAAAATCAAGAATTTATTTTTCTTAAATGTTCTTGAATTGAAATTTAAATTGTAATTATAAAAGCTAAAACATAAACAACAATATATTAAAAAAATTTAAATTGCATGGATCAAAATAAACAGATCTTGACCCAATTCAAATTCAGCTTAACTCACACATTCGACACTCTTAAATATTAGTCTGAGACTAATTTAAACTAAAAATACATAATAAGAGATTATTCACGTAATCAACCTTCACCATGTGGAATTGGGGCATTGTAATTGTTATTTTAGGTTATCCAAACAAGTTTAAAGAAATCAATTACTTTACCAACAAATAAAATACCTACGACAACGTTTAGGGTGTTGACAAACTAAAGGTCAAAAGTTTCCAACATCGAAATTCAGTTACTGCCATTTATTGGAAAAAAAAAAAAAAGAGAAAGCAATGTTATACTTTGTAAAAAGTTGTGGTGAGTTTGATAAATGCCACTTCAATGGAGTTGGTCAAACGTTGCTAGCGTTACTATCACGAACTAATACTCTCAAATTTAAAGAACAAACAGTATATCATATACTAATGGAAAATTTGTTAAAACAGTAATCATTGGTTTACATTTTCTTTGATGCAATAAGATTACAGTTAGCAAATAAGTGTAGGTCATGTGAAGTTAATAAGTAATATTCATTCCGTTCATTTTATATGGTATTCTTTTACTTGACACAGTATTTAAGAAAAAAGAAAGACTTTTAAAATTTATAATCTAAAGATATTTATGTAGCTGAGAATCATTTCAGTAAGGATAAACGGAAAATTTTAAGGTTTTATTACTTTTTATTATACTAAGGTGATATTCTTATAAGAACAGACAAAAAAGGAAAATGTGGCACATAAAATGGAACAAATAGAGTAGTTTAAAGATGGTAACACATACCTGAGATGGAGTAGTGTGAACTGCAACGCCATTTACGATGTGTTTGAAGCTGTAAATCTTGTCATAGCTCCCTGTCTCCAGATAACTTTGCAGAAATTCATCATGGGATTTTGTCAACTCATTTGCATAAGCCTTGGATGCTTTACTAAATATACAAAATAAATTCCTTGCACATGAGATGTATTAATTGCTATGAAAAAAAAACATAAAGAAAGTAATACACCTTATTTAGCTGGCAATATTAAGTGATTTGGGATACAATATTGTTAACCAGGAGAAAACAAGATTTTTTAAAACTCATATGGTTAGCATGCAGCTTTTTTTTTTTTTTCTCTAAAAATATTGTAAACTAGCTGGTACACACCTCAATTATCATAATGAAAAGAGTAACATACCTATTTGGATCAAGTTTGTTCCCAAGCTGATGAAATGCAACAGGATCACCCTCCAATAGAATCAAATATATTTTTCTATCTTGGTCATTGCATGACACAAGAACTACAGAGAGAAGAAGTAAGTTTTTGAGGAGTAAAATCATGGCTAGCAGCGATATGAAAAGACAAAAAACAAGAGTTTAATTAAGTGAAGGTTTATCCCATTTGAAACATTCAAGTTCAATAAAAAGCATCTTCACTAAGCATGAAAAAGCAAGTACTAGAAAGCGCACACATTCTTATTGTGAATAAAGTCAAGCTTTCCAGGAGCAGAATCAGCTCCTTTTTTAAGAATTAATCGTGTTATGTTTTCCCTTTTTTATTATTTATTTATTTATTTTTTGTCTTGGCTCATATACACAAATTTGGTAATTTAAATTAGAGATAATTACGGTTCAATCCCTTTAGGCAATCTTATATACAAAATAGTCAATAAATGCATAAATTTGGTATATCTAACCATAAGTATACATATAATATATCTCTAATATACATAATTAATGTATATATTTTTTATACTGTGGTCAACGCCTATAATTTAGTCTTCCTCTCCGAAGGGAAAATTACGCAGCTTGGCAAACACCTACTAGTAATTATATAAAAAGTTATGGTTTCAATTAATTATAAATAATAGGTATATTTATATTTTTTTGACTATAAATTATAGAACCCACTAATTTAATCCGTATAAAATTTCAAAATATTTATGGTATCAATAAAATCCTTTTTTAGAGTTTATACAAATCTCAATTATATCTTCTCTCCTCATTAACTATTTTCTTTCCTTAATTATCTCAACAATATTATTTATTAATTTTTTGGATCCTCTTTTTTCATCCGTGCATTCCCCCAAATCCCCCAAATCCTTTCATTTTCTCCACCATAACCATGCAATTCATTACTAGGTTAGCATCAATTTTTTTTTTTTTTTAAAAAAAAACATAATTAGGTTTGTATATCTTACTTCCTCTTCACATACAGTTTTGCAAGATTCCTTCAAACAATGGAGGAAAAAGCTAATGATATGAGTGAATGTGCAATTTGTTTGCTAGAATTTCGAGTCAGGGAAAAAGCTAAATAGATGCCATGTAAACATCCTTATCATTCCAATTGTGTCAACCGATAGTTGAATGTACTTGTATCGTGTCCACTTTGCATAAATCAACTTATAGTTATATAAATTCATTTTTTTAATCACTTTATATATCAATAGATCTTTATGAGTCGAACTTGGCTCAGTTTTTTTTTTTTTGTGTGTGGGGGATTGAAATTTTATATATAATTATTTATATACAATTTCAGTTTTAGTGAGTTGAGTTTTTTTTTTATGAAATTAAAATTTTTATCATGCTTATTTATATACCATTTTAGTTTTAGTTGGCCGAAGTTGACCGAATTTTGATTGTGATGTTAAGTTTTATACATTTTTACTTTTGTATAAATCTCTTGTTTTGGAACCATTGAAGTTGATCGAATTTTGATTGTGGTGTTAAGTTTTATATGTTTTTACTTTTGTATAAATCTGTTTTTTGGAACAACTTTATTCAAATAAATTAATGTGACAGATCTTCATTAGCATATTTTTTAAAATACTTTCTAAATATTAATCGTACAAAATGATGGACCTTCATTAGCATATTTTTTGAAAACACTTATATAAATGAATTTTATATACAAATAGATGTTAAATAGCATGTTTGTTTTTATATTTTTCTACTTCTTATTGTCTAATTATACAAATAAACATGTACATACAGAGAAAATATTTATTAGCATGATTTGTTATGTACCATTTCATTTTTAGTGACCTAGTTATACAAATAAATAGGATACAAATTTGTATATTTGAAATAAACATAGATATACAAATTCAATTAATAGATTTACACCAACTTTTTACTGTATTAACTTTTGTATAATATATATACAAAAATACTGAAAACTTATCCAGCATATATACCTAAAAGTATTCGTTTATACAAAATAATATTTATACAAATTTTATTTTTTAATATACTTTTTATCCTTTGTTGATAAAAATTTATAAAAAATATAAACAAATATCTTCCATTAGTGGATGCACTACACAACCAAACGTACACATATAAAAACAATATAAACCACTCATACACACTGAAGCGTAAATGGTAACAAATCAAAAAATTACCATAATTGCCCAAGGAATCAAGAAATTTGTTTATCTAAATTAATTGTACGAATTTCTCTATTCATATGTCTTTTCTTCCAAAACTTGTATATAACAATTAAAAAGAATCAGATATACAAATGATTTGGACCAAAATTCAGTCACCTAACAAAACAAGGCATAATTTTTTATACAAGCATTACATGACTTTACAATGTATATATGCACTTGTATAAACACACAACATTAATAATGTATATGTATTACAACACACCATATACATATAAGCCCACAAGATTATATAAAAACAAAAAAAGAGATTACTTATACAAACTTTACCTCTGACTCTCATTTTTTAATCAAAATATGAATATTAAAAAAAATTACGATCAAGATATAGAAATAATTGCGATCAAAATCAATCAATAAAAAAAAACAATGCATATATTTTTATATGAATTATCAAACATTACATAGCTTTTACAAATTTGTATAAACAAAATATAAAACGCAGCCCAAACACAAAAATACAAACTCATTTCACATATATTCAAAACATATTAAAAAAAAATTTCATCGAAAAAGAATTGCGGTAGAAAAACCAAAACAATTTCAAATTGAAAATAAAATTTTACATCTTATCTTAATTTTGAGTTTAAAAGAAATCGAACAATTTGAATCATTTCTTAAAATCATTAAAAAAATAACAAAATACCAATTTTTTTAAAGAGAAGATGTATTTTCAGTAACTAATGTGCGACTTCTGCATGAAGAACTGAAGCTACATAAAAAAAACTGATTACCATAATCAGCGAGAAAATCAAGTGATTTAGTTGATATATACGTTCCCATTTCTAGCCCTATTTTTAATGAATGCCTTAAATATTAAATTTGTATATTTTATGAAATCATATACAAAATTAAAAGCACGTGGTGAACTTTATATTATCTATGGCATGTAATTAGGTAAAATGTAGCTATAAAGACTTAATGGTTTTAAAGTTTGCCATTTATGAAATTTTCTCTCTTCCGAATGAGCCAAAAATGAAAGAAGTCCTTTAATTAATGAGAAAGTTTAATAAATGAAAACTTATAATGACAACAGAATATAATTTTTCAAGTCATAGCAAGATAAAATATTCATAAAATAACAAAAAAAAGAAAAAAAATGTGAAAGCCAAAATTTAGGATTTTAAATTAAAATCAAAATAATCTACACCTAAGAATAATAGCTATAACTTATCTTGATTATCTTAAAAGACCATATTAGTTGCAACGAGAATTTTTTTTTATTTTTGATTATAGAATCTTCACTGATTACACGATTTTTTATTTTTGATTATAACATTTTTGTTGATTACATCCTTTTTTTTTGTTTCTTCCATACTGTAATTCTTCCATATTTGAATTTTTTGTTTCATAATGTAATCCTTGTTCTGTAAGTTTAACATTAATCGTCTAAATTTGGTGATTAGATGATTCCATAATGTTATAATCCTTGTTCAATAAGTTTAGCATCAATCTTCAATTCTTCCACATGGGGAATGAAGTTTTTGCTCCATAATGTTATAGCATAAATCTTTTTTTGTATTCTCTAAGTCTTTTTTATTCTAATTTTTGTATGGATTATTTGTAGTTTTTATTCGTTGATTCATGTTCTGAAATTTGGTGTCAAGTGTGTTATATAATTTATTTATTTTTGTATTCTTTAATGTATTTAAATAAATGAATTATTTTCTAAGACTTTCATACCTTACACCGTTGTATTCTTCTTGTTTCCAATTTTAGGGCTTTTTTTATGCTTTTATTAATAGTTTCAATCAAGAGTTATGACAAAATTGAAGGCGAAATTCAACCCTCGCAATAGTCCCACATGGGGACTGAAATTTTTGTTCCATAATGTTATAGCATCAATCCTTTTCTGTATTTTGTAAATTTTTTATATTCTGAATTTATTTTATGGATTGTTTGTGGTTTTTTTGTTAATTCATATTCTGAAATTTGGTGTTAAGTGTGTATACAATTGATTTCTTTTTGTATTCTTTAACGTATTCAAATAAAAAAATTTAAAAAAACTAAAGTACACCTGAAAAATGATATTATTGAAAAATCCTGAATAAAATCAATAATATACTGAAAAGTTCAATATATTCTTATTTAATAGTGGATATATATTTTTGATATTTAAGCGATACATGTTTAGTTTACTAGTAACAATTAATATACCCTTAATAAAGCCAACAATATTTTTAAAAAGTACAATACACGTGAAAAAATAGTGGATATATATTTTTGGTATTTAAATGATATATATTTGATTTATTGGTAAGAAATTGACATACTCTTAATAAAACCAATAATATTCCTAAAAAGATGCACCACCACATGTGTAACACCTCTCATGTGCTTCAGAATACCCCATAAGTGTATTTCTCGAATATCTCAAAAATCGTGCATGATTTCGAAAATTCGACTTCATATTCTTGTTCAAGGGGTAAAATTGTGTTGGCAAAGGGTAGCCCCCCGAATTTTACGAGATTCATAGCGAAAAATAATTTTCACAACAGGCACCAGAAATAGTGTGCATGTGCGCCCAGGGCGTGGTACAGTGTCTCTGAAAGTGCACATCTGGTCTGCGTCACGCCGAGGGCGCGGATCAATGTAATGCACCCGCTGTTTTTCTTACTTTCTCTAAGGACATTTTGAAAACTTCATTCTTTGGCCATTTTCAAGCTCAAAAACACTCAAAAACCTCTCAAAGCCTCTCCCTAAAAATTATCAATCCCCTATTTAAATTCAAGGATTTCAAGAGCAAGTTTTAAAATTCAAGAACCCAACATAAACTTCAAGTCTTTCACAATTCAATTTTAAGAAATTCAAGGTTTAAGATATGTGAGTTTCATTCATGGATTCCTTCCACCCATTAAGCCAAACCTTCCCTCTTATTTAATTTCATGATTTTAATGTTAAATACTTTATAGGAAACTTTATATGCGATATATGTATGATTGGAGTTGGATTCTTCAAGTGTTGATTAAATATGCATGAATGCTTATTGAAACTATTTCTATGAGTTGATTTATACCTATTGAGGTTGTGGATGACATGAATTATGAGACTATAAATGATGATGAATTTTAAAATAGTTTTCATGATACCCAAATTGGAGGTTTTACTACTATATCGGTGGGTTGATTTAAAAGACTTCAAATTTAAGTTGATTTTTACTACTTCTCGTCATATACTCCTAATTTGCACAATTTTAAGCATAGGTATATATACCTACCATGTTTGACTAAATTTGCATTATAATGAATCTTACATTGATGAATGGTTATTGCATGATTTGCAGGATAAGAATTCTTTTGATAAGTTATGGGTTCCCAAGCATGTGTTGAATTCATGATAGGTCTCTATGATCTACAAGTAAATTATTGAGCTCTTATACTATGTTTTATGATCATGCGAATTGTGAAGCCTACTAGAAGGGGTTATGAACTATGCTGTATTCCTCACTCTCTAGTACAAGGAAAATATGTACATAAGGTTATAAACCATGTTATATGCCTCACCCTGATGTACGATTTAATATTATGCATCATCTTATGCTTACATGAGGGTCTCCATCAATCTCGTATGGAGCCGAAGATTCACTATTTTTTGGCTTTGAGATATGATGGAATAAAGCAAAATGACTCTTTAAACTATCTGCGCTTCTTTCAGTTGTGAAGTAGCAGTTAGTCAATGCAACGTTTGACGCTCATCATGGGTCATATGGAAATAGTCGCGCTATGTTTTTAAACATAGGGGTCAGGCTGCGTACATCCGACCCCCCCTTACCCCACAATGGGCGGGAGCCTTTGAGGCATTGGGGTAATGTTGTTGTTGTTGTTGTTGTTCTTTTATGCTTACATGAAGGGGTTATGACCTATGTTATTTCTCTACTCTCATGTATTATCCATTACCTACTAGAAGGGGTTATAATCTATGCTATATTCCTCACCCTCTAGTACAAGGTATTTGAATGAGCTATTCATGTCACTTCATTGTGTTGAACAAGTTATGCAATTATGATTATTATCAAGCATGTTGACATCTAAGCATTGGTTATACACGTAATATTGAGCTCATGTCTATCGATTATGGTTATGCATCTTGATTATTATACTTATGATTTTTGTTGTATTGCACCCTATATACTTAGTATATTCTAAGTACTAACGCATACTCTATGCCTACATGATATCACCATGTAGCGACCCGAGCTCCTATTGATCTTCCTCCTCCACTTCACTAGCCGAATCGTTGAAGTTATTTGTTAGTGAGTCCTCCCATCCAGGGATAATATTTATTTATTTTCATGCCTATGTTAAGACTTTATCTATATATTTGGATACTTATTTATGAGGGTGAGACCGAGAGATGTCATGGCTCGCGCCAATCTATTAGTGGAGGTGTCGTTGGATAATACGTTTGTTTGTATTTATGAGCTTGACTCCTATTACTCTTATGCTATTATGAAAGACTCCCTTAGTCCCACTCCCTTATGTTCCACATGACTTGTTTGTTATCTTATTTTGCTTTCACAACCAAGGATGTGTATATGATATGCTAAGAGGCTTGTTTTGGGTTCCTTCGGGTTCCCCATTCGCCTTGTCATGTCTAAGCCCTAGGCTTAGGTCGTGAAAAACTTGGTTTCCAGAGCACTAGGTTATTAATGGTCCTCAAAAATCCAACACACAGTGTCAAGTAGAGTCTTATTCATGGTTGTGAAGCATGCCACAACTATGAATAGGTGGTTGTGATGCCTATTAGGAAATATTTTACTTCTTCATGATTTGTATCATGCTCTAGATGTAAAGATAAGACTTTCTACCCTAACAAACACTCTTTTGCTCTTTTAGATCATGCCACTACCAATAGGGAGACTGTGAAGGCTCGCACACCCGAGGAGGGTCCGGCTCATCAAGCTCCTCAAGGAGAAGGGGCTATGCAAGTTGAGTTCCGGAATGTCAACACTATTTTGGCACATGCAATGACCAACCAATTGAATCAAGAAGTACAAGCCCCTTATGCTCCTACTCCAGTCTCAAGAGTGAGGGATTTTACAAGAATGAACACTCTAGAGTATCATGGTTCTAAACCGAAAGAGGATCCTCAAGAGTTTATTGATGAAATGTATAAGGTGCTTGCAATTATGGGGGTGAATTTGAAAGAGAAAGTGGAGCTTGTAGCTTACCAACTCAAGCGTGTTTCCCAAATTTGGTTTGCTCAATGGAAACTTGAGAGGGGGAACAATGATACCATCTAATGGGAGGAATTCAAATCCATCTTTCTCAATTGTTTTTTCCCTATTGAGTTGAGAGAGACCAAGATGGTGGAATATATGAATCTCAAGCAATTCTCTATGAGTGTAAGGGAGTATTCCCTCAAATTCAACAAATTCTCAATGTATGCTCCTCACTTGGTTGGCAATCTTAGAGCAAAAATGAACAAGTTTGTGTTGGGAGTGTCCAATTTGGTGATTGACGAGTGCCATACCGCTATACTTATGGGTCATGGACCTATCTCGACTCATGACCTATGTCAAACAAATTGAGGTGGAAAAAATTAGAAAGAGAAGAAGTAGAGAGTCCAAGAGGGCTCGATTTGATGGTGGCTTCCAAGGTGCTAAGGGTGGTTGTTCCTAGCAAGGTCTTAAATTTCAAGGCCAAGGGTCCTCTAGTGCTCCAAAAATGAGGTTTGCTAATGATAGGGTGCCAAACCCATGGTTCCAAGGTGGCAATAGTGGGGCAAGTTTTCCAATATGCTCAAAATGTAGAAGGAGTCATCATAGCAAGTGCTTGAGGGATTCAAATGCTTATTATGGGTGTGGGAGAGTAGGCCACAAGCTTGTAGATTTCCCTTATTCTCAAAATAAGGGCAAGGATGGATGTCCTCAAGGACAAGGTGGTTATATTGATCAAAGGGCTCAAGGTGACCAACAAGGGGGTGCTCCACGTCACAACCTATTTTATTCTCTTCAATTAAGTAAAAGTATGGATGAGGTACTAGATGTTATTACCGATATGTTAAAGGTTTTTGGTTATCATGTGTGTGGTTTATTAGATCCGGGTGCCACTCTTTCCTTCATTGTTCCATTTGTTGCTACTAAGCTCCATGTGTGCTCTGCATTATTGTGTGAATCTTATAAGGTGTTTATGAGTCCATTTTTGCTAGAACAGTCAATAGGAGTTGTCCCGTGCCTATATTTCATAAAGTATTGCCTTGTGATTTTGTTGAACTTGACATGGTCGATTTGGACATCATTCTTGGGATGGATTCGTTACATGCATATCATGCCTCCATTGATTGTGGAACCCATAAATTTAGGTTCCAAATTAATAAAATCCCATCTTTGAGTGGGAAGGTCACGATTTGGTAGTTAAGGGTAGATTCATCTCTTGTCTTAAGGCCCAAAAATTGATTTCTAAGGGTTGCATTCACTATCTTGTGAGGGTTAGGGATGTTGAGTCTAAAGTTCTTCCTATTGAATCGGTTCTAGTGATCAATGAGTTTCTTGATGTCTTGATCAATGAGCTTCCCAGTGTTCCTCCCGAAAGGGAAATATACTTTGGTATATATCTCCTCCCCAATACACAACTCATATCCATTCCTTCTTACCGTATGGTCCTGACGGAGTTAAAGGAGTTGAAGGATCAATTGAAAGATTTATTGGAGCGGGATTTCATAAGGCCTAGCAAGTCACCTTGGGGTGCACCAGTGTTGTTTGTAAGAAAGAAAGATGGATCACTTAGAATGTGCATCGATTATCGAAAACTCTATAAGGTCACTGTAAAGAACAAGTATCCTCTACCAAGGATAGGTGACCTATTTGATCAACTGCAAGGGGCTAGTTATTTTTCTAAGATTGATCTTTGGTTCAGATACTACCAAGGGTGAAGGAGTGTGATATTCCCAAAATGGCTTTTTGGACTAGGTATGGGCATTTTGAATTTGTGGTGATATATTTTAGGTTAACTCTTGCACCAATGATATTTATGGATCTCATGAATAGGGTCTTTAAACCCTATCTTAATATGTTTGTGATAGTCTTCATAGATGCCATATTGATCTATTCCCGAAGTGAAAGGGAACATGTGAATTATTTGAGGGTGGTGTTGAAAATTTTAAGGGATGAGAAATTTGCTAAATTTGCTAAATGTGAATTTTGGTTGAAAGAAGTTCCATTCCTAGGGCATGTGGTGTCCAGTGATGGAATTAAAGCTGACCCTAAGAAGACGAAAGTGATAAAAAATTGTCCTAGGCCCTTAATTTCGATGGATATTAGAATTTTCTTGGGTATAGAGGGGTACTATCGGAGATTTGTGAATGGTTTCCGTTCTACTGCTTCCCCTATGACAAAATTGACACAAAAGAAGGCAAAATTTGTTTGGATCGATGAATGTGAAAGAAGTTTTCAAACTTTGAAAGACAAGCTTATCTCCGCTCCTGTCTTGGCTTTACTAGAAGGGTTAGAAGGATTTGTGATTTATTGTGATGACTCAAGGATTGCTTTGGGGTATGTATTGATGCAAAATGATAAGGTTATAGCGTATGCTTTCCAGCAACTAAAAGTGCATGAGCGTAATTATCCCACCCATGATCTTGAATTAGTGCTATAGTGTTACATTAAAAATATGGCATCATTACTTGTATGGGGTTCATATAGATGTGTTTACCAATCACAAGAGTCTCCAATTTGTGTTCACACAAAGGGATATTAATTTGAGATAAAGAAGGTGGTTAGAGCTCCATTAAGGATTATGTCATGAGTGTGCACTATCATCCAAGCAAAGCTAATGTTGTGGTCGATGCTTTGAGTAGAGTGTCCATGGGAAGTGTAGCTCACGTTGATGATTGCAATAAGGAGGTGGCTAGAGAAGTTCACCGGTCAGCTAGGTTAGAGGTTAGGTTGAATGAAGTTAAAAATGGAAGTGTGGTGGTTATTGATGGTACCAAATCTTCTTTGATTGAAGAAGGAAAGTCCAAACAAGAACTTGACCTCGCCTTGCTAGAATGAAAAGCTTTGGTGAAGAATGGTAAAGTGGAATTTTTCTCCCAAAGCGGAGATGGTGTACTTAGGTACCAAGGTAGGCTATGTGTGCCTAATATTAGTGACTTGAGGGAGTTGATTTTTGAAAGAGGCCCATAATTCATCCTATTCTATTTACCTCGGTTCCACAAAAATGTATAGAGACTTGAGGAAGGTTTATTAATGGGGTGGTATGAAGAGGGATATTGCTAAGTTTGTAGCCAGTTGTCACAATTGCTAACAAGTGAAAGCTGAACATCAAAGGCTAGGTCGCCTAGCCCCAAACATAGAAATTCATACTTGGAAGTGGGAAGAGATCAACATAGATTTTGTGATTGGATGGCCAAAGACTAAGAAGCACTTTGATTCTATTTGGGTTATTGTTGATAGGATACAAACTCGGCTCACTTTCTATCTGTTAAAACAACGTATAGTGCAGAGGATTATGCCAAGCTATATTCATGCGTTGGTTAGGTTACAGGGGTACCATTGTTTATTATTTTAAATCGTGGTGCTCAATTCACTTCTCATTTTTGGAGATCTTTCCAAAAAGCCCTTAGTACTAAGGTCAAGCTTACACGACTTTCCTTCCCTAAAAGGATGGTCAAGCCAAAACAACAATTAAAACTCTGGAGGATATGCTTAGGGCTTGTGTTTTAGAGTTCAAGGGTAGTTGGGACGAACATCTTCCACTTATTGAGTTTGCTTACAACAATAGATACTAGTCTTGTATTAGGATGGTCCCTTTTGAGGCTTTATATGGTAGGTGTTGTAGATTGGTTTGATATGGAGGAGATGGCTTTGTTGGGCTCAGATTTGGTTATGGAGGCTTTGGAGAAGGTGAGGTTGATAAGAGAGAGATTGAAGATGACTCAAAGTAGACAAAAGTCTTATTCCGATATGAGGAGGAAAGACCTTGAATTTAATGTTGATAATTGGATTTACTTGAAGGTCTCACCCATGGAAGCTATAGTTCGATTTCGCAAGAATGTGGAACAACCCCAAAAAATGCCCGAAAATGTGCCTTTGAAGTGGTCATAATCGAAATTTTCATATATCTCAAAATCCGTATGTGATATCAAAAATCCAACTTCATATTCTTATTCAGGGCAAAAATTGAGTTGAAAATGGGTATAATCCAAATTTTAGAGGACCTGCAGCAAAAAACAAATTTTGCCAAAACTTGATTTACAGAACTTGTTCGCGTTGGCTTCACGATGAGGAGCTGTTGTAGAGAAGTAAATTTGCAGCCAGATTTTCTAATCTCGATCCAAGGCTTTGGGGTCTTAGACCTAAGTCTTTCTATGTGTAAAAATACCTATACTTAGTCATTTTTCAACCTCATATCATATAAGACATTCCCCAAGTCCCTCTCTAACACTTAGACAAGTATTTCACCCAAATTCAAGTGTCCCAAATCTGTTTCCGGATCTAAAGATTTCATTTTATCTTTAAATTCTCAATCGAATCTTAACCAAGGAAATCTCCAAAGTTAAGGTATGTGGGTTTCACCTATTGGGTCCTTTCACCCATGGTGTCTAACCTTCTTTTTTTACATAAATTGTATGTTTCTAAGTTGATTTACTTGTGGGTCTTATTTATTATGAATTTGACAATAAACTATGTTGGGGTTTCATAATAGTGTGACTAGTTAAGCATGTTTTGAGCTATTAATCTATGATCTATTTTGAGATTTGATGAAGGGTTTCAATGTATATTGCATGAGGGTATTACCAAGTATTGGTAGGTTGATTTACTTCAAGTTTTCTTGCATGATTGCACTCATGAATTGCATGACTTTATACTAGTATTATACATCCACCAAGAGTTTGATAAATTGTACGATTAAGGTATCTTGAGTTGTTGAACGCCTAATGCATGAAAAGGAATGTATACACGAGTTGTTATCATGGGAAGTATCAATAGTGTTGCAAGTTGACCATAAAAAAGATGAGGGGGTATGTACCTTATCCACCTTGCTGGGTGGTGGCAATCCTATAATACTATCACAACCCAAGCCTATGGCCTAGATGTGACACGACAAATGGGGAACCCAAAGGAACCCCAATCAAGCCTCTTTATTTGTCATAACACATCCTTGGTGTGACGAGCTGCTTAAATTCTGCCCAAAATTCCATTAAAAATGTCCAAAATAGGTTGGAGCACTCCGAAATTCTCTAGAATTCCCTAGAGAAAGGTAGATCTTGCAAAAAGACCCTGGGAGATTCTAGAAGACTCAAGAGAAGTCTTCCTTTGTAAATATCTTAGATATTTATGTAAGAATTCTCTAGAAGAGCATTTATAGCCGTTGAATCAAATTGATCCTAAACATTCATTTAGGAAGGGGACTAGTATAAATACCACCCTTTAAGCAAGCATTTCCATCAACCAAGGAAACAAGCAATCAAGCATTGTAAAGTTTAAGAGTTGTCTCTAATAAAAAGTTCTTTCTTTGTTCCTCAAGATCTTCCTAGTTCCTTCATAGTCCTTTGCTTAGTTTTTCAAAGTTCTGCTAAGCATAAGAGTCAGGCTAATTAGCAACTTGAGTGTTGAAAGTTTGCTAGGCCACACGGTTCATTGGAATTACGACCAAATCCGTGACAGTTGATATCAGACCACAAAATTGGAAGATCGTCAAAACATTCGGAGGAATGGAAGGCGACAGTGAGATCACCTAAGTTGGCAAGGAGAAATCCTGGGGCCAGAGGTCTCATTCCAAGGAGGCCATAGTGGAGTTTGAGACACATCTAGCCAAGGTAGAGTTGGCCATATTCGATGGGCAAGAGAAGTTCGAGGATATCGAACAAGGTGTAGACAAATTGTGGGAGGAGATGCAATCCGCTATGAACCAATTCTTGGCGAAATCTCTCGATTGTGTGAAGGCCATGGAGGAGACATATAGGGTGGATATTTCTTCGATAGAAGAAGAGTTAGGGAGGCTTTTGCACAAGCTAGAGAGCACAAATTAGGAGCTTAGCCTGTGCAAAAAGGCTTTTGCCCAGGGGACTACAAGTATGACCGAGGTAACAACTACACCTTCCAAGTAGGATGTTCCTCGACCCAAGTTTTTTAAAGGGTCATGAAATGCAAAGGAGCTAGATAATTTCATCTAGAGCATGGAGCAGTACTTTAGGCCGCTCGCCATTACCGGTGAAGGCCTAAAGGTATATATGGCCAGTCTCTACCTGGAAGACTCCACGATGGTATGGTGGAGAATAAAACAGGGGGACATAGAAAGAGGCACTAGCTCTATCAACACTTGGGCAGAGTTTAGGGCCAAACTCAAGAAACAATTTTACCCTAGCAACATGGAAGAAGAGGCTCATGGCAAGCTGAGGCGTTTGCAACACAAAGGAAGCATACGGGAGTATGTGAAGGAGTATACTGAGGTACTTCTTAAGATCCCCTACTATCATAATAAAGAAGCATTCTTTGTCCTCATGGATGGATTACAACAGTAGGCTAGTCTTGAGATCCAAAGACGAGGAGCTCAAGACTTGACCTCTGCTATCTCCATTGCCTAGTCCTTTATTGAGTTTACGAAAGTGGAAAAACCTAAACCAAAGGACAAGGGAAGCAAGGGAAAGATTGGAGGAGACCCACATCGAGGCAAGGAGGCAATAGAAAGGGCAAAGGGATCCAAGGAGCACCAGGCCAGAGTAAGAGCCCTAATTAGCTGCTTATTTTATGAAGGGCCACACAAGGCGAGGGAATGCCCCCAAAAGAGCAAACTCTTAGCCTTAATTGAAGAACATAAGCAAGAGGAGGCAAAGATAGGGGCCTTATGACTCCTCAGCACAATCAAGGCGAAGGTGGAGGTGCCCAAGAACAAAAAGAAGGGGAGGTTGCTTGCAGAAACAAAAATTGGAGAGAACACTGTGAAGTCATTAGTTGAGACGAGAGTCGACAGCAACTTCCTCACCCTGTAAAAGGCTAAGACGATGGGCATACGATACGAGAAAGGACACAGTTATCTTAAGGGAGTTAATTCTGCACCGACCGAAACCCTTAGAATTTCCCAGAATGTCGGGGTCCACTTAGGAACTTGGAACGGCAACATCAACTTCTCCATCATAACCATGGACGACTATCCACTTGTCTTGGGTATTAAGTTCATGGACCGGGTCAAGGCCGTCCCAATTCCCTTCGCAAATTCCTTGTGTATCTTGGAGAAAGGTAACACTCATCTAGTCCTACTAGAGCATGTGACCCAACTATAAGAGAAGCAGATTTCAGCCATACAACTCGCCAAAGGCGTAAAGAACGAGGAGCCAACCTGCCTCATCGCACTGAAGGAAGAAGCTGCTATTCTTCCAGCTAAAGAACTGCCCCAATGAGTTAAGCATGTCTTAGAGGAGTTCAGAGATGTGATGCCGCCTGAGTTGGCAAAGAGGTTACCACCAAAGAGGGAGGTAGACCACAAGATAGAGCTAGTACCAGGTGTCACTCTACCTACGACAGTACCAAATCGCATGGTACCTCCGAAGCTTGAGGAATTACGAAGGCAATTGAAGGAATAGATAGACATAGGGTACATTTGTCCATCAAAAGTGCCTTATGGAGCCCTAGTGTTGTTCTAGAGGAAGCATGACAGATCACTCAGGTTATGCATCGATTACTAGGTGCTCAACAAGATCATGGTGAAGAAGAAGTGCCTTATCTCACTTATTGCTGATCTCTTTGATCAACTTCGCCTAGCACGATGGTTTACCAAGTTGGATCTACTGTTATGCTACTATCAAGTAAGGCATACCAGGGGGGATCAACAGAAGACCATATGCATTATTAGGTATGGTTTGTACGAATTTCTCGTGATGCTCTTTGGACTCACAAATGCGCCATCAATGTTCTACACCCTTATGAATTGTTTCCTACAACCATTCTTCGATAAGTTCATGGTGATATACTTGGATGACATTATCATATGTAGCAACACTTTGAAGGATCATACAAATAATCTGAGATAAGTCTTCCAAGTACGCCGAGAGAACTAGTTGTATGTCAAGAAGGAGAAGTGCACATTTGCTCAATGGGAGGTCTCCTTCTTGGGACATATCGTCGGAGAAGGTGAACTTCGGATGGATGAGACCAAGGTCCATTCCATACAAGAATAGGAGCCACCAAAGTCAGTGCCAAAACTTCGATCCTTCCTTGGGTTGGCTAACTACTATCAAAAGTTCATCAAAGGCTATTCTGCTATAGCCGCTCCCCTTACCGATCTGTTGAAGAAGAATTAGACCTGGGATTGGGACGGGAAGTGCCAGGCAACGTTTGAGGCACTGAAACAAGCCGTGATCAAAGAGCTGGTGTTGGTCTTGACCGACCACACCAAACATTATGAGGTGTATACAGACACTTCAGACTTTGCCCTGGGAGGCGTCCTTATGCAAGAAGGGCATACAGTGGCTTACGAAAGTCATAAGATAAATGATGTGGAGAAGCGCTACACCATCTAAGAGAAGGAGATGACCGTTTGTAGTACATTGCTTGCGAACATGGAGACATTATCTACTAGGCACCAAATTTCTCGTGAAGATAGGTAATGTAGCCATAAGTTACTTCCTTAAGAAGAAGAAGCTGACACCTAAACAAGTCAAGTGGCAATCCTTCTTCGTGAAGTTCGACTTCGTGATAGAGTATAAGTTAGGAAAGGGGAACGTCATGGCAGGTGCCCTAAGAAGGAAGGCCAAACTTGCCTCCATCACCAGCCCAAGTTTTCCTATGGTTGATCGCATAAAGGGGGGGTTGGAGCAAGACCTATAAGCCAAGAATTTATTGGGCCTAGCAAGTCAAGGGAAGACATGCCAATTTTTGCTTGAGGATGGGTTGCTCCTCACCAAGGGAAACCATGTATATATGCCAAAATAGGGTGGATTAAGGAAGGAAATCATCAAAGAGTGCCATGACTCAAGGTGGCAGGTCACCTTAGAGCACGAAGGACTATGGCCCTCATCGAGCGAGCTTATTATTGGCCCCAAATGAGGGATGACATAGAGCTCTATGTAAAGACTTGTCTTATGTGCTAGCAAAACAAGGTAGAATAGGGTCCTGCAACCAGTCTATTGGAGCCATTTCCCATTGCGGAGAAACCATGGAAGAGTATTTCCATGGACTTCATCACATGCTTGCCGAAGTCAGAGGGGTGTAACAACATCATGGTTTTCATGGACCAATTTAGCAAGTATGGAGTATTCATACCGGTCTCAACCAAGTTCAATGCTGATTATGCTTCCCGACTATTCTTCAAACATGTGGTGAAATATTGGGGCATCCCAAAGACCTTAGTCAGTGACCGGGGCACTCGTTTCATGGGAAGATTTTGGATGGAGATCTTCAAAATCTTGGGGTCAGAGCTCAATTTCTCCACAAGCTTTCACCTACAAAAGGATGGCCATATGGAGATTGTGAACGCTTTGCTGGATCTATACCTGTAGTGCTATGTCAATGCCAACTAGAAGGATTGGGCAAAACTTCTGGATATCGCCCAGTTTTTGTACAATTTGCAGAAGAGTAGTCAACTGGGGTGAGTCCGTTTGAGCTTGCAACAGGTTAACAACCAATAACGCCACAAACTATGGCCATTGGTTACAAAGGGACAAATCTTTCAGCTTACAAATTTGCCAAGAGATGGCATAAGAAGTCAGACTTGGCAAGAGCATACTAGGTAAAAGCCGCGCAGAAAATGAAAATATGGGATGCTAAGAGAAGACATTTAGAGTTCAAGGAAGGACACTTAGTCATGGTGAAGCTCCTTCCTCATCATAGCCAATGACTGGTTAAGGTGCACAAGGGGCTAGTGAGGCACTATAAGGGGCCGTTTCCCATGGAGAAATACATTCGCAAACTAGCCCACCGCTTGACCCTACCCTTGCACATGGAAATGCATCTTATTTTTCACGTGAGCCTACTGAAGCTGTACCATCAAGACGACAATGATCTAAGCTGGGGTGAGTCAAAAAAAGCACCTACGGCCATCACAACGTTGCCAGAGTGAAAAGTGGAGGAAATTCTTATGCACTGAGTCATTCGAAGATGGGGGACTCATCCCAGCTACACTGAGTACTTTGAAAAATGAAAGGGGTCTCCCGACAGTAAAGCTAGCTCGCAACATGAACTTACACTGTGGAATTACCAGGACCTCATCAATGCCTAGAAGGAGGATGCACCGAGGACATTGTCCGATTGAGTGGGGGAGAATGTGACGAGCAACTCAAATTCTGCCCAAAATTCCATTAAAAATGTCCAAAATAGGTTAGAGTACTCCAAAATTCTCTAGAATTTCCTAGAGAAAGGTAGATCTTGCAAGAAGGCCCAGGGAGCTTCTAGAAGACCCAAGAGAAGCCTTCCTTTGTAAATATCTTAGATATTTATGCAAAAACTCTCTAGAAAAGCATTTATAGCCGTTGGATCAAATTGATCCTAACCATTCATTTAGAAAGGGGGACTAGTATAAATACTACCCCTTAGGCAAGCATTTCCATCAACCAAGGAAACAAGTAATCAAGCATTGTAAAGTTTAAGAGTTCTCTCTAATAAAGAATTCTTTCTTTGTTTCTCAAGATCTTCCTAGTTCCTTCATAGTGTTTTGCTTAGTCTTTCAAAGTTCTGCTAAGCATTAGAGTCAGGCTGACTAGCAACTTGAGCGTTAAAAGTTTGCTAGGCCACACGGTTTGTTGGAATTATAACTAAGTCTATGACATTGGTCGCGGAAGCTTACAAAAGATATATATATTAAAACAAGGGCAATGGTGATAAGGAAAAACTTGCCAAAACAATAACATCACAAGACAAAGGGTCATAACTAATATCATAAATAACACAACTTGCCCAACAAACACCTCTAAATACATATATAGAGTGGCACCAAGACAAGGTAACTGGACTCACCCTCAAGGTCAAATAGAATGTAAGAAAATGTCTCAATACATAAATAAGAGAAAACATAACCAAGGTCCCCAGATTGGAGGAATCACCAAGCTAAGAATAGCATTGTCTAGCCACGTGGAGGAGGAGGTCAGTACATTAGTATATTTGAATGTACTAATCATGTGCGACGCAATGCAACAAGGAATAAGCATCATAATAGAAATTCATAACATTAGAAAATAGGCATAATATAGTAATATGGCATGTATGATCAATGCTAAAGAAATCATGCTTAAGTAAATTACGCTCATATAAGATATCATATGTGAAGAAAAGACCAAGCTAGTTTTCCAACCTTTGTTGGTTGATGATGGTCACACCTCAATCATCCTAGGTGGTGAGGTATAAAATCCTCACATGGTTGATGTTGGTCACATCCCAATCATCCTAGGTGGTGAAGTATAAACCCCTCACATGGTTGATGAGTACAAACACCCAACTCGGTTGATGATAGTCACACCCCAATCATCCGAGGTGGTGAAGGACATAGTTGATGAGTACAAACCCTCACCTCAATTCAGTATGGTCTCATATAATACTTTATATAGAATTTATCATGTACATAAGCTCCTTTAATCATTATAACATCATTCATATCATATCTCATGCTTTGGGCCTTCAATTCCTCAACAAACCATAACTAGACACTTTATAAAACACTTGGCGGGTATACAATGGGGTATAAGACCATGCAATTTAGAGATAAAATCATGCAAGAAAATCTATTCTAAAACTTTGAATTAACACCTTGTAACACCTCCAAGACATTCACATCAAAACCCCTCATCAAAACTTACAATAAATCTAAGTTATATAGCTCACAACATAGCAAAATAGTCACAACTTTACATAGCATTAATACAGTTCATAGACATGTTCATACTAGTAAACCCATTTGTAATCTCAACTTTAAATCTTGAAATTTAGGGAAAAAGAAAGCTTCGGTATCATGGGTGAAAGAAACCCATGAAAGAAACCAATATACCTTAGGTCTAGAGTTTCTTGGAATTGAGATTGGGAAGAATGGAGGCTTGGAAATGATCTTGGAATCCAATCTTGTTCTTGGGTTTCCTTGAAATTGAATTGGCACTTGATGGAGGCTCTTGAGAGGATTTGGGAGTACGATTGAGATGAAAGTAGGATTAAGGTTTAGGTCTTTAGGAAGGTTGAGAGAGCCTAAAAACCAAAAAGGGTCATTAGGATAATTAGCATTTAAGAAAATGCCATTAGTGAACAAATGGAAAAATGGACAAAGTATTGCCCCACTGAAGGCCCCATGGGTCGTGTGGAGCCTTATAGCTCGTGTGGAGGCTCATGACCCATGACACTAGTTGTGGTCTATGCCTTAGGCTCAAAGTGGTTTTTGCCAGCCTCACATGCCTCACAAGACCCATACAAGCCACCACTGCCTGTATAGATGCCCGTGTGATATTATGACACAGGAGGGTCTTACAATAATGATCATAACTCCCTCATCCGACCTTGGAATAAGGTTAAACCAAGTACGTTGTGAAGCTAACTCAAAGATATTTCATTTGACTTGTTATAGGCCACCCAGTTACGAATATGATAAAAATTATACTAGTTTAAATTTGACCTTTGTATGAAACAACATCCAAAACTCAACGTTTAAGGAAGTCTTGAATTCGTTTATGTACTAGGAGTTTCCTGTGAACCTAATATGCCACCAGTCTAATCAAATGAGGACTGAAACACAGATAAACAAGTGCATAAAGTTATAGGGTGTCACAACTACAATCAATGAGCAGTATGTACTTCATCTACCTTGTCGAGTGGTGGCATTCCTATACTACCATAGATGAGGGGTATGTACTTCATCCACCTTGTTGGGTGGTGGAAATGTTGTAGTACCATAGATGAGGCATATGTACTTCATTCACCTTTCAAGCAGGTGACATACCTTGGATTCCAAGTACAAAGTTGCTTGGTCTACGATGATGGTATCTTCCTGCACATGTAATATGTTCTATAAAAGCATTTTTTACTTCAAGCATCATTCATATATGTCATATTATTACTAAGCTCACCCATTGACTATACTTGTATATTTTATTTATGTTACTTATCTCTTGTTGCATTGCATCCTACAAACTTAGTATATTTCAACATACTAACACACATACACTATGCCTATATGATGTTATCATGTAGGAACTGGAGCTTCACTTGACCATCTTCCTCCTCCACGTGACTATACTATCTTCAAGCAAGTTTGGTGAGTCCTCAATTCCGGGGATAATGTATTTGATCTTATGATATATAAAGACTTTCTTTATTTTGATGTATGCTCTTGACTATGAGGGTAAGCCCAGAAAGTTTTCTTGGCCCCTGTTAAATTCTAAGTCTAAAGGTGTTGTTGGAAACATTCTGTAATGGTACTTTGAGCTTTAACTCTCTTAACTCTTGTATGTTTTAAAGCTATGAAACACTCCCTTATCCCCTTTACCCTTATTTTATGTTCTCTTATTGATGTTTAATTGCTTTTGCAACCCAGGATGCGTCATGATACGCTAAGAGGCTTATTTAGGGTCCCTTTGGGTTCCCCATTCATTTTATCATGTCTAGGACGTAGGTATGGGTCATGACAAAGATTGTATTAGTGCACTAGATTGTTAATGGTCCTCAGCATCCAACACACAGCATTGATTAGAGTCTTTCTCATGGTTGTAAAGTGCACCACAACTATGAGCAAGAGGCTACGAGGCGTTTTAGAAAATATTTCCTTTCTTCTAACTCTATGTCATGCTATAGAAGTTAAGGTAAGGTTTATCCCCTAATGAATGTGCTTTTCTATGCTAGATCATTCCTATGCCAAGAGGAAAAAGTGCCCGCACTCCCGAAGAATATCCGGCTCATGAAGAGTTCTGGGATATTATTGCCATGTTAGCTCAAGCCATGACCAATCAAATTAATCAAGGGCCCCAAGTCCCTCATGATTCTACTCTATCATCTAGGCTAAGGGGTTCGATGAGGATGAACCTATCAGAGTTCAATGGGTCTAAAGTTGTAACGATCCCCAAAAATGTGCCCAAAAATGTGCCTTGGAAGTGCCTGAAATCATAATTTCAATATACCTCAAAATTCATGCATGATATCAAAGTACAACTTCATATTCTTGTTCAGGGGGTCACATTTAGGGGGAGAAGGGTATAACCTTGATTTTAGAGCAACCGTAGCAAAATCCAGATTTTCAAAGTGAGCTCAGAAACAGTGTTCAAACGCATCTGGGGCGTGACGCACCTCAATGTATTTTCTATTCTAGTTTTTTTGTCCAGTCCAAGACTTTTAAGTCTTGGACCTAAATGTTCCCACACATGAAAATACATATATTAGTCTTATTTTACCCTTATACCATTCAAGACAACCCCCAATACTCACTCAAACACTCCGCCAAATATTTTACTCCTAAATTCAAGTCTCAAAACCCTCTTCGGATCTCAGGATTTTCTCTCAATCTTCAAGTTTGCATCTCCAATCCTCATCAAGTTCATATTCAAAGCTAAGGTATGTGGTTTCCATGTGTTCCTTTCACCCATGATATCCAAGCTTCCTTTTACTTATGATTTAAAGATGATTTACTCATGGGTCTTATTTATTATGAAAATCATTACACACTATGTTGGAGTTTATGAAATTATTACTGTTTTGCTATGTTTTGCACTATGAAACCAAGCCCTATTGTAAGATTTGATGAAGTATTTTGATGTATATTTCTTGAGGGTGTCACCAAGTATCTACTGAAAGTTTTACATTAGATTTTATAGAATGATAACACTCTTGAATTTCATGATTTTACACTAGCACTACATACACTGTAAGTATTTGATAAAATGTCCGGTTGTGATTTCTTGAGGAATTGAAGGTCCAATGCATGTCTTATGAGTTGAATAACTATATGATAATGATATGATGATGATGATGAAATAAATGTATGTATATATGGACTATATGATGATAAAGTGAGTGTATGTATATGGTATTCTCTATATAGTATTGGAATGTGACCATGCCCTACTCGGGGGTTGCGACTCGAGTAACCTTATCAAGAGTTTCATACCTTGATAACCTATTAAAGGGTTTATACTCTGGAACCATGGGTGGTAGGGTGTAACTATCCATCCACCTTATTGGGTGTTTATACCTATCAACCTATCAAGGGGTTTGTACTTCAGCACCATAGGTGGTGTGATGATCCACTAACCTATTCGGGGGTTTGTAGTCTGACACCATGGGTGGTAAGGTGCGATGATCCACTAAACTATTGATGGGATTTATACCTTTACCACCAAGGGTGGTAGGGTGTGATGATCTACCAATAGTTTAATGGTCTCTTCTTACACATATGTTATGTTCTATAAAAGCATGTTTTACTTAAGCGTTAATCATACATGTCATATTGTTACTATGCTAACTTTTGTTTATCTCTATGTATTTTGACTATGATGCCTATATCTTGTTGCATTTCATCGCATATACTAAGTAAATTCAAAAGTACTAATGCTTACTCTATGCTTATATGATGTCACCATGTAGGAACCATTGCATCGCTTGATCGTCCTCCTCCTTCACGTGGCTGGTACGATTGTCTTTCAAGATTTTTATTGAGTCCTTTATTCTGGGGACGTTGCTTATTATCTCTTGCTATGTACTAAAGTTATCTTTCCTTTATTTATGTATTGACTATAAGGGTGAGCCCGATTATTTGTCATGGCTCCCGCTCTAATCTATATTGTAGAGGTGTTGTTCGACATGATATTTATCTTTCTATGAGCCTTGACTCTCTTGTGATTTGATGATTATGATATGGAAGTTACCCTTAGTCCCAATTACCCTTGTTTATACTTATCTTTTATTTTTATTTAAGTTGCTTTCGCAACAAAAAATGTGTAATAATATGCTATGAGGCTTGTTTAGAGTTCCTTCAGGTTCCCTATTCACTGGTCACGTCTAGGCCCTTGGCTTGGGTCGTGACAAATATGCTATTAGAGCACTAGGTTGTTAGATCCTTGATGTCCAACACAGCGCATCAATTAGAGTCCTATTCATGATTGTCAAGCGCGCTATGACTATGAATGGGAGGCGATGAGGCATTTTAGTCAATGTTTCTCTTTTTCATGATTTATGTTGTGCAATAGATTTACGTCCCCTGGAGTTTATTGCTAATATCTAATTGTTACATTATAGGACATGTCTTGAGCTACTCAGGACGGTGATGTGATTATTGCGGAGATTCACGATGCTCTATGGGGAGTGGCCTTACAAGTGGTAAACTTGGCTACTCACCTTGGCCAAGAAGTGAATGTTCTCGAGACTTCAAATGGTAAGAGGAAAGGTGGTGATGCCAAGAGGCTCATGTTAGAGAAAAGTTCCAAAGTCTCAAGGGTAGAGGTGATGGTGTGTGTCCAATCTGTGATAATGTTCATAGTGGCCGATGTTTTAGAGGCACCAATGCATATTTCGATTGTGGAAAAGTGAGACATAAGAGGAAGGATTGTCCTCATATGCACTATAAGAGTAAATAAGGTGATGGTGGGATGACTAATCCTAAGTGCCAATGATGTGAGAAGTACAATAGTGGCCAATGCTTGAAGAAGACCAATGCTTATTATGGATGTAGTAAAGCAGGTCACGAGCTAGCGGATTGTCTATATGTCTGAGGGATGTGTAAAGGTGGTCATGTTTATCAAGTGGATCAAAAAGAGGGTGAGGTGCCCAATGTTGCTACCAGTATATTGAAATTTCCTTTGGCTTTGATCTATTTGTATTGATGGGCCTGGTATGCCACTATTTCTTTTATTACTCTTTTGGTTGCTAGTGGATTTCATGTGTGTCCCAAACTATCTTTGGTGTCTATCTCCTTGGTGAGCCTATTGTTGTTTGAAAGGTCATAGGTGTTGTTCTGTGTTCATATTGCATTAGGTCTTGCCTTGTGAATTGTTGAGTTAGTGTGGTGGATTTTGATGCTATGATTGAAATGGATTAGTTGCATTGGTGTTGAGTCCCTATTGAATGTAGGGCCTGTGTAGTTAAGTTTCGATTCTCTATTAAGTCCATCCTTGGTTGGGAGGCTTGTAATATGGTTTCAAAGGGGTGAGTCCATTTCTTGTCTTAAGGTATAATTGATCTCTAAGGGTTGCTCCCATGTTCTTATTGCATAGGGTCTTGTCTTGTGATTTTGGTTGAACTTAGTTTGTCGGATTGGAGGTCTTTTGGTAGTTCAGGTACTTGCATTTTGTCTCCTTTGATTGTAGAACCCATAAGGTTGTAGTATGATGGTTAAAAATGGTCGATCTATTTGGTCAACTACAATGGGTTAGTCATTTCTCTAAGCTTGATCTTTGGTTCGAGTTTTGTCCTAAGGGATGATGAGGGTAGGTGATATCCCTAAGTGTCTTTTTGGATTAGGAGTGAGCCTTTGAGTATGTTGGAATTATTTGGATTGACTTATGCACTAGCTATATTTATGGATTTCATGAATAGGGTCTTTAGTCCCAACTTTGTTATGTTTGTGGTTGTCTTTAGTGATGAAGTACTAATTTATTTAGAGCTTGTGAACCATTTGGGAGTAGTGTTGAAAATCTTGGGGTAAGAGGAGTTATATTCTAAGAATGTGAAGTGTAAAATGTGGATAAAGGAGGTTACCTCCCTAGGTCATGTGGTGTCGGAGGATGGTATTTAAGATTGATCCTAAGGAGATGTATGTGATTAGAAATTGGCCTAGACCTTTGGCTCCCTTGGATATTGGGAGTTTTATGGGCTTAGCGGGTTACCGCCGGAGGTTTGTGAATGGGTTCTCTTCTATTGCTTCTCTCATGACTAACTTGGCCCAAAGGAAGTATAAGTTGTCTCTGCTCCTATCTTGTCCTCAGCAAATGGGGTGGAAGGGTTTGTTATGTGGTATGATATCACCCGGATTAGTTTGGGTTATATGTTGACACAAGATGGTTAGATGGAAGTCTATGCTTTTAGATAGTTTGAGATGCGTGAGAAGGGTTATCCTAGCTATGACTTTGAGTTTTCTGCTATGGTATTTGCTTTGAATTTGACGTCATTGGTTGTATAGGTGCATGTTGATATATTTACCTTCCACTAGAGTTTCTAATATGTTTTCACCTAAAGGGATCTTATGTTGAGACAAAGGAGGCAGTCAAAATTTCTTAAGGATTATGATATGACTGTGCATTATTATCCCGGTGAGACTAATATTGTGGCGGATGCTTTTAGTAGGGTGTCTATGGGTAGCCTAGCTAGTGAAATGATAGTGATGAAGAGGTGGATAGGGAGGTGCATCAGTCGGCTATGTTAGGGGTTAGATAGAAGAGTTTGACAATGGCAGTGTTATTATTATTGATGGTTCTAAATCTTCACTGGCTGATGAAGTAAGAGCAGTACAAGATGTTGATCCCTCATTCTTAGAATTGGATGCCTTAGTGAAAGAGGGCAAGGTGGAGGTTTACTCCCAAAAGGGAGATAGCTCCCTTAGGTACCAAGGTAGGTTGTGTGTACCTTGTGTTGATGGCTTGGTGGAAAAGATCCTTGGTGAAGCCCATGATTCTTCTTATTTTATTCACCCCGATTCTACCAAATGTATAGAGGATTGAGAATGTATATTACTAGGGAGGGATGAAGAATGACATTGCCAAATTTGTTTCCGATTGTCATAGTTGTTAACAAGTTAGAGCCGAACATCAAAACCTGGGTGCCCTAACCCAAGTCATAGAGATTCATACTTGAAAGTGGGAGGTGATTAGTATAGATTTTTGTGATTAGGTTGCCTGTAACTATATCTATCATTCTACCATTGGGATGACTTCTTTGAGGCTCTCTATGGTATGCATTGTAAATCACTGGTTAGGTGGTATGAAGAGGGAGAGATGACCTTGTTAGGTCCGAATTTGATTATGGAGGACATGGAGGAGGTGAGGTTGATTAAGAAAGGATGAAGCAACTCAAATTCATCAAAAGTTATATGCCGGTGAGAGAAGGGATCTTGGATTTAAAAATTGGTGATTGGGGGTAATTGAACTCATGAAAGGTGTTTTTTAACCTAGTAAACAGGGGTTGGATTCATGGTTTGTGAGTCTTTATAGGGTGTTGAGGAAGGTTAGTAAGGTTGCATACGGATAGGAAGTGCCTTTGGATATGGGTATGGTTCATCCGGTTCTTAATATTTCTAGGATTGAGTAGGTGTGTTGTTGATTCAAGTGTTATAGAACTCCTTGAAGTTGTGGGTGCTGTGATGGATGAGTTGACTTATGAGAACGGTCGACGGAGAAGTCGTGTGAATATGAGCGAAGATTGATTGATAAGGATATTTTGTTTGTTAAGGCTCTTGGAAGGTTCGTCTAGTCGAGAGCATCTCTCAGAGAGCCGGAGTGGGCATGGAGGAGCAATATTTATAACTCTTTCATTCTATTCAAGCTTACGATAACACGTGAAGTCCTCTTATGAATTCCAAGTCTTATGCTTTAGCCACTATGTCATTGCATGCATTCATGATTATATTGAGAAAGATCATGGTGATTTTAACACTTATGTTGAGATTTTGAAAATGATATTTTAAATGTGTTTTTGCACTCTTGTTGGGGCTGATCTCTTTATGATTACTCTCGTCTTGTACATTTCTTTAACATTTGAGGATGAATGTTCCCAAGGGAGAAATATTGTAGCGACCCCAAAAAAAGTGCCTGAAAATGTGCCTCGAAAGTGCTCAAAATCATAATTTTTATATACCTCAAAATTTCATGCATGATATCGAAAATATGACTTCATATCCTTGTTCAAGAGGTCAAATTTAGGGAGAAAAGGGTCTAATTCTGATTGTAGATCAACCATAGAAAAATCTAAATTTTCAAAGTGAGCTCAGAAATAGTGTTCAGGCGTGTTTGGGTCATGACACACCTCAGTGTATTTTCTAGTCCAGTTGTTCTATCCTATCCAAGACTTTTAAGTCTTGGGCTTAAATGTTCCCACATGTGAAAATACCTATATTTAGCCTTATTTCACCCTCATACCATTCAAGACAATCCTAAGTACTCACTCAAACGCTTAGCCAAATATTTTATTCCTAAATTTGAGTCTCAAAACCATCTTTGGATCTAAGGATTTTGTCTCAAGCTTTAAGTTTCCATCTCCAATCCTCATCAAGTTCATCTTCAAAGCTAAGATATGTGGGTTTCTTCATGGGTTCCTTTCACTCATGATACCCAAGCTTCCTTTTACTTAAATTTGCATGATTTAAAGATGATTTACTCATGGGTCCTATTTATCGTGAAAATCAGTGCACGCTATGTTGGGGTTTATGAAATTGTGACTGTTTTACTATCAAATCCAAGCTCTATTATAAGATTTGATGAAAGGTTTTGATGTATATTGCTTGAGAGTTTTACCAAGTATCTATTGATGGTTTCACATTGGATTTTCTAGCATAATAAGACTCTTGAATTGCATGGTTTTACACTAGCACTACACACCCTCTAAGTGTTTGATAAAATATCTGATTATGGTTTCTTGAGGAATTAAAAGTCCAACGCATGTCTTATGAGTGGAACAACTATATGATGATGAAATGAATGTATATATATGAGGATTATATGATGATCAAGTGAGTATATATATATGGTGTTCTCTATATATTGTTGTAATGTGACCATGCGCTGTTCAGGGGTTTCGCATCAGGTAACCTTGTCAAGGGGTTCGTACCTTGATACCTATCAGGCTCCTATAGAAATAACATTTTTTGGTTCAGGCATTTGATCATATAATCTCACTAAAGAGGGGGACATTTTCGTTATTACTATTCCAATTGTTAAAATTAGATCCACTTGTCTAGGACTCGATCTTGGTACGAGTCCATAACAATCAAAGTCAAAGCATGAGCCTATTGGTTAAGAAAATTCAATGAAGCAACAACTGGTAGCATAGAGAAGCGTCCATAAACTAGAGAGTCTTGACCAATTTAGAGGGGTTTGTACTCCGGCACCATGGATGGTAGGGTACGACTATCCATCAACCTTGTTGGGGGTTTGTACCCATCAATCTATCAAGGTGTTTGTAATCTAGCACCACAGGTTATAGGGTATGACAATCCACCAACCTATCAGGCGATTTATACTCCGACACCATGGGTGGTAGGGTTTGATGATCCACTAACCTATTGATGGGGTTTGTACCTCAATCACCAAGGGTGGTAGGGTGTGATGATTCACCAATAGTTTAATGGTCTCTTCTTACACATCTGTTATGTTCTATATAAGAATGTTTTACTTAAGCATTAATCACACATGCCATATTGTCACTATGTTATCTATTGTTTATCTCTATGCATTTTAACTATAATGCCTATCTTTTTTTGCATTACATCCCACATACTTAGTATATTAAAACATAGTAACGCTTGCTCTATGCCCACATGATGTCACCATGTAGGAACCATTGCACCGCTTGATCCTCCTCCTCCTTCACGTGGCTAGTACGATTGTCTCTCAAGCTTGTTGGTGAGTCCTCCGTTTTGGGGACGTTGCTTATGATCTCTTCCTATGTACTAAAGCTATCTTTCCTTTATTTAAGTATTTACTATAAGGGTGAGCCCTATTGTTTGTCGTGGTTCCCGCTCTTATCTATGTAGTAGAGGTGTTGTTGGACATGATATGTATCTTGCTATGAGCCTTGAGACTCTTGTTTCTTGATAATTATGATATGGAAGTTTACCCTTAGTCCCAATTCCCCTTGTTTATAGTTATTTCTTATTGTAAAATTTAATTTCTTTCGTGACCAAGGATGTGTAATGATATGCTATGAGGCTTGTTTGGTGTTCCTTCGGGTTTTCCATTCACCGGTCATGTCTAGGCCCCCGGCTTGAGTCATGACAAAAGTGGATGAGGACCCTCAAGAATTTATTGATGAGATATACAAAGTTTTATCAATCATGGGGATTAGATCGAAGGAAAAGATGGAGTTGGCAGCATACTAACTAAAGGGGGTGGCTCAAATATGGTATGTCCAATGAAAAGAGGAGAAGGGGAATAATAATGTGATTCGTTTGGAGGAGTTTGATTCAGTTTTCCTTAATCAGTTCTTCCTTCTTGAGCTTTAGAAGGCCAAAATAATAGAGTTTATGAATTTAAAGCAAGGATCTATGAGTGTAAGTGAGCATGCTCTCAAGTTCAACCAACTCTCCAATTATGATCCACAATTGGTTGCCGACCCGACGTCTAGGATGAACAAATTTGTGATGGAGATATCGAATTTTGTTAATAAGGAGTATCGTGAAACTATTTTGATAAGTGACATGGATTTGTCCCACCTAATGACATATGCCAAACAATTGGAAGGGGAGAAGCTTAGAAAAAAAAGGATTAGTGAGCCAAAAAGGACTGTTTTGATGGTAAATTCCAAAGTCTCTAAGGTGGCCGGTTTTATCAAGGCCAAGGGTATTCTTATGCTCCTAATAGGATGTTTGCCAATGATAACCCAAGGGTCCAAGGTGATGGTGGGGTGATACCTAATGTTATATGTCCAAAATGTGGTAAGGGTCATAGTGGTCCATGCTTGAGGGATACTAAAGCTTGTTATAGTTGTGGGGAAGTAGGGCATAAGGTGATGGATTGCCGTCATAACCGAAATAAGGGTAATGGAGTTCTTAGGTGGAGAGGTAGCCAACAAGGTGGTGTCCCAAGCCACAATTAGTTCTATGCTTTCCAAGAGAGACAAGGGGTAGATAAGGTGCCCAATGTCGTCATTTGTATGTTAAAAGTCTTTGATTTTGTTGTGTATGCATTTATAGACTCGAGTGCCACTCTTTCTTTTGTTACTTCTTTTGTTGCCTAAAAGTTTCCTGTTGAGACCAAGTTATTATGTGAGTCCTATGAGGTGTCTACTCCTATTGGTGCATCTATTGTTGCTAGAAAGGTCTATAGAAATTGTCCCATTTACATTTTGCATAAAATATTGCCTTGTGATCTTGTTGAGTTGGATATGGTGGATTTTGATGTCATTCTTGGGATTGATTAGTTGCATACATATTATGCCTCTATTGACTGTACAACCTATAGGGTCAAAATCCAATTCCCAAATGAACCTGTCCTTGAGTGAAAGAGTCATGATGTGGTGGTCAAAGGCAGGTTTCTCTCTTGCATTAAAACCCAAAAGTTAATTTCTAAGAGGTGTCTCTATCTTCTTGTGAGGGTTAGGGATGTCAAGTCCAAAGTCCTTCCTATTAAGTTGGTTCTGGTGGTTAATTAGTTCCTGGATGTCTTTCCTAATGAGCTTCTTGGTGTTTTTCACAAAAGGAAAATTGATTTTGACATAGATCTTTTTCCCGATACTCAAGCCATTTCTATTCCCCCTTATCGATGTCCCCAGCGGAGTCAAAGGAGTTGAAAGAGAAATTAAGGGACTTATTGGAGAAGGGTTTTATTAGGCCTAGCCAATCATCTTGGGGTGCACCAGTGCTATCTGTGAAGACAAAGGATGTGTCCCTTAGAATGTGCATTGATTATCGACAACTTCATAGTGTCACCATCAAGAAGAAGTACCCTTACCAAGGATTGATGATCTATTTGACCAACTTTAAGGGGCTAGTCACTTTTCCAAGATGGATCTTCAATCGGGTATTATCAAGTGAAAGTAAAGTAGTATGACATTCCCAAGACGACCTTTCGAACTAGGTATGAGCACTATGAATTTGTGGTTATGTCTTTTGGGTTGATCAATGCATCAACTATCTTTATGGATCTTTCGAATAGGGTCTTTAAGGTCTTCCTTGATTTGTTTGTGGTGGTTTTCATTGATGATACTTTAATCTCCCATAGTAAGGAGGAGCATGTGAGTCATTTGAGGGTGGTGCTACAAAAATTGAGAGAAGAGAAGTTGTATGCTAAGTATGAGAAGTGTGAGTTTTGGTTGCAAGAGGTTTCCTTTCTAGGTCATGTGGCATTGGGGGATGGTATTAAGCTAGATCCTAAAAAGACAAAAGTGATTAGAAATTGGCCTATACCTTTGACTTCATCAAACATTAGAAGTTTCTTAGACTTAGCGGGTTATTACCGAATGTTTGTGAATGGGTTCTCGTCTATTGCTTCTCCTATCACTAAGTTGACACAAATGAAGGCTAAATTTGTGTGGGCAGATGAGTGTGAAAAGAGTTTCCAAACTTTGAAGGATAAGCTTGTCTCAACTCCTATCTTCTCTTTACTGGAAGGGTTAGAAGGGTTTGTTGTGTATTATGATGCCTTACGAATTGGTTTGGGTTGTGTTTTGATGCAAAATGGTGAGGTTATAGCCTATGCTTCTAGATAATTTAAGGTGCACGAAAGGAATTATCCTATCTATGATCTTGAATTGGCCATCGTGGTATTTGCTTTAAAAATTTGGCGTTATTATTTGTATGGAGTGCATGTTGATGTGTTCACCAATCATAAGAGCCTCCAATATGTGTTCACTCAAAATGATCTTAACTTGAGATAAAGAAGGTGGTTAAAGTTCCTTAAGGATTATGATATGAGTGTGCATTATCATCTCGTTAAGGCTAATATTGTGATCGATGCTTTGAGTAGGGTGTCCATGGGTAGCATAGCTCATGTTGATGATAGTGGCAAAGAGGAGGCTAGGGAGTTCCATCGATTTGCTAGGTTGGGAGTTAGGTTGGAGGAGGTTAACAATGGTGGAGTAGTGGTGGTTGATGGTTCCAAATCTTCACTGATTGAGGAGGTTAAGGAAAATAAATATCTTGACACTACTTTGTTAGAATTGAAGGCCTTGGTGAGAGATGGCAAGGTGGACATTTTCTCCCAAAAGGGAGATGGTGACCTTAGGTACCAAGGAAGATTATGTATGCTTAGTGTTGAAGACTTGAGAGAGAATATTCTTGATGAGGCTCATAATAATTCCTATTCTATTCACCCTGATTCTACCAAAATGTATAGAGATTTGAGGGAAGTGTTTTGGTGGGATAGTATGAAGAAAGACATTGCTAAGTTTGTGTTCGGTTGCCATAATTACTAACAAGTAAAAGCCAAACATCAATGGATGGGTGGCCTAACGCAAGGTATAAAGATTCCTACTTGGAAATGGGAGGAAATCAACATAGATTTTGTGGTTGGGTTGCCTTAGACTAGAAAGGGTTTTGATTCTATTTGGGTTCTAGTTGATAGAATGACAAAATCGGCTCACTTCTTGCTGGTTAAGACTACTTATAGGGCCGACGAGTATGCTATATTGTACATTCATGAGTTGGTTAGGTTGTATGTAGTGCCCTTGTCTATCATATCAAATCGTGGTGCTCAATTCACTTCTCACTTTTGGTGGTCCTTCCAAAGAGGTCTTGGTACCAAGGTAAAGCTTAGTATGACCTTTCACCCTCAAACGGATGGCCAAGCCGAAAGAACTATCCAAACTCTTGAGAATATGCTTAGAGATTGTGTATTAGAGTTTAATGGTAGTTGCAATGACCATCTTTCATTGATTGAGTTTGCTTATAATAATAGCTATCATACAAGCATTGGTATAGCTCTTTTTGAGGCCCTTTATGGTAGATGTTGTAAATTTCTAGTTGGGTGGTTTGATGTGGGGGAGATGGTTTTATTGGGTCTATATTTGGCTATGGAGGCCTTAGGGAGAGTGAGATTGATAGGAGAGAGGTTGAAAGCATCCCAAAGTCATCAAAAGTCCTATGTCGATATGAGTAGAAGGGATTGTGCCTTTAAGGTTGGTGATTGAGTCTATTTGAAGGTTTCACCAATGAAGAGTGTGGTTCATTTTTGTAAAATGGGTTAATTGAGTCAAAGATTTGTTGTTCTTTATAGAGTGTTAAGCAGGATTAGTGAGGTGGACTATGAGTTGGAGTTGCCCAATGATATGAATATGGTTCATCCTGTCTTCCATATGTTTATATTAAGGAAGTGTGTAGATAACACAAGAGCCATTGTGCCTCTTGATGTTATGGGTGTTGTTGAAGATAATTTGACTTCTGAAAAGGTTACGGTAGAAATTTTGGATAGACAAGTGAAGAGGTTGAGGAACAAGAATGTTGCTTCCGTCAAGGTCCTTTGGAGAAACCAACAAGTTGAGAGTGTTACATGGGAAGCCAAGGTGGATATGCAAAACTAATGTCCCTATCTATTCCATTCTACTCAAGCCTAAGGTACTAATCTAAGTCACCTACATGATTTTAAGTCTTAAGTTTCAGCCCTCATATCATTAGCATACATTAATGTTTAAATTGACAAGTTCATGGTGATTTTGACACTTATGTTGAGATTTTTGAAATAATGTTTAAATGCATTATTCCATTCTTATGTGGGCTAAACTTATCTTGATTATTCCTCTTATATACGTTTCTTTGACATTCGAGGATGAATATTACCAAGAGGGAGATATTGAAACGAACCAAAAAGTGCCTGCAAATGTGCCTTGGAAGTGCCCAAAATTGAAATTTTTGTATATCTCAAAATTTGTGCGTGATATCAAAATTTTGACTTTATATTCTTGTTCAAGGTAAAACAAATAGGTATTAACTCAAATTTTAGAGGACCCATAGTAAAAAATAAATTTTGCCAAAATTTGATTTCCAAAACCTGTTCACGTGGCTCTACGATGCGGAGTTGTCACAAAGCAGTGTATTTGCTGCCAAATTTTATAATCTTCGTCCAAGGCTTTGGGTTCATTAGCCTAAGCCTTACTATGCATAAAAGTACCTATATTTAGTCATTTTTCAACCTTATTTCATACAAGACATTCCCCAAAATCCTCCCTAACACTTAGATAAATATTTCACCCAAATTCATGTCCAAAATTTCTTTCTGGATCTAAGAATTTCATTCAAACTTAAAATTTTCAATTGGATCTTCACCAACAAAATCTCCAAAGTTAAGGTATGTGGGTTTCAACCATTGGGTCCTTTCACCCATGGTGCCTAACCTTCCTTTTTACATAAATTGTATGTTTTTGAGTTGATTTACTTATGGGCCTTACTTATTATGAATTTCACTATGAGCTAAGTTGGTTAAACTTGAGGGCATACCTCCCTCACACTCATAGACCCTTGTCTAAAATTCATAAATTCCACCAACTTAGCTTCCCTAAGTTCAAGGGGGAAGAACCGATTAAGGAAGGCCACCTTGAACTCCTACCAAAGCATCACATAGTTGACTCTCTTCTCTTCCTTCCATTGATTGTACCATATTTGTGCTACCCCTTTGAGTTGATAGGCTGCCAACTCCGCCTTATCCTCGACCTCACACCCATGATAGATAAAATCTTGTAGACCTCATGAATGAACTCTTGAGGGTCCTCACTCACCTTTGACCTATAGAATTTCGGGGGATTCATTCTCATGAAATCTCTCACCCAAGATGTCGGTGTAGGAGCATGAGGGGCTTGGGCCCCTTGGTTGGCTTGATTATCCACAACTTGTGCAAGCAAAGTGAGAGTATCCCAAAGCTCTCCATTGGCCGATTGCTCCTTATATGTGCGGGCTCTTCTCACTCTCGTGTTAGACATGATCTAGCATAGCAAAGGACAATCATTAGAGGGAAAAACCTTACTTCAACTTCTATAGAACGACATAAAGTAAAAAGAAGGGAAACATTTCCTGAATGCCTCATAGCCTCTAGCTCATAGTTGTGGTGCACAACATAACCATGAACAAGACTCCAATCGACGCGGCGTGTTGGACTCTGAGGATCTAACAACCTAGTGCTTTGATACGAAGTTTGTCATGACCCAAGCCTAGGGCCTAGACGTGAAACGATGCAAGGGGAACCCGAAGGAACCCCAAGCAAGCCTCTTAGAACATCATTACACATCCTTGGTCGCGAAAGCTATAAAATAAACATCCACTACTAAAAAACTGCGAAAATGAGATGGACTGCGTCGTTCCAAAATGCATTAGACAAAAGGATGCAGTCCATAGCTTTTGTGTATATATTATTACTTTTTAAAATCTTTTAATATTAAACAACGGATTGCATCTAAAAGTCTATCGCTTTTTTCGGCAAAATTTTTCTCCTTTTTTTCAATTTTAATAAATAATTAGTTTTAAATAAAAGTGACTCTATCTGTTGCATATATATCTGTATATATCTTTTAAATTTTTAAGAATTGCGTTGGAAAATGCGACAATGCCCGTCACTATATTTATTATATTAATTAAATATTTTAGTAAAATATAAGCGACGGATGACATCACCCATTCCGTCACTTTTTTTGTCAACAGTCAATAAAGTTTAATGAATGGCGACAGACATAACGACGTCGTCCGTTGCCCTAGGCATGTATAAAAGAAATTCCTGACTTTAATTCATTTTTCCCCTTTCAAACGCCCTATATCCTCTCTAAAGAAAAATCCTAGTAGCCCCCATACCCAACCATCAACCTCCATCCTTGACCACCATCCGACCGCTGCTGTCTCTGCCTCTTATTCATTTCCTCCTTCCAACAAGTAAGGTAACTAATTTTTTCTCTCTTTTTGCTTCATTTTTATTATTATTTAGTTATTTTATGTTTTTGAATTTTATAATTTGTTAGCTTGCCCATTTCACTTTTATTGTTAAAATTAGGATATAAGAAATATTTTTTTGTGTATTGTATTGTGAAAAAGTGAATGAAATTATTTTTTTATTTTTGTGGTTAAACTTTAAATTTAATTTTTGGAAATTAGTTTATGAATGGAGCTATTTTGTATTGAAATAGTATTGTTATGAAGTTATATTGTGATTAGCATAGTTAAATTGTATAAGTATTGTGAATTGGTGAATAATTAACAATTTTAGGGTTTTAGCTAGTTTGAATTTGGGTTTTTTTGAATGAGCTTGTAAATTAGTTATTTTTTGTTGGAATTAAATTGTTGTTGAAGTTAATTATAATTTTGGAATTGAATTGACGTTTGAATAAATTATTATTTTTAAGTAGAATTGTTGTTGAATTAGTTGAATTTAATTATTGTTGAAGTTAGTAGTGTTTAACTTTAACTTATATTATAGTTTGAACTTGAATTTTAAGTTGTGAACTTTAAAGTGGAATATAATATAAAAATTGAACCTTGGAATTTTCTTTTAAAGTTTAACTTAGATTTAATTTTGAATTTAAACTTTGAAGTTTATTTGTGAAGTTTGAACTTGTATATAATGTAGAACTTGAACTTTAATTTAGGATTTGTTAAGATTATGACTTTAGTAGTATTTAACTTGAACTTAGATTAATGTTGGGATTTAAATTTTAAGTTATTGAACTTTAATGTTGAATATAATATAAAAATTGAACTTTAGGATTTTGTTTTAAAGATGAAGTTAGATTTATTTTCTAACTTATTTTGAACTTAAACTTTGAACTTTATTTGTGAACTTTCAACTTGTATATAATGTAGAATTTGAACTTTAATTTAGGATTTGTTAAGATTATGACTTTAGTACTGTTAAACTTGAACTTAGATTAAACTTGGAACTTGAATTTTAAGTTGTGAAGTTTAAATTTGAATATAGTATAAAAATTAAACCTTAGAATTTTTTTTAAAGTTTAACTTAGATTCAATTTTGAACTTAAACTTTGATCTTTATTTGTGAACTTTCAACTTATATATACTATAGAACTTGAACTTTAATTTAAGATTTGTTAAGTTTGTGGCTTTAGTAGTGTTAAACATGAATTTAGATTAAACTTGGAACTTGAATTTTAAGTTGTAAAGCTTAAATTTGAATATAATATAAATATTGAACCTTAGGATTTTTTTTTAAAGTTTAACTTAGATTTAGTTTTGAACTTAAAGTTTGAACTTTATTTGTGAACTTTGTACTTGTATATAATGTAGAACTTGAACTTTATTTAGGATTTGTTAAGATTATGGCTTTAGTAGTGTTTAACTTGAACTTAGATTAAAGAATTGAAACTTAAATTTTAAGTTGTGAACTTTAAAGTTGGATATAATATAAAATTCTGAACTTAAACTTTGTACTTGTACATAATGTGCTTTAATTGTACTTGAAATTTTAGCTTATCAATATTCGCCGGCGCCACCAATCGAAGTACCATCTACCCATCCATCTCTGAGCATAATTAAAAACTGAAAGTTGAGGTATTTTTTTGATAAAATTTTTAATTATTGTATATAAATAAATGTTTGAATAGTTTTTTGGAGTATTGCTATAGTGATAATGAGTTTGTTTGACATAAGTGACAACACTAGTTGATCTTATTGATGACAAAATTTATTTTCTTGCAAAATCAATTTATGTCCATCTAGTGTTGACACTTATCTAATTTTCTTTGGTCATATTGAGTTTGCTTGGCATAAATGACAACACTAGTTGATCCTATTGATGACAAAATTGATTTTCTTGTAAAATCAATTTGTGTCCATCTACTGTTGACACTTATCTTATTTTTGAATTGTCATAATGAGTTTGTTTGGTATAAGTGACAACACTAGTTGATCCTATTAATGACAAAATTTATTTTCTTGCAAAATCAATTTGTGTCCATCTAGTGTTGACACTTATCTTATTTTTGAATTATCATAATGAGTTTGTTTGGTATAAGTGAAAACACTAGTTGATCCTATTGATGAAAAATTATTCTTTTTACAAAATTGATTTGTGTCTATCTAGTGTTGAGACTTATCTTATTTTTGGATTGTCATAATGAGTTTGTTTGGTATAAATGACAACACTAGTTGATCCTGTTGATTATATGATATTGTGATTGTTGTTGAAATTAATTAATTAAGGTTGTGAATATTTTGAGATGGATCACCATTTGTGAATATATGACATGTATTATGGAAATGATGGTGGATTAAAATCTACTTTTTTTGATGGTGTTAGAAGTTTCATTGATCATGCAATGACACTTGATCTTTTTAAGAGAAATCAAATGGTTAGGTGTCCTTCCAGTTCATGTATGTGCCTAAATTTTTTTAGGCCAGATGAAGTTATAGTGAATTTGTATCGTAATGGGTTTAAGCCTAGATATTTTGTATGGGTGAATCATGGAGAAGTAAATGGAGTGGATAATATATTTTACAATTCGATACTCGTGGATGAATATAATATGATTGTCGCACAAGGTCAAATTAGATTTGAATAGGATATTTTTAGACATGATACATTTGGGCATAATAATATTCATCAAATGATTAATGATGCTTTTGGAGTTCAAGAGGGGGTGGAGGCTGAACAGTTTTTTAATAAAGCTTCTAATGAAGAAGCAAGACCCTTCTATGAAGAATTAGAAGTGGCTAGTCGATCATTAGGTGAGGGGAGTCGACATTCTCCTTTGTTTGTTGTCGTTAGATTAACGAACATTAAATCATATTATAATGTTTCTAATGGGGCTATGGACTCAATAGTGGATCTTATGTCTAAGTTGGTTAATCCTGACTATGACATACCCAGGATGTTCTATCAGCCAAAGAAACTGGTTTCCAAGTTAAGATTGTCACATGGTAAAATGGATTGTTGTGTTAATGGCTGCATGTTGTACTACAACTATGATACTTACTTGAAAAATTATAAGTTTTGCAGTCATGCACGTTATCAGAGGACTCCGGCTGGAAAGATGGTTCCAATTAAGTGGATGCATTGTTACCTATTATTCCTAGACTGAAGAGGTTGCATGCATCGATGAGGTCTGTTCTATATATGACATGGCACCGTCAATATAAAAGGTCACCCAGTTTGTTATCTCATCTATCTGACGGAGAAGAGCATTTTGATAATATATATTCTGACTTTGCTAGAAAGCCTAGGAATGTCAGATTGGGATTGTATGCAGATGGTTTCACACCATTCTCATATTCTGCCACGCCTTATTTTTACTGGCCCATATTTTTTACTCCATATAATCTTTCTCCTGAAATGTGCATGACAAGTCCATTCATATTTTGAAGTTGTGTTATTCTGGGTCCTCGTAACCCAAAAAGTAAGATTGATATATTTCTACAACCATTGATAGCTAAGCTTAAGCAGTTATGGCTTAAAGGTGTATTAACTTATGACATATCAACTAAATAAAATTTTATTATGCATGCTTGTTAATGTGGATTGTTAATGATTTTCCTACATATGGTATGTTATCTGGTTGGATGACCGCTGAAAAGCTTGCCTGTCCTCATTGCATGGAACGTAGTAAGACTTTCACCCTAAAGCATGAAAGAAAAAAAATATTATTTTGCCAATGAACCATGAGTTTAGAAAGATGAAGAATGTATTAAAAAAATACGATTGAAATAGCTCCTCTGCCCCCATCATGGACAGGGCATCAAATTTTGGAGAGAGTTTTTCAACTGCCTAAAGTTTGGGTTGCTCCAGCTGGTAGACTTCCTCGATATGGTATTGAACATAATTGGACCAAACAAAGCATATTCTGGGAGTAGTCATATTGGAAGGATAATATCCTAAGACATAATCTTAATATGATACATATTGAGAAAAATTATATTGACAAATTATTCAACACAGTGATGGATATTAAAGACAAGACAAAGGACAACCCAAGAGCTAGAATGGACTTAAAGAAATATTGTAGAAGGAAAAAATTGTGGCTGCAGGAACAAGCAAATGGCAAAATTATTAAGCCTAAAGCCAGTTTTTCATTCACCTTAGAGGAGAAACGTGAAATATGTGACTAGGTTAAAAATTTCAGGATTTTAGAGGGATATGCTTCAAATTTGGGCAAGCGCGCATACTTGAATGAAGGAAAGTTAATAGGTATAAAAAGTCATGATTGTCATGTATTCATCCAAACTTTGGTTCCTATCGCTTTTAGCCACCTGCCTGAGAGGATATAAAAGCAGTGGCAGAGATAAGTCTTTTATTTAGAGATTTATGTTCTAGAATATTGCTTGAAAATAGTTTAGACAGGATAGAGAAAAACATTCTTGTTATTACTACAAAGCTAGAGAAGATTTTTTTGCCTGGCTTTTTTGATGTGATGGAGCATCTTCCGATTCATCTTGTACATGAAGCCTGCTTTGGAGGTCTTGTTCAAAAATAAAGTGGATGTATCCATTTAAAAGATAATATCTTTATGACTAATTAATATAATGAATACATAAACTAACAATAAACTTCATCATTAACACATTTGAATTGGTATATATAGAAAAATTAGAATTTGCAAAAGGACAATTAGACAAAGCGGACAGATCGAAAGATCAATTGTTCAAGTTCATATTGAAGGAAAAATCAGTAACTTTTACTCTTATTACTTTTGGGATAAAGGGCCATGCAGGCAAAATAGGTCAAATCAGAATGATGAAGGTGAGAGTGATTTGATGTTTTCCCCTATTTTAATTTTTAATCAAAGTGATCTAGGATCTAAAAGGCGTGAAAAAAAGGCTTCACGACCAGAGAAAGACAATCGAGTATGAACCATATTATAGTTAATTATACAAAAATTCAGCCATATCTTGAATAAGTGTTAAATAAATTATATTGGAAAATTACATAATAATCAGTACTTGCTAACTAATAAAAATGTATATATCAATATCAAATTGTTCGTAAACACCTGGGGCAATGAAGCCATATACACGAGGTTTGCCTAATGGTTAAAGGACTATGTAAATTTGAAAGCCTAATCATATTGAATTAGTATGAATGATGTATTTATTTAAGACTAAATTGTATTATTTGGGATACAACTTGTAGGTTTTTCATGAATACTCAACTGATCAGCATTCACTATTAGTAAGAGAAATCACATTCGGGCCTGAATCTCAAATTTACAAAATGAATAAATATTATTTTAATGGCTTTAAGTTTCAAACTAAGAATGTTTATGCATATAAGAAAACCAATAATAGCGGTGTTTTCGTTCAAGGTGATGTTGACAGTAATGGCCAAACTATTGAATATTCTGGTGTCATTCATGAGATTATTGAACCTTGATATTCAGGTTGGCCTAAAATGAAGGTAGTATTATTTTGGTGTAAGTGGTTTAACCCATCACGTAGGGGCACACTAATGGACCAACAACTTTGTATAATTGAACTTAAGCACACCAGATAATATGAAAATTATGCTCCTTTTATCATTGCCCCAAATGCTAAGCAAGTCTACTATACTTCATATCCATTGTGTAGAGATAAGACTGATTGGTGGATTGTCATTAAGACAAAGCCAGTAGGAAGAATTGAAATTGGGAATATTGAAGATGTGGCATACCAAAATGATCTTTCAATTCAACAAGAAGTTAACTTTGAGTTGGAGACCACACTAGAATATCCTTAACACATACTGGAAGAGGTGTTTGATGATGGATTAATAGTGAACTTTTAATAAAAAGTAGATGAAGATAATGAATCATAGGAGGAGGAAGATGATGAATTATTGCACTAGCAGGAATGGGAGGATGACGAATTTTAAGCAAATGAGGAATCGGAATAGGAGGCTGAAGTAAATAAATGAAACAAGAGATGAGGAATAGACTAGTAGATTATAACTACCATATAACTTAATTTATCTTGCTAATACAAAAATTATTTTATTTGATTTTTTCTTATATATTATATTTGTGTTATTTTACATTTAGATGTCATAGGGTGATAGTGATAGATCTCGGGATCATCTTGGGATTACTTCTTCTGGTAGGATGAAAAAGAAGCAACCTAGGAGACCAATTAATTTTGAGGATATCCCAGGCTTTATTTCTTTGGCACCTGATGTTTAGGGTACCCCAGGCGCTAGTCATGTTATGTCTTCTATGACTATGAATCCTCGAGCTTTCTAGAGTTAGCTACGTCGACCAAAGGGCATATCTTCTTCTACAGAGATGAGATTCTCTTTGTATGATTAGATCCTTCCTGGATCTACAGTGCGACTAGTAGTTTATCAATCCACACCTTCGACTAATCTATCTCCTACTGATGTATCTCCTACTTCTCAGTCTCCCCACCTATCTAATCTGAGACTTATAGATTCTTCCAGTAGTGCTAATGCCCCTAAACTACCAACTCAACATCACACACATGTTCCATCACGATCCACACCTTCTTCTACTCCTGCATTTGAGCCTTCACAGGTTGTGTCTGACTTAGCTCCTGGACAGAGACGTGGGAGAGTCTTGATTGAGTCTCATAGAGCATCGTAAGTTTTTATTTTAATTACTTTATTTTTCCTACCTTAACAAATTATAGATGAACTAATATCATATTTATTATATGTCTTGCAGGTGGTATCCTTTGAAATCGACTGCTGATGCTCTTTAGGAGTGTGTTAGGAGGTTATACTCGGAGCCATACACCTCATGTGGGCAAACTCCAAATATTCGCCAGATGATGTTTAACGAATTAAAGGTATATATAATATTACATAATATTTTGAGTATTACGTATGTAACTAGAATTTCTTAATACTTTTGTCTTTTTGCTAGACATTATGTACTTGGCATCCTAAGCAGAGCACCTTCATTGCCAGCACATTTGAGAAAAATGCGAGCACCCGACTATCTAACTGGTAGAAGAAAGCAAGGGATGATGGGGAAAAAAGTGATTGGATACCTTCGCATATATATTAAGATTTGCTCCGGCATTGGGAGATCAAAAAATTTAAGGCTATGTTTGAGCAAGCTAAAAAGGCTAGAAGAAGCCTAAAGTGTGGCTCATTGCACGTCGGAGGTGTAAAGAATGTCAGTACTATTACGAGGGAGCTATTAAGATTTTTGTTGTTTTAGGTTTAAACTAATATATTATTCTTAATTAAAGTATTTAATTTATACAAAATATATTTTTATTAATTATATTTTATATTATAGGAAAAGGAATTGGGGTGGCCTCCTTTACGTGATGAAGTTTTTAGGAGGTATTATATGAAGAAAAAGAAGAATGACTCGGATCCGGATCAGTGGGTAGAGCGAAGGGATGAACAAGCCTATGTAAATTATTTAACATAACTTTAAATATAATTTATTTTAATTCTAAATTTTTCTTTTAATATGCACATTGAGTCTAATTATTATTTTTAATATGTAGCGTGACTATGGGTGATATATACAAGAGCTTGGAGATTCGGTCGACTAACCCCGAAGTTGTCCAACCAAATTTGGATGGAAAAGGTTGCGGACAAGAGTAATAATGGTTGTATTTATGGAATGTATTCCCAAAATAATATACGATGATTACAATCCGGTTTACATGGCATTGGATCATTACGTCAAGCTGAGGCTATTGACGGGACTCAGATGGCTATCATCATTCAAAAAGTTGAAGAACATACATGTGCACTGGTAGAATCTGAAGCACGAAGGACCCAGGAATATGCCAAACTCAAGCAACAAGTGGCCAACGTATCCTAATAATGCTCCTCACTCCATGATAATTCCTACAAGAGTACGTATGATTTTATTAAAAATAGCCCTTAGTTCCCTTCTATTTTAGTTTTGGACAATTTAAAATTTTTGTTGAACTTTCGTACTATTTAAAACTTTGTACATTATGAATTTCTTTGTTTTTTATGTTTAATTGTGTTTATTAAAACATATTTTGAATGATTCAACTATTGTTGATTGTGTTATACTAGTATATTGAACCAGTTTTAAAAGATTTGGTACATTAAATTTTAAAGCAGGTGGGCAGTAGAAATTGTAGGTTTCTACTGTAAAGACAATTATAGAAAAGCGACGACGGGGTCGCTAAGTCCGTCGCTTTTTTGAAAATTTTCATAGAAAAGCGACAAAAATCTATCGCTCTTTTTATTTGTACTTATTTTTAAAAAATATTAATTTTTTCAAAACTTGTGACGCAGTCTGTCGCAAAATAAATTTTAAAAATAAAAAATAAAAAAACAACGGTTGTCCATCACTTTTTAAATTTTTTTTATTTTTTGGGCGACGGACTACATCGCTTTTTGGCGATGCTGTCCATCGCTTTTTCGTCACTTTTAAAAAAGCGACTAGGAAAAAAGTGGTGAAACCATTTGTGTCACTTGTTCATCTCTTTTTTCCAAATAAACAACACAGTCTGTGTCTTTTTTGCGTCAATTTTTGATAGTTTTTTAGTAGTGATCATGAGATAACAAATTGGGACAACCACGGCTAAGGGAACACTTTCATATCATAGATGTCAAGAACAATAATGTCAAGACTCGTAGCATATGTACATAACATTTTCAACAACACTTCTACTATATGGATAAGAGCAGGGGCCACAACAAGCAACTGGACTCACCCTCATAGTCAATACATACACAAAGAAAGGTAGTCTTAGTATATAGCAAAAGATCATAAGCAACATCTCCGGAATGGAGGAATCACCAACAATCTTGAGAGACAATCATACTAGCCACATGGAGGGGGAGGATGATTAAGTGGTTCTCCGGTTCCTACATGGTGAAATCATATAGGCATAGATTATACGTTAGTACATTTGAATGTACTAAGTATGTAGGATGCAATGCAACAGGTGATACGTACCATAATCAAAATGCATATCATAGCTAGTCAATATGACATGTATAAATGATACTTAAAGAAAAATCATGCTTATGTAGAACATAATACATGTGTAAGGAGTGACCATTCTTAGTGCAATCCAACGCCTACCACCTCCTTGGAGAGGCGCATGAGGTACAAACCCCTTTATGAGGTTCGTGGAATATAAACCCCCCAACAAGGTTGATGGAGTATAAACCCCCCAACAAGGTTGATGGGTACAAACCCCCAACAAGGTTACACATGCCTGCCACCTCCCGAGCAAGGCATTCGAGGTACAAATCCCTTACCAAGATTACCCGGGCCTACAACCTCCCAAGTGAGGCTTGGTCATCCCCAACACTATAGAGATCATTATCATATATATACACTACTTTCATCATCATATAATCATCATATATAAACCTTCCTTTCATCATCTCAAAGGCATTCAACTCATAATACATGCATTGGAACTTCAATTCTTCATTAATCTAAAACTGGATATTTTATTAAACACTTGGCGGGTGTGTAGTGCTAGTGTAAAAGCATGCAATTCCAGAGTTCTATCATGCTAGAAAATCCCATGTAAAACTATCAATAGATACTTGGTAAAACCCTTAAGTAATATACATCAAAATCCTTCATCAAATCTCATAATAGATCTTAGATTCATAGTCCAAAACATAGTAAAACAGTCTCAATTTCATAAACCCCAATATAGTGTGCAGTGAATTTCGTAATAAATAAGACTCATGAGTAAATAAACTTTAAATAATGCAATTTAGAGTATAAGAAATCTTGGGTATCATGGTTGAAATGAACCCATGAAAGAATCTCACATACCTTAGCTTTGAAGATGATCTTGATAAAGATTGGAGATGGAGACTTGAAGCTTGAATGATCACCTTTCAATCCGAATGAGTTTTGAGACTTAAGTTTAGAAGTAAAATATTAGGTAAGTGTTTGAATGAGTATTTGCAAATGTTTTGAATGATATGAGGGTGAAATATGACTAACTATATGTGTTCTCATGCATGGGAACACGTAGGCCCAAGACTCAAAAGCCTTGGATTGGACTTGAAAAACTGCCCAAAATAACACCGTGGCATGACCTTGTGGCATAGAACCAGGGGCGCGAATGCACACTAGAAATCGCATTTTTGTGATTTTTAAATTTTGGTACTGTTGCTATTAAATCTAGATTAGGCCTATTTTCCACTCAATTGAACCTGCTAAACAAGAATATAAGGTCAAACTTTTGATATCATATATGAATTTTGAGATATATGAAAATTATGATTTCGAGCACATCTAAGGCACATTTTCGGACACTTTTTAGGGTCATTTCAATATCTTCCCCATGGAAACATTCATCTCCGAATGTCAAAGAAACGTATATGAGAGATACAAACATGACAATTTCAACCTACATAAGGATGCAACAATGCACTTAAACATAATTTAAAAAATCTCATCATAGGTGTAAAATCATCATGAACCTGTCAATTTAAACATGAATTTATACATATGTCATGGGATGAACTTAGACTTGAAATTACATAGGGGACTTAGATTGATACCTTAGGCTTTAGTAAAGTGGAAAAGATAAGAATATTGCTTTTGCATGTCTGGTTCGGCATCCCAAGTAGCACTTTGAACTTGTTGATTCCTCCAAAGGACTTTAACGGAAGCTAGATCCTTGTTCCTCAATCACTTCACTTGCTTATCCAAAATTTAAATTTGAACCTCTTCATAAGTCAAGTTGTCTTTGACAACCCCTACGACATCAAGAGGCACAATAGCATTAGGGTTACTCAAAAGGACAGGATGAACCAATTCCATTTCTCTAGGAAAATCCAACTTGCCCTTCTTACCAAAATGGACCACACCCTTCATTGATGACACCTTCAAATACACCCAATCACCAACTTTGAATTCAAGGTCCTTTCTCCTAACATCAGCATAGGACTTTTGGGGACTTTGATCCATCTTCAACCTCTCCCTAATCATCCTAACCTTCTCAAGATCTTCCACAACTAGATCTGGTCCCAACATATCCACCTCTCCAACTTTAAACCACCCAATCGGTTATCTATAATGTCTACTACAGAGAGCCTCAAAAAGAGTCATACTGATGCCAGAATGATAGCTATTGTTGTAGGCAAACTCAACCAACGAAAGATGATCATCCCAACTACCTTTAAGATCTAATACACAAGCTCTAAACATGTCATCAAGGGTTTGGATAGTCCTTTCGGCTTGGCCATCTGTTTGAGGGTGAAAAGCCATACTAAGTTTAATCTTTGTACCAAGACCTCTTTGAAAAGACATCCAAAAATATGAAGTGAGTTGAGATCCATAATTCGATATGATGGATAAAGAAACCCCATGAAATATCACCAAGTCATGGATGTACAACCTAGCATACTCTTCAGCCCCATATGTGGTCTTAACCAATAGAAAGTGAGCCGATTTCATCATCCAATCAACTACAACTCAAATGGAATCAAAACCCTTCCTAGTCTTAGAAAACCCAACTAAAAAGTCCATATTAATCTCTTCAGACTTCCAAGTGGGTACCTCTATGTCTTGGGTTAGGCCACCCGACCTTTGATGTTAGTCATTGACTTGTTGACAACTCTGGCAATTGGACACAAATTTTGTAATGTATTTCTTCATGCCTCTCCACCAACACACCTATCTCAAATCTCTATACATTTTAGTAGAATTGGGGTGAATAAAATAGGAAGAACAATGAGCCTCATCAAGAATTCTCTCTCTCAAGCCATCAACACAAGGCACACAAAACCACCCTTGGTATTTAAGTGCACCATCTCCCCCTTGGGAGAAAACCTCCTTATTCCCATCACTAACCAAGACATTAAATTCTTACAAGGAGGGATTAAGATCGTGCTTAAATTTCACCTCCTCGACCAATAAAGATTTAGAACCATTAGCAACAACTGCACCACCATTACCCACTTCTTCCAACCTAACTCCCAATCTAGCCAAACTATGGACCTCTCTAGCTATCTCCTCATCACTATGATCAACATGAGCTAGCGTACCCATAGACACCTTACTCAAAGAATCTACCACTATATTAGCCTTACCTGAATGGTAATGTACACTCTTTTCATAGTCCTTAAAAAGTTCTAACCATATCCTTTGCCTCAAGTTAAGATTTTGTGCAGTCAAGACATATTGGAGGCTCTTATGGTAAATGAACATATCAACATGTACCTCATACAAGTAATGACGCCAAATCTTTAATGCAAATACCACGACGGCTAGTTCAAGATAATGGGTAGGATAGTTCTTTTCTTGCACCTTGATATGCCTAGAAGCATAGGATATCAACTTACCATTGTGCATTAGAACACAACCCAAACCAACTCTATAAGCATCATAATACACAACAAATTCTCTAGCCCTCCCGGTAGGAAAATAATAAGAGCAGATACAAGCTTATGTTTCAATATTTCAAAGCTCCTCTCACACTCATTGGTCCACATAAACTTGTACCTTCTTTTTAGTCAATTTATTCATGGGAGAAGCATTAGAAGAAAACACATTCACAAATTTATGATAATAACCTACTAAGCCTAAGAAGCTCCTAATATTCGATGGGGTTAATGGTGTAGGCAAATTTCTAATCACATCTGTCTTTTTAGGATCCACCGTAATACCATCCCCCGACATCACATGTCTTAGGAAGGAAACCTCTCTTAACAAAAATTCACACTTCTCATATTTGGCATATAACCTTTTTTTTTCCTCAATATTTGCAAGACAACCCTAAAATGAGCCCTATGCTCCTCCTCACCACGGGAACAGATCAAAATATCATCAATGAATACCACAATAAATGAATAAAGGTAGGGTTTGAATACCCTATTCATAAGGTTTATGAAGATGGTCGATGCATTGGTCAACCCAAAAGACATCACAAAAATTTCATAGTGCCCATACCTAGTCTGAAAGGCCATCTTGGGATTATCACTCTCCATTACCTCTACTTGATGATACTCGGACCGAAGATTAATCTTAGAGAAATGGCTATCCCCTTGCAATTGGTCAAACTAATCATCAATCCTTAGAAGTGGATACTTATTCTTGATGGTGACTCTATTAAGTTGCCAATGGTCAATACATATTCTGAAGGACCTATCCTTCTTTTTCACAAACAATACTAGTGCACCGCAAGGTGATTGTCTAGGCCTAATAAATCCCTTGTACAACAAGTCCCTCAATTGTTCCTTGAACTCGTTCAACTTCGCCTGAGCCTTACGGTAAGGGAGAATAGAAATCGATTGAGTACTGGGAAGGAGATCTATACCAAAATCTATTTTTCTTTCGAGAGGAACATTGGGAAGGTCATTTGGAAAGACATCAAGGAACTCATTTACAACCGATATCGACTCCATGGGAAGGACTTTGTACTCTACATCCTTAACCCTCAGAAGATGGTAAAGACACCCCTTAGAGATCAAGTTACATGCTTTAATGCAAGAGATGAACCTAGCCTTGACCACTACATCATGACTCTCCCACTCAAGCACGGGCTCATTTGGGAATTGGAATTTGACCCTACAAGTTCTATAATCAATAGAAGCATAGTATGCCTGCAACCAATCCATCCGAAGAATGACATCAAAATCAACCATGTCCAACTTAACAAGATCACAAGGTAATATTCTATGCAAAATACAAATGGGACAATCTCTATAGACCTTCGTAGTAATAATAATTGCACCAATAGGAGTAGATAACTCATATGACTGACACAACAATTTGAGGTCAACATGGAACTTTTTGGCAACAAAGGGGTAACAAAAGAAAGAGCGACATCCAGATCAATCAATGCATACACATCAAAATCAAAGATTTTCAACATACCCATGATGACATCAGGAACCTCCTCAAGCCCTTGCCTCCTATGTAAAGCACAACACTGATTGTGCATTGGAGCACCATCTTGTCGGCCACCTCTCTCCAAAGGAACTGTATTAGCACCTTATAGATGAAACTACTTACCCTTGTTGTGATTTCGAGGGCAATCCATCACCTTATACACAACCCCCTCACAACTATAACAAGTATTTATGTCCCTTAAGCATGGGCCACTGTGATCCCTACCACAGTTTGTACACCCACCATTAGGAACCACACCTCCAACACCTCGGGCCATTAGAAAATCATTTACAACCCTCTTATGAGAAGACCATTGGCCTTGATGGAACTGGCCAGCCTTCTGGAACTTTCCCTCAAAATGGGCCCTCTTGGTCTCATGACCCCTCCTCTTCCTCAATTTCTCCTCCTCCATTTGTTCGGTATAAGTCACCAAAGATGACAAGTCTATGTCACTAATCAACATGGCGGAATGACACTCCTTACTAACCAAGTTAAAAACACCCATCACAAATTTGTTCATCCTAGATCTACAGTCAACCACTAAATTTGAGCATACTTTGAGAGCTGGTTAAACTTGAGGGCATACTCGCCCACACTCATAGACCTTTGTCTCAAATTCATAAATTCCACCAACTTAGCTTCCCTAAGTTCAAGGGGGAAGAACCGATTAAGGAAGGCCATCATGAACTCCTCCCATAACACCATATAGTTGAGTCCCTTCTCGTCCTTACATTGATTGTACCATATTTGTGCTACCCCTTTAAGTTGGTAGGCCGCTAACTCTGCCTTATCATTTGACTTCACACCCATGATAGACAAAATCTTATAGACCTCATCAATGAACTCTTGAGGGACCTCACTCACCTTTGACCTATGGAATTCCTAGGGATTCATTCTCATGAAGTCTCTCACTTGAGATGATAGTGTAGGAACATGAGAGGGTTGGGCCCCTTGGTTAGCTTGATTAGCCACAAATTATGCAAGTAAAGTGAAAGCATCCCAAAGCTCTCCATTGGTCAGTAGCTCCATGGTTGTGCGAGATCTTCTCCCTCTCGTGTTAAGCATGATCTAGCATAGCAAATGACAATTGCTAGATGGAAAAACCTTACTTCAACTTCTATCGCATGACATAGAGTAACAAGAAGGGAAACATTTCCTAAACACCTCATAGGCTCTAGCTCATAGTTGTGGTGTACAACACAACCATGAACAAGACTCTAATTGATATGGTGTGTTGGACTACGAGGATCTAATAACCTAGTGCTCTGATACCATGTTTGTCATGACCTAAACCTAGGGTAAGGTCCAAAATATGGAAGAAACAAGCATTTCCATCATTCTACCACCCAGTCAATTCTGTTCCACTTAATCTCTCTTTTATGTCCACATATCTTTCTGGCTAAGGAATGCGAAATCTTTCTTCTATTACATGAATTCAATTTTCATTTCATCCAAGAAAAACCATCTTTTTCTTAGCAACGAATTTGTCATTTGATCCAATAGCATTTCATTAGATAGGAATAGATTTGATAAATACTGATAACTCTCAGATAGAGTATTAGAACGGAAAAGATCCATTAGATAATGAACTATTAGTTCTACGCCATCTGTAACGATTAATCAACAATTTGAAGTGCTTTTCTTGCATATGCTTGATAAACTAGTATTTATATATAGATGTAGGAGGATCTGTTTAGGAAGTAAGAGTCCCTTTGACATCTCTTCATTTGAAAATAATAATCAATGTGGAAATGTAGAGCCAGGGGGCTGATCTTTGAATAGGAAAAAAGAGTGGATCTGCAGGGTCCAACATGAACTTTTAGCTAAAATGTTTTTTCTGGAGATAGAGAAAAATACAAAACTCTATTATCTATATTTAAATTTCAAATTATATACCTAAGACAAGAAAGAAAGAACTCACTCTTGGTAATAGTGATAACGGTTTCTCGATTCGTAATCAGGAATATAAATATAGATCAAAAAAGAGCTATACTCAAGTTTAGTTTTAATTCTTTCAACAATTCGATCTTCAATCAACAAACAAATTGCCATTATTATCTTATTTACATTGATTCCGATAAACTAACTACTTTTTGCTACAAACACCAAACAAATAATTGAACTTAGTGCTCTACTTGATTTTGCTTGACTTTTGATTCAAAGGGAAAAAGGCGTGGAGCTAAAATAACTCATTCAAAATGCTTTTTAAAAGATTACATAGTACAATTATGTCGAATAAATCCTTATAGAATAAGTATTCAGCTACTTGTGAACCTTCGGGTATTGTTTTATTCAATGTTTGTTCAATTACTCTTTTACATGCAAATGCAATATAGGCATTGGGTTCAGCAGGATGTGAAATGGTGCAAGTGAAACCCGAAGGGACCCCAAGCAAGCCTCTTAGAACATCATTACACATTCTTGGTCGCGGAAGTGATAAAATAAGCATCAAGAGATAATAAATTAGGACAATTAGGGATAAGGGAACACTTTCATATCATAGATATCAAGAAAAATAGAGTCAAGGCTCATAGTATAGATACATAGCATGTCCAACAACAACTTTACTACATGGATAAGAGCGAGGGCCATGAGAGGAAACCGGGCTCACGCTTATAGTCAATACATAAACAAAGAAACATAGTCATAGTAAATAGGAAGAGATCATAAGCAATATCCCCAGAATGGAGGATTCACTAACAAGCTTGAGAGACAATTGTACTAGCCACCTAGAGGGGGAGAATGGTCAAGCAGTGCTCCAGTTCCTACATTGTGACATCATATAGGCATAGAGTATGTATTAGTACGTTTGAATGTACTAAACATGTAGGATGCAATTCAACAAGTGATAAATACCATAATCAAAATGCATATCATAGCCAATGAATAGGCATATAGCAATATGACATATATGAATGATACTTGAAGAAAAATCATGCTTATATAGAACATAACACCTGTGTAAGGAGTGACCATTCTTAGTGTAATCCAAAGCCTTCCACCTCCTTGGAGTGGTGCATGAGGTACAAACCCCTTCATGAGGTTGATGGAGTATAAACTCCCCAATAAGGTTGATGGGTACAAATCCCAAACAAGGTTGCATGGGCTTACAACCTCCGGAATGAGGCTTAGTCATTCCCAATATTATAGAGATCATTATCATATATATACATTCCTTTCATCATCATATAACCATCATATATAAACTTTCCTTTCATCATCGTAAAGTAATTCAACTCATGCAACATACATTGGAACTTCAATTCTTCAATAATTTAAACCAGATATTTATCAAACACTTGGTGGATGTGTAGTGCTAGTGTAAAACCATGTAATTCAAGAGTGCTATCATACTAGAAAATCCCATGTAAAACCATCAATAGATACTTCATAACACCATCAAGCAATATATATGAAAACCCTTCATTAAATCTCACAATCGATCTTAGATTCATAACCTAAAACATAGTAAAATAGTCACAATTTCATAAGCCCCAACATAGTGTGCAGTGAATTTCATAATAAATAAGACCTATAAGTAAATCTACTTTAAATCATGCAATTTAGAGTAAAAGGAACCTTGGGTATCATGGGTGAAAAAAACCCATAGAAAAAACCCACATACCTTAGCTTTGGAGATGATCTTGATGAAGATTAGAGATAGAGACTTGAAGCTTGAATGAGAACCTTTGAATTTGGATGAATTTTGAGACTTGACTTTAGGAGTAAAATATTGGCTAAGTGTTTGAATGAGTATTGGGGAATGTTTTGACTGATATAAGGGTGAAATCTGGCTAAGTATAGGTGTTTTCACGCATGGAAACACTTAGGCCAAAGACTCAAAAGCCTTGGACTAGACTTCAAAAACTACCCAAAATAACACTGTGGCACGCCCTTGGCGCATCGCTCCAGGGGCGTAAATGGACACTGGAAATCATATTTTTGTGATTTCAAATTTTACTACGATTGCTTTTAAATCAGGATTATACCTATTTTTCACTTAATTTGACCCCCTGAACAAGAATATGAGGTCAGATTTTCAATATCACTCACAGATATTGAGATATATGGAAATTATGATTCTGGGCACTTCCGAGGCACATTTTTGGGCACCTTTTGGGGTAGTTTCATATTCCTACACATGTAATATATTCTATATAAACATGTTTTACTTCAAGCATCATCCATACAAGCTATATCATTACTATTCTTACCCATTGCCTATAGTTATACATTTTGATTATGTTGCTTATCTCTTGTTGCATTGCATCCTACATACTTAGTACATTCCAACGTACTAACGAATACTCTATACCTACATAATGTTACCATGTATGAACTGGAGCTCTACTTGACCATCTCCCTCCTCCACTTGGTTAGTACTATCTTAAAGCCTGTTTGTTGAGTCCTTAATTTCGAGGTCAATGTCTTTGATCTTATGATATATAAAGACTCTCTTTCTTTTAATGTATACTCTTGACTATGACGGTCATTCTAGAAATTGTCTTGCCCCCCACTAAATTCTAAGTCTAGATGTGTTGTTAGAAAAGTTATGTAATGATGCTTTGAGCTTTGACTCTCTTAACTCTTGTATGTTTTTAAGCTATGAAAGGCTCCTTTAGCCCCTTTACCCTTATTTTATGTTCTCTTGTTAATGTTTATTTGCTTCTGCAACCAAGGATGTGCAATGATATGCTAAGAGGCTTGTTTGGGGTCCCTTCAAGTTCCCTATTCACCGTGTCACATTTAGGCCCTAGGTCCAAGTCGTGACAGAAGGGAAAATTTAGCCCAAGATTTGTGGGGCCTTATAGAATTTTGAGGAGAACTGGTAACGTTGCTTATAAATTAGAGTTTCCTACTTATATGAGCCTGATGCATCCAATCTTCTATGTGTTTATATTGAGGAAATGTGTTAGTGGCCCACGTGAAATAGTGCCTTTAGAAGTTGTGGGTGTTGTGGAAGATAATTTGACCTATGAGGAGGCCTCGGTAGAGATATTAGATAGGCAAGTGAAAAGATTGAGAAACAAAGATGAACAATTCGTCAAAATTCTTTGAAGGAATCAACAAGTTGAAAGTGCTATATGGAAAGCGAAAGCGAATATGAAGAAATCATATCCATACCTCTTTTACTCTATTTAAACCGAAAGAAATAAATTAAGTCCTATCTACATTTCCAAGTGTTAAGCTGCAGCCCTTATGTCAATTTTGCATGCATAAAATGTACATGGTGACAAGTTTTTATGACTTTTGATGAATATGTGTGAAGCTTTTCAAGAATGATGTTTTAGGTGCATTAGTATCATTCATGTTAGGCTGAAAGTTTCATGATTACTTCTCTTATGTATGTTTCTTTGACATTCAAGGATGAATGTTCCCAAGGAGAAATATTGTAATACCCTTCATGTTCTTTGGGATGCCCCATAAGCATATTTCTAGAATATCTCAAAAATTGTGCATAGTTTTGAAAAACCAACTTCATATTCTTGCTCAAGGGGAAAAATTATGTGGGAAAAAGGGTAGCCTCCGAACTTTAGGAGACCTATAGTGAAAAATAATTTTTGCAACGGGCACCAGATATAGTGTGCATGCACACCAGGGCAAATTCACCTGGGGAGTGGCACAGTGTTTCTAGAAGTACGCATCAGGTACACATCGTGACTAGGGCGTAGACCAGTATAATTTCTCCCCTGTTTTTCCTACTTTATCAAAGGGAATTTTGTCAGAACTCAAGCCTAGGGACGAGATATGACATGACAAATAGGGAAACCGAAGGAACCCCAAAGAAGCCTCTTAGCATATCAATTACACATCCTTGGTCACGAAAGCAAAAAATCAACAACAAGAAACATAAATAAGGGAAACGATACTAAGAAGAGTCTTGATATTCATAACATATAACAGAGTCAAATATCAAAGTATAAGTACATCAATCATTCCAACAACACCTCTAAACATAAATTTGAGCGGGGGCAAGACACTCTCTAGGCTAACCCTCATAGCATCAAATGTTCAACATAAGGAAATAACAAAAGGCAAGAGTAACATAGATAGTATCCTAGGACTTCAGGCTCACCAATACGTATCTCCAAAGCACTGAACTATCCACGTGAAGGATGATCAAGAGGTGCTCCAATTCCTATATGGTAACATCATGTATGCATAAAATATGCGTTAGTACGTTTGAATGTACTAAGTATGTAGGCTATGATGCAATAAGGCATAGGCAACATAGTAAAAGTACATTATCATAGGCAATGGATAAATATAATATCAATATGGAATGCATGATCAATGCTTGAAGTAAAACATGCTTGTCAAATATATAACTTGCAAATATAGATTACATGTGTAGGAAGAGACCATAATCATAGACCAAATAAGCTATTACTTGGTATCCAAGGAATGTCACCACTTTGAAAGGTGATTAAGGTATCAACCCCTCAACATAGTAGTACAGGCATATTACTACCCGGCAAGGTGGTCAAGGTATCTACCCCTCAACATGATAGTACGGGCATATCACCCCCCGACAAGGTGATTGAGGTATCTACCCCTCAACATAGTAGCATGAGCATGTCACCTCCCGACAAGGTGATTATACTCTCAACAAGGTAGTACAGGTATGTGACCCCCTAATAAGGTGATTGAGGCATATCACCCCCTCAACAACGTGTGGCCAACTTGCAACACCATAGGTACTTTCATGAATTCAATGCATACATAGAATCCCTTAATCATCATAAAGTACCTTGACTCATAAACCATGTAATAGATCATCAACAACTTAAGAATCCTTACCAAAACATATTATCAAATACTTGGCGGGTGTGTAATGCTAGTTCAAAATCATGCAATTCAAGAGTGAAATAATATGAGAAAACTCAATGTAAATTAACCCACCAACACATAGTAAAACGCTCATGTAAGATAACTTGAAATCTATCATCAAGTCTCACAATAGATCATAGATTTATAGCTCAAAATATGCATAAACAATCAAAATTTTATGAAACCCCTACATAATTTATAATCAAAATTCATAATAAGAGATACCCCATACGTAATCCAACTTGAAAACATGTAATTTTTATAAAAAGGAAGGTTGGGCACCATGGGTGAAAGGACCCAATGGTTGAACCCACATACCTCAAAATTGGGTTTTCTTAATATAGTCTTGAAGGAGACTTGAAGCTTGAATAGAGTTGTTGAGATCCGGAATTAAGCTTGGGGCACTTGAAGATGAATGAAATATTTTGTTAAGTGTTGGAGAGGATTTTGAGAGGGTCTTGAGTAATATAGAGTTGAAAAATGGATAATTATTGGTGTTTTTATGTATAAGTAAGCATTGGCATATGACCTCAAGGCCCTTGGGCCAAAACAAAATTTCAAGGAAAAATTAACACTGATCCACACCTCTGGCGCGTCGCAGCAGGGGCGCGGATCAACATTAGAAATTGAACTTTTTGAAAATTATTTTTTTGCTATGGGTCCTCCAAAATCATTTTATACCTATTTCTCACTCAATTTTTCCCGATGATCATGAATATGAAGTCAAATTTTTGATATCATGGATGGAGTTTGAGATATATAAAAATTATGATTATGGGCATTTTCGAACCACATTTTTGGGAGAGTTTCAATATCTCCCCCTTGGGAACATTCATCCCTGAATGTCAAAGAAATATACACAAAGAAACATACATTACGAATGCAATCATGGAGATTTCAGCCCGACATGAATACAACAAATGCATTTAAACATCATTTGAAAAATCTCAACATGAATGCCAAAATCACCTTAAACTTGCTAACATAAACATAAATGCATGCAAAACAACATAAGGGATAAAACTTAAAACTTGAAATTATGTAGGGGACTTGAATTAGTACCTTAGGCTTTAGTAGAGTAGAAGAGATGCAGATATCATTTTCTCATGTCTGCCCTCGGCTTCCTATGTGGCACTTTCAACTTGTTGGTTTCTCTAAAAACCTTGACGGGAGCTACATACTTATTTCTCAACCACTTCACTTATCTATCTAAAGATTTCTAGTAGAACTTCCTCATCATTCAAATTATCTTCTACTATACCCACAACATCCAAAGGAACAATAGCACTTGGGTCACCCACACACTTTCTCAATATTAATACATAGAAGACCGGATGAACAATATTCACATCAATGGGCAACTCCAACTCATAGGCCACCTTACCAATCCTCCTCAATACTCTATAACGACCTACAAACCTTGGGCTCAATTTACCCTTTGTGCCAAATCGGATGACACCCTTAATGGGTGAGACATTCAAGTAAACACAATCAGCAACCTTAAACTGATGATCTCTTCTCCTCAACTTGGAGTATGACTTTTATCTACTTTGAGATGTTATCAATCTCTCCCTAATCAACCTCATGTTCTCTAAGGCTTCCATGGCAAAATTCAGGCCTAGCAAAGCCAGTTCCCCCACTTTTAACCACCCAACCGGTGATCTACAATGCCTACCATAAAGAGCTTCAAAAGGAGCAATATTAATGCTTGAATGGTAGCTATTGTTGTAAGAAAATTCAATGAGTGAAAGATATTCACACCAACCACCCTTAAACTCCAAAACACATGCTCTAAGCATGTCCTCAAGAGTTTGTATAGTCCTCTCGGCTTTTCCATCTGTTTGAGGGTGGAAGGTCGTGCTGTGCTTTACCTTGGTACCAAGACCCCTTTGGAAGGACCTCCAAAAGTGACAAGTGAATTGAGTAACACGATCCAAAATGATAGACAAAGGCACCGCATGCAATCTAACAAACTCATAGATATACAATTTGACATAATCTTTGGTACCATAAGTAGTTTTGACTAGTAAGAAGTGAGCTGACTTTGTCATCCTATGCACAACAACCCAAATAGAATCAAAATGCTTTCTAATCTTAGGTAAGCCAAACACAAAATCCATGTTGATATTGTCCCACTTCCAAGTAAGAATCTTTATATCTTGGACTAGGTCATTTGACCTTTGATGTTCAGCTTTTACTTGTTGACAATTGTGATATCCGGATATGAACTTTGTAATGTCCCTTTTTATAGCACCCGACCATTAGACTTCCCTCAAATCTCTATACATCTTTATAGAACTGGGGTGAATAGAATAGGAAGAATTATGAGCCTCATCTAAAATCTTCTTTCTCAAATCACCAACACTAGGCACACACAATCTACCTTGGTACCTAAGGTCATCATCTCCACCTTGGGAGAAAACCTCCACTTTACAATCTCTCACCAAGGCCTTCAACTCTAGCAAGGAGGGGTCAAGATCATGTTTTGCCTTTACCTCCTCAATCAAGGAAGATTTGGAACCAACAACAACCACTACACCACTATTGTCAACCTCATCCAACCTAACCCCCAATCTACCTAACCGCTAAACCTCTCTAGCTACCTCTTTACTACTATCATCAACATGAGCTAGGATACACATAGACACCCTACTTAGAGCATCGACCACAACATTAGCTTTGCTGGGATGATAATGCACACTTATATCATAATCTTTCAGAAGCTCTAACCACCTTCTTTGTCTCAAGTTAAGGTCTTTTTAGGTGAACACATATTAGAGACTCTGATAATAGGCGAACATATCAACTTGAACCCCATATAAGTAGTGACGCCAAATTTTCAAAGCAAATACCACGACCGCCAATTCAAGATCATGGGTGGGATAATTTTTTCATGCACCTTAAGGTGTCTAGATACATATGCGATCACCTTACCATTTTGAATCAAAACACACCCCAAACCAATTCTTAAGGCATCACAATATACAACAAAACCTTCCAACCCTTCTAGTAGAGACAAGACAGGAGTAGAGACAAGCTTATGGTTCAAAGTTTAGAAACTCTTCTTAAACTCATTGGTCCACACAAAGTTTGCCATATTTTGGGTCAACTTATTCATAGGAGAAGCAAAAGAAGATAACCCATTTACAAACCTCTGATAATAACCCGCCAAACCAATGAAACTTCTAATGTCTGATGGGGTCAATGGTCTAGGCCGATTTCTAATCACCTCTGCCTTTTTAGGATCCACTTTAATGCCATGACCTGACACCACATGACCTTGAAAAGCAACCTCTTTCAACCAAAACTCACAATTTTTGTATTTAGCATACAACCTCTCCTCCCTCAAGATTTTCAACACTACCCTTAAGTAATTCACATGCTCCTCCTCACTATGAGAATAAATGAAGATATCATCAATAAAAACCACCACAAACAAGTCAAGGTAGGGTTTGAAGACCCTATTCATAGATCTATAAATATAGTCGGTGCATTAGTCAAACCGAAGGACATAACTACAAACACAAAGTGCCTATACCTAGTTGGAAAGTCATCTTAGGAATATCACACTACCTTACTTTCACTTGGTGATACTTGGACCGAATATCAAATTAGAGAAGTGACTAGCCCCTTGAAGTTGATAAAAAAGTTCATCAATCCTTGGTAGAGGGTACTTGTTCTTTATGGTGACTCTGTTAAGTTATCGGTAACCAATACACATTCTAAGAGAACCATCCTTCTTCTACACAAATAACACCGGTGCACCCCAAGGTGATTCACTAGGCCTTATGAAACCCTTCTCCAACAAACCCTTAATTGTTCTTTCAACTCCACCAAGGCTATACGTAAGGGGTAATAGAAATGGTTGAGTATTGGGAAGGAGGTCTATACCAAAATTTATTTCCCTTTCGGTAGGAACACCGAGAAGCTCATTATGAAAGATATCAAGAAACTCATTAACCACCGAAGCCAACTCTATAGGAGGGGCAACATCCCCAACCTCACAAGATAATAGAGATACCCGTTATAAATCAACTTTTGGGCTTTAAGACAAGAAATGAATCTACCATTGATCGCTACATCACAACTTTCCCACTCAAGGATGGGCTCATTAGGGAATTGAAATTTAACACTATGGGTTCTACAATCAATAAAAGCATAATATGCATGTAATCAATACATCCCAAGAATGACATCAAAATGCACTATATCTAATTCAACAAAATCACAAGGCAAGATTTTATGCAAAAATGAATGCGGGACTATTTCTATAGACTCTAACTCTATTACCAACAATGCATTCACCAATGGGGGTAAATACTTTATAAGGCTCACACAACCATTCGGGACTAACATGAAGCTTTTTGGCAATAAAAGGAGTAATAAAAGAAAGAGTGACACTCGAGTCTATCTATCACGACCCAAGCATGGGACTAGATGTGACATGGCAAATGGGGAACCCAAAGGGACCCCAAACAAGACTCTTTACATATCATTACACATGCTTGGTCACAAAAGCATTAAAAATAACAAAAAGAGATTGTAAAAAGGAAACACTGGCCTAAGGAGCATCCTTTATTTCATAGAAACATAGTAAGCATAGTAGAGTATAACATTAATACATCATAAGAATCCAACAACACCTCTGCTACATAAATGGGAGCGGGAAACCAAGATAAGCAACTAGGCTCACCCCTCTTAGTCATAGGCATACATCAAAGAAAAGAGTCTTAATACATAGCATAGGATTAGAGACACTGTCCACAGAATGGAGGACTCACCAAACTTGCTTTGAGAGATATCACACTAGCCACGTGAAGTTGGAGGAGGATCAAATGGGACTAAGTCTCGTACATGGTACTATCATATAAGCATAGAGTATGCCTTAGTACGTTTGAATGTACTAAGTATGTAGGATGCAATGCGACAATAAATAAGCAATATAGCCAAAATGCATAATTAAGCAATGGATGATTATATAACAATATGACATGCATGAATGATACTTGAAGTAAACATATTTTTATATAAAATATATTACATGTGTAGGAATAGACCATCATAATAGACTAAGTAATTTAGTACTTGGAATGTAAGGTAGACCACTCATTAGAAGTGATTGAGGTACAAACCTCTCAATTGGTGAGAGGCTTACCATACCCACCGAAGATGATTGCGGTACCGACCCCTCAATTAGTTGATGACTTACCACCCCTATCCAAGGAGATTGAGGCACCAGCCCTTCAATTGGTTGATCGCTTACCACCCCCATAAAAAATGATTAAGGTACTAACTCATAAATTGGTTGATGGCTTACCACCCCCATTTGAGATGACTGAGGTACCAACCCCTCAATTGGTTGAGAGCTTACCAGCCCCATCTAGGTGATTGAAGCATCACCCTTCAAATGGTTATAGTCAACTCAAAACACAATAGATACTTCTCATAGAAACAACATATACATATAATCCTTTCATCATCATAAAGTCGCTTAACTCATATGCCAAGAATTAGGCTTTAACAACTCAAGATACATTAACCAGACTTTTTATCAAACACTTGGTGGGTGTGCAATGCTAGTGTAAAACCATTCAATTAAAGAGTTAAATCATGCAAGAAAATTTAATCTAAAACAACCAACGAACACTTGGTAATACCCTCATGCAACATACATCAAAACCCTTCATCAAATCTCAAGATAGATGTAAGATTCATAGCTCAAAACATGCTTAAACAGTCAAACTTTCACAAAACCCTTACATAGTTCATAGTCAAATTCACAATAGAAGATCCGTAAGTAAAATCAACTTATAAACACGTATAGGTAAAAAGGAAGCTTAGGCACCATGGGCGAAAGTACTCAATGGTTGAAACCCACATACCTTGACTTTGGAGAATCTTTGATGAAGATTAAAAATGGAAACTTGAAGGTTGAGTGAAATCCTTATTATCCGTATGAGTTTTGGGACTTGAAATTTGGGGTGAAATATTTGTCTAAGTGTTTGAAAGAGTATTTAGGAATTTCTTGTATGATATGAAGGTGAAATATGGCTAAGAATAGGTATTTTCACGCACTGGACAAGAAATAACATGCCAAAAATAACACTGGTCTGCACCCTGGCCACGTCGCTCTAGGGGCACGGATCATTCCTAGAATTTGCAAATTGTGGTTTTTTTGATTTTGATACGATTGCTCTAAAATCGGGGTTAGACCCATTTCGTACTCAATTTTACCCCTTGATCAAGAATATGAAGTCAAATTTTGATATCATGCATGGATTTTAAAATATATGGAAATTACGATTTCGAGCACTTCTTAGGCACATTTTTAGGCACTTTTGGGGGTCATTTCATTATCTGCCCCTTGAGACCATTCGTCCTCGAATATCAAAGCAACATATGTGAGAAAAGTACAAGAAGAAATCAGTCCCAACAAGAATGCATCAACACACTTAAACACCATTTTAAAAAATCTCAACATAAGGGTTAAATATCACTATGAAATTTGTTAATATAAACATGAATGCATGCAAATAACATAGAGGCTGAAACATAAGACTTGAAATCGCATAGAGGACTTACGGTTAGTACCTTAGGCTTGAGTAGAATGGAAGAGATAAGGATATCACTTTTGCATGTCTGCTTTGGCCTCCAATGTAGCACTTTAGAGTTGTTGATTAATCCAAAAGACCTTAACAGAAGCAACATCCTTGCTCCTTAGGCTCTTCACTTTCCTATCAAATATCTCTACTGGTACCTCCTCATAAGTAAGTTGTATTCAACTATACCCACAACATCCAATGGAACAATAGCATTCCGATCACCCACACACTTTCTAAACATAGATACATGGAAGACCGAATGAGACAATTTCATCTCACTAGGAAACTCCAACTCATAGGCCACCTTACCAATCCTTCTCATCACCCTATAAGGACCCACAAATCTTGGACCTAATTTACCCTTATTACCGAAAGGGACCACACCCTTGATGTGTGACACCGTCAAATAGACCCAATCACTAACTTTAAATTCAAGCTCCCTTCTCCTCACATCGGCATAGGACTTTTAACGACTTTGGGCTATTTTTAATCTTTCCCTAATTAACCTTACCTTCTCCATAGCCTCTATAACCAGATCCAGACCCAATAAAGCCATTTATCACACTTTATACCACCCAATTTGCGAGCTATAATGTTTACCATAGAGGTCCTTCAAAAAAGCCATATTAATACTAAAATGATAACTATTGTTATAAGCAAACTCAATCAATAAAAGATGATCATCCCAACTACCTTTAGACTCAAAAATACAAGCCCTAAGCATATCCTTAATAGTTTGAATAGTTCATTTGGCTTGGCCATCCATTTGAGGGTGAAAGGTCATACTAAGCTTTACCTTGGATCTAAGACCTCTTTGGAAGGACCAGCAAAAGTATGAAGTGAATTAAGCACCACAATCCAATATGATAGACAAAGTCACCCATTGCAATCTCACCAACTCATAAATGTACAATTTAGCATAGCCTTTGGCCCTATAATTCGTCTTAATTGGTAGGAAATGAGTCAACTTTGTCATTCTATCAACCAAAAACCAAATAGAATCAAAACCCTTCCTAGTCTTAGGCAACCCAACTACAATATCCTTGTTAATTTCCTCAGACTTCCAAGTAGTATTCTCTATGTCTTGGGCTAGGACACTATCCTTTGGTATTCAGATTTGACTTATTGGAAACTATGACAACCAGTTACAAATTTGGCAATGTCTTTCTTTATACCTCCTCACCAAAACACATCCTTTAAAACTCTATACATCTTGGTAGAGTAGGGGTGAATAGAATAGGAAGAATTATGAGCCTCATCAAGAATCATCTCTCTCAAGCCCTCAACACTAGGCACACACAACCGACCTTGGTACCTAAGGGCACATCTCCCCTGCGGGAGAAAACCTCCACTTTGCCCTTTCTCACCAAGGCCTTTAATTCTAATAAGGAGGGATCAAGATCTTCTTTTGTTTTTACCTCATCAACAAAGTAAGATTTTGAACCATCAACAACAATAATATGACCATTATTAAGCTCTTCCAACCAAACCCCAAATCCAGCAAACTAATGGACCTCCCTGGTCACCTTTTTGCCCCCACCATCAATATGAGCTAGGCTACCCATAAACACCCTACTCAAAGTATCTGCCAGCAAATTAGCCTTACTAGGATGATAATGCACACTTATATCATAATACTTAAGAATTCTAACCACCTTCTTTATCTCAAGTTAAGATCATTTTGAGTGAATACATATTGGAGACTCTTATGATCGGTGAACACATCAACATGCACTCTATACAAATAATGACGCTAAATTTTCAAAGTAAAAACTATGGCGTCCAATTCAAGATCATGAGTAGTTTAATTCTTTTTATGCAATTTGAGTTGCCTAAATGCATATGCTATCACCTTACCATTTTGCATCGAAATACAACCCAAACCAATCTAGGAGGCATCACAATATACAACAAACCCTTTCAAAAATTCTGATAGAGACACCATAAGAGCGGAGACAAGCTTACCCTTAAAGGTTTGGAAAATCTTTTCACACTTATTGGTCCACATAAACTTAGCCTTCTTTTGAGTCAACTTAGTCATAGGAGAAGCAATATAAGAGAAACCATTCACAAACCTCCGGTAGTAACCCGCTAAGCCCAAGAAGCTCCTAATGTCCAAGGAAGTCAAACGTCTAGGACAATTTCTATCACATCCGTCTTTTTAGGGTCCACCTTAATACCATCCCTGATACCACATGACCTAGAAAGGTAACCTCTTTCAACCAAAATTCACACTTCTCATATTTAGCATATAACTTATCTTCCCTCAATCTTTGTAGCACTACCCTCAAATAAGCCACATGCTCCTTCTTACTATGAGAGTAGATTAAAATATCATCAATGAAAACCACCACGAACAACACAAGATGGGGTTTAAAAACCCTATTCATAAGATCCATAAAGATAGCCGGTGCATTGGTCAACCCAAAAAACATAACTATAATTCATAATGCTTATAGTTTGATCAGAAAGCCATCTTGGGAATGTCACACACCCGCAGCTTCACTTGATGATACTTGAACTGAAGATCAATCTTAGAGAAGTGACTAGCCGCTTCAAGTTGATCAAACAAATCATCAATTCTTGGGTGAGGTTACTTATTTTTTATGTAACCCTATTAAGTTGCCGATAGTCATCAAATTCCAAGAGACCCATCCTTCTTCTTTACAAACAACACTGGTGCACCGCAAGGTGATTGGCTAGGCCTAATAAAATCCTTCTCCAACAAGTCCCTTAATTGCTCCTTCAACTCGTTTAACGCTGCTAGGGCCATATAGTAAGGGAGAATAGAAATGGATTGAGTGTTGCGAAGGAGGCCTATACCAAAATCTATTTCTTTTTCAGGAGAAACATCGGGAAGCTCACTTGAAAAGACATTAAGGAACTCATTTACCATTAGAACCGACACTATAGGAAGGACTTTGGACTCAATATCCCTAACCTTCACAAGATGATATAAACACCCTTTAAAAATTAAACTTTGGGATTTAATGCAAGAGATGAACCTATCTTTGACCACCACATAATGACTCTCCCACTCAAGGATGAGTTCATTTGGGAATCGGAATTTGACCCTATGGGTTCTATAATCAATAGAGGTATAATATGCATGCAACCAATCTATCCCAAGAATGACATCAAAATCAACCATATCCAACTCAACAAGATCACAAGGCAACTTGGAAAGAATTAATTTAATATGCTCTTCTTGCTCTCCAGGTGCACGATACTAACGTGCGTCAGCCATGCGCAGGAGACCAAAGAACACAATCCAAGTTGCAAACTAAGTGTCTACAGGTACAAAAAACTCTACTCTGTAAACTGGAAGATCGATCAACGATGGAAGAATTCTGAATAATCTGGAGGAGAAAAGGAATAAGATAATAATCAGTGAAGGGATACCACAGGAACCATGTTAGGATAGATGTCTTGAGAAGATGCTGAGAAATACTCTAGTACAGGAGAAAGTTCAGCAATGGACCAAGATTATGACTAGTGAAAGCTCACGCAACTCATAGACGGAGAGGGTGGAGCAGGATATGGACACTAGTAGTAATGATCGAGGAAAGAATGAGCAGATTAAGGGAAAATCCATTTGGGATAGTTTTGACATATCAAAAATTGCAAATGCAGGGTTTAAATTAGAATATGTAAACCTTGAGAGATATAATAATCAACTGATTGAGATTGAATACTGGAAAAATGCTATTGTGTGCTACATTTTAGGAGCACACCCATTATTCTGCAATATTAAATGGATTCATATAAAGAACGTGGGGGAAATATGGAATTAACAAAGTGGCAATGATAAGGAATGGAATTGTAATGGTGAGATTCAAAAATAAGGAAGGAAAAATAGAGGTTTTAGAGGGAGGTATATATCATTTTTATAACAAGCAGGTAATAGTGAAAGCGTGGACTCCAGAGATAGAATTCTCAAAAGAGGAGTTGCTAACAGTACCAATATGGGTCAAATTGCCTGGCCTTGCTTTCAAGTACTGGAGTGCTCGAGGATTAAGTAAGATAGGAAGACTTATTGGCAAACCATTAATGGTAGATAAACAAACTGAGAAGAATCTTGGCTTGAGATATGCTAGATTGCTGGTTGAGGTAAATGTGGGGCAAAAACTACCAGATGAAGTAATGTTTCAAAATAAAAAAGGTGTAGTGGTCTCTTAATTAGTGATATATGATTGGAAACCATCATTGTGTGATCACTGTCAAAAATATGACCATGAGAAAGAGGAATGTAGGAAACTGCAGCAAAAACAAGGGAAGGAACCAATAAACGAGGAGCTCAAGAATGATCAAAAGAGAATGGACAAAGGCAAGGACAAAGTACATGAGAATAGAAGGTATAGGGGTATCCAATAAAGGTAGAATAATGGAATTGTAATAGCACAACAACCTGTTAGTACTTCCAATACATTTGCACAATTAAGCTCCAAAGAAGATCTAGAATAGGATTGTAATGAAAGTGCAATTGATGAGACAACTTCAACCACAGTAGAGCAGGTATGGAATATGAGACAAAACACTAATAAAGCACTATCCCTATTAGGGAATGGCTAATATGTTGTGTTGGAATGTAAGGGGCATAAATGGCCTTAGTAAACAGATAGAAGTGGCATTCCTATGGAAACAATAGATGCAAATGTAGTGGGGTTGCTCGACATAAAAATAAAGCAAAAAAGTGTAGAGAGAGTTGTCGAATAAATGTTCCAAGGATACAAGTATTATTGTAATCGTGATTCCCATTATAATGGGAGGATTTTGGTTGTTTGGAAGGAAGATAGACGTGAGTATTAAGAATGAAATTGACCAAGCCCGTAACATGCTTAGTAAAGAATGTGAAAATGAGGAAAGAGTTTCTATGCACCTTTGTATATGCTCAAAATGGAAGGGAAGAAAGGAAAGAGCTATAGAAGTACACGACACAATGGAGGAGTAGTATGGATAAAACTTAGATCACTCTTGGTGATTTCAATAATGTACTTCACTGCAATGATAGAATATGGGGGTTGCAGTAACATTAGCAGAAATGGTTGATTTCCAAGAATGTTTACAAACATGTATGTTGGAGGAAATGAGTAGAAGTGGTCAGAATTACACTTGGAATGCTAAAGGGAGCATGAATAGAATTTTCTCCAAAATTGATTGGTCTTTTACCAATGCAGAGTGGATGGATGAGATGCCTAATTGTAGAACAGCCTTCCTAAATAATGGAGTGAGTGACCATTATTCCATACATGTGAAAGATGTTGCTTTAGTAACTAGACAATGGATTGAGTTTAAATATTGCAATATCTGGAGTACACATGAGCAATTTGCACAGACACTTTAAATGATGCAAGATGTATCATATTGTCCAAAAACTAAAGATTCTGAAAATAGAACTAAGGAAGTTGCACAAACAAAACTTTAGTGGCATACAAGAGGAAGTAAACTATTTAAGGGAAAAACTATAAAAGGTTTGGGGAAGATTGCAAGCAGATCCTCTAAACAAATGCATACAATAGTAGGAAGATGAAGCTGACAAGGAGTTGAAAAGGGTGAGCTACCTAGCTGAAATGATGCCGCTACAAAAGAGCAAAGCAACATAGCTCAAACTAGGAGATAACAACAAAAGGTACTTCCACTCTATGTTAAAGTAGAAGAGACTAAAACAAACAATCACTCAATTACAAGATGCGAACTTGGAGATGCAAACACAGCCAGATCAGATTGTCAGAGATATTTGTCAGGTATTATTCTAAACGTCTGGGGGAAAGGTGATGGGGAAAGATAACAAGTTGAAAAAACTAATTTTGAGAGATGACAATATATTATCTATAGAACAAAAATTATCTTTGATGGAACCAGTCACAAGGTAGGAAATAAAAAAAGCAATGTTCAGCATAAAGAGTACTAAGAGTGCAGGGCCTGATGGATATAGTAGTGGTTTCTATAAAGATGCTTCATATGTAGTAGGGTATGATGTAACCAATGTAGTGCTGGAATCATCAAAAATGGGAAACTGTTAGTGCAGATAAATGCTACAGTAATTCTCCATCTTGCCAAAGGTTAAGAAGGGTGTTACCCTCTTTGATTTGCAACACACAAGCTGCTTTTATTGAAGGTCGATCACTTATTCATAGTATAATGATTTGTCATGATCTCTTAAGATATTATATGACAAAAACCACCCCTAGGTGTATGATGAAAATTGACCTAAGAAAACCATATGATATGGTAAGATAGGAATTTGTGGAGTCAATACTAATGGCGCATGGGTTTTCTATGAAGTTCTATCAACTGATTATGTGATGTGTAACTTCAACAAAATTTCAATCATAATAAATGGGAGTAATTATGGGTACTTTGCAGGAAAAATGGGATTAAGGCAATTGGTATTGGAAAACACTACACAAGCTGAAGTTAAAGATGTGTGATTAGTACATTCATAGGAAGTATAGTCTTAAAGGGAACAATAAATATTCAATTGCAAAAGGATATGAGAAGTTGAGTGACATGGAGCAAAAATGGGACATTGCTGAACTATTGTGGAAAAGATTTGCAGTGCCAAAGCACTGCTTCATTAGTTGGTTGATTGTCAGGAAAAAAGTATTCACAAAAGATAGGCTTCAATGCATGGGAATAGAGATTGAGGACAAAAATCTATGAGCATTTATTTGTCACTTGTTCATGGTTTACAGGGATATGGAAAGATATACAACAATGGCTAGGGATAATCCTGTCAAATGGATGACCTAAGGAAATGCTATTGGAAATAAAGAAGAAGTACTAGATGCAAGCAAAAAAAGATTGATAACTGCTGCATATGAGGCTATCCTATATCACACATAGATTGCAAAAAATGAGATGGTTTTCAAGAAAGCAAGGAAAGATACAAAGATGATAACTCAACAAGTGAAGCAACTATTGAAAGATTGAGTGGTTGGAGAACAGGAAAGGATAGAAGGATGAAATGCTTAGCTTTAATACAAAGAATATGTACTTAATTTCGAGTGATAGTCATTGTTATCGATACTAGTTTGTTAGTAATCAGGACACAAAGAATTTATGATGTAAAGGTTTTTCTGGTCGGTCTAGAAGCAAAGTTCACGTTATTTGCTAAAAAAAAGATTACAAGGCAATATTTAATGAAGATGCAAATGGGGCATTTCGTAAACACCGATCTTGCAACAATAGATGCACCAATAAGAGTAGACATCTCATAAGACTCACACAATAATTCGGGCTCAACATGAAACCTTTTGTCAATAAAAGTGGTAATCAAAGAAAGAGTGGCACCCAAGTCTATCAATGCATACACATTAAAATCAAGGACTTCTAACATACTGGTGACGACATCAAGCACCTCATCAACCCCTTGCCTCCCATGTAAAACATAAAACGGATTGTACCTTAGGGCACCACCTTATTGGCCTCCTCTACTAAAAGGAACTGTATTAGCACCCTAGGAGCATGAGATGACCCTTGGCCTTAGTGAAACCGGCCACCTTGGTAACTTTGGAACTTACCATCAAAGCGAGCCTTCTGGGCCTTATGACCACTTATCTTCCTCAATTTTTCCCCCTCTATTCATTTGACATAAGTCATCAAGTAGTACAAATCCATGTCACTAACCAACATAGCAGATTGCCACTCCTCACTCACTAAGTCGAGTACACCCATCATGAACTTGTTCATTCTAGACCTTGGGTCGACAATCCAGTGTGGAGCATATTTTGACATTTGGTCGAACTTGAGGACATACTCCCTCACGCTTATGGATCCTTGCTTCAAATTCATGAACTCCACTATTTGGCATCTCTAAGCTCAAAAAGTAAGAATCGGTTGAGGAAAGCCACCTTAAACTCCTCCCTTAAAATCACATTGTTGTTCCCTTTCTCCTCCTTCCATTAAGTGTACCATATTTGAGTCACCCCCTTGATTTGGTAAGCTATAAACTTTGCCTTTTCTTCCGTTGTCACACCCATAATAGTTAATACTTTGTAAACCTCATAAATAAGTTATTGAGGGTCTTCAATTACCTCAAACCTATTGAACTCTGGTGGTTTCATCCTTATGAAGTACCTCATGCGAGATGCTATAGTAGGAGCATGAGAGGCTTGGGCCCCTTGGTTGGCTTGATTATCCATAACTTGAGCTAGCAAAGTGATAGTGTCCTAGAGCTCACCATGAGCCGGTTGTTCTGCAGGTGTGTGGGCTCATCTTCCTCTTGTGTTAGGCATAATCTAGAATAGCAAAGAACAATCATTAGGGGAGGCATAATCTAGAATAGCAAAGAACAATCATTAGGGGGGAAAACCATACCTTAACTTCTATAGCAAGACATAGAGTAAGAAGTAGGGAAACATTTTCTAAAAAGCCTCATAGCCTCTTACTCATAGTCGTGGTGCACAACACAACCATGAATAAGATTCTAATCAATGAGATGTGTTGGATACCGAGGACCATTAATAACCTTGTGATCTAATACCAAGTTTGTCATAACCCAAGCCTAGGTCCTAGACGTGTCACTGCAAATGGGGAACCAGAAGGGACCCCAAATAAGCCTCTTTACATATCATTATTCATTCTTGGTCGTAGAACCATTCAACACAACAACAAGATATAGTAAAAAGGGGAACATTGGACTAAGGGGAATCCTTCATTTCATAGAAACATAATAAGCTCAATAAAGTATAACATTAATATCATAAGATTCCAACAACACCTCTACTACATAGATAGGAGCGAGGGACCAAGCCAAGCAACCAGGCTCACCCCTCTTAGTCATAGGCATACATCAAAGAAAAGAGTCTTAATTCATAGCATAGGATCAAAGACATTGTCCATGGAATAGTAGACTCACCAAACATGCTATGAGGGATATCACACTAGCCACGTGGAGGAGGAAGATAATCAAGTGGGGTTGCATAATTAAGCAATGTATGATCATATAACAATATGGAATGCATGAATAATCATATAACATATGGCATACATGAATGATACTTGAAGTAGACAATTACATGTGTTTGAATAGACCATCATCATAGAACAAACAACTGAGTACTTGGAATCTAAGGTAGACTACTCCTTAGAAGCATTGAGGTGCAAACCCCTCAGTTGGTTGATGGCTTACCACCCCCATCCAAAGTGATTGTGGTACTAGACCCTCAACCAGTTGATGGCTTACCACCCCCATCTAAGGTGATTGAGGTACCAACCCCTCAATTGTTTGATGGCTTGCTACTCCCATTCGAGATGACTGAGGTACCAACCCCTAAATTGGTTGATGTCTTACCACCCCCATCTAGGTGATTGAGGCATCACCCCTCAATTGGCTATGGTCAACTCACAACCAATATATACTTCTCATTGAATCAACACATACATATTATCTTTTCGTCATCATAAAGTCACTTAACTCATATACAAACATTAGGTCTTCAACAACTAAAGATACATTAATCGAACCTCTTATTAGACACTTAGTGGGTGTGTAATACTAGTGTAAAACCATGCAATTCAAGAGTAAAATCATGCAAGAAAAACTTAATATAAACAACCCACCAATACTTGGTAATACCCTCATGCAACATACATCAAAATCCTTCATCAAAACTCAAGATAGATGTAATATCCATAGCTCAAAACATGCTTAAACAGTTACACTTTCACAAAATCCCAACATAGTTCATAGTCAAATTCATAATAGAAGACCCATAGTAAAATCAACTTAGAAACATGTATTTTAGGTAAAAAGGAAGCTTAGGCACTACGGCCGAAAGGACTCAATGGTTGAAACCCACATACCTTGAATTTGGAGAATCCATTATGAAGATTGAAAATCGAGACTTGAAGCTTGAGTGAAATCCTTAAGATTCGGATGAATTTTGGGACTTGAAATTTAGGTGAAATATTTATTTAAGTGTTAGAGAGAGTATTTGGGAATATTTTCTATGACATAAAGGTGAAATATGCTAAGTACAGGCATTTTCACTCATAGAAGGCTTTGGCCAAAGTCCTAAAGGCCTTGGACCAGACAAGAAATAAAAGGCCAAAAGAACATTGATCCATGCACTATCGCACCGCGCTAAGGCGCGAATCGTCACTGAAATTTGCAAATTGTGGATTTTCAAATTTTGGTATGGCTTTTGCTCTAAAATCGGTGTTAGACCAACAAAGCATCTTGATATTCATAACACATAAAAGAGTCAAAGATCAAGGTTATAAGTACATCAATTATTCTAACAACATCTCTAAACATAGATTGGAGTGGGGGCTAAGACACTCTCCGGGCTCACCCTCATAGAATCAAATGTTCAACATAAAGAAATAACAAAAGTCAAGAGTAGCATAGATAGCATCCCCTAACTTGAAGACTCACCAATACATATCTCTAAAGCACTGAGCTAGTCATGTGGAGGATGATCAAGAGGTTCTTTGGTTCATACATGTTAACATCATGTAGGCATAGAGTATGCGTTAGTACATTTGTATATCCTAAGCATATAGGATAGGATGCAACAAGACATAGGAAACATAGTCAAAATGCATAATCTTAGGTAGTAGATAAGTATAATATCAATATGGTATGCATTATCAATGCTTGAAGTAAAACATGCTTGTAAAACATATAACCTCCAAATATATATTACATGTGTAGGAAGAGACCATAATCGTAGACCATGCAAGCTATTACTTGGAATCCAAGGCATATCACCCGTTGGAAGGTGATTGAGGTATATACCCATCAACATGGTAGTACAGGCATGTTACCCCATGACAAGATGGTCAAGGTATCTAGCCCTCAATATTACAGTATAGGCATGTCACCCCTGACAAGGTGATTGAGGTATCTACCCCTCAACATGGTAGTACGGGAATATCACCTCCCAATAAGGTGATTGAGGTACATACCCCTCAACAAGGTAGTACAGGCATGTGACCCCTCCCTCCATCGACTAGGTGATTAGGCATGTCACCTCCTCAACAAGATATGATCAACTTGCAACACCATAGATACTTTGATGAATTCAATGCATGTATACAATCCCTTGATCATCATAAAGTCCCTTGATTCATAAACCATATAATAGATCATCAATAACTTAAGAATCCTTACCATAATATTTTATCAAACACTTAGCGAGTGTGTAATGCTAGTACAAAATCATGTAATTTAAGAGTGAAATAATATGAGAAAACTCAATGTAAATTGACCCATCAACACATAGTAAAAACCTCATGTAAGATACCTTGAAATCCATCATCAAGTCTCATAATAGATCATAGATTCATAGCTCAAAATATGCATAAACAATCGATATTTTATCAAACCCCAACATAGTTTATGCTCAAAATTCAAAAGAAGAGATACCTATAGATAATCCAACTTACAAATATGCAATTCTTATAAAAAAGGAAGGTTGGCCACCATGGGCGAAAAGGACCCAATGATTGAAACTCACATACCTCAATCTTGGATTTTCTTGATACAATCTTAAAGGAGACTTGTAGCTTTAATAGAGTTCTTGAGATCCGTAATTAAGCTTGGGTCACTTGAATTTGGACGAAATATTTGGTTACATGTTGGAGAGGACTTTGAGAGGGTCTTGAGTGATATAGAGTTGAAAAATGGCTAAGTATAAGTGTTTTTATGTATAAGTGCACAAGGGGCTATGACCTCAAACCTTTTGGGCCGAAACATCATTTCAAAGAAAAATTAACACTGATCCGCACCCCTGGCACATTGCGGCCAGGGTGTGGATCATCACTAGAAATTGAATATTTTAAAAATCATTTTTGCCATGGGTCCTCTAAAATCGGGGTTTTACCCATTTCCCACTCAATTTTGTCCCCTGATCATGAATATGAAGTCAGATTTTCGATATCACATACAAATTTTGAGATGTATAAAAACTATGATTATGGGTATTTCAAAAACACATCTTTGGGGCATTTCACATTAAGATAAAAAACCAATTCCCATTTAAACGTAAAACCTTCATTCTTTGGCCATTTTCAAGCTTAAAAACACTCAGAACCCTTTCAAAACCTCTCCCTAAATATTATCAATCCCCCATTCAAATTCAAGGATTTCAAGAGCAAGTTTTGGAATTGAAGAACCCAACACGAACTTCAAGTCTTCCATAATTCAATTTCAAAAAATTCAATATTTAAGGTATGTGGGTTTCATTCATGAGTTGCTTCCACCGATGAAGCCAAAACTTCCGTCTTTATTAAATTCCAAGATTTTGATACTGAATACTTTGTGGGTAAACTTCATATGCAGTATAATAACAATTGAAGTTGAATTCTTCAAGTGTTGATTAAATATGCATGAATGCCTATTGAAGCTATTTCCATGAGTTGATTTATACTTATTGAGGTTGTGGATGATATGAATTAAGAGACTATAAATGATGGTGAATTTTAAGATAGTTTTCTGATAACCAAATTTGGGGGTTTTCCTACTATGTCAGTGGGTGGATTTAAATGACTTAAAATTAAGTTGAATTTTACTCTTTCTTGTCCTATACTCCTAAATTGTATGATTTTAAGCATAAGTATGTATGCCCACCATGTTTGAGCAAATTTACATATTTATGAATCTTACGTTGATGAATGGCTATTGCATGATTTGCAAGACAAGAGTTTTTATGATAAGTTATGGGCTCCCAAACATGTATTTAATTTGTGATAAGTCTCTATGATCTAAAATTGAATTATTAATCTCTTATTCTATGTTTTATGTGCATGCAAATTGTGAAGCCATCTAGAAGAGGTTATGAACTATATTGTATGCCTCACCCTCTAGTACAAGGCAAATGTCTACATGAAGGGGTTATGAACTATGTTATATGCCTCACCTTCATATATAACTTAATATTATGCATCATCTTATGCGCACATGAAGGATTTATGACCTCTAGTACAAAGTATTTTGGTGAGCAATTCATTTCACTTCATTGCGTAGAACAAGTTATGTAATTATGATTAGTCTCAAGCATGTTGAGACCTAAACATTGATTATACACGTCATATTGAGCTAATGCTTATCGATTATGGTTATGAATCTTATTTATTATGCTTATGTTTTTTATTGCATTGCACCCCACATACTTAGTACATTCTAAGTACTAATGCATACTCTATGCCTACATGATATTACCATGTAGGGACCGAAGCTCCTAGTGATCCTCCTCCTCCACGTGGCTAGCTGGATCATTGAAGTTAGTTGTTGGTGAGTCCTCAAATCTAGGGAAAATATCTATTTACTTTTATGCCTATGTTAAGACTTTATCTATATTTTTTGGATACTTATCTATGAGGGTGAGCATGGGAGATGTCTTGGCCCTGCCCCAACTATAAGTAGAGGTGTCATTGAATAATATGTTGGTTTGCATTTATGAAAGACTCCCTTAGTCTCACTTCCCTTAAGTTCCACATTACTTGTTTGTTATCTTATTTTACTTCCACAACCAAGGATGTGTATGTGACATGCTAAGAGGCTTGTTTGGGGTTCCTTCGGGTTACCCATTCACCGTGTCACGTCTAGGTCCTAGGTTTGAGTTGTGACAACATGGAAAATAGTGGATACATATTTTTGGTATTTAAGTGACATGTATTTTTTTTATTGGAAAGAACTTGACTTAACTTTAATAAAATCAACAATATCCTTAAAAAATACAACACATGTGAGTATGATATCATTGAAATCTCCTCAATAAAACCAATAATATACTAGAAAAGTTAATATATTTGCATTTAATAGTGAATATATTTTTTTTATTTAAGTAATCTATATTTAGTTTATTGGTATGAAAATGTCATTCCCCGAAAGAAACCAAAAATATTCTTCAAAAATAAAGCACACATGAAAACGATATCAATGAAAACACTCAATAAAATCAATAAATTCATTATATTCGCATTTAATTTAGTATAATCATTCATCATGGAGACTACAAAAAATAATTTGAGAAAAAATTAAAAAGGAAAAGTCTTAATAGGATCCGAAAAAAATTTGAAAGTAAAAGTCCTAATCAGACTCCTAAATAATTATTCCCAAAATTTAGATAAATAAATAAAATCCATAATAAATGAAAAGAAAATTCATATATAGTTAAAATAAAGATCCAAAAATCTAAATAAATAAAGATCCGAAAATCAAAATAAATGAAAAAAATTTCATAAATAACTATCTTCTTAAAAATAGCATTAAATAGTTTATTAAAAAAATAATAATCTGCAAAAGATCCAAAATAAATTAAAACAAAAATGTCCTAATATGACTCCTGGAATTATTTTGGAATACATGGTAAGTAATTACTATAAAAATCTATACCTATATTAAAATTGTAAACAGAATAGAAATAATTTTTTTTACATATATGCAATACATAAAAAGATAATTAAAAAAAATTTAAAATGAAAAAACCAAAGTGTATATATCACAGATCACTATAGAATCATGCCTCACCAAGGCCAAGTATACCATAACCTCGTTAACCACAAGTGCCTTGAGTACATAGACCATTACGACAAATCGTAAATTTCCAGGATACCCAAGCCCAGTCGAGTCATATCTATGCCAAAGTCAAGCTGCAGTACAAGGTACAATAAATGCATAGTCTCCTGGTCATTATATCTCAGTACATACTAGCTATACACATTCATACAGGTATGAGTCAAATCAGAACACATGCTAGTCTCAAGACACTAGTTCATATTTTGCCTTTTCCAGGCCTTTTCTCTATGTAAAGCAACTTATAGGTTAGCGTTGGTATAACCTAAGATAAGGCCCAAGAGGCTAGATAAATGGTAAGATATCACCTACCCAAAATCATATTGAAGCCTAGCTGCTAATAAGGATTTCGCCCAAGGCAACTATGTGCGTATTTACTGATAATGTGCCTTTCTTTAAACAAGATGCTAGTTCCCGGGACTAGCCTACATAAATAGTGTTTCATCATAGATAACCTTGGGAACCGCATAGGATATAGCCTACACGGAGTTACTAGGGTCACACTACCATCGCTAACCAGCCATTGGCTCTGTAGCAACACCTCTTGTATTACAAAGTGTAAAGCTCACTTAGGGGTGCACTATACCCATCCCTAGAACATGGTGTGCGTCTTTGGTCACTAACCAGTAACATACGTACATAACAGATAACATCGATATATAAGATCATATATAAGTCAGAGGGAAGCATAGAGTCATGTTTAAATGGGCAATTCTACCACAAGTAGTCATAATAGATATAGACCACAAATACATATATCAACCAGATATAGATACTAGAGTCAGTGCATTAGGTAGCATGTAATCATAAGTTAGCCTTATTAGTAAGTATATTCCAGTAGCCTCAAACCAAACATACATACAAGCAAGAGTCAAGCTCAGTCTACATAGTTGTCACATGTTCCCAACCCTAGCCAACCATTTTCAAGTCCTTTTTTAGTAATATAATGTAAGAACTCAGGTAATATAGCAACTATAGGCAACGCAACCCTCAATACAACTACCACCACATAACATTATATATATACAACACATGAATCACATCAAGCCATACAAAACATATACTCCACAACTCAATCCATAAACAGTACATTCCTATATTCCAACTCAAAGATGCAAATATTTTAGCTCAATCTAGGGTTTATAGAAAGCTTAGCCTACCTGACATTCTATGTCTGTTGATCTGAGTCAATCCAACCAAGATTTTCCCCTTTGAATCACTTATTGATGTCGTTCAACAGTTAAAATATATGTGACAAGATTATTATGACTGCTTTGGTTGTAAAATCTCAGAAAATGGGTGAAATTACATCAATTAAGACTAAAATGGAGAAAATAGGGGCCTGCACCTGACATGATGAACCAACAACTGTAAAAATAATTCTCATATCAACTTGAGTCCATCGCCACAAATTCGTCCCAAAACACACACAAGAAGACCAAGAAAAGACCAAAAAATAAAGTTAAAAATATCATCGAGAAAACATTTTTTTTAAACCTTTCTCAGTCAAAATTCTCAAAAACAAGATAAAATCATAGAACACCCAGCATACCAAAGCATTCCTCTTGAAGAATAGAATACTTTAGACACAAATTTCAATTAATTTTGTTCAAAAATGACTGAGATATTGCAATGTAAAGTTTTCACTCATTTTTGATATATCATCAATGAAAAAGTAGAGATTTATCTCGAAATACCTGTCCAATTCCCAAATCCAACTTTTCCACGATGTTTCTTGTGAAAAATCAAGGAGCCTTTTAAATCACTCAAATCGAATTAAAGATGAGCTCAAAATCACGGTAGAAATTTGAGAAGAATATATATATAGATATATACACACACACACACACACACACATATATATATATATATATATCACTACTTTCCCACTTTGGCCCAATGTAAGTACTTATTAAGTAAGAAAACAGGATTGTTGAACCAAATTTAATTTTAAAAAAAGTCCCTGAAAAAGTTGCATATATATATGTGTGTGTTGACACCTTGTTGCCACATGGCAGCACCAAATTACACTACATGGCAGCAGCAAAATAGGCCATTTGGATCCCTCTCTTTCCGTAACCCTTCAACTGCTTTTTCATCAATTCGGACTCACTTGGACTCTAATTTTCATAACTAAACAATGTAACTCTACAGCTAAAATTTCCAATGGAACTTCCAATGATAAATTATGGGTCTCACTTCTTTATTTGCAACTTTTAATAAAAATTCCCTTGGGGTCAAATCACATTTGGAAGACCGTGGAATCAAACGAAGGGTCATCCTAGACCAAAATCAATATTCTGGAGTCAACTGCGCTATCAAAATTTTCATCCATGGCACAGTTCCTGAGAGCATTGATTGGGTTACTATTAACCTGTTCCAGCCGCCAAATTTGTAATCTATGATATAATTGTACCAGACATGTAATGGAATCACCAGAATCCCGTTCCAAGGCCATTTACTAGGACTTTACCTAAAAACTCATTTTAGAGTATAAATGATGTGCTGTAAAAAATACAACACTTTTAATGCTTAAAACTTATAATTTTGTGTGTTTTTAATGTGATGTTTGTTGATTTTATGTGTTTTTATGTTATATTTGCAAGATTCTAGGGTTGGCCTTGATTTTAGAAAGAAATACATAAACTGCTGATTTTTGATGTAGTACTAGACCCTTTATGGGCTGTAAACCATTCTATGGGTCGTGAGTGGTTTCACGGACAAAACCAGTGAGAGGCTGATATTTTGTAGTTGGTTGTATGAATATGCAGATGGGCCTAGAATAATTTATGAGTCATAGACCATGGTTCATGCCCTGAAGATCAGAGATTGAGAGTTTTTAAAAATTCATCAGACAACCCCCCCCCCCTCCCCATGGGTCGTAAACCACTTTACGGGTCATAGAGGGGGTGTCGTAGACTTGAAGTCTAGAATTCCAATAACTTTGTATGAGATGCCAACTACGAGATGTGGAATGCAATACAGCCCGTAACTTAGTTCATGAGGCGTGCTGACCCAACTATCCTATTTTATTTAGGACATGTATTTTAAATATTGTAAATATGTTTTTAGGTTATTTTATGGATGTTTTTGCAGAGTACATAGAAAATTTAGTAATTAGAGAGAGAAAATAGTGAGATTATATTGAAGGTATACACTTCTACTTTGATTTCATCTTTAATATTGTGATTCTCTTTGAAGTTGGATTTGCTTGTTCTTAATTCATTTGAGTAAGTGCTTATTATGTTATTCCAATTCATAAGTCTTGCACCTACATAAAGTATGGGTAGCTAAATCCATAACTAGGGTTGTGGAAAACATGAACTAACAAAGAAAAATTAGATAATTCATAATTCTTGGAAAGTGTGTATGCATGTATTAATTAATTCTCTTTATTTTGCATGTTTTATAGTGGTGGCCAACATTAGAAATTGCCTAGTGTTAGTGACTGGACCAAGGTAATAATGAATAGGAAAAGAAATTAATTGACAAGATTCGATTGATGTGTTCTCTTCTAATCAACAAGACTAGGCCAAACGGAGATTGTGTTGGGACTAATAAGTAAGGGTTAGTAATGTGCACTATGGAGATGGGCCAATTCACATAGTGAAATTTGCCTCTCACCTTTGACCGAATGGTTTGGAACTTAACTTACCGTCCTATATGCTACAAACTAGAAAAGAATTTGATTATCTGGTGAAACTATATTAGCGAATCATGGGGAACACAATGCCCTATTTTCTCACCATATTGATTTCACTCTTATGCATGTTAGTTTTACTTTTCCCTTAAATATTGCAAACTACCCCCTTAGGGAAATAAGTTGGTTATCTACTCAAGTTACAATAATTGAATTCCCTTGAGTCTACATATTCCCTTGAACCCTAACCTTGGTTAGTTTCTATTTATTCACAATGACCATTTTATCCTTAAAAGGAGGTGTAACTTGAGCAACACCATAATTTTGGCTCCGTCGTTGGGGAATACAGCTAGACGTAGTTAATTCCTAATGATTTGGGTGTTAATCATTATTTCCCACATTTTACATTTTTTGTTATTTTTGTCTTCTTTCCAGGGTACAAGTATAGTGTATGCCCAATATATAATGTCTAGGAAGACCATTGACTCCATTTGACCCAGAGATATACATAACGTTAATGCCCTAGGATAACACCAACAATATGGCCAATGCAGCTCTGAACAGGAATGAGAATGAAAATGTTGATCATGAGAACCCACCTCCTCTTGAGGACAATGCTCCATAGCAGGATTTTAATGCTAATGTTTATCAGTGGAATCAATACAGGCTAAATCTTATGGCTATGGAGGTGAGTCGATGTATTCTGTTGCCAGCACTATTGGCTGACACAAAGTTCACAGTCTCAAGTGGGTTACTTCAAATGCTGTAGAATTGTAGGCTATTTGGGGCTTACTATTGGAGGATCCTTATAGCCATCTATACAAATTTTGCATTCGACTGTAAGAGTGTAATAGGAACACAACATCTATCTATGGATGCTTCAGGACTTCATGTCTTCCCATTACCTTTTACTAGCAATGCAGCATTATGGCTATCTGAGCTCTTACAGAGTTGGATCACCAGTTGGGTAGATTTACAGAAGGCCCTTTTTGGAAGTTCCTTAGGTCGAAGAAACTTATATTGAAACACCAGATCAATAACTTTGAGCAACTTCCTAGTGATTCAATCAGTACTACTTAGGAGCGGTTCACCAAATTCTTAAGAAATGTCCCAGACCACAAAATGGTTGATGATGCCTTGGTGAAGATCTTCTACGGTGCGCTTGATGGGAACAGTTAAGCTTGTGCTGAAACTATCATAGGGGTATGTTCTTAGATTAGCCATTCGCAAGGATAGCAAAACAAATGGATAGAATGGTCAAGACTAATCGTGCATGGGGGTAGAGAGATAGAGCACCCACCAAACTTTCATATGTTGTTAGTATTGGTTTGGAGCAAGCAAAGATGAACAAAGAAATTATTCAAGAGATTTCCCAAATTTGCAAAAGTATGGAGGTGATGATGAAGTAGAACCAAGAGTGAGTCAATGCAGTGGTTCATCAACCTCTATGTGCACCCATGTATGATGAGCCTTATTAAGAGGAGGACATATATTTCATTGCTAATGAGATAGGGGGGTGACCAACACCCAATGATCCAATCAGGACTATTGGCATTAAAGTTAGAGAAATGAAGATCAAAACTTTAATAGAGATTGAGCTTTCAGGGACAATCGCAGATGATACTATGACCGGAATAGGGGCCTAAAGAGTGATGTAGATTGAAGTCACAAAGATGGCTTTAGAAATGGTCCCTATTGTCACAACCAGCCTAGGGCCTAGATGTGACATAGTGAATAAGTAATCCAAAGGGACCCCAATCAAGCCTCTTAACATATCACTACACATCCTTGGTGGCAGAAGCAAATAAATATCAATAAAAGAGTAGAAATAAACGCAAATGGACTAAGAGAAATCACTCATATCATAAAATATTAAGAGAGTCAAAGAGAATCAAACTCATAGCATCATTACATAACTTATCCAACAACACCTCTAAACATAGAACATAGCGGGGGCCAAGACAAGCGATCAGGCTCACCCTCATAGTCAAACATATAATAAAGGACAGAGCCTTTATACATAGCATAAAGACATTGTCCCTAAAATTGAGGACTCACCAACTTGCTTTGTAACAAAATTGTACCAGCCATGTGGAGGAGATGAATGGTCATGTGGATCTCCGATTCCTATATGGTGATATCATGTAGGTATAGAGTATGTGTTAGTACATTTTAATATACTAAATATGTAGGATGCAATGAAACAAGAGATAGGCCAAGCAAACTTATTACTTTGAATCCAAGGTAGTCGACCACTTAGAAGTGATTGAAGTACCAACCCATCAATTAATCGACGGACATAACCACCCTCTGTCAGAAGTGATTGAAGTACCAACCCCTTAATTGGTTGATGGCTTACCACCCTTATTTGAGGTAATTAAGGTATCAACCCCTCAATTAGTTGACGGACATGACCACCCTCCATCGGAAGTGATTGAGGTACCAACCCCTCAATTGGTTGATGGCTTACCACCCCCATCTAGGTGATTAAGGCATAACCCCTCAATTATTTCTGGTCAACTAAAAAAAATAGATACTTCTCATGGAATCAACATATACATATCATCCTTTCATCATCATAAAGTCACTTAACTCATATGCCAAGAATTAGGTGTTCAATAACTCAAGATACATTAACTGGACCTTTTATCAAACACTTGGTGGGTGTACAATGCTAGTGTAAAAACATGCAACTAAAGAGTGAAATCATGCAAGAAAATCTAATGTTAAACTACCCACTAACATTTGATAATACCCTCATGCAACATACATCAAAACCCTTCATAATATCTCAAGATAGATGTAAGATTCATAGCTCAAAACATGATGAAATAGTCAAAGTAAAATCAACTCTAGAAACATATATTTTAGGTAAAAAGGAAGCTCAGGCACCATGATTTGAAGGACCTAATGGTTGAAACCCACATACCTTGACTTTGGAGAATCCTTGATAAAGATTGAACATGGAGACTTTGAAGATTGAGTGAAATCCTTAAGATCTAAATGAGTTTTGGGACTTAAAATTTAGGGTGAAATATTAGTCTAAGTGTTTGAGAGAGTATTTGGTAATATCTTGTATGATATGAAGGTAAAATATGGCTAATTATAGGTATTTGCATGCACTAGACAAGAAATAACAAGCCAAAAATAAAACTAATCCGCGCCCTGGCCGCGTCGCGCCAGGGGCGCGCATTGTCACTAGAATTTCCAAATTGTGGATTTTTAAATTTTGATATGATCTCTCTAAAATCAGGATTAGACCCATCTCTTACTCAATTTTCTCCTTGATCAAGAACATGAGGTTGAATTTTTGATATCATGAACAGATTTTGATATATATGGAAATTATGATTCCGGACACTTTGGAGGCATATTTTTGGGCACTTTTAGGGGTCGTTTCATTATTTTTCCATCGGAACATTCATCCCCGAATGTCAAAGAAACGTATATGAGAAGAGTAATCATGAATAAATCAGCCCCAACAAAAATGCATCAATACACTTAGACACCATTTTCAAAAATCTCATTATAAGTGTTAAATATCACCATGAACTTTGTCAATACAAACATGAATGCATGCAAATGACATAAAGACTGAAACATAAGACTTGAAATCGCATAATGTACTTAGAGTTAGTATTTTAGGCTTGATTAAAATGGAAGAGATAAGGATTTCATTTTGCATGTCTAATTTGGCCTCCAATGTAGCACTTTCGACTTGTTGATTCCTCAAAAGGACCTTAATGGAAGCAACATCCTTGTTCCTTAGCCTCTTCACTTGCCTATCAAAGATATCTATTGGTACCTACTTATAAGTCAAGTTGTCTTCAGCTATACCCATAACGTCTGATGGAATAATAGCATTCTGATCACCCACACACTTCCTAAATATAGACACATAGAAAACAAGATGAGACAATTCCATGTCACTACAAAACTCCAACTCATAGGCTACCTTACCAGTCATCCTCACCACCTTACATAGACCCACAAATCATGAACTTAATTTACCCTTCTTATAAAAAAGGACCACACCTTTCATGGGTGACACCTTCAAATAGACCCAATCACTAACTTTAAATTCAAGGTCCCTTATCCGTTCATCGGCATAGGACTTTTAGCAACTTTGGGCTGTTTTCAACCTTTCCCTAATTAACCTTACCTTCCATAGCCTTCATAACCATATGCCAACCCAACAAAGCCATTTCTCTCACATAAAGCCACCCAACTAGTGATCTACAATCTCTACCATAGAGGGCCTCAAAAGGAGCCATATAAATGCTAAAATCATATCTATTTTTATAAGCAAACTCAATCAATGGAAGATTATCATCCCAACTACCCTTAAACTCCTTAAACTCCAAAAAATAAGCCCTCAGTATATCCTCAAGAGTTTGGATAGTTCTTTTGACTTAGCCATCCATTTGAGGGTGAAAGATCATACTAAGCTTTACATTGGTTCTAAGACTCTTTGGAAGGAACTCCAAAAGAATGAAGTGAATTGAGCACCATTATTCTATATGATAGACAAGGGAACCACATGCATTCTCACCAACTCATGAATGTACAATTTAGCATAGTTTTCAGCCTCATAATTAGTGTTAACCAATACGAAATGAGTCAACTTTGTCATTCCATCAACCATAACCCAAATAGAATCAAAAGCTTTCCTATTCTTAGGCAACCCAACCACAAAATCCCTATCAATTTACTCCCACTTTTAAGTAGGAATCTCTATGTCTTGAGCTAGGCCACCTGGCCTTTGGTATTTGGCTTTGACTTGTTGGCAACTTTGAAAATCGATTACAAATTTGGCAATGTGTTTCTTCATACCTTCCCACCAAAACACATCCCTCAAAACTCTATACATCTTGACAGAGCAGTAGCAAATAGAATAGGAAGAATTATGAGCCTCAATAAGAATCTTCTCTCTTAAGCCCTCAAACACTAGGCACACACAACCCACCTTGGTACTTAAGGGCACCATCTCCCCCTTGGGAGAAAACCTCCACCTTGCTCTCTCTTACCAAGGACTTCAATTCTAACAAAGAGTGATCAAGATCTTCCTTTTCTTTTACCTCATCAACCAAGGAAGATTTTGAACCATCAACAACCATAATTACCACTATTATCAACCTCTTCCAACCTAACCCCCAATCTAGCAAACTGATGGACCTTCCTAGCCACCTCTTTTCCCCCACCATCACCATGAGCTAGGCTATCCATAGACATACTACTCAAAGCATGCCACCATATTAGCCTTACTAGAATGATACGCACACTCATATCATAATCCTTAAGAATTCTACACGCCTTCCTTGTCTCAATTTAAGATCTTTTTAAGTGAACACATATTGAAGACTCTTATTATTGGTGAATACATCAAAATGCACTCCATACAAATAATGACACCAAATTTTCAAAGCAAAAACTATGGCAGCTAATTCAAGATCATGAGTAGGATAATTCTTTTCATGCACTTTGAGTTGCCTAGAAGTATAGGCTATCACCTTACCATTTTGCATCGAAATACAACCCAAACCAACTCGGGAATGTAACACCCAACACCTTACACTACTAGTACAAGTCAAATAAAACATGAGATGGTTTAGTCAAATTAGCGCTAATTTTTAAACGTGCTCGAATCTCGTGTTAATGGGCCATATGAGCTTCTAACACTTAAAAGGGTCGAGTGAATATATGTTTTATGTCAAATTAAGGAGATTATGTCCTTAAAATGAAGTGATATAATTGAGGTGCTTGTAGGACTTATAAGCGAGCAGGTGAGTCAGATATTTGCTTAGCTCAAAATCGCTAGTTAAACGTAGACGAGGCTCGACGTCAAAATTGTCCAAGTTCGATTATGAATAAAGTCCGTGTTAAGAGTGTAACTTTGGGCCATGATTTAATATCACTTATGGAATATATTTACATCCCAATAATGATAGTAATAAAGGCCCAAAGACATCACAAGATTCTTAGAAACTTTAGGCCGAAACCAAGAAGAACAAAATCTGAAAAATAGGCAGCCCAAGTCCAATCAAGTTGGTACCCCCAAATGCCCGAATGAAAGGAGAAAGGAGCTGCATCACCTACTTGATGAAACAAGGCTGAGAATTCCTTAGTAATCCAGCATAAATTCCACTTTAAAAAGGGCCAAAGCAGCTCCCACAAAGTCATTGTTCACTTGAACTTACAAACAAAAAAAAATACAGTTTTACTTTCAAAGTTCTCTCAACGTATCTTGACTTGCAAAGCAGCAAAGAAAGAACTTCTAGGGTTTTTATAGAAGCTCTATACCTTGAAGGTAGTGGTAAGTAAGCTTACATATGTTTTTAGTATGGTTTTACTATGAAAAAT
>JAOTQJ010000072.1:14687964-14717604 GCA_025642045.1 Solanum sejunctum
AAAAATTCACTTGATCTCATACTCCCGCACCATAAGTTAGTAAAATTTAAAAGACACTTCAATCACAACAATTTCCCCGAATGAGCACTTAACGTCCATTTAGTTAATTACGGGGTCTAACAATATATAATATAGATAGATAGATATAGATGTGAAAAATTTTAAATAGCTCTTTCAAATTATATACACTTCCATATTAATTACAAAAAATACAACTTTAAGGGATCATTTGGTTTGAATACACGTTATGATGGGATAAGTTATGTTGGGATTAGGAATGATGAAATAAGTTATGCTGAGATTATTTCTTATTGGGTGTTTGGTTTGTTGCATAAATTTTTAAGAATATATTATTTCCTTACAAAAATACCCTTCACTTTATTAGTGTTTTTTTTATGTATTTTCTTTTCTTATTTTAGTTATTCAATAGTCATTTTTAAAATAAACTTTTCATCTTATATAGCTTAAATATTTTTATGTGTGCAATAATGAGATGCACTTAAAATAAAACTTTCTTCTTATAGTAAAAAAGATTTATGAAAAATTAAAATACTAAAAAAATAAGAATTAACCAATAAAAATTATATTATATAATGTAATTTTTTAATAAAAAAATATGAAGAAATATCATAAAAATAAAGAATAAAGGTTGTGAATGTTATTATATATTGTATTAAAAATGATGTAAATATACATAAATATTCAAAATGAGATATAAAAAAGATTTAAAAGGGTACTTTTGTCATTAATATTTTTTTATCCTGTGATTAGTATATCCCAAAAAAGAGGGATAACTTATCCCATACTATTTATTAGTCTCAAGATAAGTTATCCCTAGTTTACAACTAAATATCAATTTAAGATCCACCGTATTTTTATTCAAATGGCCGTAATATTCAATTTACTTATTCAGGTAAAATTTCAATTTCCAAATGAATAATTTCATGTCGTATCTGTTGTACCAACCTAAACGTACGTGACTATTTTTTGTTGCTCCTATGATTAGGATTACGAGTGTGCGGCCTAGTGTAAATTCAAACGGGGCAAAACTGCAAAACTAAAAAAATAGACTACCACATCGATGGCTTCCCGACTTATTTCAATTTTCTTCCTTTCTTCCTTGCAATGCAATCTTTTTTTTCATTATAATCAACAAATAGAGTAGTATATATCAACTAGCGACTCATTTATCCCTCACCTTACACAACAATGGAAAAGGGAGAAAGCTCTACGCCTAAACCTCCCCAAGATGAAGTCTGGGCCAAACTCAGTAAGCACCATTCTTTTATAATGGGTTGTCAGGTTTTGTAAGAACTGATAAATTTTTTCTTTTGTTTGTTTGGCCCAAATTAGGATTGTGGGTATCAAAATTGTGAATTGTGACACCCAAATATATTCTTTATCTCATGAAAGGGGTTAATTTGAGTTTCGGTTACGACTCACAAGGATGGTTTCTCATGAAAAATAGGAAAAACCAGTATTTTCTTTAAGTGTCAATGAGTAAATGCTACAATTTCAGCCATCTTTTGATTACTTTGTGTGGTGTTTACAGAGTCCAAACAAATATTTTTTAAGTTTTCTTCAAGTATGGTTGTTGTTGAAGTAGCCTGGTCTTTGCTTATTACATTTTAATTTTGTGCAACGAATTGTATATTGTTCTTATCGGATCTTGATTCAATTGCTTTTGATTTTTGAACTTCGTGCATTTGTGTGATTTAATTTTGGAAGTGCTATATGCTTGTGCTTTTGGGATGGTATTTTTGAGATGATAGTCTTTTGTTAACCTCTCTATCTTTATGAGGCAGTGGTAAGGTTTGCATACATGTTATCCTCCCTAAACTCTACTAGTGGGATTTTACTGGGTATGTTATTGTTGTTGTATATGCTTGTTATATATAATCTATGTAGTATGGCTTTGAGGAAGGATGAAGGAATTGATTAACAATCTGTGAGTCCAAGATATAATAGTATGGTGAAATGCCGTGAACATTTAGAATCATAGACAGTTGATAGGGTCTATATAGAGGAGTCACCAAATCTTGCAATTTACGTTGTTAAATACTAGCGCTACATCAGAATAAGCTCATTTAGAAGGCTGTGGTTGGTTCAAAGGGCGGGCCACAGATAGATTTCTCAGTTATCAAAAAAAAAATTCAATGTGAAATACTTGAATGGAAAAAGTTCGGGGCTGGTTTTCACATATAAGATCAGCAACTTGTAAATTTATGTCTATGCTCTGAATTTCTGATATCTTGAAATTGTAGCATGATCTTTTCATTGATTATGTTATTAAATTAGCAGGAGTTGGTTAAAATAGTATATCCAGTAATGTGTCAAAAGTTTGTATTCTACAACACCAGAGCTTTGCTAGGGTATAAATGAGCAATGGCATTTGGCATAAGATATTTGCTTGTATATCATATTAAATATATCATTCTTGTGTGACAGAAGCTTCCAATATGTCTATGAAACTTACAGCAGGAAATGGATTTAAAAGGGTAGTTTCTTCTTATTTTTTTGACTTAAATGGCAGTTGTTCTTTAAAAGTTCAAATCTGTTGGGAAACATTGTGGATTGCTCCTTCAAAGAGAGTTTTGTGGTGATAAATCCTTTGACCCCTTCCCGTTTGGGAGGAGGGATGCAAAGAAGCAGCCTTATGTCGACTCCCTCCCCATTTCACCAGCATGTTGGTGAAGTTCCGCGATTTGATTAATATCAGCATAATGTGTTATACCTTGTGTGATATTTTTAAGGTTGACCAACTGAGTTGGATCTATCACTATCCCATACGTAGCACCTCCTACATGGAATCAACTTTGCCATAGATGGAGATGAGTAGGAATTGTGCTCATCTTCTTATAACTCAATTTTTTGGTGATGCTTGATTTTATGAATCACTAGATTTATTTATATCAAAACAGCATTAAGAGAGCACTTAAGTACATGCAGTAGGACCAAAAGCTTGAATCCAAGCAATCTTCGTAATGATTCCCTGGTGTCTAACACTGCCTCAGCCTCATTTACTTCATATTACACCAAAATTGAAAATAAAAGCGACCAATAAATATTTGGTCTGCCAAACTGGATATGAATATCCTCAAAATAGCTCATATTTCCTTTTTCCCATATAGTCCAGCAAATGCAATTGCAAGTTTGAGATTGCTTATCCAACCCATTCTAACAGCTAAATAGTTCTTTTGTTGATTAGGCACTTACTGTAGTCTCATCATGCCAAAATAATAACTGCCACAATTGGTAAGAAACCTGACCATGCAAGAACAAATGCTCAATGCTTTCACTTTTCACCCTGTTTAACCAGCAACTATGCTTTCCAACACTTGGTCATTTTGCTTATATCCCATCTAACACATTTACCAGTTTCAAAAAGGAAAAGTTATATCCCATCTATTCTGAGTTCTCCGCTGATAAAATGTTGCTCTAGGATTTTGGTGCCATACAAATCAAATTTGTAAAGTTGTCCAAAGAACAGTGTCTAATCCAGTTGTCATTCCAAAAGGAGACTTTCTTTCATCTTCTACAATGACAGCAATCCTGATCACAAATTCGGGCCATACTAACCTGATACTCTTTCAGTTACTCCATGTAAGGATGACATCATTTTTGTGCACCATTCCCGTCCAAATCATATTTTCTATGGTTAGTTCCTTCCTCTGTATCAAACCTCCAAAGCCATTTCATTAGCAGGCTACAATTATGTAACCTCATACTTACTTGTTCCCGCTCTATTTTTTTCGTACGCAATGCAGCCATCTCCATTCTACTAAATGAAAAACCTTCTTGTCATTGTTGCCTTCCCATAGTAAGTCTCTTCTCAAATTTGTCCAGTGTTTTCTCTATTTCACAGGTATAGGGAAATGCAACTACATATGTATGAATAGAATCCAAAACACTATTAATCAAGGCTAGCTTATGCTCAAGGGATAGTCTTTTCTCACACTTCTGTACACCCACTATAACTTTTTGTTTTGGTGACCAAAGAAAGATCCAAATAAGTATTAGATAAAGAACCTGTTCCGCATCCTAGAATACCAGAGTCTTGTAATATTAGGTATCTCAATCTCTTGAGTCTGGATACACCATGCTTTTCTTCTAGTTTATGTTGGTGATACTTGATTTACTGTGTTAATTGTGGTGTTCAGTTATAGAGACTTCTGTTTGAATCACTATTTGTTCTTCACTTGTTTGATGATTTTATCTTTTTGTAAGTACAAGGTAGATGAGAGCTGAGATAAATATTGGTTATTGACAAGCATTTTTCCTTGTAAATATAGTACCGACGGACTCTCGCTATTCAGAAATTGAGTTAAGGTTGAAGGAGACCGTAATATGCAGTGAAATAAAGAATTCTTCTTCTAGAAAGCAAGCATGGTGTAAGATAACAAGGAATGTGGATCTAGATTCTGCCATGATGCAAAATAGAAGGTAAACATTTTTGGTTAAGATTTTGTGCTACTGTATTTGGTTCATGCTGTGCTGTAGATGGTTTAGGATAACTTGTTGATGGGTTTATTTAGCAAAAGAGAAGCTAACTATGATCTTCCACCTAGTTATTGGGTTTTAGATTGTTTTGAATTCTCCAGCACAAATTGATTTTTGAAGTAAAAATACTAGAAAAAATGTGTTCTCTTTCCTCTCCTCAATAAAAAATTAATGGAATTATAAAACTTCTGTTTATGTACTTGAGATGCATGCTGGCTATGTAGCTCAGACTCTTCAAATATGATGCCGCACCCGTGCCTGATCTTTCAAAAATCCACTATTTTGAAGGATCCGGCATGCAACCACCTACATTCCTGAAGAGTCCGAGCAACATAGCATGGCAGTGTCCTGTAATTGGTCTTTAGTGGTGTATTTGATATCAGCTAAAGGGAATGCTGGTTTTTGGGTTTCCTTCAGTGCGACCTTGCATGCGTAGACATGTTTATGGGATTTAGCCTGGAAAATCCATGAGTTCCCTCTCCATAGATAAATAATTTGCTTAAGTAATTCTTGATGCATGCATGCTAACCTTAGTAGTTGAAGTTACTTGGATTAATGCTCCTAGACCCAAAACTGCTTGTTGTTGCATGTTTTCTTGTGAAGAGATTGAACCTGTAGTAATATTCACTTAACCAGCATCTCCTGAATATGACAAAATATGGACATAGAAATTTATTAGGTTACGTCACAGTTTTTGGATATTTTATAATTATGCGTGGTAACTTACATGGAGTTTGAATAGAAACACATGGTCAGATGGTCCTGGCCAGTTGGTTCAAATACCTTTAATGACAAGGGGCAAAGATCATCATTCCTTCATCCGATCGATCCAGCCTGCTGTGGAGTGCACTGAGTAGAATATGACATTATACAAACTTGAAGGGAAATATGAGGGGGGTGGGAAGGGATGTGTGGAAGATACTGTGGCACATTAAAACTTAAAAGAAGGTTATAATTTCGCTTTGCATATGAGGGATGTAATGTTAATGGAGCACAACTTATGGAGAGAAGTTGAATTGTAAGGAGTTGATATTGTTTGTGTAAACCAAATAGAGTAGATAGCTACATCATGCTATGTTTTTAAATGATTACATAGTTGTGGAATCTTGCGTGTTCATTGATTAATATTGATTGGGTAGCACTAAAGACCGTAGAAGAAATGATCAAAGCTGGAAAGGTAAGGAGATAAACAACAATATGGGAACTCGGCTTTCTGTATTATTTTAAGCTAAGTTGGAACAAAAGATAGGGAACTATGACATAGTAGTGTCACTGGTGAGATGAATATATAAGTGATTAAGTGGTATAAAGAGTTTTTTTTTGTGCCATATACCTTTTTGGATGTAAAGAGAATCATGATTGACACAGCATGGTAGCCGAAAGTGGCTGAGTCCCTCGCTCAGTACAATGAATGATATTCTGTTCTACAGGAGTTTTTAATTGTTTGCATATGTCGTTTCCGTCAATTGTTACTTTGTGGACTCTAGCAGTTTAAAAATGAATAGTTCTCTTCAACAATTGACTGTGACATCTGTTGTTTCCATGGTGCTTTTCCTATGCAGCTTTATCTTCGGTAATTGCATTTGCTTTTTGTTTCATACAAAGTTGTAACTGTGCTGACTATCCACATCTTTGTGTAATATAGTTCGAAAGAAATTCTTGTTGATGAGACGGTTGTTCAGGAAGAGTGTGCTGCTGTAATTAAGTGTGGCAGTGAAATTTCACTGGGTCCCAGTGCTGAAGGTGGGTGATATTTGTTATCATATTCCTTTTTGGAGTCATTAATCTGCCTTATACTTTCAAGAAACTTGCAATATTTTTCTTGGTGTCTACCTGTCCTCTCTCTATTACCTGCACTGTACTTTTTTTTAAAAAAATCCAGGAGATTAAAAAAAAACCCTCCTTGACGCCATGTTGCTCCTCCATGAATGATATGAATCCTAAGCTTGCTAATTTCCTGTTATATGTGAGTGTTGCACAAATAATCCTTGATACAAATATTGTCAGCTAATGCTGAATTTGTTGATATACATTCCTCTTCAATCTGAGCCTTGGTGCAAAAGTACAGTGTCTACTTTTGGTGACCTATAGGTCATGGGTTTGAGGTGTGGAAATAGCCTCTTTGCAGAAATAAGGGCAAGGCTACATGCAATATATGCCCATGCTCCTCCCACCAGCAGTTCATGCATGGTTTGACCCTTTATGTTCCTTTTCAATTGTATTTCCATTTAAAATATGTTTTTCTGGTCATTTGATGTTTTTATCAACTTACAAGCTATAGATGTAATAAGCTATAGATGTGGTGTAGTTTGGCTAATGCCTTCAGATGTTAGAAGCATATTGGAAAGCTGGAGTGGGCAGGAGATTGCAAACATCCAGAAACAGTTTGGAGGATTATCCTCTGTGTATTGGGTATTTTGTGGACCATTTGGACTTGATAGAAATAGTGTTTGCAGTCATGAACCTTTGTCCACACAATCTATTTTTTGGTGTGAGAGGAGTCTGCTAGACAATATGGATCAATATGGATCAGTATATGGATTTCTTGGATTCACTTGGGAATCATGTAACTCGAATTTATTGTAGGGGATGTTTGTTTCTCTACCTTATTGGTACCTTTATTAATAAAACTTTTACCTTGTAAAATATAAAAAAGAACTGGCTATAGATAGATTGAAAATTCTGTTGGCCATTTGAATAGATTACTAGGTCAATGAGGGTTTGATGAAGAATCTATCCATTCTCCTCATTTTATGAAATGTAATCTCAACCCAAATTTCAATACAGAATGCATTAGAATGACATATTTTATGGGCAGTGATGTGTGGTTTATAACATTGTGCTTCAATGTTGTTAGGTTATGTGAAATACCGTTTCGAAATAATGCCTACTGAGGAATCTCGCAGATATATACAGGTATGTAAGCTTTCGGCAACGGTATCTATTCACTATTATCAGTTTATGGTATGTCACCTGGCCTATTGTTCTGCTAGATTTCTCTCGATGTAGAGTATGCAAAGTGCTGTATCTGCTTAAACATTTGGCACGATGTTGTCACAGCTGCACCTTGCCTTCACAATTTCTGGTTAGTGGTTTAGATCTTTTAGTGGTTTGAATTACCATTTGTATTTTGATCCTTGACTGTATGTACTATCATTTATGTTCTTCAATCTCCAGTAATGGATGCTTTTCAGAGTGGTTAAGGAGGTCCCAAGAGAGGCGTTCAAGTGTATTATGTCCCCATTGCCGAGCAGTTGTACATTTTGTTGGAAGGAATCATTTTTTGCATAACATTGAGGAAGTAAGGCGTGAAATTGATTTACTTTTGCCCTTATTCCAGTTGGATAAACTGTCCTTTTTAAGTTAATTTTCATTTAATCTTTTTAACTTTTAAGATTAATCCTTTTTTAATAGGTGATATCCTGTTCAAGTTGTAATTCTGTTATGTTCTACTTTTTCCTTTAAAAGAGCTTTTGGACTAATCTAAGCATGTCTTTCTTTGTGGAAGCATTAGGTACATGTTATAATTCATTATGACTTGTAGTAAAAGTTTATGCCATTGTTATGCAGGACATACTAATCACTGATCCTTCTTTGAAGCGCTTGAGTGAAGATATTGTGCTGCTAGATTCCACTGCATCAATAAAGTCACCGCTTGTAAGTAGTCTAACTTACCATATGAGATGCCTTCAAAAATTGCAGCTACCAATGTAAGACTTTGTATTGGTGCTCTTCCCAACTCTTATGCTAAGGAGTCTATCACTAAGACGTCTTTAAAATGTCATAAAAATTATATTACAATTCTACCGTGTATGGCTTTTAGGTAGGCCTTTTTGTCATAAGTTATATGCTTGCTCTTGTGTTTCATAGATCTTTACACTGGCTTGTCAGGCATTGGTGTTTCATATATTGTAACTATCTTACCGTGCAATATACTTGTCACGACCTGATTTCTCAGGCCGTGATGGCGCCTACCATAACCCGCCGATAGGCAAGCCAACCCATAACACCGAACGGTAAGTAATGGGTATTAGGGGGAAACTAATAGAGTCTACATAACCATCAAGTCATACTGCCTTACCTAACGAATGAGGCCACATAATTCTCAAGTCATCAATCGAAATTAAAACCAAACTTGAAAATGGAGTTTAACGGTCAGTCTTGGGGAATTATGGATGATGAGGTTCACATAGCACAATTACTGCCTAGCTAAGGTCCAACTACAGACTCTAGTCTGCTATGTGATTCTACAAGGATCTAAGCCCACTGGAGCGACGTCGGGACATTTAAGGCAAGTCTCCGTCACCTATACTAAGACCAACATGCTTTACATCACCAAAAAGAGGAATCAACACTGATAACCGAGCTACTAAGAAATAATAGGAACCACATGCTTGCAATTACCCCCAAAACCCTCAAAAGGGCCTAAAACCCTCAAAAGGGCCTAAAATATGCTACTAATCCTAAGGTATACAAGTAATCTACCCGTCCCCAATGTTCCAACAACTCCAACATGCTTTCACACAGTCTAGCTCTTCTAGAAGAAGGAAAACCGTAGCCTATCGGTAGGCCAATCGTGCGCGCTCTAACTTACTCTACCAGAGCGTTTCCCTTTCGAACAACCTCCGAGCATTGCCACGCTGTCAAAGACAGACTGACAATGTCATTACGGTCGTTTTGACACTAAATTCACATGATTGTGACCCGCATCCAGAATTACCAAATTGACCCCAAAAACTGGTTCACAACAACACGGCCTGTCCAATTATCAGTTTAGAAACTTAATTCGGTCAAGAAAAATCAGGAAACGATTAAACGGCAAAAATTCTACAATTTCGGCTAAATGCCGGAAAAAAGACAGCAGCTAAAAGGGAAAACTTACCAAAAACTGATCGCCGAAATCCAAAACCGACCACCCCATGATGATCCTTGCGAAATTCCACCCAAAATGGACTCAAAGATCACTTGAAATGGGTACCGGTAGCTCAAGTTACTCAAAGTTTAACCCAAATTTCATTCCGAAAATGCATTTTACAGCTGAGAGAAATAACATTTTACCTTAATTGAAGCCCCAAATCAGGTTCCCGACCTAACCAAAACGTTCCTTACGAAAATCACACAGAATAGCCTCAAGAATTGATTCGGTCCTGAAACGCCCCACAATTAATTTTCAAAAGTTCCCAAAATTTCAGCTCATGGAATAGCTCAGACCAGCAGCAAAAATGAGATATTTACCTCGAACAGAGTGCCAAATGCAATTTCCGACACTTCCGCGACATTCTTCTCGGAAAAATACACAATAGCCTTTTGAGTTGCTGAAATCGGATCAAAATTGAGCAACTTATGGTTGAGGGAAATTTTCTTCTTTCTTGTACACGAAATATGGCAGAACCTCCTCAATATATACTTAGCCCACCGTTGCCATGTGGCGCGATGTCATCCAGCCATGTCAATGTCATGCACTAGATCCCAACAATTCTCCAAACCTTGATTTCGATGCTTTGGATGCATCCGGAGTTTGAAACACTCAAGGCGTATATGAAATTTGAATGGGAACGACATTCCAGACTCAACAGTGTAGTCGAAATTCCCATCGCAGGTTGTTACGACTTCCTAATTCCATTTATACTCAATTTCCACCGGGGCCCATAATGCACGTGGAAGCCTCGAGAACCAAACAAAAGGTCGGTCTAGACCAAACTCGACATTCTGGAGCTAAATGCGCTGTTAGAGTTTTCATTCAAGCACGTTTTCCAAGGATGTTGATCAAAGTCGGCCATTCTGGAGCTGATGGAAATCGAAGGTACAAACTTGCACCGAAGGCGTCAGTTCTCGAGCCAACTATACTTCTAGCCTAATTTGGCCATTCTGGAGCTGATGGAACTATCAAAATTTCGTTTAGAGGCCGTTTACCCATGTTTTGTGCAACAATCAATTTTTCGAGGCATAAGGCCTTCCAAAACACAATAAATTGCATAACTCCCTAACAAATGATCGGTCAACCGTGCTACTAGTACCAGCAGGTCATAAATGACCTAAGATTGCTGTAGGAACGCTCTAATGGTAAAAATAACGCAGTAAAGGCAAAATGACCCAGAAGGTCATTACAACATCCACTACTAAAAGACCTTTCATCCTTGAAACTAAAGACAATTGTAGTCTCAAGTATGAAAAGATGAGGGATTGGGCAGCATCCCCATGAGGCGAATGATGCCAGGATAGAACTCCGACTTGGAAGAAAAATTCCAAACTCGCTTCAGGAACTGCATAAACTTCTTTCAAATTCTTCTTCCTCACCATACACCACCCAACTATATCAACAATACCTGAAATCACCAGAACCACCCGAGAAAGCCAAAACCACGCCAAAACTACCTAGTTGAGGAATGTAGAACCCCCAAAAGGAACCCAAATAGCTTTACTATCCGAAATACCTACCTTAACTCTAAAATTCATCATGTCAACTTGTTAGAAGCATCCTGTAGATCCTTATCTATTCTGAACAATCCCAACGTACACAAAACCTCATCCATCAAACCTCACATCACCAACTTCTGAAGCTTTCTACGCAACCTCTGAATATTAGGGAACCACAACGATCGGCACTAATAATCTCACCCAGACAAAAACCCAAAATCATTCTTGTTCCCCAGAAATAATTTACTCTGTCCGACATACTACTTTCTGAACTAACCAACTTGTTCTCGTAGTTAAGCACCCAATAGTCTTCTAGGCCCATAAGCTAATCTTTCGCTAAAAATCAGATCAATTTCTCCAATCCAAGACCTACTGAGCATGCAAGTAACAACAAATACACAACAGCTTAGAAGTAACCCCACAACACTGACTCCACTCAACAACATTACAACAATAACAAAGCCAATAATTTTGAGCTGAGACACATCCCTTTCGATGCTAACCCCTCTAGTACAATCTAAGGAATACCAGGTCAAAAGGCAATGACAGGCTCCATCAAAGGAGAGGTAATGACCCAACAACGACAACTCTAATCATCTAACATTGTAACTAACGGACATGCCAGACGGAGCTTCCATAGGACAATTTTGGGCTTTAAATTGCACGACTTACTTTGACCCCACCATGAAGGTGAATCTTTTAAGCAACTCACTCCTCCAATCATCTTGCAACCCAAAAGCCTAAAACACTTATAGGATACTCCCATTCTGGATCCATCTCATTATCCCTGACATTAAAGGCTACTAGTTCTAAATTTCAAAACCAAGGGAGCAATATGAATGTAGGCAACTTTTAAGTGTACAAGGATCTACTATCTAACCAAAAAGCCACACCTACCAACACATCAAACACCAAACCAAGTCATTACTAAAAGAATCTGTTCCAAAACTAGGTCATATTTACAATCCAAGCAAGATAACCACCAAAATCACATAGTAGTAGAGGTAGGGCCTAAGTACTCGGGTCACCAAATCAATGAAAGCAGTGGGGGCATTAATAAGCCCAAAAGGCATTACCAAAAATTCGTAGTAGCCGTAACGGGTTCGAAAGGCAGTTTTAGGATCATCTACTACCTTAATCCTCAACTGATCGTAACCGAACTCAGTTCAATCTTGGCAAAATTAATATTGCTCTTCGGAGTTAGGCTAGTCAGGTCGGTAGGAAAACACATCAATAAGCTACCGAACCATGGGTACCAAATCAATAGAAAGAGTCTCACCGAAAACATCATGAACATATGCTAAGTAAGCTAAACACCCTGAAGAAACAAACTGCTGGGCTTGCATAGACGATATAATCCCGGTCTTGTGTGACTGTAAGCACCCTGTCACAAGATCGGAGGAATTCCAGGCAAGGCTAGTATAATGGTCTGGGCATAACAATCCGAAACTGCATGATGAGCAGATAACCTGTCCATTCCCCAAGTAATATCAAAATCCAGCATATCAAGTAATATAAGATCGGGCCGCGTATCATGTCTCGGAATAGTCACCACATAGGATCTACATAGTTGATCCGTTATTAAAGGATACCAGGGTGAAAACAAGCAATGGCACCTCTAACGGCTCTGAAATAATAGCCAATCGAGAAGCAAAATATACAGACACATAAGAGAAAGTAGAAGTTGAATCAAATAGAACTTAAGCAGCCTGTTGACATATATGGATAGTACCTGTGATAACATCGTCTGACACCTCAGCCCTCTACCCTCGCTGGAGCAACATAAAAGTGGCCTTGTCGGCCTCCACATCGACCGTCTATCCTACCGTCTGTCCTGCCTCTTAGGCCTCATGCCTAGTCTGCATTTCTTGGGCCTTGAATCTCAGCCTTGTCTCCACGACCCTGAACCTAATCTCTGTCCTCGACTGGAGGTGGAACTGCAGATTTAGGCCTGGCCCGATGGGGGCACTCTTTGTGCGAATGATCAAGTGAACCACAAAGATAACACCGAAAGCTGAATGCCCCGTGATCACATGATCGTGGTATGTAGGCAGCAAATTGGATCCTCTCAAGCTCTGAACGAAACTGGGGTCACTCTAGCATGGCTGACTACCCTCTAAAGCTAGTAGTGCTACCTGAATGGGATGCCTGGGTTGACCCTGCTAAAATCTACTTTGAAGGAACCTCTGGCAGGATCTGTCACAACTGTCCCTGCCTTAGTCTAGGAGCCACTGAAACTACCCTAATGCCCCCCCCTCTTGTCACTACCCCCTTAGGCCTCGCAACGAATGTTCTTCATAGTGCGGGCATGATCAACTATGTCCAGACATGAACAACTCGCTGATGTTAGATGCTTTGTATCCACCCTCAACTAAAACCTCAACCCATGTATAAAACATGTGGTCCTTTCCTCCTCAGTGGGGAAAATCATGGTGGCATATTGGGACATTTGACGAAACTTGGCCTTAATACTCTGAGACTATCATTATGCCCTTTTCCCGTCTCGTAAACTAATCCTGAAGGCGGTCCCTAACACTGGGGAATATACCTAGCCAGGACGACCTTTGAAAACTCAGTCCATGATAATGAGAAGGGCTATCCGGCTGGTCAAGTCTATAAATAGGAGTGCCACCGATGCATGGCAAACCCACTGAATTAGTGGGCGGTGAAGTTGGTCCCTTTAGACTCTACAAGGCCTAAGGACGGAAGTTGCTCGTGATAGAATGCTAGTAGCCCCTGAAAATATTGGGGGTGACAGTCTCTGAAGTATACCCAAGATTTTCTGCACCTATAGGGACATGACACCCTCTGGAACTGTTGGCGGAGGGCAACATATGGTGGGGGTGGTTAAACCTTAGGTGCAAGTGGCATAGAGGGATCCTGAGGTGCTTGAATGTCAGCAGCTGAGGTTGATCCTATGGTATAACCCCGATAGTCATAAGTAAACGTGCAATTGTCGCCTGCAATGTTGGGACTCATGACTGGGGCGGTTGGAGGCTGTGCTGGTGTTGGCCCCTTCGGTTGTGGATGGATAGGGCGCCTAGATGCCCATCCACGAATGAGGGAGACAAGTGAGTTTTCATGAAACCAATAAAACACATCGCATGAAAGGATACAACATAGAGAGCAGTTCCTAAATGACATCTTGTAGCTTCCCGAGGATAGGTTATGGACTTCTCCACACCGATCTGTATGACTCGACTAGACGTTGGCTCTGCACAAGTGAGACCAACGAACCTAGGGCTCTGATACCAACTTGTCATGACTCGATTCCTCAGGCCGTGATGGCGCCTACCGTAACTCGTCGATAGGCAAGCCAACATGTAACTCGGAACTGTAAGTAATGGGTTTTAGGTGGAAACTTAACAGTGTCTACATAACCATCGATTTATACTGCCTTACCCAACGAATGAGGCCACATAATTGTCGAGTCATCAATTGAAATTAAAACCGAACTCGAAAATAGAGTTTAATTGCCAATCTTGGGGAATTATGGTTGATGAGGTTCACAGAGCACAGTTATTGCCTAGTTAAGGTCCAACTACAGACTGTAGTCTGCTATGCAATTCTACAAGGGATCTAAACCACTTGGAGCGACGTCGGGGAATCTACGGCAAGTTTCAATCACTTGTGCCAAGGCCAACATGCTTTAAATTACCAAAAATAGGAATCAACACTGATAATCGAACTACTAAGAAATAATAGGAACCATATGCTTGCAATTACCTCCAAAACCCTCAAAATGGCCTAAAATATGCTACTAATCCTAAGATATACAAGTAATATACCCGTCTCCAATATTCTAACAGCTCCAACATGCTTTCACACAGGCTAGCTCAGTCTAGAAGAAGGAAAACCGTAGCCTACCTGTAGGCCGATCCCGCGTGCACTCCGTCGGAGTTTTTCCCTTTCAAACGTCCTATGAACGTTGCCACACTGTCATTCATAATATCATTACGGTCGTTTTGGCACTAACTTCGCATGAAAGGGAGACAGACCAGTTTTGGGGCCTAAAACGGAAAATGTGGGACCCGTGTCTAGAATTACAAAATTGACCCAAAATCTGATCCAAAACAACCCTCCCAGTTCAAGTATCAGTTTAGAAACTTGATTCCGCCAAGAAAAATCAAGAAATAATGAAACAACGAAAATTCTACAATTTTGGCTAAATGCCGGAAAAAGACAACAACCAAAAGGGAAAAATTACCAAAAACTGAGCCGAAATCCAAAATCAACCACCCCACAACGATCGTTGTGAAATTCCACCTAAAATGGACCCGTAGATCACTGAAAACGGTTATCGGTAGCTCAAGTTATTACACCTAAAAGTTCAACCCAAATTTCATTCTGAAAATGCAATTTAAGCTGAGAAAAACAAAATATTTACTTAATTGAAGCCCCAAAGCAGGTTCCCGACCTAGCCAAAATGTTCCTTATGAAAATCCACATAGAATAGCCTCAAGAATCGCTAAATTTGGACCTGAAACACCCCACAATTAATTTTCCAAACTTCCCAAAATTTCAGCTCATGGAATAGATCAGAGCAGCAGCAAAAATGAGATTTTTACCTCGAACGAAGTGCCAAATGCAATTTCTGACACTTCCACGACATTCCTCTCGGGAAAATACACAAGTTAGCCTTTTGAAACGCTGAAATCGGAACAAAATTGAGCAACATATGGCTGAGGGAAATTCTCTTCTTCTTCTTACATGAAATATGGCAAAATGTCCTCAATATATACTTCTTCTCTTGCTGCTGCAACGTGGCGTGATGTCATTTGGCCATGTTAGTATTGCGCACCAAATCTCAGCAACCCTCCAATCCTTGATTTCGATGCTCCGGATACACCCAGAGTCAAAAAAACACAAACCGTATATGAAATCTTCTTGGAAAGACATTTCAGACTCAACAGTATAGTCGAAATTTTCATTGGAGGTTGTTACGATCAAATATGGGTCCCACTTCCTAATTCCATTTTTATTCAATTTCAAATTGGGGGCCCAAAATGCTTACAGAAGCTATTTTTATTCAATTTCAAATCGGGGGCCCAAAATGCATCCAGAAGCTTGGGGAACCGAACAAAAGGTCGTTCTAGCCCAAACTCGACATTTCGGAGCTAATCGCGTCGTTAGAATTTTCATTCGAGCACGTTTTCAAAAAATGTTGACCAAAGTCAACTGTTGGCCAATTCTTAAGGCTAAAATACAAAACTCAGTAGAAACTTCTGCCGAAGGCCTTGATTGTGTAGCCAACTATGCTTGTAGCCTAATTTGGCCATTCTAGAGCGGATGGAACTATCAGAATTACGTTCTGAGGCTATTTACCCACATTTTGCGCAAAAATCAATCTTTCAAGGCATAAGGCCTTCCGAAACGTGGAAAACTACACAACTCCCTGACAAATGACTAAGCAATTGTGCTACCAGTGTCAGTAGGTCATAAATGACCTGGGATCGCTGTAGGAACGCTCTAATGGTGCAAATGATGTGGTAAAGGCAAAATGACCCAAAGGGTCATTAGGCCTTCCCGCATCGAAAAGTTCCAAAAGAACTGGGAAATCCAGGCACTTTTTTCTATTTTTCGCTTAGATGTGCTCGGCAGATGCTAAAGCCAAAGCGTGATGGCAAGAATTGATCGAGCGAAGAATCACAGTTCTCAGCTATCACATTCAAAAAGACTACTCAATATTTTTTCAGGAGTTCCTCTTCAATTTCAAGTGGCTTGTTTTGACGACTGTCTATCATGTGCCATAATTACACCAATTAACATGTTATTAAATATTTAGTATCATAAACATATTATTTTGCAGTTGTTACTTATCCTTTTCTGAATGCGCTGTATTGCTTTCCTTAGTAGTTGCCATGGTTTCTTCCTGTCATTTTTCCTTTAAATAACTGCTTTGTTTAGTTGCACTTAAGCCAAGGGTCTTTCAGAAATAACCTCTAGCTCCATGAGGTACGGGTAAAGGTTTGCATATATTCTACACTTCTCAGACCCCACTTGTGAGATTTCACTGGGTATATTGTTGTTGTAGTAGTAGTATCATAAACAACTTGTTTTCTTTAAACTTTTTAAACATACTACCTCATATGAGCAGGTTCTCAGCAGTAGAAAAAGTCGCAGGAAGAGGGAACATTCTCCATCAGATGCAGCAGATAGCTGGGAGCATTCATGCCCTCAGTGTGGTAATTGCATTATCCCTCAATCTAAATGTTATTTGCAATTTGGAATCTGATAAAGTGAAACATGTCGACTTATTCAGAAAAAATGCTTTGATGAGTTACTGCACAATGTAAATCCCATGTAAAGCTTGATGGAATCTAATACTATTCTCTTGTCACTTTAAATTATTATGGTTTCTACTCTGTATTTCAACCAATGAACTAAAACACATTTAAAATTATGAACTTCGACTTTCTAAAATTGAGATTACACTCAGACACTGAATATGGAGGTTATCAGTGCAATGAAAGCACAGTTCATCTTCAATGTCATGCATGTGGAGGAATGATGCCGTCTCGATCAAACGATGGAGTGCAACAACACTGTATGTACTATGATTTCAAACTCTTCGTTATTATTTTCTTGTGGTGAAGTATCTTGTCCTCACTTGTTTTATGATTGTATGTGTTTCCTTTCCTCCTTAACTTGAAATATCAAAGTCTCTGTTCCTCTTTGAAGTGTTTAGTATGTGAGACCTAAGGCGGTGTGGCTTTGTAGGTTTGGGATGTAATCGAGCATTTTGTGCTGCTTATTGGCATTCTCAGGGAGTTAATGGAAGCAACTTACATCCACTCTGCAGTCCTGAAACATTCAAGCCTGTAATTACTTTAAATCTGGTTTACTTTCTTGATGTGTGCAGATTATGTTTTTGTTGTTATTCTTGTTAGAAACCTTTGATTTTTAGAGCATGACTTCCAACTGAACTTGGTATGTTACATAAAGTTGGACTGAAATTTTAGAAATTTATTTTTATGGGCCTGTAAGAGGACCTTATTGTGTTCTCTTCAGATGTCTCTATGTTTTCTAGGAGCTTGGGTTTAGAACTTCAGAAAATTGTGTACATTCAGAAAAACCTAATGGAGTAGGGATGAAATAACTGATTTTTGACAGTCACAAATAATGCCAACAAAAATAGGTGCAAAGGCCAATGATATATCTTGTTGTTGCTTATCCTTGTAATTTCTTTAGAATGATAACCCTGTCTCCTCCCACTTTTTCTGATGGTTTTATCACTCTTGTTCTCTCCTGCTTTCAGCTTTTTTTACTTTAATTTATTCAAGCTAGCATAACCTCATCCCTCCTTATCCTCTATCTCCTGCTCATGTTAAGGCTAATATTATCTCCATGACTGGCATTTCTGTGACTAAAAGTTCCAAGTTGGTTGAAGAAGTCCTGCCTAATCTGGATACAACCATCATAAAGAAAAGGGTGCTAAGTTGGTTGGTGGTTCTCATATTCAAGTCAACTAGAAGACGTGATGTACAATTTGACATTTCTTCTCCTTGTCTCTTCATTTGATTGCTCTCTTCCATTTTTCCTGTTCTTTTCCTCCTTAATGATGGTACTCCCTCTGTCCCATTTTATGTGACACTTTTTCGTTTTTAAGCCGTCTCAAAAATAATGTCACTTTATTATAATTAGAAACAATTCAACTATAAAATTCCTCTTTTAGTCTTAATGAAATAATTCTCAGTCACACAAATATCCAAGGATTGTTTTGGACCACAAGTTTTCAAAAGTCTTCCTTTTTCTTTCTAAACACTGTGCCAAGTGAAACAGTGCCACATAAAATGGGACGGAGCGAGTAATACTTTTCTTGAGTTACTTCCTGCATTTACTTGTGAAATCTTGCTTTTTAATAAAATATGTCAAATTGATGCACATGTTTCTGCAGATTGCAGAACGTACAATTTCTAGAATCCCCTCCTTGGCACATGAGAAGAATCATTATGAACAAAATGTATGGCTTCTTTGTTTTCTTTATGGTGTTTTCAATGCATTGTTATTACTCTCAATAATTTAGTTGGAATACTAAATCTGCTGACTCTTATGTGTGATCCTCTAATAGATCACTGAAAGATGCATCAGACAGATGGGAAGGTCGTTGCAAGATGTGGTAGCTGAATGGATTTTGAAGTATGATAAGCGGGAGATAGGTAAATTGATGGAAATTTGAGAATCAGTTCTTTTTTGGTCCTGTCTTTGATACTAGTTATGGTTTAGTTCCCTCTCTCTATAAATGCATTTATCTGTCTGCCTGTTGTCGACTATTGTTGTTTGACCCCCATCCGCACCTGTCCGACCAAAAAGTACCACCTCTGGTGCGGAAGTTCCAATAGGATGCAAAAACATTTTGAAAATTGGCAGTGTGGAGAATTTTACTCTCTTCACGAAAACAAATGTGTACATTGTTTTTCAGTGGGTACTTCACTTCATGGAAAGAAGTACAGACACTTTTTCAGAGTATGTACCTGCTAGAAGTAGGATATCTGTGTATACCTTCTAGAAGTTGGATTTCTCCTGATTGGTGTAGTAACTAGAGCTTCTATGCGTCTTAATTCTTGCTTCTTCTTCATCTAGTTTTGTATTCCAAATCACATTGTATATAGGAATTGTACTTGCTTCGTACATTCCAAGAAGCATTATCACTTCCTTTTTTTAGGTGGAAGAGCTATCGTATTAAACTTGTGACTATGATTTTGTTTAATGCTTTGTCTTCAGTAGCACATTTGGCTATTAGGTATTTTGGGGAAAAATTTCCCTTATTTCCTTTTGGGTGCACACATGAGGTTCCTTTATGTATGGAAGGTTGGGTGTCATTTGCAGAAAACTGTGTTTTGTTATGAGGTTTCTATTTTCTAGTGTACACCTTGTTATATAGGTATGTTTTTTCCCTTTTCTTAAATGAAATTGATTACTTTATCGAAGGAAAGTATCTTGAAACCTGAAGTCAACTTGTAGCAATTGTCCACTTTGTTTCCGAATTATCTAAATCTTATTTGATAAAGGAGAAATTATGCTCATCCACCTAAGTCAATGGGAAATTGAGTTTTGAACAATCATACTGGATAGATGGCATACCATGTTCTCGATTAGCGTCATAAAAGAAATAGTACAGGTGAAAACAATATATCAATCCAAAATGACTATTGTTTACAATTCGACCTATTAAAAAAAAAAGGAATATCGTTTGCTACTTGTCATGTTTTTGGTATTGTCCTTGTTAGAAACCCACATGAGCTTAGACCAAAGTTAGTGAATCAGGAAAAAAAAACCGCACTTGATTAGTTTATTTGAATATTGTCTTTAAATTGATTGTCCTGCTATTTAAAATGTGCTTCTGTTTCCTTCAGATCGCACGAGAATGCCTTTGAATCATGCAGAGATGATAACTTCTTGTACACCTACTTGTAGGTGAGTTGGTTTCTTTCTGGAGATGTTGAATGCAATTTTTGTATTTAAAATTGTCTCATTTTGCACCTGGTGGCTTCTGATTTGACTTTGTGTCTACTTTTCCCTGAAGTTAGGAAAATGCCTATTATTCAATTCAATTTTGAGCTTTCATTCAGTGGAGCAATTTGTTCTCGCTGATTGTCTTTCTCTCTATATGCAGTGAGTGCTACGACAAGTTAGTGTCATTCCTTTTGTATTGGTTCAGAGTTACAATGATAGGCCATGTAAGTTGCCATTGATCCTTGTTTCTTCAGTTATTTTCACTATTACCTATGGATTTATTAGAAATTGAATTTCCATATAATGTATAATAAGCTTTTATCTAGCTTAGCACTGCAGATCAAACTCCCGCCCCAGTACAACTATTTCCTTGGTTCCACTTTGTATGGCTCTTTCCTCTTTGTCTGTTAGAAAAGTAGATTACATTTGTCCACATTTGGGTACTCTTTTTAACTTTAATTTTCTCATTTTATCATTAATTGACATTCTTCTTATAGAAATGTCATGACATATTTAAGACTACAAGTTATGGGCAGGGTGGAGTTAGGTTTTCGGTTAAAGGGTAGGCTGAATGTAGTAGCTCTGATTTAAAACCTGTATTTGTCCATTTAATATATACGTACAATATATTAATTTAGAAACCCAGTAACCTAAGGGAATTAGAATTCCGAGCCTATAAGCTTAAAATCCTGATTCCGCCTCCAAAGGGTAAATTCAGAAGTCTTTTTATCTCCAATTAAACATCACTGTGTAAAATATAACGGGGGAGTATCATATAGATCTGTCTCATTTCATTCTTGAACATTGAAACCGCTGGATTTGACCCTTGTCACAGGTTTGTGAAGATACAGAGTTTTAAAGCCGTAGTAACTTATTTCTTTTTATCCTCTCAGCATTTACCTTCAGAGGTTGCTCAAAGGCAAGACTGTTGGTATGGATATGCTTGTCGCACACAGCACCATAACCAAGAACATGCTCGGAAGAGAAATCATGTCTGCCGGCCAACAAGGGGTAATCGTTTGTAGAAATTCTTCATCGAGTTTTCTGTTTGAAATTTCTTCTTCAGGGTGTTCTCTTGTTATATAAATGCCAGTCTTGGACTCATTCTATTTTTGTGATTCTCATCTATTGATAAACAATACGCATCTGATGTTTCCCTTTTCTTCTTTTTACTGTTTGTGTGTGTGTGAGTTTTTTTTCAGTGCTACATTTAATTTTTCAAGGTATAACTAGTTCTTTTTTTTTTTGGCTTCCCATTGGGTATCCACATTGGAACCCAACTAATTTGGTTTCGCGTAGGGAAGCCTCAACATTGGGGGTAAAGCGCTCTCCAATAAAGGTGACACTGTATCCATGCTCGAACCTAAGACTTTGGCTAAGCGTTATCACTCCATCATAATCCTTGTTGGTAAGGTATAACAAGTTGATAAAATGGTACAAGCAAAATAACTTGGCAACATACTTGGTGGCTGGTGAGTTGCCAAAACTTTTTTTTTCAACAAATGTATGAAGTAGGGTGGGGTGGGGTGATTGGGTGGGTTTAGTCAAAATTTGAACGGATCAAAATCTAATCGAATTTGATTTTGCTTGGATTAAAACTGGTTGAGTCAAAACAGATTATAGAACTGGTCAAGATTTAATTTGACCAAACTCTTAACTAAGTTTTACTTATTTTATTTGTTTTTTTTAATATATTAATATTTAATTAAATTATTTATATTTTTTTATTTTGACTATATAAAATATATTAAATTAAAAAAAAAGGTGTTCTAAAATATTTTGACAAGATCTCTCTCGAATCAATTTTTGTATGTCAACTCAATTTTAAATGGGTTGAAATGGATTAGATTGAGATGAATTGATTTAATAAATGGACGACTTGTTAGCCCTTTTAAACTTTAATGAGTTGGAGGATTGGATTTAATTTTGTTATCCCTATAAAGTAATTAATAACACGTGAGCCATAGAATTGGAAATAACCATACATGCTGAAATATCAGCTAAATCTAACAAAAAATGTAATTTTTAAAAAATTTATTGATTCAGCTACGTGTTGAGTAGAGAGACTGATGGTCTAGTCCTTCACTCTTCCTACAGCACATAGCTCGTTACCGGGGTCTACACCTGCAACAATAGGAACAAGCATGACAAGGAGGAGAAAAAGTTTCCTTGGAGAAGAAAGAAAGCAAACTACCATTTGACAGCTGAGACAAAGACTGATCTAAGAAGATCATGTAAAAAGTTTGACACCCACAAATGGACAAATGGATGGTCAACACAGGGTTTCCACGGGAGCATTGCGGCGGATTTTGAGAAGATGGGTTCCACGTTTAGGAAAGTAACCTTAGGGTTACTCTTTTATCTACTAGTTTTTCCACTTAAGTTGGTTAATCCGACTGGATTGGACCAATGTTGTATGGGCTTAAAGCCTAATTCATGTTTTTGGAATAAATAAATCCGGGCCATTGGCTCAATTTAATTAAACAAAAAAAAAAATACAAGTTCAATTAAAAATATTAAAAAATAGAAATAGAAATTAAACATTAGAAATTTGATTAATCGCTCTAAAAAGTAAACTTAAAAAAAATTTATAAAACAGGTGAATCTCTGTGGAGTTGGAGGTTACTCTTTTACTGAGAGTCCAGATGATGAATTGAGAGAGAAATAGGGATTTTATAAACATCAGTTAATAATCTCAAGCAACAGACCTCTCTTGGTATATCAGCAGTAAATTAATGTTTTGCGATGCAACTAACATCTGCATCTGTATTTTCGCCATAAATTTTAAAAGAAAAATTTTCAATAGCTTAGGCTTGAAACTTAAGAGAGTTAAATAGTGTATTTTACATAATTGCATGGCATAACATCAACTATATGACTTGGAGGAGAGGAGAGAGGCGAGAGAGATCGAGAGAGGGAAGAGAGAGACGAATTATTTATGTATTTTATCCAATTTTATATGCATATCTGTCAAATAATTATATTTATAACTAATATACATATATATACATTTGCATATATGGCAAGCGAGATCGAGAGAGGGAGGAGAGAGGAGAGAGAGAAAGAGAGAGGATAGGCGAGCGAGAGAGGGCAAAGAATGGAGAGAGATGAATTGTATATGTATATCTGTCCTATTGACTATGGATATTTGTCAAAATAATTATATATATGTAACTGGTATACATGTGTAATTGTATATATGGCAAGAAATTGTAGAGAGAGAGGAGAGAGGCGCGAGAGAGGAAGAGAGGAGAGAGAAAATAACAACAAAACTATAATGACCCGATGTAATATCCCGCAAGTTATGAGATTGGAATGGAACCTTCAAACTCAAGCTAAGTTCTGTTGAAAGCCTCCAATACAAGTTCATTTATATGTTTTAGGGTCATCATGAGTCCCCTACATCAAGCCAAGTTCAATGGAATTCCATTGGCTAAACTTCTCACAAGAACCGATAGAAGGGTCAATTTTAAATAGTTATATCTCTTAGCACAAAATGAATTGGGTGGCCTATTACTTATCAAATTGAAGCTCTTTGAGTTAGGTTTCCAACGGATATAGTTTAACCTCATTTAGAGTTCGGATGAAGAAGTTATGCCCGTTTTTGTAAAGCCCTCCTGTGTTGTGTTGCCTCCATTTTTCTAAGGCAAGCCACACGGGCACCTATACGGGCTGTGTGGCATCTCAAGAATCGTGGGGGTGGGGTATCATGAAATTTCTTTCCAAAATTATATTATAAATGTGGAATCACATCCTGTAACTTGGTACCTTTATATGGACGCTTGTACGACCTGTGAAGCTTCACATGGTCTGTACAACCTTCATTGGAAGCACCCTTGTCTTGAAAAAAATTGCTAAATTTTTTTAAAATGTGACCTCATGGGCACCTATACAGCTCCTGTGACTTCACACGGTCAGTGAGGCCTCCAGTCTAACCTCACTTAGATTATTTTTTTCTGAAAATTTCTAAGCATGGTCTCACGGGTAGCCACACGACAGTGACCTTACACGGCTTGTAAAGGCCCCCCCCCCCCCAATATAGATGACTTTTCTAAAAATTTTCTAAGTATGGGTTACCCTTCATCAAGTGAAATTTATTTTATAAGTGTTGTCTCACGGATATGTATACGGATCGTGTAATGGCACACGAGTCATGAACCCTCCAGTGAAGTGACGATGTGTAATTTTTCAACTCATTTCATTAATGTCGTTTTCATAAATACTATTTAACCTAAGGGTATTTTAGGGTTTCATAAGCTATCTAAAGACTTCCTAATGACCTAAACCCCTATCTCTAATTTTCAATTTCATTCTTCACTTGAAATTTCCTCTCAAGACACTCTTAAACCTCTCTCAAGAAACTATTGTGGATTGAAGACTTGGGGATTCAAGGAAAGCTTTTCCTCCTTCAAATTCCTCTTGAAAACTTCTTCATTGGTTAAGGTATGAAGGTTTGATCCTTGATTCATTTCAGTCAAGGAGTCCCAAACTATTTTCAAGTAACTTTCATGAGCTCTTAGCTTACTTTAAATTGGGGTCGTGAATATTGTGATTCCTTAAATTGAAGTAATGTTTGGGTTATATTTATATGCTGATTTTAAGTTGATTTAAGCTATATTAAGAGGTTTTACATTGCATTTATGAAGTTATAAATATGCATGTCCCTTTTAAACTTGTTTTATGCATGGATATTCCATATTATGTTTTAAATGTGAATTTTATTTATGATTTTACTTGAATCTTATAATGTATTGTTGAATTAAGTTTGAATCTATATTACCCATGCCTTTCTCATCACATCCATGGCATATACTTTCATGTACATATTTCATAAAAATTATAAAGTGGGTTAAGCCCAATTATGTTTTATGATATGATTTTGATACGACATTGGTTATGACAAGAATGTGATCACATATATGTCTAAGATTATGGCTCATTGAGCAAATTATGGGTGTTTACACCACTATGTTTAAGGTAGCATCGATTGAGGTTTGAGTCGGAGTGGGCTATCCCCAAGGGTCCATACTCATCTCTCAAGAAGGTGCTCTAAGGAGTTATCCCTATGCATGAAAAGTATGTCGTGAAGAATGTTTTGTCTTTTTAGCCTATTATGCATGATTATGAAGAATGGGATTTGGCCTTGCAGCCTAAGAATGCATATAGCGTTGAAAGTCTTATGCCTCTTTTACAAGCATGTATATATATGTATTCTAGTGGGATGACGACCTAGCACTGATGGATTGAATGTCGGTGTGCACTATCCCCAAGGGTTCATGCTTCTTTCCTTGAACTATGTGCCTAACATAGGGATATATTTATGCCCCAAGGGAAAAGCATGATAAGGATCTACCTTTGGCAAGTAGGCCACCTCTTATCCATTGTGGGGAAGACAACAAGGTTCCAAAATATAACTCACTTGGTCTCATATTGATTACGGCCCATCCTCAATATATATGAAGTATTTTCGCATTCATGCATCATGCTCATCATAACATATTGATATACTACTCTCTTGTTATACAATTCTTTCTATATTATGTGCCCTTGTCATCCAACATTGATTGTAGGTTGGTAAGTTATATGCATAGCATCCCTTATACTTACTGCATTCAAATGTACTAACACATATTTTTGCCTACATGATTTCACCTTGTAAGGACCGAGGACTACGTTCATCCACCGTACGACATTTAGCTTGGATCTCGAGTTTTTCTTATTACGGTGAGTCCTATCTTTCAAGGACAAACCACCATATCCTCTACCTATGGTGGTTTACCTATTTTACTTATTTTGAGGGTGAGCCCGGGGTATGTCTTGGCCCCTATCCTATCTTATGATTAGAGCCATTGTTGGACATCATGTAAACCTCTTTACGTTTATGTGCTAAGGGATGTATTTGGAGGATTATGCTTTGTATATGGCTATGCCATTATGTTGATTATGAGCTTATGTTATGGATTTATGTTATACTATGGAAAATCCTAAGTCCCATATTGCCCTATAGAGTGAGTCAGGTATACTTACCTGCTCCTTAATTCTTGTGTGCTATGTGCTATATGAATCCATGTTAATCCTTATCCCTATGACATCCCCATAGCGTGAGTCCAACTTTCCCATCCCTTAGAACTATGTGTTTACTATTTACATACACTTCCTAACTGATGATGTGTGAATGGATGCTACAAGGCTTGTTTGGGGACTATCGGGTGCCCATTCGCCATGTCACTCCTAGACCCTAAGTCCGGGTCGTGACAAAAACCCTAACTATAGCAATAAATTCCTAACTAATAGCTATAAATTGTAATTTTTCAAGTTATAGGTGTATCATGTAAATACATATCATATGTTTGCCTAGTTATGTAATTTTTCCTTTTAAAAAAGTAGTAGTTTTGCCAATCAATTAACAGGGTAGGGGGTTAAAGGGCCGAAAACAAGTTAATCTGAAAGGAGGAATGTGAGCACAATACTATGGACTGCATTGAAGGAAAAAAAAGAAATTGACAATAACTTTAGATATGATATTAGCTGTTAAAATGAACCTAAATCCATAATTCGTCCAACTTATTTAGAACTTTATGGAGTTGGCTGGAGACATCTTGAATTGGATCAATCTAAACTCAGTCAAGTCTTAATCTATTTTTTAAAAATCTATAATTGAGCCCAATTTAATCTTCAAATTCAATCCATTTTAGGACTCTTCATATATACATTAGTGTGCTGATAATATCATTAGCAGATGTGTGCCTGAAGAAGAAACACAAGCTATTCTTGAAGCTTGCCATGCATCTCTGATGGAAGCTATCATGGCGGTGTCCAAACTGCAATAAAGGTGCTTCAATGTGGTTATTGTTGGCCTACTCTATATCAAGATGCAAATACCATGACAAAGAAGTGTGTTGAATACCAAAAACAAGGTAATATCTCTTAAAGGCATGAATTGCCTCTCACTCCTATTTTGGAAGTCGAATTGGTTCATGTGTGGAGTATTGATTTTATGGGACCATTTATGAGCTCCTATGGAAACAAATTCACCTTGGTGGCTATGGATTAAGTGTCTAAGTGTGTGGAAGCGATGTCACTACCTTAGAATGATGGGCGTAATATTGAACATTTTCTCAAGAAGAGTATCTTCACAAGGTTTGGCACACCAAGAGCAGTTATCAATGATGGAGGTTCCCAATTTTTGTAACCAAGTGTTCACTTCTTTGCTGAGTAAGTATGGAGTAAAGCACAAGGTGGCAGTCTCTTATCATACACAAACAAATGGAGAATGAAATAACCCCAAAAGGTGTCCAAAAAATGTGTCTCGAAAGTACCCATAATTGTAATTCCCTTATATCTCAAATCGAGGATATTTAAACACCCTTCCTTGTAGCTTAGAAAGACCCTATGATGCATTTTCTTTTAATATTTCAAAATTCATACAGAATTTCACAAATCCGACTTCATATTCTTGTTCAGAGGGCAAAATTATGTAGAAAAATGAGTACCTATAAGGTATATTTCATCCATGCCAAGAAAAATAACCTTTTGGTGAAACTTCGCAAAAACAGTAGCTATCCGCGATAGGTCCACGATGCGGACCTAATGCGAACTAGTTCAAAATTTTTGAAAATTGTTCTTTTTAATCCAGGGCAATTGGGTAATAACCCTATACCTATATACATGAAAATTCCTCATTGTCAAGCCATTTTAAGCCATAAAAACCAACCAAAAACCTCTCAATTCCTCTCTAATCTTTATCAAATTCTCCATCCATTCTCAAGGTTTTTAAGAACTCCTGTTGAAATTCAAGGAAACCAGTGTCACGACATATGCCTAGGGCCTAGACATGATTGGCGAATGAGTAACCCAAAGGAACCCGAAACAAGCCTCATAGCATATCATTACACATCCTTGGTCACGAAACAATTAAATGACATTTGAAGAATGGAAATAAGGGAAAAAGGGACTAAGGGAGAACTTGTCATAACATAGAGTCAAGAGATAATAGAATCAACTCATGGCATAAATACATAGCTTTGTCCAACAACACCTCTACTACATAGATAATGGCGGGGACTAAGACATACAACTAGGCTCACCCTCATAGTCATAAGTAAACAATAAAGTAAAGAGAATCTTAATACATAGTGTGAGAGAATAGTCCTTGTCCCCATAATGGAGGACTCACCAAAGACTAACTTGAACAATCCATCTAGCCACAAGAGGAATCAATAGGATCTCCGATCCCTATATGGTGATATTATGTAGGCAAGAGTATGCGTTAGTACATTTGAATGTACTAAGTATGTGGGATGTAATGCAATAATAGATAGACATCATAATACAAAATACATAAGGATAGGCAATAGACATAATATAACAATATGATATGTATGATCAATGCATAAGTAAATCATGTTCATATAAGACATTATATGTGAAAAAGAGACCAAGCTATCTTTCTAACCTTGAATGGTTGATGATGGCCACACCCTAATCATTTTAGGTGGTGAGGTATAAACCGCTCACATAGTTGATGTTGGTCACACCCCAATCATCCTAGGTGGTGAAGTATAAACCCTTCACATGGTTGATGTTGGTCACACCCCAATTATCCTAGGTTGTGAGGTATAAAACCCTCACATAGTTGATGTTGGTCACACCTCAATCATCCTAGGTGACGAGGTATAAACCCCTCACATGGTTACCCGGGCTCTTATCCCCCTGGATTGGGCATGGTCAAGTGCAACACTTTATATATAATTCATCATAAGCTCTGATGCAATACCTCATGTAGGAATAATCATGTACATAAGCTCATTTCATCATCATAACATCATTCATATCATATCTCATGGTTTGGACCTTTAATTTTTCAAGAAAACATAACCAGACATTTTATCAAACACCTTAGGGGTGTGTAATAGGCGTAATAGAGCATGCATTTTAGAGATAAAATCATGCAGAAAAATCAGTGGTAAAACCTTTAATCAACACCTTGAAACACCCCCAAGACATTCACATCAAAACTCATCATCAGTTCCAACATTAGATCCAAGATTTAACCTCAAAACATGCTAAAATAACCATACTTTCATGAACTAAAATCCCTGTGTAGTAAATTTCTCAATGTATAAGACCCACATATAAAATCAACTTTAAATCATGTAATATTAATTAAAAGAGGGTTTAGGCACCATGAGTGGAAGGACCCAATGGTTCAACACCACATACCTTAGCTTTGGAGAGGTTCTTGAAGAAGACTTTAATGGAGACTTG
>JAOTQJ010000072.1:14717704-14730601 GCA_025642045.1 Solanum sejunctum
ACGAAAGACGTACCGAATATGTAAAACAGGAAGTACACAATACAGATAGAACTCATAAGCCAAAGGAAATGGATAATGCACCGTAAATATACCTAAGTTTAAATTACACGATATCCATAACAATATTTTCCAATTGGATAATTATCCTTAATTTAAAAAAAATGGGGTCTAACAAATAGGCTCCTAAGCACTACTCGGAGATGCACGAGTCCTCACCATCTGTGAAAAAATAAGACAATAAAGTTAGAATTTCAACAGAAGCAAATTTGCACAACATTGAATGTAAGTGTAGAAGTTTCCTAAATGTCCTATAGCCTCATGAAGATAAATATGAACGTCATCATATTGATCTGCAAGACTCTATTAGACAACGCTCTTGTACTTATGAGACCGATGAACCTAAAGCCTCGATACCAAATTGTCACGACCCCAAAACGCGAGTCATGATGGAATCTATACTCTCAGCCGATAGGTAAACCAACCCAATGTGTTATTAAGCAACGAAATAAATAAAGTGAACAATAGATAACAATGACCATCCTCAATAATAAGTCCCTCATAAGAATAAAATGTGGAAAACTAAAATATCACCCAAGACTTGGTGTCATAAGTACAAGAGTTTCTAAAACTGTGAAGCAAGTCCGAATCTAAGATGATAAATCTAAACATAGTAAATATCCTGTTTGAATATGAAAAACAAAATAACTAATGAGATAGAGGGAGGTGTGGACTATAGAATAGTCAAACAACTTACCACAACTCCAGGATAATCCAAGCTTGGACTCAAACAGCTCCACGGGATGCGCTCTTGCTAGAAATTGAATCTGCACCACAAAAGAGTGCAATAAATGTAGTATGAGTACGAAACCACATGTACCCAGTATGTCTCATTGACCAACAACAAAAAGTAGTGATAGAAGTGTGTGTGTGTATATATCATCTTCTAATTTTGTACATCCGTACTATACTTAAAAATCAAGTGTTATCACAATAGAAGTAATCAAATATCACATGATGTCCAACACCAATAAAGCATAATAACCAAGAATGAAGAGTATAATGAGATGCAATGCAACACTATGAAATGATATACCTCAAATGTCAAGTCATCTCTAAATCTTATATATAAAATACCTCTCGGGAATATGTCGAGGGTTTGTGAACCATGGGGGACTCGTGAGGTCCATATACCAACACAGATGGTCTCTACATGCCTGTGCGGACGATCTCAATGCACTATTATAAGATCAACCAGTCCCAGTACGGACGATCTCCACGCGCCCAACTTGGATTATAACAGTGATCTCAACACATGGTCAATCTTATGTCAATCCATATACACAATATAACATCAATAATATAGGGATGGTAATGCATCACAATACAACAAATATTGGTACAACATGTAGTCACCTCAACTATCACAAATATATCGGTTCAATAAAGAAACACAACCACACAAAGAAACTAAGTTATACTACACCAGCTAATGCTCATATGCTTTGGCATTTTTGGATTACAATCCATCATCTATAGTAATAAACCTTCTCCTTTATAACACTGGCACTCGCACCAATGCCCATCACATTGTTAGTACAAGACCTCCGTCTTTCACCCTTACCCATTCTCTATTTTATTATTTTAATCTTAATTTAGAAAAATGTCCTCCAACAAAGTCTAAAAGTCTTAACATAACTTAATTGCCGAAAACGTGCCACGAATCCTTAAGATCTTGTCTTTTTCTTTCGTAAAATGTCAGAACGTTTCCAATCTATCAAATGTACAATATTTGTAAATAATCTGATTTACAGACATCTATATTGCTATATTCTTATCTCAAACTCTAAAAATTGAGTGATAATTAAAAATATTTAACACCCGATGAAATACCCAATCCACAACTTTAAGCATTGTGTTTCCATCTCAAACTCCTTCTAATTACATCCCCTCGTCACTATTCATTATGCCATTAATTTATCTATAGTTAATCCATAAATTATCACTAATATATGAATCTGTACAACAAGATGAAAATTTCAAATTAAAAACAAGCTTGCAACATGTGCAATATGATACCAATCTTGGAAATAACCTGCAACCTGCACACATCAAGAATTCCAAATGGAATCTTTTTCTTTAGCTTTAGTTACTTTCTGCCTTTTTTTCTTTATCACCCTAGTTTGATAATAATGATTACTCCCAAAAAGGACCCACCAATAATTAATGTCCCAAACATACAAGCTTACTAATTTAATAAGATAAACATACAGTAACACTAAGTAAAATAAACATACAGTAATGCTAATCGAATGATCCGACTTCTTCTACCCATAACAAGTGGCTCATTTCCTTTCAAGAACAATACATAATTTTATCCATATTTATCCCTCAATCAGCAAGTTATACAAGAGACAACAACAAAAATAATTGCTTTAATTACCTGAGAGTGACGAACAACTATGACAAGGCATTAGACTTCGTAACCCTCGTTCCTTCTCCTTTTCTTTTTAAAATAATAGGTTGTGATACAAATTGTTATATCCTACTATTTCTTTTGATATGATAGTTAAGTTTTACATAGGATATTATAAAAATAGAAAAACTCAATTAATTAACCAATAATTATTTAAAATTTTCCCATAACTTGATATCTAGTGCCCAAAATAACCTAACGGGTCATTACATGGTGGGTTGCTTTGAATGATATCTAAATGACTATATTTTACTCTACTCATTTTCTCTACTTTTGAAATTCACTATTTTAAGTATATGTACATATACCCACCATGTTTGAATAAATTTAAATGACAAGAATTCTTATATTGATGAAAGATTATTGCATGATTTGCAAGACAAGCATTATATGATAAATTATGAGCTTCCAAGCATGTATTAAACTCATGAAAAGAGCCCTTGTTTTATATTTCTACCCTCTTGTGAGTATATCATGTCAACATGAAGGGGTCAAGCATAATTTCAAGCATGATAACTATTTTACCCTCATGTACAAATCAAAGCTCACTAGTAGGGGACAAGCATGTTACGATCTCTACCCTCATGTGAAATGTGATGCCTACTAGAAGGGGCCAAGTCTATGCATTGTTTTTACCCTTTAGTACAAGGTATACACCATGTGTAGGGGTCAAGTATTTGAATGAGTTACTCATTCCATGTTATCTTGTTTTTGCAAGTTATCCGTTTTATGATTAAATTTTTTATTATTTCAAATATTCCGTGGGATTAGACTTAGCATCAAAAGAGACTTAAGGTGAGGGCTCGATCCAAGGGGTCCTTATATAAAGTCCTGATCTCTTAACTATGTGACACCACATGTTTATTTTATTTTCCTAAATGGGCTTTTGCTAGTGGATCCAACTAGGACAAGTTACCCAATATGGGATCAAGTTGGTTTACCTCGACAAGTAGACCACTCCTTCATTCGATGTGGATTGAACATCGGGATTCCAAGTAGTAACTCACTTGTTTTTATAGGTCGGTTAGGGTCTCCTACTACATCATGGTCTTATTGTAGATTATGGTTACTTTCCACATGTGTATACTCTTATATGATGTTTTTACATGATACTACTTATAGATTTAGTGCATTAACCATTCATTTTTACCTATGCCTTTACTCATTCATTAAAGTACATATTTTACTTGATTATCTATACATATGTTTTTATTCTATTGCATTGCATACCTACATATGCAGTATATTAAAATATACTAACGTGTACTTTATGCTTTCATTATATCACAATATAATAAGAAACAACCATCCTCCTCCTCATGTTCGTGGCTAGATCCAAATCTTGACTTTGAAGACTTTGGTGAGTCATTGTACTTTAGGGACAAACCTCTTACACTCTAGCTTCCTTTTTTTTTTATCGTATTGAGACTATAGTAGTACTCTTATTGAAAGTGACCTAGGGACATGTCTTAGCCCTCCGCCTAGTCTATTACTTAGAGGCGTTGTTAAACATGTTGAATTGGAATTTGTGTTGTTGTTGTGTAGTACTCCTCATACTTTCTCATGTTTTAGCTATATGTCTATATTCTAGTTTTCTCACTAATTATAAAGTATTAACTAGCTACAGTGGCTTATGATATTCTATGGAGGCTATTTTAGAGTTTTATCAAGAATTTCATTTGCGATTTCACAACTAGAGCTTGGCTCGAGTTAAGACACCTTATTCTATGTGTTGGGGAGTAATGAAAATTTATCTATGAAGTGAATTTTTGAAATTCATTGATCTAAGAAGATAAAGAGTAATAAAAAGGCAACCAGATAAGGTATATCTATATGTTTCTTGAGGTGAATGACTTGATTGATGATATTGACTCAATAATGGGAGATTTATCATAATTGTTTGACTTGAATGACTTATTACTGTAGACATCATCATACTTTCATGAATTATGTTAACTTGTCCATTTGCATTGGTTCTTGAATATTGATATGAGATCCATAGTAACATTGACTTCAAAGAAAAATGGTTCTAACGAGTTACATTGATGCCAAGGAGAAACGGTTCCTGCAAGTTACATTGGTGTTAAAGGAAAATAGCTTTAGTGAATTCTATTAATCCCAAAGAGAAATAATTCTTATGGATACATGGACCATGTGCCTTTTCCCATGGGCTTCAATTAGAGTCTCAGTGGATGTGTATTATAGGACAAACATATATTATTGTATTTGACATTGTATTGCATTATTTTCTACTTTATCTATTTATTGTGGATCATAAATATCCCATTATGTGATTCCATTTAATTGATGGACTTGGTGTTAACTGTATGACTTGTTAGGGATTTATTCTGAAACTATGTGCTAAGTGAATCATGAATTATTAGGTTGGGCTAATTTACTTCAGGTCGAAGTTTTGGAGGTTTGGCTGGTATGGTAGGAGTATTTGCATTATTCTTTAGTTTGTATTTAGTAATTTTGCTTATTGAGTACTATGTTGTTTGGTATTCACTCTTGGCTTTTATACTTGTGTAGGTTAAGAGCCTAGATCCTTCTGATTGTCCTTCTTTTATACTCAGTTCGAGCTTCTAGGAGCGAATTGTGAGGTAGTTGTTTATCACATCAATAGGCTCTCAAGTTCCTTTTATTATGTTTTTGTTCTATTTGAGATACAAAAACGTTGAGACATGTATTTCTTTCAGCTCTATGTATACCTTACTGACTTGTAATGTGATGCCTGGTCTTGGAGATGTTATAAGTTGTGATTTAGCTTCCACATATTTAGTTCATTCAAGTTATCATTTTCACTTTACTTCCATTTTCACTTGTATTGTTGATATTCTAGGCTGACTTGTTTTGATAAGGTTAAAGCAAGTGACATCAAATCCTAGTTTGAATTATGATGTTTTTCTATGTAACATTACATGAACGTTTGCCTGCATTTGATAATTCGCAATCCTCTAGGAAGTTGATAAAGTTAGAGATGGCAAATTAAGCCCAACCCCGCCAACCTGTTGAATTATTAGTTCAATCCATCTCAACTCAACTCATTTCAACCCATTCAAAATTGGGTTGATATGCAATCCGAATTAACTCGGGAGAGATTTTGTCAAAATATTTTCAAAACACTTTTTTTTCAATTTGATATGTTTTATTTAGTCATAATAAAGAAAAATATAATTTAATAAAGTACTAAAATATTAAAAAAAGAATAAATAAACTAAGTAAAACTTAGTAAAATTTGAGTTGGATAGGGTATTGACCCGCTCTATAATTCGTTACTCAACCCGTTTTGATCCAATCTATTTTGACCCAAGTAAATTTGGGTTGAGTTGGATCTTGACCCGTTTGATATCTTGACCCATTATAACCCGCTCAAATTTGACCTAACTGCCCTGTTGTCACCCTTAGATAAAGTTAAAGTGTTGCCAGCCTATGATAGTTCGCAGTCCTCTAAGTAGTTAATAAAGTTAATTGATAATTTAAGTGTAACGTTAAGAACGGTAGAAATTTTCAAGTAGTGATTAAATTTGGAATTTACATGTGTACGTAATAGTTACCAACAACAATTTATTCCGTTGACATTCCATATAACAACATCATAACAAATCTTGTGGTTACATCGAACTTGTGTTTCTAGTATTTTCCTAATCTTATGGTCTACCTACTTTTCCGTACTACATTCTCAACCATTGGTTATCTCCATAAAATTCTATATATAGATCAACAATACATGGAGAGGACAAATAAAATATTTTGCAACAAATATATTTAAAAGAAGTAAGTGTTGAATTATTTTTTATTCTCAAACATGAATATGTATTCCTATATATAATCAGTTTCTTGTTTGATGTCTTATAGGATGATGATGGCCAACACATATTATCAAATTGTATGCTTACTTATTTGTTCATTGGCCATTATCAATATTGTGTCATGTACAAAAGAAAATGTGACACCAGAACTAGATGAGGCATATTATGTCTCAAAAACAATCGTTAAAGATGCTGTGAAAAGCGGAGCAGGTTAATTTTCTTGAATTATTAATTCATAAAAGTTTGAATGGCATATATATTTCTTCTAATAAACTTCTTTAATGTGGCAGTGTGCTTAGATGGATCACCTCCAGTGTATCATTTTGAACCAGGATTTGGAGAAGGAGCCCAAAGCTGGATCGTTCAACTTTCGGTAGGTCAAATATATTACTAATATATACAACACATCTATACGTATTCTCTTTTACATGTCACTAGGTGTCATGAATATTGTTCCTTTTTTCGTAAAATGTTTGGATATAGAATTATTATAATTTTTTAAAAATTTCAAAAATTTTCACTCTGAATCAGTCACAAATATTGGTATTCATGTCAAAACACAACTTCAATTTTTAAATACTACTTTCATCTTTTTTCAAATATTATATTTTTTTCATAAAATTTCATAATTCTACGTCCACAAGAACACCACAAGTATGACTAGGAGTAGCAAATGGCGGGTCGGGATTTATTTTGCGATTTCAACATAGAAGCAAGAAAATAATTTTATAGTCTATTTGGATAATTAGGCTATTTGGGATAAGAAATTTTAAGTAAATAGACATTTATCAAAATTTTCATTTCTAAAAGTCTTTGAGAATTTTCTTATTATTCTTATTAGGGAGGAGAATGGTGCAGAACTGTCGAAGCTTGTCTGAATCGTTCCAAATCTGATTTTGGTTCTTCACATCTTATGAAACCATGGTGGTTTACAGGATTTTTTAGCAAGAGAAAGAGTACAAATCCAGGTTCTCTTTTTGAACACGTTGGAACAGTTCCATTCTTAATTAGATTCTACTATATATAATTCAACATAATAATGTCTAAGCAATGTAAAATATGCAGAATTCTACAACTGGAACAAAGTATTTGTTAGGTACTGTGATGGTGGAGGATTCACTGGAGATGTCGACTACGTTGATCCCGTACGTGTTTACTTTCATTTTAATTAAGCAATAACTACAAATTAGTCCGTCCTTATGTTTTTAATAGATTTCTTTTTCCTTGTTTTTAGGCTACCAATCTTCACTTTAGAGGTGCAAGAATTTTCAAGGCAGTAGTGAATGAACTGTTAGCAAAAGGATTAAAAGATGCTAAGAATGTAAGTAATTAATTTAATTATGTATGCAATTTGAAAAGTGATAAAAAAAAAAAATTCACTATTGATCTCATGTTAATCATTGCAGGCCCTTCTTGGTGGAAGTTCTGCAGGAGGATATCCAGCAATGTTATACTGTGATTATTTTCATAGATTATTGCCAAATACTCCAAGAGTAAAATGCATAAATGATGCTGGTTATTTTATTCGCGTGTAAGTTGCATTTATAAGTACAAAGATTAATTTTATACTATTTATATATATGTTCAATCTAACTTTGTCTCTCTTTCTGATTACAGCAAGGATCCATTTCAGGCAAAAAATTTTACAGAACTTTATACGGCACTTGTTAATTTACATGTACTGAAATTCTCCTACCTAGTTGATTATTACTACTCTTTACTTTTCCTCTCTTGCTTTGCACTATTATTATAAATTTATTTTTATTTATCTAAGCTATATATTACAGGGATCTGCCAAATCGTTACCTAAATCATGCACTTCAAAAATGAGACCAGAATTGGTATAATTTAATTGATAGTAATCATTTAGTTGACTTTACTTCTTGGCCCATAGACTAATCACTATATATATCATGTAGTGCTTCTTCCCAGAGAACATGCAACAATATATCAAGACACCACTTTTCATTACCACTTCAGCATATGATAAATACCAGGTAACTAGATATTCGTCCATTTCTGTACAGTGAGGATCTATATAACATGCATGCTCACTACAATTGTTTATGTTGAATATAATTGATCATGCATTAAGACCAAATTATTGTTTCATAGACACATGTATATATGTATCTATGGGCTGACGTTTGATTTTAGATTTTAAATCTGTATTGATTTTTATGTGTATGAGTTACTTTGCAGATAAACACTACTATAGCTACGGGGATAAATACTTGCATTGACAATCAAAATTGCACTACCAGTACAAACCAAACCTTGTTAGGTTAGTTCTACAAATATATCAATGAGCTAATTTTTGTACTTAAATATATATGTGAACACGAGGGTTCAAAAGTTTAATACTTGTGGATTCTATATATTTCAGAGTTTAGGTCAGAATTCTTAAATGCTTTGCCCAAACCTAATAATCCAAGATTAAGAGGAGTTTTCATCGATTCATTCAATCATCATAGCCAGGTCCAATTTTGGTGGTCTCCTCTAAATGTCACCACGATCAACAACTTGGTACGTATTTACCTACAATAGTATACTATCTTGTTATGCACTTTATTCCATTCTTATATTCATCATGTTATTAACTAAATGGTGGAGTATTTATTTATTTAATATATATGCAGACTCTATCAAAGGCTTTTGCTGATTGGTACTATGATCGCAACTACACATATGTGATACATGAACATGAATTGCCAATCTCTGCTCTAGGAGCACTTGAGGAGAAGAAAAAACGACTTGCAGCGTCTACATTAATGAATTAATCTAAAAAAATTTATTGTTGCCATTTGATTTATGTAATTAACTAATATTCAACAAGATGAATACAAATCTTTGTTGTCTTCACTAATATTTTTTTCATCTCATTTTATACAATATCATTTATATTGGCGCGGTATTTTGAAACTTGTGATCTAAAATAATCCTTAGAAGAGTTAGATCATTTCATTTAGACTAATAGAGAAATTATAAAGTTAAAATATTTCTGATTATAACAAGGTGACATTCTTTTTTGAATGAATTAAAAAAGAAATAGTATCATATAAAATGAGACAGACAAAGTAGTTATTACTCTCTCAATAAATAGTTATTACTCCTCCATCATGTTTGCATGGTTCAATTCTCGAGAAGTAAAATCATGGTAATCTTGAACCATAATATGTAGTTTTTGGAGAATATTGACCTGACAAAAATTATAACTTACAATATTTTTTATGAAATTTTTTAATACATAAATTTAATTTTAAATTATTGTATTTATTTAATGAAGGACTTAAAATTACCTTTAATTATTTGAATTGGTATAAAACTATCCTCTATTCTACTTTTGGCCCATAAATATCCTTGTCAATATTTTTGCTCAAAAATATCACTAACACCAACCTTTTGACTAAAAATACCTTTATTTCTCACAACCCACACTCATAAGGTAGATAAAGAATAATATTATACCAATATCATAGTTTAAGGTCTATTTAGGTCGTCTTCATTAAAATAATTTGAAATAATTTAGTATGTGATCTCATGGCTTGATTTTGGATTCTATATTAAATTGAAAATATACCAAAAGAAAATCGGTTAGTCTTTTACTTTCTACACACATCCTCCACAATCCCCCACCCCACCTAACCCCCACCTCCTCTCTCTTTCACTTTTTTCATCTTGTATCTTGTCCATTATTTAAAAAAATAAAACAACTTAAACAAAGAAGAAAAAAAAGAGAAAAACAATGATGATATTTATATAAGAAATAATTAGTTCAGTAAAAGATGATTTAATTGTCACATTCCAGGAGGGTACCCTAGACGTAACCGTTACTCAGAAACTATTGCTAGTCCCCAAGCGAACCACTTGGCCTCATCGCATTCATTCATCTAAGCATTCTACTATCAGTGAAAGACATAAAGGATAAAGAGGGCACATCATCATCAATTCATAGATAGATAGATAGATAGATAGATAAATAGATAGATAGATAGATAGATAGATAGATTTATAAAAAGAGGCTAGTTGGAAGAACTAGCTCACAATCTTACATCAACAATCGACTCTAGTTTATGAAGCCTCTATCACTATCAACTGGTGTCAATGATAGACCCATGACTACCTCAATCAAAATAAAACTAGTCACTATAACTCTGAAAATAAACATAAGGGATTCCTCTGAAGTAAGGGAGGCTCACCAAATCAACTGAACGTCTTCAATCCTCAACGGTGCGTCTGTTGACTATCTCCAAGTCTTGTACCTACATCATGAATTGTTGAAGTCCCAGAGGGGGACATCAGTACGTGGAATGTACTAGTATGTAAAATAGCTGAGTGAAATCAGAAACAGGTAGAATAATATAATAATAACAATCAACTCAATATAGAGAGCAATCAACATGCCAAATGTCTACCTAAAGAAAGAATAAAGAATAGACAAATAACTCACCACATCCCTGACCCTATACTATTACCCAACATCAGAGTACTATCAAGAGGGAATCCTAAATGGGAGTTTCTATAACCGACCATCACCCCCTATGAGCCAGAAGAGATACAACAAAGAGATGTCGTTGCCATATCTGTCTAGTACCTTGTCTGGGTAAAGGACGACTCTGTCAGGAAACCCAAAGAACTCTGTCAAGTCCTTTACGGGACAAAGGAAACATCCGCTTTTACGGTCTAATCCTCTCCTACTCTGGCCACATAGTTAATAAGTTCGAGTGGACTCACTCTTACCTATTTTGGTGCTAATACTCCTCCCATGACTCAAGAAAGCTCATAGTATGTCAAGGCCAGACTGTTAACAGTTAACCCCCCACCCCCTCAAGTGGGGTCATCATCGCAACTATCATTCTATCAACTCAAAGAGTAGAACTATTCTTCAAGCTAAGGTTCAATCCTCGTTTGATCCAATTAACACTAATTCCATCTACTTCAGTCATTAATATACTCATCTCAGGACTTAGAACTATCATTAGGGAACAATTGAATAGGAAAAATGTTAAAGGTTATTTATGGAGACTCAAGAGACTATCAAGTTCTATAAATCTAGTCTCAATCTCAATCATAATCACAATCACATTCTCACTCAAGGCTCTAGACTCAATCCTACCTTCTTTCATGTAATCTTTAAAAATAATAAATAGGGTTTATGCAATAACTTAGGTAAAAATTTCAATTCAAGAAAATAAGTTTATGATGATCATCAACATGTGAAAATACATGCAAATAATATAATTTTCAAGAGAATATTCAAGAAATCATGCATATAGACTCAAGAAATCTTCAATTCACCATCTAGACCACCAATGGAGCACATGAGAGAACAACCTCATGTTTTCATTTAGCCTTACATACCTGGGATAAAGATCATATGAATCTTCAACAAGAATTGGACTTTTACTTGTAATCCCCTAAGCTTTCTTGTCTCCTTTCTTAGAAATTCTTTGCATAAAAGTTTAAGAAGAATGGCTTTTTGAAACCTTTATCCGACCTAAAACAACTTTAAAAACATATTTTAGGACTTCGGGTAGGATGGTGAATGACCAAAAGTCCCTTCCCATTCACCTCCGATAGTCGAGTCCGCGAAGTGTACAGGGCGCGCACATATGTAATTTTTGACTGAAAATTTTAAAACGCGTGGAAAAACTATTTTCTAGGAAATTACACATAAATCACATTTATCAAATATGTTTTATGTATATTTTTTGTAAATTCTATTACCGTTGAAATTTCTAAAAAAGTAAGTGCATCTCCGCGCCCCTACTGTCGTGGTTGATGGCTGAGATATTAATATTTAGGACCGAGGTTTTCATCGATCATGGATATTGTCAAGGTTATATTTCGATGATCGAGGTCTCTTCTGTCGAGTGATGTCATCGAGGTCATATTTCGACATGTGATATTGTTATGTTCTTTTTCGACAGATACATGGTGAGATTCGATAAGAAAGGGAAGTTGAGTCCAAGATACATTGGTCCATACCAGTTCATCCGTAGGATAGGCAAGATTGCGTACGAGCTAGAATTGCCAGCAAATTTGAGTGGAGTTCACCCAGTATTCCATGTTTCTATGCTTCGTAAATGCATTGGTGATCCTTCCAGAATTTTTCGTATAAATGATATTCAGGTTACAGAGGACCTGACTTTTGAGGAACAACCTGTTGCTATATTAGACCAGTAAGTCAGGAACTCAGTTAAAGTGTTATAGCGGAATAATAACAGGGAAGAGTTGACTTGGGAAGCATAGGAGCAAATGAAGAAAAAGTATCCTCACTTATTCCCGGTATCTTCAGGTGAGTTATTCTCCTCGTCGAGCATGATATATGTTAATTAAGTTGTGTATTAACAAGATGTGGTGATATAGATATGACTTGCATGGTTAGTTTACCATTCGAGGACGAATGTTCTTAAGGGGGAGAGGATGTTAGGACTCGTAACTTAATTTAAAACTCGAAAGTCCTTAATTGGTTCAATTTAAGAAAGTTTGGGACCGAATGCAACATTTCTTCTAAGTTTGATCCTTGAGGATTATTTGAGGTGGGGTCAAGGTGTGTGTAAAGTTTTGATTGGCCCAAGTGGTATGTGTGTGCCTATATATACAAGTATA
>JAOTQJ010000072.1:14739094-14759107 GCA_025642045.1 Solanum sejunctum
TGTATGATTATTTATATGTCATATGTTATATATACAGTCATAAAGTTCCAATATTATGACCACCAAAAGAATCATCTTAAAGGTAATTAAAAGATAAAGCATAATGTTTTGATGGGTGGTACCCCGAGGGGTGAAAGAATCACCTAGCGAGGAATGATCCTATCACGAGAGCAAGACTGAGGGGTTAAGAAAGAACCTAGCTAGGTGCGATCCCATATCCCAAGGGGTGGAAGAATCACCTAGCCAGGAAAAATCTTATCACGGGTGGTAGCCTGAGGGGTTAAGGAAGAACCTAGGTAGGGATGATCCCGATACAGTTTACCACTGATCAACTGGTTACTTATATTACATGATGTGCACAGATTATATAGTAAAGGTAAAGTAAAATAAAGAACATAAAGTACTCAATCCCAAAGTATAATTAAAGGCAGTCTCCTATCCACTATCTATGCACAGTTTCGTTTGAGTTATATTTCAAGTACAGTATTTTTTTTGCCTTACATATTTGGTATATTATCTCATACTGAGTTTGTTTCGAGGAACTTGCATTTCATTCTGCAGGTGCAAGTGCTTGTAGATCTCCCCAGTAGAGTACAGGACATTCAGCTACTATTACCAAGCTCTAGGTTGCTTCGGAGCTTTGTGTGTGTTTAGATCTTATATGTTCATATTATAATTCAGACGGGGCCTGTCCCGAACATTTGCAGATATTTTTTCTTGCTGGAGGCTTTGTAGACTATGTAATGTTAAATTGTGGTCATGTCTCGTACTTAGACACCGTGGCCCCAATGGCCTAGCTATACGCATCTCCTTTTAGCTTTCTAATACCATTTATCTTCTTAGAAGTATGCCAAACATAGAAATTTCTCATAATATGTATACAAAGCACAAAGATATAGGTAGGTTCTCCCGAGCCCTATCAGTAGTGGGTGCCAGTCTATCCTAACGGCAACTTAAGGTGTGACAACTATGTTGGGTTTTTATCAAATATCGATTGAATATGCATGAATGTCTATTTTAAGTTTATTCCTTGATTTGTTTTTTCTATTGAGACTATTCATGATTTGAGCTATGAAACTATGAGTTATTATGAGCTTTTGTGATGAATTTCAAGATACCCTAAATGAAAGTTTTACTACAATATTGGTGGGTTGATTTTCATTGAGTTTACTTGAAATGACCCCAAAAAGTGCCCAAAAATGTGCCTCAAAAGTGTTCAGAATCATAATTTCCATATACCTCAAAATTCATGCATCATATCAAAAATCTGACTTCATATTCTTGATCGGGGGGGAAATTTTAGTGGAGAATGGGTCTAACCCTGATTTTAGATCAAACAAATCACAATTCAAATTTCCAAAAATCAAATTCCAATGAGGTTTTCGCACCGCTGATGCGATACGCCTTGGGTGTACATCAGTGTAGTTTTGTGCCAGTTATTTTATTTTGGTACAAGACTTTTGGATCTTGGGACTAAGCCTTTCCATGAATGAAAATACCTAACTTAGCCATATTTCACCTTTGTATCATATAAGATATTCTGCAATACTCTCTCAAATACTTAGACAAATATTACACCCTAAATTGCAAGTCCCAAACTCATCCCGATCTTAACAGTTTCGCTCAAGCTTCAAGTCTCTATTTCCAGTCTTCATCAAGAAATTCTCCAAAGCTAAGTTATTTGTGTTCCAACCATTGAGTTCTTTCACCCATGGTGTCCAACCCTTCTTTTTGCCTAAATTGTTTGATTCTAAGTTGATATGCTTGTGGTACTATTATTATTAATTTTACTATACACTATGTTGGGTTTTCATGAAATTGTGACTGTTTGAGCATGTTTTGAGCTATGAATGTAATGTATATTGTATGATTTGATGAGGGATTTCAATGTATCTTACGTGAGGGTATTACCTAGTATTGGTGAGTGGTTTTTTATTGAATTTTCTTGTATGATTTCACTCTTGTTTGCGTTGATCTTACACTATCATTACACACCCGCCAAGTGTTTCATAAAATGTCCGATTATGGATTCTTGAGCTATGAATGATCCAATGCATGACCTATGTTATGAATGACTCTATGATGATGAAAGGAAGGTATTATATGGTGACTTCATGAAAATGTCTCTTTGGAATGAAAGTTAACCAATCGCCTAGCTCAGAGGGGATAGGCCCGTGCTACCACATTGGGGGGTATATACCTCAATTGCCTCACCAAAGAGGTAGTAGGACTTGGTTATCTAATAATGGTCACCTTTTTCACATGTAATATGTTTTATATAAGCATATGTCATTTCAAGTATCATTTACTCATGTCATATTGTTATTATGCTATCTTTTGCTTATGATTACGCATTTTACCTATGTTGCCTATCTCTTGTTGCATTGCATCCTACAAACATAGTACATTCAAACGTACTAATGCATACTCTATGCCTACATATTGTTACCATATAGGAATCGGAGTCCCACTTGATCATCCTCCTCTTTCACGTGTCTAATGTGATATGTTTCAATGAAAGTATAGTGAGTCCTCTATTCCAGAAACAATGTCTTTGATCCTATGCTATGTATTAAGACTCTTTTCTTTGATATGTGCTTATGACTAAGAGGGGTAAGCATGGTTGCTTGTCTTGGTCCCCCCTCCTAGCTTTGTAGTAGAGGTATCGTTGGAACCTTATGATATATTAATGTTATACTCAATTGAGCTAACTACGTTTCTATGAAAGGAAGGATGTCCCTCAGTCCCGTGCTCCCTTTTTACTATCTCTTGTTGTTGTTTTAATTCTTTCGCGACTAAGGATATCTGATGATATGTAAAGAGAATTTTTTGGGGGGTCCCTTCGGGTTCCCCATTCACCATGTCACGTCTAAGCCCTAGATTTAAGTTGTGGCAAACTTCATATTAGAGCATAAGGTTGTTAATAGTCCTCGGAGTCTAATACACCGCATTAATTGAGTCTTATTCATGGTCATGAAGTGCACCACAACTATGAATAAGAGTCTATGAGGCATTTGAGGAAATATTTTCCTTCCCTTGATCTATGTCATGCGATAGAGTTAAGTCCCCTAAGGCTTATTTCTTATTTTAACTATTGTTTTTCAGATTATGTCTCAAGCTACTCACGATAGTGATACATCAAATGCAGAGGTTCGCAATGCTCTATGGGTATTTGCCAAAGTGGCGACAAAATTGACAACTTACCTCAATCAACAAGTGAGCGGCCCCGTGTCTTCAAGTGGTAAGATGAGGAAGAGAAAGGGTAAGGAGACCAATAGGGCCCATGTTAAAGGGAAGTTCCAAAGTCCCAAAGGTGGTAATGGAGTGGTGCCTTATGGTAGGTGCCCAAAATGTGGTAGAGGCCACGATAGCCTATGCTTGAGGGGTACTAGTCTTGTTGTGGTTGTGGGGAGATGGGGAACAAAATGATAGATTTCCCTCAAAAATGCAATGAGAGTAAAGGGCGCGATGATGGGGTAACTCGTGTTAGATGCCCAAAATTTGGGAGGAATCATAGTGACGCATGTTGGAGGAACATGGTTGCATTCTTTGGGTGTGGTGAGATGGGCCACAAAATTTTGGATTGTCCACATGCTCACAAAAAAGATAAAGATGGATGACAACAAAGTCAAGGTTGTCATGTTGATCAAGAGGCTCAAGGAGTGGAGGTGGCACCCAATGTTGTTATCGATATGTTGAAGTTTCTTTCGACTTTGATATGCGTGCATTAATGGGTCTGGGTGGCACTATCTCTTTTATTATCTCCTTTGTTTGCTCATGGGATTCATGTGTATAATGAGTTGTTGTGTGAACATTTAGTGTCTACCCTATTGGTGAGTCTAATATTGCTAGAAAGGTCTATAGAAATTGTTTGTGGTCATGTTGCATTTAGGTACTGCCTTATGATTTGTGAAATTAGATGTGGTAAATTTTGAGGTCATTCTTGGGATGGATTGGTTATATGCATATGTGTTCCCATTAATTATCGAACCTATACAGTTTGATTCCAATTCCCTAATAAACCCCTCCTTGAGTGGGGGCCTATAAGGTCGTTGTGAAGGGCTTAGTCCATTTCTTGTCTTAAGGTATAATTGATCTCTAAGGGTTGCATTTATCATCCTATAAGAGTTAGGGGTGTTGAACCTAAGTTATTTCTATTGAGTTATTCCGATGATAGATGAGTTCCTTGATGTCATTCCTAATGAGCTTCCTGTTGTTATTTGCATGGGAGAAGGTTGGTTTTTAGAAGGTGTATTGAATGCTAGCAACTTATTAGGGTCACCATAAAGAATAAGTACCCTCTCCCAAGGATTTATAATCTATTTGACCAACTTCAACGGGTTAGTCACTTCTCTAACATTGATTTTAGGTTCAGGTTTTGTCCCTAATTGAGGACGAGGGTAAGTGATATCCCTCGGTGCCCTTCTGGCCTAGGAATAAACATTTTGATTCATAGAGGAGTTGATTGGTTGACTTATGTACCGGATATGTTTATAGGTCTCATGAATAGGGTCTTAAAACCCTACCTTGGCATGGTTGTGGTGGTCTCTAGTGATGAAGTATTGGTTTATTTAGAGCTTGTGAACCATTCGGGGGTAGTGTTACAAATCTTCAGAAAGAGAAGTCGTATGCTATGTTTGAGAGATGAATTTTTGTTAAAGGAGGTTGCCTTTATTGGTCATGTGGTGTCGGTGGTGGTGTTAAGGTAGATCCTAAAAAGATGGATGTGATTAGAAATAGGCCTAGACCATTGACTCTATGAATATGAGGAGCTTCTTGAGCTTAGCGGATCCATACCAGTGGTTTGTGAAGGGTTCTCTTCTATTGCTTCTCCCATGATTAAGTTGACCTGAAAGAAGGTTAAGATTGTGTGGACCAATGAGTGTGAAAAGAGTTTCCAAACCTTGAAGAATAAGCTTGTCTTCGCTCCTATCTTGTCTCTACCAGAAGGGTTGGAAAGGTTTGTTGTGTGTGGTGATGCCTCCCGAATTAGTTTAAGTTTTGAAGCAAAATTTTAAGGTGATAGCCTACTTTTAGGCAATTTGAGATACATGAGAAGGATTATCTTATCTATGACCTTGAGTTGGCCACCGCGGTATTTGCTTTGAAAATTTGATGTTATTATTCGTATGGGGTACATATTGATGTATTTACTGTTCATAAGAGTCTCCAATATGTGTTCACTCAATAGGGATTTTAGGTTGAGATGGAGAAGGTTGTTAGAACTTCTTAAGGATTATGATATGAGTGTACATTATCATCTCGGCAAGACCAATGTTGTGGTTGGTGCTTTGAGTAGGGTGTCCATGGGTAACCTAGTTCATATTGATGGTGGTAACAAAGGAGTGGCTAGGGAGGTCCACCAGTTGGCTAGATTGAGGGTTAGGTTGGAAGAGGTTGACTATGGTGGTATTGTGGTTGTTGGTGGTTCAAAAATCTTCCTTGGTTGATGAGGTAGAAGCAAAGCAAGATCTTGATTCCTCCTTGCCAGAATTAAAGTCTTTGGTAAGTGTTGGCAAGGTGGGCGTTTTCTCCCAAGGGGGAGATGGTATCCTTAGATACCAAGGTAGGTTGTGTATGCCTAGTGTTGGTGACTTGACAAAGAGGGATCCTTGATGAGACTAATAATATCTATCATTCTAGCATTGGTATGGATCCTTTTGAGGCCCTCTATGATAGGCATTGTAGATCACCGATTGGGTGGTTTGAAGTGGGAGAAATGTCTTTGTTGAGTCCGGATCTGGTTATGGAGAAGATGAAGTTGGTTAGGGGAAAGGTCAAAAATAGACCTAAGTCGCCAAAAGCCTTATGCCATGTAAGGAGAAGGGATCTTGAATCTAAAGTTGGTGATGAGGTCTATTTGAAGGTTTCAACAATGAAGATGTGGTCTGGTTTGGCAAGGGAATGAATTGAGTTTAAGGTTTGTGAGTCCTTATAAAGTGTTGAGTAAGATTGTTAAGGTTGCATATGACTTAGAGTTTCTTATGGATATGGATATGAATTGTCCTATTCTTCATGCATCTAGGTTGAGGATATATGTTGGTGACTCAAGTACTATAGAACTCTTTGAGGTTGAGGGTGTTTTGGAGTATAAGTTGGATTAAGAGAAGGTTCCAATGGCAATATTGGATGAATTGGTGGAAAAGTTCATTAATAAGGATATAGTGTCCATCAAGGCCCTTTGGGAGAAATCGTCAAGCCGAAAGTGTCTCTTAGGAAGTCGGAGCGGGCATGAAAAAGAAATATCCATACCTCTTTCATTCTAGTAAAGCTTATGATAACACATCAAGTCCTTTTTGTATGATTTCAAGTCTTATGTTTCATCCTCTATATCATTTGCATGCATTCAAGTTTATATTGACAAATTTCATGGTGATTTTTAACACTTATGTTGATACTTTTGAAAATGGTGTTTAAGTATGTTGTTGCATTCTTGTTGGGGCTGATTAGTTCATGATTACCCTTCTCATACACATTTCCTTGGCATTTGGAGACGAATGTTCCCAAGGGGGTGATATTGAAACGACCCCAAAAAGTGCTTGAAAATGTGCCTCAAAAGTGCCCGGAATTGTAATGTCCATATATCTCAAAATCCGTGCGTGATATCAAAACTTCGGCTTTATATTCTTTATCGAGGGGAAAAATTGAGAGTTAAATGGGTCTAACCCTAATTTTAGAGCGAACGAATCACAATTTTAATTTCCCAAAAATCAAATTCCAGTAAGTTTTTCGTGCCCTTGGCATAACGCATCTTGGGCGCGCCTTAGTATATTTTTGTGCCAGTTATTTTATTTCTATCCAAGACTTTTCGTTCTTGGTCCTAAGTCTTTGCATGCATGAAAATACCTATACATAGTCAAATTTTACCTTCAAATCATATAAGACATTCCCCAATACTCTCTCAAACACTTAGACAAATATTTCATCCCAAATTTCATGTCTCAAACTCATCGGAATCATAAGGGTTTCGCTTAAGCTTCAAGTCTCCATTTTGAATCTTCATCAAAGAATTCTCCAAAGCTAAGGTATGTGGGTTTCAACCATTGGTTTATTTCACCCATAGTGCCCAACCCTCCTTTTTACTTAAATTGCATGATTCTATGTTTATTTACTTATGGGTATTACTAATTATGAATTTGACTACAAACTATGTTGAGGTTCAAGAAATTGTGACTGTTTGAGTATGTTTTGAGCTATGAATTTAAGGTCCATTATGTGATTTGATAAGGGGTTTCAATATATCTTACTTCAGGTGTTACCTAGTATTGGTGGGTGACTTTATATTGAATTTTTTTGCATGATTTCACTCTTGGATTACATGATGTTACACTAGCATTACACACCCTCCAAGTATTTGATAAAATATCTGGTGTTGCATTCTTGAGTTATGAATGATCCAATGCATTACCTATGTTATGAATGACTCTATGATGATGAAAGGAAGGTATATATGTGTTGCCTTCATGAAAATATATCTATTAGGATGAAAGTTGACCAATCGCCTAGCTCGGGGGGTGGTAGGCCTCTGCTACCATGTTGAGGGGCATATACCTCAAATGCCTAGCTCGGGGTGGTAGCCCCGTGCTACCACATTGAGGGGTATATACCTCAATCGCCTAGCTCGGGGGGTGGTAGGCCCATGCTACCACATTGGGGGGTATATACCTTAATTGCCTCACCAAGGAGGTAGTAGACTTGGTTATCTAATGATGGTCACCTTCTTCATATATAATATGTTCTATATAAGCATGTTTTACTTCAAGTATCATTTACTTATGTCATATTGTTATTATGATATCTTTTGCTTATGATTATGCATTTTGTCTATGTTGCCTATCTCTTGTTGCATTGCATCCTACATGCTTAGTACATTCAAACGTACTAATGTATACTCTATGCCTATATGATATTACCATATATGAACCGAAGCCCCACTTGATCGTCCTCCTTCACTTAGCTAGTGTGATATCTCTTAAAGCAAGTTTGGTGAATCCTCCATTTTGGGGACAATATATTTGATCCTATGCTATGTAATAAGACTTGTTTTTTTGATGTATGCTTATGACTAAGAGGGCCAAGCTCAATTGCTTGTCTTGGTCCCCCATTCCTTTCTATGTAGTAGAGGTGTTGGTGGAACCTTTTGATGTATCAATGTTATACTCTATTGAGCTTACTATATTTCTATGAAATGAAGCATGTCCCTTAGTCCCATGTTCCCCTTTTACTATTTCTTGTTGTCATTTTAATGCTTCCATGACCAAGGATGTGTAATGATATGTAAAGAGGCTTATTTGAGATCCTTTCTGGTTTCCCATTCGCGGTATCACATCTAGGCCCTAGGCTTGGGTCGTGACATTACTCATCTTGTTTTACTCTTGAATTGCATTATTTTGAACAAGTATTATGAATCCACCATGTGTTTGATAAAATTACAGTACGAGAATTCTCAAGTTTTGATGATCTATTACATAATTTACAAGTCAAGTGACTTCATGATGATTAAGGGCTTTTAAGCATGTATTGAATTCATGAAGAGTATCTATGATTTTACAAGTATCAAGTTGAGCCCTTTTTACCTCTTGTGAGCCATTCATGTTAAAGTAAGGGTTCATGTATGATTATAATCTACTCTTATGTTCCAGTTAGGCTCACTAATAGTGGTCAAGCATGTTTATGAGCTACTCATGTCAAGTTATCATGTCTCTTACAAGTTACTCATGATATCATTTAAGTATGATTATTTCAAATATTTTGTATGATTTGACTTAGCGCTGATTGAGGCTTAAGATAGGGGCTCCACTCAAGGGATCCTTATATAAAGTCTTTAGTCTCTAAAATATGTGCCACCATAGGCTTATTATTATTACCTTTGCTGTACTAGTGGATCCACCTAGTTCATGTTATCATGTTTGGTTTTCCTTGGCAAGTAAACCACACTTCGTTGGGGGGGGGTGTTATTCTGGGTCACCAGAACCGAGGGGATGTCATGCCTTAGAGTCTAAGTTATAGTTGCTTAGTCTATGTCGGTTGAGGTCTCTTGCCACATATGTATGGTCTATTATGTAAGTACAATATCTTAGAAGAATGTTTTATTTCAAGCATTGATCAGGCATGTCATATTAAGATTATATATCCATTGATTATGATTATACATTTTGAATATATTGGCTTATATCTTCGTTGCATTGTACCCTGCATACTTATTAAATTAAAATGTACTAATGCATACTCTATGCCTATATGATATTACCATGTAGGTACCGGAGCTCCTTTTGATCATCCTCCTCTACGTGGCCAATTCAATTTTCCAAGAAAGCTTTTGGTGAGTCCTCAACTCTAAGGACAATATCTATTTTATTTCGTGCTATCGTTAGAGTTATTCTTTATCACGAACACTTGTTATCATGAGGGTGAGCTCGGGAAGTGTCTTCGCCCCCACTCCTTTCTAAGTTAGAGGTGTTGTTGGATACTATGTTTTGTATATGCAATGAGTTTGACTCTTTTCATGCTTTTATGATTATCAAAGACTTCCCTTTGTCCCGCTTTCCCTTTTTATTAATTGACTCTTATTATTGCTTAATTTTGCTTTCGCAACTAAGGATTGTGCGCATGTTATAATTAAGAGGCTTGTTGGGTTGTCTTCTGACTTCTCATTTGTTGTGTCACATCTAAGCCCTAGGCTTGGGTCGTTGTACTCAATTGCGTTGACTAAAATCTGGAAATTTGTAGAAAATTTTATTCATGGATGAAATAGGATAGTGATGCAAACTTGTTCTACCATAGTTCATTTTCATACGTTGTTCTATTTTCTCATGTTTTGGCGTAGGAATGAGTCTAGGTCATTTTTACACTAAAATAGACCCTCTTCGTGATGCGGATAGGTCGCGTATCCTTCTAGAAAGTGTAAAACATGAGAAAATTTATTTTTTGATATGATTGACTTAAAAATCAAAGGGGACCATTTTCCCACATTATTTTAACCCTTGAACAATAATAAGAACTCGAATTTGCCAAAAAGTATATAAAAGTTGCATTGTTTAAGAAATCTATTATAAGGATATCCCTAATCGCTTTGGGAGGTTTTACAGTATTATAGGTACTCATGTCTTCAAATTATCACATAGTGGGAAAAAGGTAACCACTAGTAGGCAGAAAAGAGATCGGGTATGCCTTAATTACTCCCTACACTTACAGTCCCTAGAGGTCAGAGCCACCAATTTGGAATTCATATTGCATTCCATATAGGAAAAATTGGTATACAAAGCACAGAGAAGCTAAATAGTTCCTAGATGTGCCAATTGATCAATAGAGCTTTGAGTGGGAGTTTCCCTAAATTATGAGGTGCATATAAGAACTGAACATGGATTTTTGCTTTCACAATCCTCCCCATGCAACCTCCACATAGTATAGGAGTTATGTGTGAACTTCAAGCAAGACGTGAACACTCACTTTTTGAATATGCATAGGTTGATGTCCCTTTATCTCCATTGGCTATTAATAAGATTTTGGGGACTACTGAGGTTCCTGCAGCCACTCTAACCAGTATCAACAATCGTCCACTATATACGAATATTCGTAACAATTTAGCTAGGCCTCAATCAATAGCCAAATAGACACAACATAGATACAAGGGATACCATCTGGATTTTCCCTATGTCACATGAAAAGAGAAAACAGGTTATGGTTAAAGATTATGATGCATAGCCTCATCCTCGTTCACTATTTCACTGATGTCACCCTGGATTAGGCCTGCCTTGTCTATGCCATTATGACGAGTTTAGAGATTAATGTTGGTGCAGTGTTGAAGTCCTTTGTGAGAAAGGTCTGAGTTCAAAAATGGAGAATATATGCATTTGGTGGTCTAGTTATAGTCAGGTAGGTAGTGGTCCCTAAGGAGCCTTTGGATTATTACCCTACCATCACCACCATTCCCTTAAATATGACCAATACAAAAGGGCTTGATACTATCTTTGGATCCACCCTCACATCATAGGAGTGGACAAGGCATGATGATATGATTATAGCACATATGTATGTGCTTGATATAATATTCCATAATACAGTTGGTCGCCCTTCTATCGAGCAGAGTTATATAAGGTGGAATGCTAGTACCCACTCAATGATCATGTCAAGGCGGTGCTAGGCATAGGGGCCTAAATTTTTGAGCCTATTAAGCATGATGTTCCCACAAATGAGGACCACATATAGGTTAGTTCTAATATTGATTCTGATGAGAAAGTAGAAGAGGATCCATACTTGAACATTGGAGAGGTGGCCGGTGATAATGACGTGTATGATTGAGCAGGGCAGTTCTTTTTACCCTCACTTGTCTTCTTTTGGTAGTGTGTTCCACTAAGGGCAGTGCTACCTTTTAAGTGTGGGGTGGGGGATAGGTTATTTGTATTTATAAATATTTTATTATTGTGCTTCTTGTGGATTTGGTGATTTGTTAGGCTGGGTTAAATTACTAGGAATAGTAGTTTCTCTTTGTTTTAGATCCCTTGGTGCTTGTTTTTGGTCCTTTAGCTAAGGATAGTCCCTTTGAATAGTACAAAAAAGTAGTCTCAGGTTTAAGTATAGTCCTTACTGTGTGACATTACCCTATGATAGATGGATGACGATTGTTCTTATGGTATTCATTGTTATATTATCTTGTGCATGTAATATGTCTTGCAAAAGCTATGAAATAATATAATTAGCAAGTCGTTTGTGAAAAGCATGACATGCAATAGAATGTTTAATTCAAGACACCTAACATCTTTTGTTTGACTCAATATATACATATTTAATATTGAATTCATGTGGTTGTTGATTGAAAGTTTAGAGGAGTTACCATTCTTAAACTGGGAATGTGCCATATATGTAAGGTGTATTGATATTCCATGTTATCTCTTGATTTCTAGAACTTACACAGTGTGTGGATAAATCAAAAGAAGGAGTTAAAGCTCAGGAAGTGATCTAGGTATTTCTTTGACAGCCTTGCTTTATACCCTTTTGTTGGACCGACCATGATGCATATCCTTTGTTAACCCCTTTTGAGCCTTTTGACTTATTTAATTGGTAGTCCTGTATGAAGCTTATTCTCATTCTTTCTTGATACCATGCATTTTATCCAAAAAGCTTAAGCACTTTAGGATAATGAAAGTGAAAAAATAGGAAATGTTCCAATTTTGTACTCCAAAGTTTTAGTCATTGGTGCTTGTTAGTACAGATCTTATTGTTAGGGAGTGAGAAATGAAACTTCATAGTTTTGAAAAAAAAAAGAGAGAGAGAGAGAGAGAAACTACAAAAGACAAGTACTTAGTTGCTTAAAAACAAATGGGTAAAATAGAGAGAAAAAGGGTAATAGATGAGGTTGATAAAATATGCATGAAGTAGATGAAAGTAGTATATTAAAGTGCTTGAGAATGTAACCACTATTCATATCCAGGGATAGTATCTAATTTTTCCTTAGCCTACTTACAACTCGAAAAGTCCTAAATGATTCTTAACTTTTAACCTCCTTAAATTATTGGCACATTACACTAAGGGCAAGCATATGATTTATCTTGAGTAATATATGAATTCATTTGGGAGAGTGAAACCTTAATCTGTGATACCAATTGTGATTTAAATTGATAGATATGTGTGAATGAATATGGATAATTTTTTATAGTGTGGGAATATTATCACTGAAGGAGTGGTAATTCTACATGATTCTTGATTGAACAATTCACATGAGTTAGCTGCATTATAATGTCAATTCTTGAGGTTAGGTTTATTGGGATAGTCATTTGTGTATGAAAATTCAAATGCTTATATGATAGATCCTTTTATGCAAATGGTTACAACCTAAGTGAGGCTGCGCTATGTGCAAATTGTGTTACTGTTGCATGCATAGTTTGAGATTTTGTTTGAGCACTAACAAAGCTTTAAGTGTAGGGTGGTGATATTAGGCATATTCATGTGCCTAATCGCCAAATTAAATAATATTTACCGCCTAATTTGAGAATAAATTCCTCAATTCTTAGCATTTTTAGTGTCATTTGTGTATTTTTTTTAGTTAACCTATGTGATTTGATGTTTTTCAAGGCTAAAAGAAAGATGTAACTACAAAAAAGGTTTCAACGCAATAAAGAATGGAAAATTGCTACAAAAACTAGAGCTTGAGAGCAGCAGTGCAGAAAATACATAGTAGTAGAGCACCTTTACGTTGCAGAGGTGGTTGAATTCAAGTCAAAATCTGCTGAAAAGTAGAATTATAAAAATGCATTTTTTAGAAGCCAATCCGCGTCACGGATCGGGTGGATCTTGGTTCAAAAATGCTTGAGCAGCTTGAAATTGTAGAAATACACTGGAATTGAGCTTGTCTATATCACGAATTATGGATGCAGTGATTTAAATTTCATAAGTGAATTTTATTAGAAAACTTGAAAAAAAATTGTTTGTTGGGGGGGTGGGTGGATGGAGGGATTCATTCAATCTTTTGTTGGGAACAAAAGGAAACAACGAAGAACTCTTTTCTAGGGTTAGTATTTCTTACTTTCTTCTTTAATTTCTACTCATATAGTGCTATGGTACATTATTGTTTTGTGATTCAAACTATGAGTGGCTAAGTTTTTCTATTCTAGGGTTGTAGTGAAATGACCTCAAAAAGTGCTCGAAAATGTGCCTCGAAAGTGCCTGAAATCGTAATTTTCATATATCTCAAAATTCGTATGTGATATCAAAAATTTGACTTCATATTCTTGTTCAAGGGTTCAAATTAAGTGCAAAATGGGTCTAAACCTGATTTAAGAGCAACCGTAGCAAAATTTGAAAATCGCAAAAATGCAATTTCCAGAGACGATCCACGCCCCTGGCGCGACACCCCAAGGGTGCACTAAAGTGTATTTTATTCACTATTTTTCTTGTCTGATCCATGGCCTTTGTTTCTTGGGCCTAAGTGCTCCCAAACGTAAAAGTACTTATACTTAGTCATATTTCACCCTCATACCATTCAAAACATTCTCCAATGCTCACTCAAACACTTAGCCAAATATTTCACTCCTAAATTCAAGTCCCAAAATTCATTTGGATCTTAAGGTTCTTATTCAAGTGTCAAGTCTCCATCTCCAATCTTCATCAAGTTATTCTCCAAAGCTAAGGTATGTGGGTTTCTTTCATGGGTTCCTTTCACTCATGATACCCAAGCTCTCTTTTACCTAAAATTGCATAATTTAAAGTTGATTTACTCGTGGGTCTTACTTATTATGAAATTCACTGGACACTCTGTTTGGGTTTATGAAATGATGATTATTTTAGCATATTTTGAGCTATGAATCTAAGATCTATTGTGAGATTTGATGAAGGGCTTTGATGTATATTGATTTGAGGGTGTTCCCAAGTATCTATTGATGGTTTTTCATTGAATTTTCTAGTATGATTTCACTATTGAATTGCATGATTTTACACTAGCACTACACACCTGCCAAGTGCTTGATGAAATATCCGATTATGATTTCTTGAGGAACTAAAGGTCCAATGGATGTCTTATGAGTTGAGTGACTTTATGATGATGAAAGTACATTGTATATATGTTAACTTCTTGATGAACTTCTATAGTGTTGTGAGTTGACCAAGCCTAGTTTGGGGGTTGTAGGCTCGGGTAACCACATCGAGGGGTTGGTACCTTAGTTGCCTAGTACGGGGGATAGTAGGACTGTATAACCACATCGAAGGGTTGGTACCTTGGTTGCCTAGTAGAGGGGTTAATAGGCCTGTATAACCATATTGAGGGTTTGGTACCTCATTTACCACATCGAGGGTTTTGTACCTTGGTTGCCTACTGTGGGGGGTAATAGGTCTGTATAACCATATTGAGGGGTTGGTACCTCATTAACTATATCGAAGGGTTTATACCTTGACTTCCTATATTGATGGTCACTTGCCACACATGTATTATATTCTATATAAGCATGATTTACTACATAGCATCTCACATGCATGTCATATTGTTATATGCTACTCCTTGCCCATGCTTATGCATTTTGATTATGTTACTTATCTCTTGTCACATTGCATCCTACATACTTAGTACATTCAAACGTACTAACGCATACTCTATGCCTACATGATGTTACCATGTAGGAACTAGAAACCCACTTGATCATCATCCTCCACATGACTAGTACGACTTCTCTCAAGCTCTTTGGTGAGTCTTTCATTTCAGGGATGATGTTTATGATCTTATGATATGTTCCAAGACTATTGTCTTTTATGTATATATTGACTATGAGGGCGAGCTCGGTAGCTTGTCTTGGCCCCCGCTAAATATCTAAGTTTTAGAGGTGTTATTGGACATGTTTTGTATTATGCTACGAGCTTTGACTCTCTCTTGACTCTTAATGTTTATGATATGGAAGTTGTCTATTAGCCCCGTTATCTCTAGTTACTATCTCTTGCTGTATTTTATTGCTTTCGACCAAGGATGTGTAATGATATGTTAAGAGACTTGCTTGGGGTCCCTTCGAGTTCCTCATGTGTCGTGTCACATCTAGGCCTTAGGCTTAGGTCGTGACATGTAGCCGTAGGATTACGGTATTATATGTAATTACTTGAGTTGACAATGAGTTATTGTTTACAATTACTCCTACATATCTTGATTTTACTATTTTAATGTCTAGCCAACATTAGGATAAATTCATTGTCTATCTTGAACTCAAAAGATGGATAGAAGATAAGACATGGAATGTATGGAGCTTATATATTCTAGGGTTAGTAAGATGATTCATGTGTAAGATTCCTTTGACACATACCTATACATCTGGCTTGATTGCTTAAAGGATGCTAACATTACTACATCTTCGTTGTGTCACGCCTATTCCTACTCATCTATGTAGTTAAGTTGTCAACAAAAATAAGAATTAGAGGTCAAATGATCATGATTGTAATTTGATTTTGTAAATCAGTAATTTAATAACCCATTGGATACCTAAGTAAGGAATATTATGTCTAATATCTATTGATGCTATGACCCTGGAATTCACTTTACTTGATTGAGTTTCCATTGAAAAATTGAATCATTTTGGTTAGTTTTTATGATTGTTGAATTTAGCAGTAACGAACATCAAAACTCTTTACAACACATACAATTATTTTAGTACACTGAAAAGGAATTAAGAGCCTCATTAATGTTCTTTGGGTTCGATAATCCGGCTCTGAAAAAAATCACTTTACTACTTGTGAGACCATTTACACTTGGGTGTGCCTTGATAGAAACAATGTATATATTCAATTTCGATTCTGCTTCATCATCATTTTTCTTTTTTTGATTCCCGCCACATACCCATTACTTGTAGTTACAAATCGGATCGTGACAAGTAAACAGTTAAGTGGACATGTACTTAGGTATGAGAGGTTCCTTTCCAAGATCAGCTAAAACTATTTGAGGATCGAGATACAAAGCAGTCACATGGGTAGCCTGGCCGAGCATGCTATAGATTAAAAAGGTAGTAAAAGTTGGCTATTTTGCAGAATTAGGATATCATATGCTCCGATGCTGCTATTTGAATTTTGTTTTTTGTTTACGAATTTTTGTGCAAAAGTAGTCTTACCTTGTGTAGGTTTTTAGGTTTTATACTAGGATTAGGCGAACTATTGTGATTGTATTGTACTATTCTCCGATTACTCTACTATTTCTATTGTTTTTTCTTGTATAATTGATATTTCTCTTTGTTTTAGTTGGTACCCTATATTCATTATTTTCTTCTTTTTATTTGAAACAAATACATTTGTGCCGAAAGTTTATGGGAAACAACTTCTCTATCTCCATGAGGTAGGAATAAGGTCTATGTAACCTCTACCCTCCCCATACCCTCACTTTGTGAGTTTCATTAATGGCTATATTGTTGTTGAAAACTAGTATTTCATTCTATCTATATTTGAATTGTTCAGAAGCTTTATTGTATACATATGAATCTGCATGTGGTGTCCAATTATTCACAAAATGTTCCTAGACTAATAATGTGAAGTATGGAAGAAGCAAGAAGTAACTATGCGGTACTTGCCAATTTGAATATTCCCAGTTTTGATCTCGTATCAAAGTCGTAAAATTGACAAGATGGTAATGCTGTTTTCTCCTATATGAAATAATAAGAAGGATGAGGAGGTCTTTTGATTTTCTTAACCAAACATAAGAAAAGCAGCAATGTCCCTCTTCCTTTCACATGAACAATATAATGCTATTCTCAAAAAGAGATTGTTAAAGGGAAATACAGTAACTTATTGATTTTTAGGGTAGGGAATAGGGATCATGGAATTGTGAGTGGATAGGTATTGATGGTATCAGCCCATGGTCCTATAAGGGTCTCACCCAAAATGGGCCTTATACACTCCATCACCACACTATTGCACTTAGGACCAGTTCCCATTCCCAATTGTCAAACTTTGTCACCTTTCTTTACTCTTTCCTTGCCCACTAAGTAAGCTAATTCATATCACAAGGAAGTTGATGACTGATTCCCAAACCTATGTAATGTCATCAATGCTGCCTCCATCTCTTTATCTCCAAGCTTCAACCTCTTTGCAGTCTCTCTCACAACCGATTTCCCCGTTGCCGGAAAACAGAAATGTTGAAATGCTCTTCTGAAGTTGGGAATATAAATCTCTTTACTTCTTTTGTACATCAACACAGATCCAACAAAACTTAGTTTCTCTATTAGGGGGAGGAATCTCGCCCCGACTACGGGGATGTGGGACCGAAGAGTATCTCCAGCCACTTGCAAGACATCCCATTCAGTCTCACTCCAGTGATTCCGCTGGAGTCCTCATCACGATAAGCGGAGTAGTAACCCTTGTCATCAAATGCTCCTTGCGTCCTGAGCGTCCAAAGCAACCTATACTTACCGTCCCTTTTTGCTTCTTTCTTGTTACTCAACAAGTTGGCAGTTCCTCCAACGCAAAAAATGCAGTTCAAGATCAAGAAAGGACGTTCTCTCCCAGAGTACCACCCCGTGGATAAGATCTAGGTGCTAAGAATGACTACGTTGGAGTTGTCATGCGTCTTCACTATGTTTCTAGCCATGTCAACGGCTAGTGAGTTAGCACTACAACCCATTCCGCTTATGATATAACTTTTCACGCCTTGTTTCAACGCATATTTCTTAACAATAATGGAAGAAAGAGAAGGATTTGGGCAAAAGCCACTGCAGTTAACAATAAGTATGTCAATATCCTGAGGAGAAATGTTTGTTTTGGACAAGAGATTTTCGAAGACGGAGAAAAGGACCATGTGAACTTCATTGATAGCTTCCTTATGTCCAGATTTTGGAGGGATATAAAAAAGACCGGGTGGGAAATAAGTTTGGTCCCCCATTCCTGAAAGTTGAAGAATCTTGGATATGAAAGAAACATTTTTATCATCAAAGAAATCAACCATTATTGCATTCTCAATGTAATATGCGAAAGGAACTCTCAAGCAGTTTGGTGGCTTGAAACATGTGAAATCCACAACATAGACAGGGGATGCTTTTGAGATATAGGCCAAGGAAATGACGTATATAAGCAGAATAGATAAGGTATAATGTGAAACATAGGTTCAAGATTTTGCAAGATGATAAAACTTTCCATGGTATAGAAAAGCAAAAGAAGCAAGATTTTGAGAATCTCCATCAAAGTTGAAGAAATTTGTTTGTAGAGATCTAAAATTGTGGGCATGATCATAATAAGAAAAAGGACAATGATGTTACTTTTTGAAGTTGTTGATGTTTATGGGTAACTGAATGAAGTTATAAATGCTGCTGTTCTCACATTATTGGTCATCTAAGTCAATACAGCAAAGTAACTCTTGTCAGTATTTGTGCGGTTGGCCGTTACAAAAAATAAAACACGTCAACACTTGATTGCTTTAGAATACACTATATTAACTTGAAGAAATTTTATACCACAAATTCTTAGTTTGGACATGCCATGTGCTAGAAATCAAAATAATATATACATAAATCTACTCAAAAGATTGCCTATGGTATTACGGTTTGATTCTTCGTTTTTTTTTTTTTAATTAATCAATTGCCACGAACTAATTTATCAGTAAATAACTTTTGTGACAATAAAATAATTCAAGTGTGTCTCTATGTCCCATAATGTATCTATTGAATTATGATTTTGATGATTAACAGATATGGTTTTATTTAGAATGTTAGGTTGTTCAAACTTTAGAATATCTGGCACCTATTCATGCGAGATATTAATGAAGAATCTTGGTGGATCGTGATAATTGAAGTTATATTAGGTACTTTGAATTTATTCCTATTCTTCTAATTCAAAAGCATTATTATCAAGTATATTATATGTTATATTCATAAATGAGCTGTCTTTTTCAGCTAGAGTTAGTTTGGAGGTTTTGCTACATTAATTAGAGTTTGATTGTAGATTGTTAATTGTCCTACATTTTAGTCTCTTATGTTATGGCTTCTTTAACCTAAAATTACTCATTGTTTTAATCTAGTTTTGACAGAGAAATCCTCGAGAACAATCATAAATTTACTCCACGGAAAAAGTGATATATATATATTATATTAAGAAAATATAATATTATATACTACTTATAAAATATATATAATACAAGTTTTTTTTTTATGAATAATACATTTATCACACATTTTAATACACATTGTGTCAATTTCTTATCAAAGAAGCACAATGTATTTCAAAATATTTATAATACATTTGTATTGCATATATGATTCACTTTTACTACGAATGCAGAACTATCATAATATTGCTATAAATAGTAATAAATAAAAAGTATCACTAAAATCAGTTTCTATTTTTTTAAAAACTATTCTCTTAAGTAATTTTTTTGAGGTCGTTCATGTAAGAAGTGTTAGTAATTTATGCACTCATATGTTAATATATTTGTATATAAAGTATGTTATGAGTTAAAGAAGCTCAATTTTTTTAATTAAATATTGAGCTTAAAATATAAATATTTATTAGCATAGATTTCTTTTATAGACATTATAAGAAAATATATCTTTCGTGAAAAGATACTTC
>JAOTQJ010000072.1:14779320-14794475 GCA_025642045.1 Solanum sejunctum
ATATGGATATTAATCGTTGGCGTTATTGTAATTGTGTAGACGTTGAACATCTGGAAGTCTAAGTTGGATTGACCTTACGTTGGAGCTAGTTGGCAAGCAAAATTGAGGTATGTAAAGGTTTCTGGTCCCTTGGCATGAAATAGTACATGTGGTTTACGTCGAATATTTGAAAAATCCCTCTTCCTTTGCAAATTGGATTTAACTATAATTTATGTTCTTTTTGGCTAATTCTATGATAAATGAACCTCATACGTGATTCTTGAATATTAGAATCCATGAATAATATTCATTTGACTAAAAAATAAGTAGTTTGGAAACTATGAGTTCAATTTATTCCGAAATCACCATTAAATGTGAAGTTGAACAGTCTTAGAAAAAAAGGGATTCTAAGAAGAATAACTCCTTGATTTCATAAATGATAAATTTACATATTTCTAAGGTTTTTGAAACTACTTTTTATGCATATGATTCTCACGAATCTGTTCGTGCCCTTTTGGCCTCGTTCACCGGTTCTCGGGTCGGTTATTTCGTGCGCATGTATAATCATATGTATATATGTATATATATTTCGAAGTAGGTTGGATATGGTGGGTCGATTTGCCCATGGGACGACTTTGCTTAGTTTGGAGACATAAGGAGCTGGGATTGGGATGGCATCATGATGTGTGAGTGCTAGGCCGAGTTCGCCCCAGCTCACGGGAGTGCGTGGCACCATCGCCTAGGCTCAATAAATGGGCATAATGACCTTTATGCATTACAATACATGAATTCTTGGCGCCGTCGCCCTGATTCACCTATCCTATGATGTGAGTGCTTGGCCGTTGTTTGCCTCGGCTCACTTGGGCTACAGTTGGGGACTTGTGATGGAGTTGTCGGAGATTTAAAATTTATGGTGATTAGGCTGTTGTATGGCACAAGTTTGGAGGTCGCCATCGTTCTCATCCGATACGCATTATTTTGATTGTTTAAAAAGAGAAATATTCATTTATGTATGCATACAGGTTTGAGTTATACATTACGTTGGATTTATTATTTTCATTCATATTTTATAGTTTCCGCTTTACATACTTGGTACGCATTTCATACTAACCCTCTCCCTTCGGGGGCTGCGTTCATGCCCGCAAGTACAGACGAATAGGTTAGAGAGTCATCTTCTTAGGATCCTCGCCTACCGTTGAAGTGTTCCCTTGCATCAGGAGCAAATCATTTGGTATATACTTGTCCATGTACTTTTTTGTATTTTGCATTCATACATGTTTGAGGGTATGATGAGCCCTTGTCCCGTCCTATGATTCAATTGTGTGTCTAGAGGTCTGTGGATACATGTGGGTGTGGGAACTGTGTTGGTGTGACATCGTATGTATGATATGTTTGTTGGGCGGTTCTGCCGCAGTGGTGACCTTGTTGGCCCGCATATATATATGTATATATATTTATATGGTAATGTTTGTTACTGCTGGGTTCGCTGTTTGCAGGTGAGGCTAGTCAGTAAAATAGAGGAAACTCTGTCGAAATTTTGTGAAATTCCTTAGTTATTGTAAATGGAAATTCGGTTTAGTGTTTGTCTGGGTGCCCAACCGGCACTAATCACGGCCCCTGGGTTGGGTCGTGACAACTTCGATTCAACTGCTAGAGACCTCAGCCACCAATCCACGTGTTATCTTACTCAAATCTCGGTAGTAGCCATTACAAATATCAATACACATAATAATAAATGCAATGTGTAGGATCACGATTATATTATAGTATTAACATCATAATGATCTCAATATCTTAATATTATCAATAGCTCAATATCATCAGTACTGTCACAATATTACTCTAATCTCAGTAATCATATCACAAAATAAGCACCATCTTACTATCAACATCGAATGATTCACAAAATCATATAAGTTACGAATCCACAATTACTTATAAGTTGATATGTCACCACATAAACAACTATTCAATATGAAATATCATGATCAACATTATGATGTTACAATTCTATCCCCCAATGTACTCAATTACACACATATAGGAACATACAAGGTTCATTCATACTTAATAAAAGGTTAAAAGTCTACTAGCCTCAAATAAAATCTCAAATCAAGTTGAAATCATCGCTTTCTCCCTTCTACAGACTAAAATCAATTAATTCGGAGAAAGAATGATCAAAAAACTTATGCCAGAAAATGCTATCAAAATCTGAAAATTAATTATAAAAATGTTCTCCATGTAATAAGGAGTTCGTCGGTGAAAGCGATTTTAAAAATAGAGCTAGGATGAGGGAGAAATCAACTATTTAAGCTTGGAAATCAAAATTGGAGAAATACCTAATTTACACCATTCAAATCCTAAAACCGAAAGTTAAAATCATAAATTAATCAATGTAAATAAATAAAGTGGGTTAAAAAATAGTTACCCAATTGATTTTCCATAAAAAATCTCAAAATCTCTCTTGAAAACAAAGCTTGAAGGGTTGAAAATGGTGAAAAATGAATTAAAAATGTCTTTTAAAAGTTGAATCTGTTCGGGCATCTTCAACACTCCACGATGTGGTAGAGGGCCCAAGAATGCGGAGGTATAATCACCCTCAACTCTATGAATACGGACCCTTTATCCATGGACACGGAGATGAACAACAATGACACCATAAAATAGTTGAAACGAGCAATACACAACAATTTGCAAACTAGAACCGGACCTCAAGAATACATTAGGAACCCCATAAACACAAATCAAACATAACACCCTACTAGCAATGATGACCTAGACTCAATGAAATAGTCAGAAATCGAATTCAGAACCTCCATGGCCCCAAATTCGAGAAAGATTGTTTAAACTAGTTTTGGACTTAAAAACTCAAATATTCTCAAAACCTCTTAAAAATAATTACAACGAAGGCATTTCTAGTGTTAGTTTCACTATACAGAAGCACTGGAGCTTACAAAAATTTGATACGAGCTTCCAAACACCGAATGTTGATCAAAGTCAAACCTGTGATCCAAAATGAACTAAAAATGTAACTTTGGGCCTAAAATCTCCATTCTAACTCCAAATTCAGTATTGGAAGTTCTCTAGATCAAATTAAGTATTTCCGAACTGATGGAATTAATGGAATCAAATTCCATCACTCGAACCTCAAAATGATTACAAAAATTAAAATTTCCAATTTTAAGTTTTTAAAACACTTTCGTTTGCAAAACACTAACTTTTTACAATATTTTTAAAATCTGACTTTTGGACTTATCCAGAATAACTCAAGACAGCTTTTAGGAAGGGCAAAATATAATTATATTGAAAGTTCTAGAAATGACCTTTGAGGTCATTACATCATCCACTACTAAAAATAATGTTCGTCCTCGAACATGAGATAAGGAACATACTTGCAGGATTAAACAACTAAGGGTATTGAGCATGCATATGTGACTCTATGTTCTATGTAGCCTCACTCTCGAGCCTATGACTCCATTGGACCTTTACTGAAGTAATCTCCTTAGTCCTCAACTTCCTTACCTGCCTGTCCATGAGGCATTTGAGTATTGTACTCCAAGAAGATTAGGGAGGAGAAGTTGTATACAAAGTTCTCCAGGTGTGAGTTTTGGTTAAGTTCAGTAGCATTCTTGGGGTATGTGGTGTCCAAAGAGGGTATTCGAGTTGATCCGGTGAAGATTGAGGTCATCTGGGTTTGGATTAGGCCTACCTCAACTACAGAGATTTGTAGTTATGTGGGCTTGGTTAGATATTATCACCATTTTTTAGGGTTTCTCTACTATTACAGCTCTATTGACTAAGCTTACTCAGAAGAATATAGCATTTCATTGATCTGATGAGTGTGAGGAAAACTTCTAAAATCTTAAGTTATTATTGGCTATAGCACCAATTCTGACATTGTGGAGGAAGGTGTTAATTTCACTGCTTATTGAGATGCTTCGGGAGTGGGGCTAGGTGGTGTGTTGATGCAGAAAGGAAAGATTATTGCATATGCTTCTAAACAGTTGAAAGCCTATGAGAAGAACTACCCCACCATAGTTTGGAGTTGGTCGCGGTTGTGTTTGTGTTGAAGTTATGGCGCCACAATTTGTATGGATTCCATTATGAGATCCTTACTGACCATGGCAGTCTATAGTATGTCTTTAGTCAGCACAATCTAAATCTGAGATAAAAGGGGTGGATTGATCTTCTAAAAGATCATAACTTGACTATTCTCTATCCTCTTAGAAAGGCAAATATGGTGGCTGATGCATTGAGTAGGAAGGCATCCAACATGGGAATATTGGCAGCTATCTAAGTTAAGGAGCAACCATTGCTTAGAGATGTTCAAAGGTTAGCCAAGTGGTTGGCGAGGTTACAACTTTCAGAGCACGGTAGAGTGCTTATAACTATTAAGACCCACTCATCCTTGATGATCAAATTCATGAGATGCAATTTGAGTATGAAAAGTTATGTATTATCTGGGGTAAGATGATAAGAGGTGAAGCAAGAGAGGCAATGCTAATTCTAATGGTGTTTTAAGGATTGGGGTCGTATCTGTGTGTCCAAGGTGGGTGATTTGATCAGATTGATACTTGAAGAGGCTCATTATGCTAGATATTCCATTAATCCAAAGGCAACGAAGATGTATCATGATCTGAGTTAGCATTATTGGTAGCCTGGTATGAAGATAGATATTTCATAATTTGTATCTAGGTATTTGACATGTCAGCAAGTCAAGTGTGAGCACTTGAGGCCAGGTGGGGAGCTTCAACGGATGCCTATTCTCGACTGAAAGTGGGAGCGCATTGCCATGGACTTCATTGTTGGCTTTTAGTTGTATTTGAAGTCAAAGTTTGACTTTGGTAAACATTCAAAGTTTGGAAGCTCGAATCAAAATTCCAACAGTTCTAATAGTTTCAAATGGTTAAACTAACACTAAAAATGGTCTCGAATAATTTTTGGAGTTTATTAGGGCAATTTTGGTATTTGAAGTCTTGAACTAGTTTATTGGAGTTGTATTGATAGCTATGTCGAGGAGACCTTGAAATTGAATTCAAATAATTCTATTGAGCCCAAATCATCGTTTGTAGAGTGGATGCATGTCTGGTTTATGAAATTTGGATTACTAATGAATCTCGATGGTCCATTTTAGGAATTTTCTTAGCTATGTTTTGTTGTATCTGGTGCAGACATCCTTTTTCTTCTCATTCAGGGGACTTTCTCCGTATTCACGGAGGTCTAGATTGTCCTACACTCCACATTTGCAGAGGGTCACCATTTACTGATCCGCGTTCGCGAAGGTCTGTGCTCTTTGTGGATCTTAATTGGCGTTCTCGAAGTACATTTTCATCTTATCTGTTTTAAACTCAAAAAACATTATTTTTACTCTATCTTCGAATTTTCAAGCTTTGTTGGACGATTTTTGAAGAGGGTTTTTGTGGAAAACAGTCGGGTAAGTGCTTTTCCATCAAATTACTTAATTTCTGCAACTTTTATCTTGATTTTGCCTTGAATTTCATGATTTTGAATGATTAAAATTAGAATTTTCATGGTTTTAAATTGGAAATTTTATTTGATGATTTCTCCTTCTATTTGAGTTCAATTTTAGTGGAATTTTCAACCACAGACCCTTTTTCTCGTGTAGAATCATAATTTTTGGTCAATTTTCAGATTCAAGAACTTCAAATTCTATCCTTAATTTTGACCCTAAGACTAATTCGTGCCAATATACATATGCGTGGTATATTTTTTTGATTGCACTTGGTTCATTTGGAACTCATTTTGAGGTTGGAGTTGGTTAAAAGCTTCGTTCAAGTGTTGTTTCGGTATCGAGGTAGGTTCGGCTAACCTTTTTGTGACAGAGTTTGAGTTATTGAATATGTTATGTGATGATTGTACGATTTAGGATGTTTCATGAGTAATTAGACTTATATGATAGTTTTTGATGAAAATATGATATTGATTATGTTGGAATTGGTGTAAACTGTGACTCAATTGGTAAATTGAGGTGTAATATTGGGATTTGAGATATTATGGGTGTTATTGGAATAATGAGATTTGCAATATCATTTGAGGAGTGTTGTGGTAATTTGATGGTTACTGTGATATATTTTTGAAAATCATGTGCATAAAATGAGACTTATGAAGTCTAGTAACTTTAGTATACTTGGTTATTGATGAAAGTATGGTAATTTGAGACATGTTGATGACTTATCATACCAATTGTGACTCTTCGCATTATCTCCTTGATTCTATGATGATTATTTATTAGTAATCTTATTATGTTGATGTTATATGTCTTGATATTGTGGCATTGACATGCATTCATCTCATATTGCATCTGTACCGTATCATTGATTATGCTGAAATAGCAAGGTTGAAATACTGTACCACTTTTTATAAAATTCCTTGACTACGTTGAGGTAGCAAGGATGAGATATCCCACTTTCTAAGATTCTATACGACCTTTTCTAAAATTCCTTGACCATGCTAAGGTGGCAAGAGAGGGATTGTACCACTTTTAGAACTCCTTGACTACGCTGAGGTAGCAAGGTTGAGATGTGATATTTGAGAGTTTTGAGTGCATGGTCTGTGAAGCCCGCGAGTTCTATCTGATAGTTTTAGCTCGATAAATGTGTACACCAACATGTGACAATCGTAATTCCACCCCATGCATTGTATACATACGTCTCACTTGGGTTGCATCATTGGTTAGATTGACTATCTTCTGTTGTTATTAACAATTTTTTTTTGGTATATATATATATACATACCTAGTGAGTTCAACCGACTGCATAAGAGAAATCGACTAAGCAAGTAATAATGAAGAAACCTATCACCTACAAGGAAAGGGTTCCTTTCCTTGTAGGTGATAGGTTTCTTCATTATTACTTGCTTAGTCGATTTCTCTTATGCAGTCGGTTGAATTCACTAGGTACATTTCAGTGTACTGACCCCTACTTTGTTTTCTCCCTATAGATTAAGCACAGGAACCTCCACATAGTAGTTTATCTTATCACATCAGAGTCCTTCATCATCAAATTTAGCGGTGAGCCTCAGACTTCAAGTCATCGCTGCTTCTTCTAGATTTTCTTGTTGGTTGACATCTGTGTTAGAGCTTGTATTTTCCATTCAGACAATATTGTATTTACTTACTCATACTACTTTAGATGCTCTTGTACTCATGACTCTAAATTTTGAGATTTCGTATAAAGCGTTGTGTTCGTTTTGCCTTAATTCTATTTTCTTTATCTGCTATTCAATTTTAGGTTGTGACATAGCGCTCCTTACCGAGTCTCAAAACTAAGACCTTTGGTTATGATAGGAGAAGCTTATTCGTACACTGCATCACATCCGTTGAAGTTAACTTGAATTTTATCAGTCATCTATTGTTTTTGCATTTATCTTTATTTTTTAAAAATTATTTTGACTGATTTGGATCTAAAGTACTCTTCGCCTGAACAGTTACAAGTTTTGTCCAATGAGAGATATGTTAACGAATTGCTAACTTTAGTTTAGGACACATGTTTTGATGGGGACACTTAAGATGGTAATTTACACAAGGCTTCAAAGTGAGTGATCTTGCTAACATACTATACAAAGATAGTACAATAACATTGTATCTACTATTTAATTTTCTAAAATACTTTCCCTTGAAATTCATTTTTAAGATAAATTATACTTATTTTCATTTTTTGTTTTTAAAAAGTAGTTATATATCAGGTGTTTACATCAAAGTGTATTAACTTATCATAATTAAATAATTCAATAAGGTGAAATTATATAACTTATTAAACATGACCATCACATAAAAAAAGTGTAACTTAAAATAAGAATTAAACAAAAAAAATTTAATATTAGTATCAAAATGATTATATTTTGATTTTACTTATGACATGATCTTGCTTTTTGTGTTTTGTTACAATGTATTATGAAAATTTTCATTTTTGAGCTCAATTAAATTAATAAAAAGATCAAATTTATAAGTTGAGATATAATCCACGGATAATTTGACTAGTAAAATAAAAAAGGAAAATAGAAAAGGAAAGGCCACGGCGCGTCAAGCAGTCCTGGTCGAAAGGGACCCGTCACCGACCCACCCGGTCTTGTATGCTCCCCCAATGTCATTTCATTTCCTTTCATTTCCCCTTTTCCACTTTTTTCAAACTAACAACCTTTTTCCTCGATTCATATATCTTTATCTGCACTCCTTCGCTTTGGTTTTGGGATTTGATTCGAAATTGATTGATTGCTATCCACGCCATCTATTTGATTGTTCTTGGAAAGAAAAACGTTGATGGATCGTTTCAGGGATGATAAGCCAAAGGCATCGATGATGCTCAATAGATCAATGACCGTTCATAACGCTGCAAACCAAATTGAATTCCCTGAAAAAACTGTCTATTTTTACCCTTCACCTCCTTCTATTGAACGACATGGCTCCGTCAAGAAGCTCCACACCTCTTCTTTAGGGTCTTCTTTCAAGGGTACCGTCAAAAAGCTATGTTCTCTTTTCGAGTCTCGGAAACCATCCAATTTACAACCCCAAAGCCCCACAAAGCCTGCTAAATCTGATTCTAGGGTTCCTAAGTTTTGCTGCACGCTGCCTGGAACAGAGGACTCTGTTGTTATATATTTTACTAGTCTTCGAGGGATTAGGAGAACCTTTGAGGATTGCTATACTGTAAGAATGATTCTTAAAAGTTTTCGGGTCAAAATTGACGAAAGAGATATTTCAATGGACAGTGCATACAAAAAAGAACTGCAGAATGTTTTGGGTCAGAAGAATGTTACTTTGCCACAAGTTTTCATCAAAGGCAAATACATTGGAGGAGCTGAAGTCATCAAGCAATTGAATGAAGTGGCTGAGTTGTCAAAGTTGTTAAGAGGACTGCCTCTTAGGCCACCTGGCTATACTTGTGAAGGATGCGGGGATATGCGCTTCTTACCTTGCTCCAATTGTGATGGAAGCAGAAAATATTTTGATGAGGACGAAGGACAGCTCAGGAGATGTCCACAGTGCAACGAGAATGGCTTGGTTCGTTGCCCTCTTTGTTGTTCTTGATTTCCATAGTATTAAGTTAACTATTACAGCCTGCTGCCAATAGTTTTCGGTTTGTGCAGGTAGTATTTGAGGTTGAATAGCTTTTGCATATCTAATGCTAAAGTAATGGTTGTTTAGTTTTTTAATTGACATATAAATGCTTGCTATGTATATATTTCCTGGAGAATTCAATCCTGTGGGATGAAGGCTGGCGTTTTCATCTCCTTATAGTCATGTAAATTTGCCATCAAATATATGGTGTGGTTTTTGATTGACAACCTAGTTGCTTTCTTAAGCGTCAGTTGTGAAAATGAAATAAAGTTCCTTGTGGCAAAGGGAAATCGTAGTTCGCTTATGGATTATGAACATTTCTATAGTATGCTACTATCAGGAAACCAATGTTGGTCCGATCACCAACTTATGATTATGTATAAAAGTCATTTATGTGCTTTAACGCACCATGTAATCATGTGTTCTTTTTCGATGCCACATGTCTTAATCTATTCTATGGGCATCATATTTGATTGGTTGCCTGCACTGTTTCTTCATCAAATTGTTCTTGTTATTTTGTAACTTAATTGCATTTCAGTATTATTGGATAATTGCATCATGTGTGAGGAAGGGATAGCAGTAGCTTACTTCTTATATGATGAACTGTTAGTATGTGCAAATTTAAAAAATGAGATGCATCTTTATATTGGTAACAAGTGATCTTAGGGAAACAGAAAGTGGGTATATTGATGGATAGATGTGTAGAGAATTGGTGTTTGTCATTAGGTGCGAGGCTAATAGTTTGAGACATGTTTCTTTAAAAACTTCTTGCAAGTTTGCCTATTTCAACGGGCATTCAAAGCTGTTTCGGGATAATACTGGCTGGTCTCTTTCAAATGGAACTGACAATGCCTACTTGTCCAGTTGAAGCCAGAGAAATCCTAGTGGGATTTGACACGGGCTTTTTGGTGATTTGATCATCAAAAGGGTTTTAAAAGAATGTTATAATAGCATTATAAAGGATTAAAAGGGGGTTCTTCTGGTGACAGTTTAGGATTGAGGCATGAAGGTTTCGGATGGATGAACCATGGAATACAGATCTAAGTTGGTGTATGAGATTATTATGTTTTGTTATACCCAGTTGGGAATATAAATCCCAAAACGATTGTATTGAACTGTCAGTATAGACGTACTAAGCAATTTGTATCCAAATATGTCTCATGATAGCTCAACTCAAACTGTCAATATCTGCTCAAAAGGTTTAACTCAACACAATAAACGGTTTACTTGCATTGAGTTTGCCAGAAATGCAGCCCAAAGAGGTTCATATTTAGAAAGTTATTCAGAATTCATTTCAAAATAAGATTCAATGGTGATAAGCCTTCCGAAGTAAAAGCAGTTGGTAATTGCAAATGACAGAAGGGAGAACATTCCTTGGGTATTAACAGTGATGGTAGAATCCATATAGCTCATACTGCTTAGACTAGGAACTGTGTAGCAGTGTGGTCAACTCTGTTTCAGATAAGTCTATATCTGTTGTTTGTTTCCCTCCTAAAATGAACGAGCTTTAAGAAATGCAGGACTGGTAATAGTGACCTTTGAACCCTATTTATGCCAATGGTAATGATCATATAGTACATGCATGTCATCCCACCCGAGGATGTGGTCTAGACTAGCGATCAATGAAAACCACAGGGGATGAGAGTTCAAGTCCCAGTAGCGACGGAGCCACTAGGTGATTTTTTCATTTGCCTAAATCTTGGTTAATAGAGTCGCACATGATAGTAGTTATGTGGTGGAATTGTTGAGGTGCATATTAACTTGTTCAAGCACTATTGTTATCCCCAATAAAAATATACATTTTTTAAGAAGCATCAAGGTTGAGCAAATAGGAAGAATGTCTTTGCTAGGATTTGAACCTACCTGAGACCTTATAGTACTCAACCCACTTTATTAACCACTTGACCACACACAATCAATATGTACATGGATGCAATCTTGGCTTGGTTATATAATGTTGGATATTTGGGAGGGAGCACATTTTGACTCAACACCGTGTTAGGATGCAACTAAATTTATAATCCTTGGAATTGCTTATCGACTTTACATATCTTGGAAGCTTGTTCAACAGAGATAATGCAGCTCCATGATAATCTGTTCCAACTACTATTTGTGTACCAGTTTCCTCTGTTGTTGCAAGATCTGGATTTTATTCTCTCTTTCCTCTGTAGCCTGGAACTTTGTGGTCCGCTTTTCGATAAAATTGAACTTTGTCTTGTTTACCTCTTCTCGGTGGTAGAAACTTATAACTAATTTTACTAATGTCGCCAATACAGTACATTGTCTTTAAGGTTTTGACTAGTGACAAATCTATTAAGGACTTCCTTATACGACAACAACTAACCCCAGTCTCAAACAAGTTAAGGGCAGACTTACAGATAAATAAAAGTATTCTTTTAAAGATTAAATTCTTGTTCAATTAGAGAATCTTAGTAGCTCAGTTGGTTGACTACCTGAACTCTCACCTTGTTGGTGAGGTTTCGATTCTCCACGTTTTAATCCCCCTCCCCATTTCCCTTCCCCTACCCCCAATTTTTTAAAAATTAAAAAGTATTCTTGTTCAACCTATATTTAAGTATGATTCGTCTGATCCAGCCTTTTCCTTGTATCCTGTTGACATTTCTCCTCATGTGAAGCTGATACACATCAGAGCCCAACTCTGTGTGACCTGAATGATGAGAATTATTCATTTGGGAAGTAGGTGCTTATTCCCCATGTATTAACTTCAATCGATGAGGCAGCATCTTTATTCTCCTTTGCTTCGACCTTAACTTCTGTCCATTCTACAATTCTGTCACTTGTCTACATATCTCTTGAGCTGCATCGATCCATGCATATGTTTTTTTTAAGCAGTTGGTTGTACCATTTTAGTTGAGTGACAAGCGTAACACTGTCCTTTGTCTTTCTTCAGCTAGTCCTAAGTTGAGTTTTCCAAATCCAGACATCTTTCTGAAATTGACTTGGCTATGGAAAGTCTTGCTATCTTGGATTGATTTCTGTGTTCTAATGTGGTGATATAAGTTTGAAATGTGCACTCTGATGGTGATGGGTTGAAAATAGAAGCATCTTTCTTTGATGTACTTTTCAAGTAGTCAGGAAACAGTTATTTGGTTTTGTTTCATTTGCTCTTAGTTTCTTATTCAAATAAAGTTCAAGCATGTTCCTTTGTTGTTTGTTTATGTTTGTACAAGAGGCAATGAACACCAAAAAATTGATTGAGATGGTTAGACTTTGGGGAGTCCAGAACCTATTTGAGCCACAAAAAGATAAAATTGACAGAAATAAGTCATGCTTTTAGATTGTAATTAAAATATGCTTTGCGTAATTTTTATTTCATTTTATAAAAAGTTTTAAACGTCAGACGTTAAAGCTATTAACATTTGATTTTAATATGAACATAATTTTTTCTCCCACTTTATAATACAGAAGAAATTCTTCCACCTTATAAAGTGGAAATTTTTCTTTCACTTTTGTCACGACCTGGTTCCTCGAGTCATGGTGGCACGTACCATATCCCACTGGCAGGTGAGCCAACCGATAAATTGGAATTGCTAGTAATGGGTGTGAAGGTAGAAAACTAACTAGAAATCACAAATTTAGAATAACTAACAACAAATACAAAGAAGCCAACAACTAAACATAATATATATAGCAAAAAGTATCTCTCAGAACCTGGAAGTTACGTGTACAGAGCTACTAGGATAATATATGCATCCCCTAACTGGGCCAAAAATAAGATATATATATATGTATAGAAATACAAGGCTAGTCTCAGAAAGAAAAAGACAGTCCACAAGTGTAAGGCCTCGTATATTAAAAGGTCAAAAATCAGGAAAAGAAGTACAAGATTTGGGTCTGGTGTAGTTAGTACGAACCAATCTATGACTTGTAGTTAGGATCACAGGTGGTAGACAAGCCTCTTTTAAGGAATTGGTGAAATTTTGAAGTCTAAGGGTTGATTGTATATAGGGAGTTATGCGACTCGTAGAAGGGTCTACTAGTTGTGGACTGTAGGGACCTAGACTTCGGAAGGCCTTAACGATACTTGAAATTGATTTCTAATGATTTTTTACCCAAATGTCCTTTTAAGGACACCTCTACGAGCTATGGAAGGGTCCATGAGCCCGTGGAGGTGGCCTTGGAGAGGCCCTTGGCCATTTCATCACTTAACTTGGCTTCTAGAGGTGTACAAGACAAAGTGACCCTTCACGGAGCCTTTCGCGACTCGTAGACCTCACCACTGGCCGTGAAAGGGCTCAAAAGAGGAGGCTCTTGCTTGGTTGCCACTGTTTTGCCTGAGGGTGCCACTACGGGCACCATCACGGTCCATGAAGAGTACCACAGACCTTGGTGGTGACCTTGGAGGGACCCTTGGCCAATTTTCTTCCCAAATCACCGTTTTGTATCTTGATGGCCCTTCACGAAAGGCTTCATGAGCCGTGAAGCCTATCGTTTAGGGGTCCGACTTATTTTTTTATTCTATTTCATTAAGGTCTCTATGGTAATTTGGCTCACTTCCAAGGTATTTTATGACTTTGTGCCCTCCTAAGACCCTAAATCAGCCCTTATTCATTTAATACACTTCATTTTCAAATTTTCAATGCTTAAACTCTAGAATTCAAGTTCATGAACTCTATTCAAGCCAACCTTTGAAGATTTAAGCCACGGGATTCAAGGGTGATTTAAGCTCAAGTTTAACTCATTTTAATCTTCCTAATTTCTTCAAGGTATGTGCAGTTTCATTCATGATTCTGAATTAATCATAAATCCCCAAAATCTATTTCTTTAGTTTCATGATTTCTAAGTATGATTTGCAAGTGGTCTTTTAAATTAGCTTCAATTTGATAAAATTTTGTTATGGGTCTTTATCAGTTGTTGATTTTAACATGAATTATGTCTTATTATGTCAATTAACATGGATTTTATGAGAATTGAAGAATGCATATCCCTTTAATTTATGAATTTATGCATGGATAGCTTTATGTATGTTTCAATTATTGATTTTGTCACGATCTAAGCCTAGGACTTAGACATGACAAGAGGAATGAGAACTCGAAGATGTCCCAAACAAGCCTTTTAAGCATGCATAGCACATCCTTGATTTCACAGAAGCATAAAACAGCAGTAATTTGACTAGTAAAATAAATTAATAAAAAGATCAAGTAGTCAGGAAACAGTTGTTTGGTTTTTGTTTCATTGGCTCTCAATTTCTTATTCAAATAAAGTTCAAGCTGTGACACTCCAAAGTCTCGTTAGGGTAGACTGGCATCCGTTGCCGATAAGGCTCGGGAGAACCAACCTGTATCTAAGCACTTGTATATATATTATAAGGAAATTTCTATGTTTGGCATGCTTCTAGGGAGATAAACAGTAATAACAAGCTAAAAGGAGATGCATATGACTAGGCCATTGGGGCCACGGTGTCTAAAGTACGAGACATGGCCACACTTTAACTTTACATAGTCTACAAAGCCTCTAGTCAAGAAAAAGTATCTACAAATGTTTGGGACAGGCCCCCGTCTGAATTATAATATAAACATATAAGATCTAAACACACACAAAGCTCTGAAGCAACCTGGAGCTTAGTAACAACAGTTGAATGTCCTGTACTCTACTGGGGAGATATACTAGCACCTGCACCTGTAGCATGAAATGCAGGTCCCCTGGGAGGGATTTAGTACGAGATAATGTACTGAATATGTAAGGCAAAAAATACTGTAGATGAAATATAACTCAAATGAAACTGTGCACTAATAGCAGATAAGAAACCACTTTTAATTATACTTTGGGATCGAGTACTTTATGTTCTGTGCACATCATGTACTATAAATGACCAACTGATCAATGGTAAACTGTATCGGGATTGTCCCTGGCTAGGTTTTTCCTCAACCCCTCAGGCTACCACCCGTGATAAGATTTTCCCTAGCTAGGTGATTCTTCCACCTGTGGAAGCAACTTGACTGCAAACAAAGTCAAGTATGAAACTGATAAGTCAAGTCTGAAACTTATTCATTCAACTATTATTCTTGCTCCCGCTTCCTCATCTGCGCTCATCAAGCCAACTTTGCTCTTTGGGAGGTGAAAGAGCGGTTGAAGCGGA
>JAOTQJ010000072.1:14794575-14822451 GCA_025642045.1 Solanum sejunctum
CATAAGAAAATAATACACGGGCAGCAAGTGGGTGTTTATAAACCCGGGCGTATTCCTTTAACTTTTCCTCCCCTAATTATATTTTCTAATATATATTAGCATATAAACACCATGTATAGCCTATTTTAAGTCCATAACAGCCTTACAACAGCCTACTAAGCACAACACATCACAATTCCATACAAGCTAAAAACGAACAGCATAACGTTACCTTCCTTCGCTACATTTCGACGTCGACAAATCTGAACTTATTCAAAATTTAACCAAACTGTTCCAGCAATATTTATACATACAACCAGCTATGAAATAGTTTCAGAACAGCAATAAATCAGTTATTAAAGATGTGAAGCAACAGCTTACTTTTCAACAGTCCACAAGTTCATACGAAGCACATAATTGCGATATCATATAACGACTCACTTTTATGGGATGTAATAGTAGATAATCAGGCTTTTTACACTTCTATAAAACCAATCTTTGCTGCATAATTAAGTACTAATACATAATAAAGTCAGCCAACAAGATAAAAACCTCTTAACTAATAAGAAAAATACACAGAACCCTTAGTATACAATCTGTCCAGAAATTCCAGCATAGATGAGATTAACTTGTCTCTTTGGTTTTGATGAACAAACCATACTAGGTGCATAGGTAAGTTTACTTACCTTCAAAGTCAAGATTTAGAGCTTCTTTAGGGACTCTTGTGAGGTTGTAAAGCTTGTCTTTCACCTCCTTAAACGAGAGCAAACAAACACCAAGAAAGCAGATTTTTTGTTCTTGTCTATGTTGAATGAAGTTGTGCGATTCTTATCTCTCTTTAAAGGCCTAGCTTGGCAGATTTACTCTTGGATTTTTGACCATCTTTCACATATTAGTAAGATGTTTATGCAGCTGCTTGTCCATTGGACTTGGGCCTAAATGGGCCACCAACTTGATGGACTTGGGCTCCCTATTTTGCCAGCTTTTCTTACTTAGTTTTGGGCCCAATTTGTTAAGTGTTTTGTATTATCTTTGGGCCCTTTTTAATGCCTCTCTTGGGCTGAACATATAGATCATTTATGATGCTAAAACATGGATCGAAGTTACACCCTTAATACGGACTTTATTTATAATCGAACTTGGATAATTTCCACATCGAGCTTCGTCTTCGTTTAACTAGCGATTTTAAGCTAAGTAAGTAGGTGACTCACCTGCTAGCTTCGAAGTCCTACAAGCACCTAAATTCTCTCACTTCATTTTAAGGCCATAATCTCCTCAATTCGACACAAAACATGTATACACACGATCCTCTTAAGCGTTAGACGTACATATAGCCCATTAATGAGAGATTCAAGCACTTTGAAAATTAGCGCTAGTTTGACCAAACCATGATATATTACATTTGACTTGTACTAGTAGTGTAAGGTGGGGGTGTTATAATAAATCAATACATAATGTGTAGTATTAAGTCTTGCCCATAGACTTAAATTACTGTTTGGAAGTTTATGCACTAACGAGTCTTACCTCTAGAGCAATAGTTATAGTGTATCTCATAAAATCAAGTACAATGTTATATTGTCAAGTCTTGCCCATGGAGCTTAACTTGTTATTTCAAAGTCCATAGGTTAAGATGTAAATCAAGACTCAATATAGTAGTGTCAAGTCTTAACTTGGGGTGTATGTTTTTAAGTTCTTGATCTATGTCTTACCTTTACGACAAGAGTTATAAAACATCACATAAATCAAGACATAATGTAGTAATGTTAAGTCTTACCTGTGGAGTTTAACTTGTTATTTGGAAATCTTAGGATTAACAGATCTTACCTTTAGGACAATAGTCATAGAGTATCTCATAAATTAAAAAACTATGTGATATCATCAAATCTTGACTATGGGGTTTAACTTGCTATTTTGAAGTCCTTAGCTAAGAGGCAAGAGTTATATAACATGCGATAAATCAAGACACAATTCGGTAGTGTCAAATCTTATCCATGGGCCTAACTTATGATTGGTCTATATGTTATCTCTAAGGCAAGATGGAGCATGTCACAAATCAATGCGTAAGTGGTAATGTCAAATCTTTGTCCATGAGGCTTGACTTGTTTAGAAGTCACTGGACTAACGAGTCTTAACTCTAAGGTAATAGTTACAAAGTATTTCATAAATTAAAACATAATGTGACATGTTAAGGTTTACCTATGGGCTTAACTTCTTGTTTTGAAGTCCTTGGACTAAGAGACAAGAGTTACATATATATGATAAATCAACATACCATGAAGTTGTCAAGTCTTAACCATGGGCTTAAGTTATGAAATTCTTGGTCTAAGTCTTGCCTCTAAGATAGGAGTTATAAAAGCACCTAAAATAAATCAAGACATAATATAATGTGTCAAACTTTGACCTTGGGACTTAACTTGTTGTTTAGAAGTCCTTGGCTAACATGTAAGACTTATACACTTTGTAATAGTATCAAGTCTTTCCCATATGAAAAATTGTAAAGTTGTTGGTCTAAGTCTTGTCTATAAGACAAGAGTTATAAAGCATCTAATAAATCAAGACATAATATAATGTGTCAAACTTTGACCTTGGGACTTAACTTGTTGTTTGGAAGTCCTTGGGCTAAGATATAAGAGTTATAGACTATGTAGTAGTATCAAGTCTTGCCCATATGACAAAATTTGTAAAGTTCTTGGTCTAAGTCTTGTCTTTAAGACGAGAGTTATAAAGCATTAATAAATCAAGACATAATATAATGTGTCAAACTTTGACCTTGGGACTTACTTGTTGTTTAGAAGTCCTTGGCTAACATGTAAGACTTATACACTTTGTAATAGTATCAAGTCTTTCCCATATGAAAAATTGTAAAGTTGTTGGTCTAAGTCTTGTCTATAAGACAAGAGTTATAAAGCATCTAATAAATCAAGACATAATATAATGTGTCAAACTTTGACCTTGGGACTTAACTTGTTGTTTGGAAGTCCTTGGGCTAAGATATAAGAGTTATAGACTATGTAGTAGTATCAAGTCTTGCCCATATGACAAAATTTGTAAAGTTCTTGGTCTAAGTCTTGTCTTTAAGACGAGAGTTATAAAGCATTAATAAATCAAGACATAATATAATGTGTCAAACTTTGACCTTGGGACTTAACTTGTTGTTTGGAAGTCCTTGAGCTAAGATGTAACAGTTATAGAGTATGTAGTAGTATTAAGTCTTGCCTATATGACATAATTTGTAAAGTTCTTCGTCTAAGTCTTGTTTCTAAGACAAGAGTTATAGAACATCTCATAATTAAGACACAAAAAACTATGTCAACTCTTGCTCATGGGAACATAACTTGCTCTTTAGAAGTTTTTATACTATTTATTCCCTCTAAAATAAGAGTTATAATCTAATGTAATTTTAAACCATATATATTTAAAATAGTAAATATGAAAAACTTTGTCTTGAACCTTGGCACTTGAATTTTAAAATTATTTTATTCTTAAAAATATATAAAATATATAGAATATAAATTGTTTTAGTTCCACAATTATTAAAAAAAAATAAACATAAGGAGAAAAGAAGAAAAAACTAGAAGAATGGAGGACATTTTTAAACTTAATCCTACCAAACGCCCCTCACTTCTCCAACAAGTTGCTATTTTCCCTAAAAGTTTTCTCTTATTTTTTTATATTATATATATAAGCGGCAGTTACGCAGCAAGCAGACACCTCTCTACTCTGATGTGTCATGCGAAGTTCATAAAAATATTTTGTGAATTTTTTAATTTAATTTTTTTAAAGTAGTTGCTTACTTCAATTATAGTTTTGCAATATTACCCCTCATAAATAATTTTGCCTGTGGCTTTAACTGTATTTCGCTATATCACCTCGATCAATTATTTTAAGTTAGGTAAATATCGGAATTAGGATAAAATAAATTTCTCTTTAAACTGAAGGAATAAAATTAAATAACTATTTTAATATCTTTCGTTGATTATATTTGTGTCAAAGAGAAAGTACTAAATATATATATATATAAATTTAAAATTATTTAATTATTAAATTTAAAATTTAATCAACAATAATAATATTTATTAAATATTAATATAACATTTAATAAAAAAATTTATTAAAAAATAAATTTATGAATGATTATTGGGCCGTATATTACACAGATCTTCATAACAATAACAATAATATACTCAATATAATCCCACAAGTAAAATTTAAAATTACACAGATTTTCACGATTAGTATAATACAAGAATGATGTGATGTAATTTTCTGTTTGAGTCCCAATAAACTTGCGTTCGACGATAAGGCGCCCAATTCAGTGGAATATTTTATCTTTCCCTCCTAGAACCACCCAAAAAATAAAAGAAAAAAGGAAAAAAGGGGGAAAAAAAGAAGAAGAGGAAACTGGAAAGACTTTCCCCCCATCAAATATAAATATATTTTAAAAAACCCTAAAAAATCCCCAAAACTCTCAGGGACGAGCAAAAAATCGAGCTCTAATTCTCAAGGACTATGAATTTCAATTCACCATTTGTCCAGATTATAACGTGAATTTTTCGAAAGCACACGATTTTATTGCTGATCAGAAACCTCAATCGAAACTGAATTGCCGTTTTTGTGCCGATTCAATTTTTCTGCGGTGAAGATGGGACATCAGCGGCCGAATACTCGCAGTAAAGCTAAAAGGAGTAGACTCGATGATTCTGCTGACGTCTCTGCAGAATTTTATAGGTTAATTATATGTTTTTTTGATAACAATTTTGTTGATACGTATACATTTATTTATGCTCAATCACATTGAACTGATTTTCGATCAAGTTTAGCAACGTTTTATTGTCGTGTAAATTGAGCAAGCTGATGTAACCAGTTTGGTGTCTTTTGGCATAAAAGTATTTTCTGGTTTTATAGCAGTATTTTTTATTCAAATTCAATGTTGCAGTTTGAGGGCTGAGCTGATTTTACTGATCCAATATCCTGCATTTTTATTTTGAGATTTTAAGGTTCTAGGCAAATTCATTTCTTCTCTTTCTGTTAATGGTGAATGGAAGAAGATTATGCTGTTGTTGTCATTTCATAACTTTCAGTCATTTATTAGTACAACATGCTGAGGTTCTTTTTAAAAAATTAATCAAAATATACATCCCCACAACATCAGTAGTAATTAGTATGTCTAAAAAGAACACAGTTGAGTTAAAGCTGTTTGATTCTGTAAAACAAACTTCAGATATCTTGTTTGATCAATTTTCTGTATAGTATGTTTTTTTTGATAATAAAAGAGTGTAGTCACAAAGATTAAAGAATCGAAAAGAGTTCAATAGACTAATCCTAGTTTCTAGCCAAGATTCATGACCAGGCCCTGTGTTTGGTGCTCAATGTGAAAAGGTGCAAATAAGATCATCCCTTGTCGATGTTTCTTAAAATCTATTGTATTACATAGGTAGCGCAATTATTGAGCTGAGAGGTTCATCCTCTCACCCCTTCTATGATCTACATAGGAAATATTAACTACTCTACCCAATTCTTATGTTTTTCTATTAAGCCACTAAATCAGTTGTATAATTTCTACTTCAACATTTTTGGAACAACACAAATACTGTAATAGCTGAATAATTGAATGCTGCACCGAAGTGGCGTTATAATGTCTTTCAGGGATAACCCAACTTATTTATTACCTCTCATTTGCATCTTCGGTTGTTTATTTATATTTATCAGTTGGTATTTTGTGTTGTCCTGCTTTGTAGAAATGTTCTATCTACCGGGCAGGTGACAGAAGATGATGTTAATCAGCTGTACATGATATGGAAGCCTGCTTGCCAAGGATGTCGTGTCAACACTAAAGATAATCCCAATTGCTTTTGTGGATTGATTCCACCGCCAAATGGTAGTCGCAAATCTGGGTTATGGCAGAAGACTTCCGAAGTTGTCAATGCTCTTGGTTCTGATCCTTCAGATGATTGCCGTGCATCCCGCGAGACACCTGCTGGCTTGACAAATCTGGGCGCGACATGCTATGCTAACAGTATTCTGCAATGCCTGTATATGAATAAGTCATTCAGGGAGGGTGTGTTCTCCATTGAACCGGACGTTTTGAAACAACAACCAGTTTTAGACCAACTAGCACGACTGTTTGCAAAGTTACATTTGTACGAAATGGCTTTTGTTGATTCTGCCCCATTCATCCAAACTCTGGAGCTAGATAATGGCGTTCAGCAGGACAGTCATGAGTTTTTGACCTTGCTCTTCTCTCTGCTTGAGCGATGTCTGAGTAGGTCTAGCGTGTTGAAAGCTAGAACAATTGTCCAAGATCTTTTTCGCGGAGGTGTATCACATGTCACTACGTAAGTCTAGACATAAATTTACAATACTGAAACTATCGCTATATACTGATACTTTTGATATTTTAGACCAATTACGTTAGCCCTTTCATGACTCCAGCCAGAATTTCTATTATTTACAAGTTTTGATATAGGTGACGGACTAATTTAGTCTTTGTGTCTTCTTTTTTTTCCTCATTAGACTAGATCATGAGCAGTGGATGGCACTCTTAATATTTTCTCATAATTTTCGGATACTAAGAATTAAAACTTCTGAATGGAGAAGGGATGAAACTGTAGTGACTTTCATTGTATTTGGAATTTTTGGCGCAATCACAATTGTATGAGAAAATTTTCCTCAAATTTAACATAAGTAACCTTATCTATCTTCTTTTAAAACTGAAATGGACATGTAACAAATTTCTGGTTTATTCATATGTGAAAGGCAGAGGGAGATCTCTGACTATTGCATGTGGTTTTTAGTGTGTTCTGGATCACCAACAAAGGGGATCAAATCATCCTTGTGATTGAACATTGAACTAAAGATAAAAGACGAACATAATCGTAATACATCATATCAAGAGCTCACACTTAAGAACAATATCTCCACTCTCTGTTGAAGCACATAGCCAATTTGTAGACTCTAATTTACCTTGTTGATTTAAAAAATAAAATGGTTCATTTGATTAATGCTACTTGTCCAACTAAGAGTTTTGCCCAAGAAATAACTTTGAACAGTGAGAAGATTTGATAAAGAAATATTTTATTAGAAAAGATCTGATAAGGTTAGCTACTCTGGTATCTAGTGACATAAGAAGTTTTTTTCATCTAGCAAGTTGTACAATGGAGAAGTTTGGCTATGAGCCTGACCTATCTTGTCAAAGATAGAAGAGAATAGCACCTTCATACAAAATTTCTAACTTTAAAATCTCCTAAATTTATGTGCTGCATCTTCTACTTCTTTAGGGTAGGCTTTTCAAATTTTTACTATTAACCAGTATAATGCATGGTCTCAATTACTTAGTAGCAGTAAGAAGCTTCTGGCTGGATCTTGTGTTTAGTTGAACTGATTGTGTAATTTGGAACTTATTCCCTGTCCAGTCCACCAATCTCTCCTAGGAGGTGCTAAGATAGTCATTGCCCTTTAATCAATTTTATCAAACAGATCTTGCTGTGGCTATATACTTGGCTATAAACAGGATTTCAATAATTGGATGGTCATTTTAAAACTTATTGACCGCCTGTGCATGGACACCAAAAAGTGTCTGGCCCCTTATTGAAAAAGAAAACGACCCTGCTAGCATGGGAAGAACTCTTTGTTGCATTTACATTGTGATGTCTCCATTGCCTTTCTTTCTAATGCAATACAAATGCTAACTGTATGTCAAATTCACCTTGAATGATGTACATCTCTTGTCAAGGGATTTGTCATCCTGTGGCTATATACTTGGCTGTAAACAGGATTTCAATAATTGGATGGTCATTTTAAAATTTATTGACTGCCTGTGCATGGACACCAACAAGTGTGTCTGGTCCCTTATTGAAAAAGAAAACGAGGAATGACTAGTACCCTTCTAACATGGGAAGAGGTTTTTGTTGCATTTACATTATGATGTCTCCGTTGCCTTCCTTTCTAATGCAATGCAAATGCTAACTGTATGTCAAATTCACCTTGAATGATGTACATCTCTTGTCAAGGGATTTGTCATCCTGGATTCTCTTGGTTGTATTCTTCTCGAAATCAGGTTTCGTTTGACCTTTTATATGACTACCACTTTTGTTATGTCGGTCTTTGTTTTACTTGTACATTTGCAGCAATATGTTAGTTTTAGTTCCTGGTGTTTAATTCTTACTATATGTTTTGTAGTTGTTGGAAGATTCTAAAGGTTAATTTATTGGTCTTTTGTGCGTAATTAATGTATAGGTGTTCTAAATGTGGAAATGAATCTGAAGCTTCGTCAAAAATTGAAGACTTCTATGAGCTGGAGTTGAATGTCAAGGGTTTGAAGAGTTTAGATGAGAGTTTGGATGACTATCTAAGCGTAGAGGAGCTTCAAGGGGATAATCAATATTATTGTGGTTCATGTGCCACCCGAGTTGATGCTACTCGTAGCATTAAATTGCGCTCTCTGCCTGCAGTTCTAAATTTCCAGCTCAAGCGCTGCATTTTCCTTCCAAATGTATGTATATGGTTTACAGTGTCTCACCGATATATGCTAGTTCTCTTTTAAGACTTCATAGAGAAGTTGCTACATGTGATTTTTAGTATTGGATGGTATACCATAATATTCTCTAAAGGTTGGTAATGGGGCTATCATTGCCCTGTGTGAACCTTTTGTTCTCTCTCCCGGGTACTGTGAGTTCGTTTGTCATGATGGGAAATTTCTTAAATTCCTTATCTCCATGTAGAGCTTTTTGCAGCATTTTATTCCACTGTATGTGCAGTGGACTCTCTTCTTCTAATTGGTCATAGTTCAATGTCTTAGGTGATGCAATGCATGCTTGATGACTTCCATGGAGTTTGAGATGTTGTTCTGTGGCAATATAAAATTTAGAGACTCTAGTGCCGCTTGATTAGAAATAACTTGTAAATGCTTTTACCCTTCCAAGCTCCCACAACAGAAGAGAAAGATCTATATGGATGATACCAATTAATAGAGAATATGTTTTAGTTATGTAAAACATTTATTTAAGGTCTTATGCTTTCTATGATTTTTTAAGCCCTATCTGAGATTTTTATGCCAATAGAAAATATAGAGGACTTCTCTGTTCAAAAAATAAAGAGATAATAAAATAAAAAAGTATAGAGGACTTGTATTACTCCCTCCGTTGACTTTTATTTGTCCAGTATTTCAAGAATATGTTTTCACTTTTACCCTTTACTTCAACATATCAAGAAAGACAATTATTTTGTTTCCTGTTTTACCCTGGGCATTATTCCTCAAATCATTTTACAATACCTAAAACTACACATTATTTAATAAGATTATTATGGTAAAATACTCATATTAATAGTTGTTTCTTAAGGGGCGTTCATGGTTCAAAGTGGATAAGTAAAAGTGAACAAAGGGAGTACTTCTTATTTTGTATAATGTTGTCCTGACATGAATTTTAATGGAGAAACATGGTCAGTAAGAATTCATATAGCCAACCAACATGTTAATTGTATTTGTAGTTGTTGTGCCTTTCCCAGCTCCCTAACTTTTCGTACATGTATTAAGTTTGAGTTGAATAGTGAAAAAGATTAGAATACTCCTTTATTAGTAAGAAACTGACTCTTGAAATGATTTTGCTTCATTGTCTATATTCCAGATGAGTTGATTTATTCATTTATTTGTTAGATGTTTTAATCTGTTTTGTGGGCGCTTCCTGATATGTACATTATTTCTTAGACTACAACGAGGAAGAAAATCACGTCTGCATTTTGTTTTCCTGAAGAGCTGAATATGACACGAAGGATATCAGAACATTTCCAATCAGAACTAATATATGACTTATCAGCTATACTGATCCACAAAGGTTCAGCTGCAAATAGTGGCCACTATGTAGCCCATATTAAAAATGAGAATACACAGCAGTGGTGGGAGTTCGATGACGAACATGTTTCAAATTTAGGGTGTCAGCCATTTGGTAAAGGTTCTTCACATTCTGCTGTCAAGCCTCATCAAAATGAGCAACTTGACCACTCTTCTTCTGATGTAATTATTGAGAATGAGAATGGGCCTGATGTTGGGGAGTGGCAAGCCTCAAATAGTGATGTCACTCAAGTGAAGACCTTCTCGTCTTGTGATGCTTATATGCTGATGTATGTCCTTAGACATCCAAAGAATGGTGATAAGATTTCAATTGACTCTAGTGGTGATAAAGGGGGAAACGAGGCTTCTACATGTTTGGAAGTTGATAGTCATCTTCCATCCCACCTCTGTGAGGAAGTAGAAATACTGAACAACTCATATGTTGACTCATGTGAGCAATACAAAATGAAGAAAGAGTCTGAGCTGAACTGCATCACGGAACGGAGGCAGGAGGTACGTTCAATCCTTTCTAAAGCTGCAGTCCAGTCACCTGAGAAATCTTACTTTTGGATATCTACGGACTGGCTGCGTCAATGGGCAGACAACATTGTGTCATCGTAAGTTTCAATCCCTATTAGCTTTTCCTTTTCTTTTTTTTTCGTCTCATAAGGTAAATCTTTATAAGGTAGTAGACAAATGAAAATATAATTTCTTTCTTCGTGGAACTTTTTCCTTCTAATTACGTGAATGCTATTGTCATTTGTCAGATAATTTTAGTTGTGGTTAGTTTTACACTGAGTAATGAATAGTTGAGGTATTAAGAGTAAAAATCTGCTGATTTTAGGTTGAAACCCCAGTTACACTAGTCACTATGAGCCCATCTGCAATGGTCTTGTTGGGTAGGTTTGCTTGATACTTGTGCTTGTATATTGTAGCTATGGGTGTTCATGTTTTGGGTTGTGTGGAGTTTTGATTAAAACCAAAACAAAACCAATTTAGTCAGTTTTTAAATTTCTTAAAGTCAAACCAAATAAAACAAAAGTCATTGGTTTGGTTGTGTTTTTGCTTTATGACCAGCTATGCTAAATTGATAATAACAAACACAAACATGAGCTAACTATTAAGTACTTTAATGAACATTAGAAACCCATAGTAGAGTCCACAACAAATCAGCTTCATGAGAGAGCAAGTTATTTTTATTTACAGTAACACTACTTTAGCAATACTGTTCTGAGTATATCACATATAATCCATTGTCCGTCCTAAAAGTTTGAATATAGAATTGCCCATGTTATCTGATCCTCTGTTCCTCCCACTCTTTCACTTCTGGTAGGAGTCGCAGGATAAAATGTAGGACTATTTTATCCCATTTTTGGTTGGAGGTATTAGGTAATCCTTGGATTATTTGTCCCACTGTTTTTGCCTCAGTGATGGGATTAGTTATCCCATATACATGGCTTAATAATTTATCCCATGATAACTTATACGGGATTAGTTATCCCGGGATAACTTGTTTTGCAACCAAACAACCCCTTGTTTCTATGTAAGTTCCACTTTACCAAACAATCAAAAAAAATAAAAGGCTTAGACATTTTAAAGTGTATCAATTTCTAGTTTATACTAAAGGCAACATACTGATGATAAGAACTAATGTAACATTTGAGATATGAAGACATAATACAACATTTATCTTATTTTTTGACAAGATAACGGACTCTATAAATCATCAGCACAAAGTCCTAGAAGCCAAAATTACATCATTGAATCTACATCCAAAACAGTAAAAACAATGGACTAACACTAAATCCCATCTCATCTTACAAGGATCCTAGGATGTCTACTATGGAAATTGGGTCATCTATATACTCTGAGTTGCACCAATAACAAAAACTTATAATGATAATTCATTTTTAACTTTTGCATAGCACTAATATTGCTTCAAGATATCTAGAGTTTCTCTTTCTAGATGGTCCACCATATACTGCTAGGGCAATTCTCCATTTCTCTTTGTCAGTGCTACCACTGCCCTCAAAATTCCAGCTAGTTAGTGCCTCCCGTATTCTTCCTAGCATAGTCCAACTTATGCCTCTATAGCTGGTAAATAGATTCCAAAGCTGGCTAACCAGTTTATAGTGAAGAAACAGATGGTTAATTGTCTCTGCATTATGCTCACAAAAGAACTGATGGTTAATCATCTCAGCATTATGCTCACAAAAGTAACATCTGGAGCACATATGTATGCCCCTCTTCTTTATATTATCCAAGTTAAAACTGCTCTTTCAGAACCAACCAAATGAAAATTGTACATTGTACAGAATTTTTACTTTCCAGATAAGCTTCCAAGATGAAAATCTGAACCAAGAACCCATTGGGATTCATGTCCTTATATAAAGCTTACAGTAAAAATACCCTTTGTGTCATTTTCATCATATGTCTTCTCCTTCCTGTAGCCTCTTGCTCTGTTTTAGAGTGCCATAAAAGTTGGGCAATCTTTCCATCTTCCAGTCTTGCATCAATCTTCCGTAGGTCAAGTTCCAACCTTGATTTCACCACACTTCATATAAAGTAGAATCCTGCTGCTGATTTAAAGTATAAATGTTTGGTAACAGTTGCTTAAGACTGCCATTCCCTATCCTATTATCTTTCGAGAAATAGATGCTGTGATCTTTCACATTAAAACTAGTTCTTTCAAAGAATACATGCCACAGGTTCTTGATTGATCTCCATAAACTTGTACCATATTTGGTGTTTACTTCTTTTGTCTTCTTGAACCCTTCCTTTTTCATACTTAGCTTGACTCACAGTGCCCCATAAAGAATGCTCTTCGTTAGGTAGTCCAAAGCCATTTTGTTGGGAGACTTCTATTCTGATTTCTCTGATTGCTAATACCCAGCTCCCATCCTTCTTATCAAGAATTAGTGTGTCCCATTTGACTAAATGATAGCCTTTTTCCTCCTTGCTTCCTTGCCATAAAAAATTCCTCCTAAGAGCATCAGTTCTTTCCTCCACATTTGCAGGGAGAGGAAATAATGGCGTCACATAGATAGGTAAAGAATCTAATGTAAAGTTGATCAGGACCAATTTGTCATCCCGAGACAAGTAACAAGATTTGCCTCTAGTCAATCTTTTCTTGCATCTTTCCACAACTCTTGATTTACTTTTTTTTTTTGTTTTGCACTCAGAGACTGTTAGCACCCTTTTAACGGACGAATAATTTATGCATGGAAAATTTTAATCAGAAAGTAGATTACCTTAGCAGCTGTTAATTATGTTTACTTCTTTACTCTATAGCAGTTATAAACAGTAAGCGCAAATTTATTTTTTTGTAGACATAATTAGTAGTAAGGAGGTTATTCCTCCATTTTCGCATTTTAGTAGTAGTAGGAAGTTATTTCCTTCTTATTAGGTGGGTGATTAATCCACAAATGTCATATTTAAAATTATTTGAATTAAATGGAAAGACAAACAAATTCTTTTATATAGTTCTTGAGTACTTCAACTTGAGATATTGCAGGTTCTCTCTCAAAGAACCAATACTAGAGATCATAGGAAGACAACATCTAATTTCATATTGCAGTGGCTCATAACTAAATCCATATTAGGGGACCATAACAACTTGGTATCGGAGCCGGTAGTTATGGGAGATCTAATTTAGCAACAATTGGTTCAATTGTTGACTTTGTTCCAAGAAGAACTTGCAACTAATTTAACAAGGCAGGAAGACATAAATGCTTGTTTGGATGTGTTAGAGTAGGAATAGGAAAAAGAATAATATCTACAATCCTACTAAGAATATTAAGAGTATGACTAGGAATAACAATAGTATATAGAATCCTACTTGGAAAAGGATAATATTATAGTATCCTAGTTGGAAAAAGAGTATAATATAGTATCTATAAATAGGGTCTCAATGTAATAATGTAGATGCAACAATTCAATAATACTCTTCTCTAATATTTCTCACATAGTATCAGAGCTTCTACGGTCTTGGTAGAAAATCAAAGATCTTCCGCGGCCGACGGGCAGCTATGACCCATATATGCTGCCTATTTGGCCAATGGTTATGTTAACAAAAGTAGGGTCAATGATATACGTATGATTTTCATATTCAAGGGAAGAAAACTTAGTCAAATAGGTTACTGTTGGTGACTTTCTAGGGTGGTTTTGCGACAGTATCTAAATAGAGTACCTGAAACATCAAAAATATTTTTATGTTTATTCCTGACTTTGGTATCACCAACACTATGTAACAATGTACATATTGCTGTTCACCACATGACAAGTTATGTTTTATTATTTGTTGCTCTGCCTAATAATCTGTTTACTATAATTCCTAGTTTAACTAGTTCATGAACCAAACAATCTCTCGAGATAAAGACCTATTTTGTAGTCATTGATAGTTTTTGTTGTATTACAGAATCATTGATAACACTTCCATACAATGCACACATGGGAAAGTGCCAGTTTCAAAGGTTGGCTCTATGAAGCGGCTATCTTGTGAAGCTTGGACCATGTTATTCTCCAAGGTATTATTTTATGAAGTTAGAGATCTTTACTGTTTTGCTTAAGCATTTTGAGTTTTTTGTGATAATGTCAACAACCATTACTCTGCAACTTATGATTGCTTTACAGGAGTTTGAATATTAGTGATGCTTTATGATTTCCATGATATTCTCCTTTACTAGCTTTCAGTTCTGTTTGTTCCTGATATTGATCTGATGCTTGCAAATCCAGTATGGTGGAGGACCAACGCTGGCCAAGGATGATTACTGCATTGACTGCCTCTTTGAAGTGGCTCAGTCAATGGCCTGTGCAGATAACTACCGGGATCGAAGAATATTAATGAAAGAGCTTGCCGAAGCAGCCCTTGCGGGTGATTGTCAGGATGAGAAATTGTACTACATATCAAAGCCATGGTACATCTACGTAATGTATTCCTTGTTTGAAACTTTTATAGATGTGGCTAATGTGGGAATATCTGTCACCATCTTAGTGCTGCAGAACAACAACAACATTACCCTAATACCTCAAAGGCTCCCGTCCATTGCGGGGTAAGGGGGGGTCGGATGTACGCAGCCTGACCCCTATTTTTAAAAACATAGCGCGACTGTTTCCGGATCTTAGTGCTGCAGAAGTTATAATAAAAGTGTTGTTAATTGTACCTGTGGAAAAAGAGTATATCTTCATTATCTCTGTTGATGCTATAAAACTGTAACACATAGTCTAGCGTAAACTGCATCCTCTAGTTACTTCCTATAAGAAATGGTACAAAATGATTGGAAATAAACTTTCTTAAGAAAATTCTGGCAGCACATGGCAGGTTATGTCTGACTTACGTTTACAGGGACATTTATCTTAATTTTCACACGTGTTATTACTAAATGTTAATACTCATAGCTTGTCATAACTTCTTTAATTTTCTACGTTATTCCATTTGGTTGAGCTAGCATTTACCGTGTTAATCTAAATTTCAAGAAGACCAACAATTTGCTAATGAAAATAAGTTTGAATATGTGTGATATTGAAGCTATGCATGCAATTTGTCAGTTGCATCATCTTGTGTTTCCTATGTTCTCAACTCTTTTTCTTGAAACTGGTAACATGTTCTCAACTCATCTTAATGTCTGTTTAAAAAATACCTATTGACATTCACATGCAGTGCTGGCTGAAGGGTGAAGCAGCCAAAGTTGCAACTTTAGGCCCCAAATTTTCCTAATATGTTTATATACTAAAGTGGAGTTTTATACATTGTTCGTAAAAATAAATTTCTTAATAGTATTAGGTTATCTAACCTATATATATAGGTAAGCCTCCTTAAAATGTTAGATTTGAAATCTTGAAAATAAGTTATATGGGAGACTTCTGCCCCATATTGCTTTAGCTCGAGAAAAGCTCTCAGGCACAAAAACCAAGATAGTTCTCTCTCCTACCTCCTAGGAGGGTAGAATCAACCCTTCCAGTGGCCTCAGCACTGGAAAACTTTCCTTTCGTCACTTTGGTTATCACCTTTGCATGTTAACTAACAAACTCATTTTTCTCTCTTTCAATCTCCACTATGGAAAATGCCAGTCTTTTTTTACGACGCGATTTAAATATTTTGACATCTCGAGAAGCTCCTCTGGAGGAGAAAGCTGGTACGACTGGATTGAACGTGGAAGAAAGAGGATGAGCATGTCAGGTTTTAGTTAGAGTACAATGGAATGGCTGTGTTGGATTCTCAAAGAAGCCTCGAAGATCAAAGGCAACGTTGTCCGTAGATGGAAACGACAGGAACCATCTACACAACTGTTTTGTGCAAGAAACATCAACAGTAGGGGGAGATATATAAGTATAATTTAGTGTAAAAGGCAGAAATAGAGCAGTATTAATTGTCCCAGAAACAACATCCAATGTAGGTTGGTGGGATGTAGCTAATAAAATAGAGAGGTTCATTTATGGCGAAGCCACAAGGGTAACCAACGGACCTGCCACTCTGATCGATAAGGAGACCTTTTATGTTGATACAGTTCAGAAAAGTAAATGGACTGCCAGAGGGATTGCGGCCACAAAACAAGAGGGAGAACATAATACGAATTGAGGGTGAATCCAAGAATTCTATTAATGAACCTTTGACCAGGGAGCCTCCATGGTCCGGAGTAACCAAAGGATCTTAAGCTCCGACTCTTTTGGAGATTTGTAGATGGGCTTACTCAAACTAGAACCAATCCTATGGTCTGAACATCTATGACTTGGGTAAAATTGTTTCCTCTTTGAGTCTGCCTCTATGGAAGTGGTAGAACATGTTCTCAGAGGTAGCTGGTCATGGAAGAAACAGAGTTTGCAACTCCTGTCGTGGACACCAACTGTAGGTGCTATTCCATCTAAGTAGCCATCAAGTAGACATGGGTCAGTCTGGTAGGGTTACCTCTCCATCTGTGGTCAGATAAAGTTTTTAATGCAGTGGGGGAATTTTGTGGAGGGTGGATTAAGACGGAGGAGGAAACAGAACTCTGCAATCACTTAAAATGGGCGAGAATTCTAGTGAAGGGTTGGGGAAATAGCATCCTAAAGGAAGTGAGAATTAAAAATGAAGGAATTAGGTACATCATCCAAATATGGAATGAGGCACCGGTGAGATTTTACGTCAGAGAAGAGAAGGAGATTGTCAGAACTGGTGCAGTTGGCAAATCTTTGAACCAATGGATATACTGAGGTCTGATACATGTTTATCCAAATAAGAGACAATTGTACAATCAAAGGAACACATGGGGGGTTCAAATATTTTTGAAAAATTAACCCTAACACGTGACTTGGCATGTGACTTTCCACTTAAAATCCAAACAAAGAGCAAAGAAGGATTGGGCTTGGACCCGTTTGCCTAGGTCAGCAGAAATTCCACTAGAGTTTGCCCTAATATACAAATACTCCAGACCCACTCCAAACTGAGATAGAAGCTAATAAACTATTGTCAATGGTGGCAGAAGGTGAGTTAGTGGTCAGTCCTGAAACCATGGATGAAACAAGCAATGGTCTTGTGTTTGCCAAATTGCAAGATGACGCTATGTCTTATCATTCAGTTGGACAACAAGGAGAGCTTGGTTGCACATGCGGAGGAGAACTTTTAGATGGAAGAGAAGGAGGGGGGATGACATAGTAGAGGATATTTTACCTCTCAACTCAACAGTGGAAGAAGGTCCAACAGAGTCAGAAAATGATCCCCATGTGGGTCCAACAGAACATAATTAAGCTAAGTAAGGAATGTGGAGTCCATTTTCAAGGCTGTGAGGAGATGGCTTTGAATTTGGTAATGAAAATTGATGGCAAAAGACCAGTAACAGAAGAAGCATCAAATGCAATAGTGCCAATGACTCCGACGGAAAAGATTCCAAAGGAGTTTAAAATCCTGAACCAAGCAACAACTATATTAGCTTTGGGACAAGAAGCAATGACGGTTTCGTGAACAATCTCAATGAAGGTTAACATAGTGTCATGGAATGCTAGAGGCCTCAATGATCCTGGGAAGACGCTGTTGATCAAGAACATGTTACACAAATGGAGGCAGATGTTTACTGTTTTTAGGAATCCAAATTAAGAGGTGATATAAGGGAGATAATTAAAGAACTTTGGGGCAATAGAAGGGTGAAGTTCGCACAGTTGGAATCTAGAAGCACCAAAGTGGGGAATGGGGATTATCATTTTATGGGACAGTAGCATATGGGAGGGAGAAGTTGGTGAGATTGGGACTTACTGTATTACTGGAAGATTTAGGGGAAAAACACAGGATTTTAGCTGGCACCTCTTAGGTGTGTATGCTCCAACTAATAGAGAGGAAAGAGAAGAGGTCTGGTGGGAGTTGGGAGCAGTCAGGAGCCTATTCAATGGCCCTTGGTGATTGCTGGGGATTTCAATGTTGTGAGGTTCCCTTCTGAGAATAAAAATTGCAACCGAATTACCAAAGCTATGGAGGATTTTTCAGATTTCATTGAGGATATGGAGTTGGAAAACCCACCACTTACAGGTGGCAGTTTTACTTAGAGAAAAGGAGATAATCATGCCGCATCAGCAAGATTTTTCCTATTTTCGGAAGAATTGGGAGACATCATTCGAGAAAATCAAACTACTATTATGCCTAGAGTTACTTTAGACCATAGCCCCTTGCTACTAGAATGTGGAAACTGGGAGAAGTCACAGTCTTATTTTAAATTCAAAAATTGGTGGCTGCAAATTGAAAATTTTGTAGGGACTTAAGGGGTGGTAGGACTTTGAAATTTTTGTAGGTAGACTAGACTACATTCTAGCTTGTAAGTTGAAGGCTCTCAAAGTGAAGCTGAAAGAATGGAGCAAAACTGTACAAGGTAATTTTGGTTTACATAAATAAAACATCTTGAATCAGCTTTATGATTTAGATGTGATCCAGGAACAAAGGTGTCTGTCTGTACTCTGAAGATGAGTCATATCTGAGGGTTGTTCTGACAGTAGAGTTTGAAGAAGTTGCAAAGAAAGAGGAAATAGCATGGAGGCAAAGATCTAGGCTGTGTGGCTGAAAGAGGGTGACAGAAACACAGTTTTTCCATGGAACAACAAACAGTCGGAAGAGATACAACAACATTGATAGTCTTCTGATCAATCGAACTAATGCCACTGACTCACAGACAATCAGGTAAGAGATCATAGGTTTTCTATCAAAGCCTCCACCTAGAGAACGAAACTGGAGATCTCAATTCAGTCGCAGAGAACAAGCTACGCTCAATATAGAAGACGACCTCCTCCTTCAAAGTCAATTTGAAGAACAGGAAATCAAAGAATGTGTATTTAATTGTGCAGGAGACAAGGCGTCTAGATTGTTTTACCATGGCTTTTTTCATATAACGTTGGGAGGTGCTGAAGGCAGAAGTGATAGCAACCATCCAGAACTTCTATAGTTAAGGATACTTTGAAAACAGCTTCCATGCTACATTTATAGCTTTGATCCCGAAAAAGATGGGTGCATCAAAGTTGAAGGATTTCAGGCCCATCAATGAGTCCACTTTGTTTTTATTCTCTTTTACTTTTCTCTCCGAATAACATGTAATTTCTCTTTTAATCTTTAATATTTCCTTGACCTTTTTTCTAATCACAGATACAATTCCATAAAAATAAGTGTGTCCAAAGTGAATTGCTAACTCTCTTTTTTATTTTTTATAAAATTATCAAGCATTACATCAAGCATATTGAAGCAGCAAAAAGCATATTGAAGCAGCAAAAAGCATATTGAAGCAGCAAAAAGTGATTGATTTAACTAGACAAATAGACTTGAAATGAAATTATATACATGAAGCCTCTCATTGAAATTTTGCTTAAGGTCACCATTTCTTTTAACCGCCCTTGCTCATATGGTTCCTCTGTAGGTTGCAGCAGTGGCTCCGAAGGAAAAATGTAGACTCTCCTTGCGAGGCTGATGCTGGACCAACAGCTTCAATAAGGTGTCCTCATGGAGAGCTGATGCCTGAACAAGCTTCTGGTGCTAGACGTGTGCTGATACCCGATAGACTTTGGAATTTTATTCGTGAGATAGCAATGACAGTAAAACCTGATGATTCTGTGGGTTGTTCAACTTTTTTTTCAGACTCTGAACCCTGTACTCAATGCAGCATTCAACTGACTGAAGTTGCATGCATTGAAGATACTCTAAGGTCCCATATCAACTTATTAAAGTAATGAAGTTAGAATTACCTAGTTGCTTACAGTATTTATATGATACAGGGAGTTTAAGCTCAAGCAACGGCAAAGTCATGAGAAGTTAGCAATGGGTAAAGGCATTCCAATTCTTCCTGGTATCAGATACTACTTGTTACCATCTTCGTGGTTGTCTAAATGGAGAAGCTACTCTAATGTAAGTGGCAAAAGTGCTCCTTCTGCTGAACCTGAAACTTTGGATGATGTCATTGGTTTTCTGATGTGTGAAAAGGTATATTTTTCAATTGTATATTCCATCTAGAGGCACTCAACACATGATTTATTCATTTAGCTACCTTCTACCTACAGGAAGTTTCCGCTTATTGCATGTGATGATTCCTTGTGTTTTAAATCGATAAACTGACCACTTTCTATGCTCCTAGAAGTATGCAATGCATATAAAATGCCTATAAGTTCTTCTGAGATAATTCTCTTTAGTTTATTAGAATCTTGTTTTAGGGAAATGTAAAGGAATAACCTTTTCTGATTTTGTGCTAAGCCGGTTCTTGTGACAGCATTCAAAACTTCTTGAAAGGCCTCCTGATCTGGCTTGCAAACGTGGAAGTATTCTCCAGAAGTCACCTGCTGTAAGTATATACTATATTTTCAAATTACTGTTTCTCTTAAACTAACTTAAACGTGATAGTGTTTCTCTAGCTTGGGCTTTGCTCATGTCAAAGTCAATTAGAGTAGCTTATTAACATAATATTTGCATATAGAAATTATAATATCATTATGGCATATTAAGTCATGCCTGATTTTATTTATCTCCGAACACCATTAAGCTGGTGCATAGTCTTGTTTCCTCCTTTTTCTTTATGTTTATGTTCTTCCACTTGTGGGCTGTGGCGTTGATTCTTAATTCCTTTTTGCTGAATACATCATTTCTGGCTATGAATTTCAGACAGATACATTGACAATTATCACCGACAATGATTGGAAGTCATTTTGTGAAGACTGGGGTGGTACGGAGGCAAAAGGAATTAAAGCTGAAATTGATTGCTTGGCAAATGATTTCCTTGGATCTAGTGAAGATATGGCAATTTCTGAGGAGCATATGAATTTGAATGAAGAATCATATGTTGGGCCTGAGTCTAGAAGATTCATCATTAAGATTTCACCAGAGGTAAATTCATTTATTCCTTTTTCTTTCATTAAACCTTGACATAATTAATTGAGCTATATTGATCTATATTTTAAATTTAGGTTAAAGTTCTCAGGTATGCTTCTTAATATCTGCTAGTTATTGCTTTGAAAAGAAGTGTCATGTTCTGCCTTCAGGCCTTTGGTCTAGTGATAAGAGCGCAACACGTGATAGGTGAATTAGGCGCATGTCATGAGTTCAAAACCCTGCCACAACCAAAAGCCTGATATTTAAGTGGAGACGGGTAGAGGGGCAGGTCTATTGTCGAATTATTTTCCAACCGTGCACCACTAGCCCTCAGAGATTCTTGGTTATCAAAAATAAAAATAAAAATTCTGTGCTGTATTTAGTTTTAAAAAAATAAAAATAAATATTATGTGCTGTATTTGTTATAAGCTGGAGATTAATGCAAATGTAACTAGGTCTAGAGTATCTCTTACCGTGACTTATCCTTATGTTGGGGAGCTACCAGAATAAGATGTCTAGTGGCAGCTATTGAATCAGTTTAACATCTCAGGATATCCTGGGCTTTATGGATGGGTTTACAATAAAATTGAAATGTAATGCTATGCAAATGGTTTAATGGAACACCTTAGATTATGATAATTCCAGAGCTGAGTATGGACTTTCTTATCACAGATGAAAGTGGGTCATGTACCTAGGATTTAAAGGGCTTTTTCATTCTTGACAAGATCCAATGAACTAGAATACCAAATATTATAGGTTGTCTTTATGTTGGAGGAATCATGTTGCATGGTCTTTTCCTGTAAATTGAAAAGTAATGGGATCTTCCAGGATTGACGCTATGTTTGTCTAAAATGTTGAATCCAATGCAAGCTCTTTGCATGATACTCGAACATCCGTGGAGCATGCTGACATCAGCAGGAAAAAATAATGAGTTCCATTTGGGAGTTATTCTGTGCATCTACTGAAAGCTCAGAAGATGCTTTTTGTGTTTCTATTGAATATGGATGAGAAATCCTACGTTCCATACTTTCCAGGTTTGTGAGGAGTGCATTACTGAAAGGGAAAGCTGTGAATTAATGAGGAAACTCAACTATTCCAATGAGGATATATGTGTCTGCTTCATTCGCGGCAAGGAGCCTCCAAAATCAATTCTAAACGCATCATCGAACATCCTGGAACCAAATCGACGGACCTCAAAGCGTTCCAGGAAGACAGCATTTGGAAACTCGGTGAACTTGAATGTTTCTGGGTCCACATCTGTCTACCAGCTGAAGATGATGATATGGGAAGCTTTTGGGGTATGACCACTTTTGCTTTTTGAATATATTGCATTCTTAAATTTATTTGCTTTGGCTGTCTTGTTTATGATGCGAACCTTTTTTTGCTGAATACTAGTTTTGTAGGTCTGGATTTTAAAATCTGTAAGTTTTTCAGATGGGCAATGTCTTGTATAGGGAATAGTGGTTTAAAATATTATTGTTTGATTGTTTGTAGTCTGGCAGTCCATCAATCACAACACTTCTTTATCCATGCTTTGAGCCGGCTATTCTTTTACATTGGTGGAGTCGGTATAAGAAAATACTAGCATGAAGAAAGTTATAATATGGTTATCTTTAACGAACACCTTGTCGATGCTGTAGAAAATTCACAGCTATATAAATTTTAAACCAGTTTGAGAAAAGTGTCGTAAACTGATCTGGAGAGGAAAACTCAGGTGCCTAGGCCTAATTGCATCCTGTTAACCTTCATGACTAAATTTCTGATCCCAGGCATATGAAATGACAAAAGGTCATATTTACAAGAGTACATGGGTGTTGATTATTTATGTCTTTAGATGGATTATTTTTTCTGGTTTCTGCATTATTTCTTTCTTGATTTTAGGTTCTTGGTTCTTGTGTAACATTGTGATAGTAGTGTCTGTATATGTAATTCTGCTTTATACATGTGACAAATCAACAGGCCCTTGTGGTCCATCCCTTCCCTGGACCCCGCACATAGCGGGAGCTTCAGTGCACCAGGCTGCCCTTTTTTACATGTGACATATCTTCTCATATTTGGAAATTCTTATAGTTGTGTTCGTTTGTAGAATTATTTGCTTAAAATACAACCATATGATCTAGTGATGATCGTTTCTGCTTGCACTTTTGCGCTTTGGTGGTGATGGCAGTTTACTCACCTCACAAAAAAAATATAGTTGTTGGCTCCTGTCTGTCTCTATGGACTTCTCCCTTCTGATCTGTAAACAAACTTATCTCTTTTTAATTTACAGATAGTCAAGGAAAATCAGGTACTTCACAAAGGTTCTCTGGTAATTGATGGCGAATCTGCTTTTCTTGCTGATCTGAATATATTCCCTGGAGATGTATTATGGGTGACAGATTCTGAGATTCATGAGCATCGTGATATTGCAGGTAATACTGCAATTGCAAATGGAATGTGCTAATTTTCTAGATGGACTTCAAAAATCTTGTATCTTAAATATGACATTCTTTACCAATTCTTTAAAAAAAAGGGTAATTCCGGTGCACTAAGCTCCTGCTATGCTCAAGGTCCGGGAAGCTTTAGTGCACCGGGCTTGCATATCTTAAATATGACATTCTTTACCAATTCTTACATTTCTCCATACAATCTTCTCCTTATTCATTTCTAAAGATTGCAATTCTGTCATGTAATCTCCATTTAATATCAACCAGCATACATTTTGGGGGAAAAATTTATGTCTCTGATAATATGATATTACACATGAATTTCATGTTATGTAGGAGTATGTAGTATTCTCGCAATTTTATTAGATCTGTTGTGCATAGATTGTAGCATTGTATTGTATTATCATTTACAGTGTCAAGGTCTGATAATTAGCATTAACAAGCGATAACACAACATTTTGCATATAGAAGAGTGTGTTACATCATATGATATATCTGCATTATTGCAGTATGACGAATCAGATTAATGTATAACATCCACTGGTTTGGCATTTTTATTAAACCAGTCCACATGATAACCTCTGGTTTATGCCTTTCTGGTAACATCAGTGATCAGCCAATATCCCATGTCCCCCCGAGTTTTTTCCCCGACTAAGTTAAATTGTTTGCTGAAGTAGGAACTAGAAAGATTTGCACTTAATCAATTAAATTTATTTATTTTCTTTTCAGATGAGCTTTCTGGCCAGAAAATGGAGGCACGAAAAACTGAAGAAGGTTTTCGTGGAACACTTCTGTCCTCAAGTCTCTCATCCCAGTTTGTCTCTGAAGCATCTGCATGCCTAAATTAATGAGGATGTACTTGTAAAGTGTAGCTGTCCTTTATATTTGATTATGGAAGATTAAAGCTAAACCTTCAACCTGCTTAACTGAGGTAATTTTCTGTATATTCTGCTTAATTTTGATATTTTTTGCTTCATCTGTTGTGTCTTCCTTATTTTTCTTGTTTATTAAGTTGTGTAGGGATTTGTTGGATAGCCTTGAGTTAATGAAATCAAATTCTTTGATTATATACTAGAGATGATTTATGCCTCAAAGACTTCCATGATCCAGCAGGGCCGTTGTGTCATGTATAACTTGTTTGTATAGTACTTTGTATTTTGTGCTATGCTACAGTACTCCCTGTTTAAAAGACACTACAACTAGTTCATAAATTTTAAAGATAACAACAGAAGTTGAGCCTGCCACATGGCCTCTTCATGCTGAAATATGAACTTTTTGTCAGTGCGAGGTCAAATTAATTAAGTGATTTGGTTGTCCCTTTGAGATGCCAACATGATTCATCGTCATATCAAGGTATTGCCTGATCATTCTTTTGTAATCTCCTTTTAGGTTTACTAGTGAGTTTTTCAGTGTTAAATTGATGTATTCCTTGATTCAGTTATTTATAGATTGTTTTGAGTTCCAGTCATACTACAGTCAGAACAGACTAGTCACGATAGCAAAATAACTTTCGCCAGGTCCTGACTATTTTGTGTGAACCCTGGGTTCATTAGCTTTAGAACTTGGCTAATAATGAATTGTCACACAGAAGCAACCAATCTTTCAGATCTGCTGATTTTTGCTGCCAATGGAGTTAAAAAGAATTATCTCGTGTTCTCATGTGGACATGCTTCTAGAGAGAACATTGTTGTTTTTAATCATGGTACTTCACTAATCTTCTGATTACTTCACTTTATTGTGTTTCAGGTAACCAGATTGGCTCACTTTAAGAGTATGTCCTATTTTTGTACAAGCTTTTGTGTTATTAGCTCCTTCGCAAATTCTGCTGGCAGATTTGGTGAAGGATCTTCTAGTGCAAGTTACTGTGTAGAGATTAGTATGATTTTGATTTCAGCTTTAAGCCCCCATTTGGTGCTCAATCTGTTGTTGATGTATTCTTCCTTGAATCTTCTTGGCTGCTCTGAGTCAGGCAAGTTGTAGTTTCGAAAGGCCAGGTCTGGTTCATAGTCCTAGTTTTTGGACAGTTTTGTGCATTGTTGAACCTTATTCCTTTGCCTTGTAAATAGTTGAAGATTAAAGAGGCAGTCAATTGTACATGTCATACATGTGTGGAAGTTATATCTTATCTACTTCATGGTTTACACGAGCTTTAATTAGTATTTGATAGCCAAAACTCCAACTATCTCCAACTATCCCTTCTCCTCTCCCGCACATGTAAACAGAAAAGAAAAAGAGAGAACTAAGTTTATGTCCCTTTGAAATAAAATATTTACATCCATTTATTTCTTTATATTTATGCCTCTTACTATTAAATTTTTTATGCTGATATCATTGCTCACTTTATATACCAATAGGATATATATGTTTTGATATGGTATTATAGAGGGTTAAACTCAGTTTAATATGACATCGATTTGATATCAACATATTAATAAAGTATTATAAAGAATATATTTTTACTAATTTAAAATTTAATAGATAAGTTTGTGATTTTAATAATTTTTTAATTTATTTTATTTATTAAAACAGAGCTCAAACTTATATAATATTGATATGGTATTAGTATATTGGTAGGGGTTATAAGAATATATTTTCTATTGAATCACAAAGCAAGACTATGTGATCTTACTACCACGAGTAGTAATTGCTAGACATTGTCCTTCATGTTTTGGGTTTTGATATGTATTGCTAGCCAGTGTACCTCTTTGACGCTGGTTGAGTTGAGTTGATACTTGATCAAAGTGTTGCTTCGGTTGTTTGATAGCAATAGAATGAGACTCGATTTTTTAATTTATGCTGGAGATGTCAGACTTCATCCCCCCTCAAGGTCTCATCTTGTGTGTCAGCCTTCTTCAATAGTCGGTCAAACATCTCTTCAACCCTGGAACTACTAGCATCGATATCACGATTGTGTGGTGGCATGTAAGGATCATTTCTGCAGCCGTTTATGTGACCCCAATCAATATCTCTATCCTAGCCCTTACTCCTGTCGTAGTAATCTCTACGGTTGTCTCTGAAAATGCCATCTCTGTTATAGTTTCAACCTTGGTTTCCTTGACCTTAGCGTCAATAGTCTTGGTTGGACCCTTAGGCGTTGGTCCGAAAACCCTTGTTTGATCAACAATGAAGCAAGTGTCCTCCTCATGGTAAAGCTCCTCGTACATGGGTGCTCGCAAAGGGTGATGAACAATTGCATTAACTTATTTCTAATTCTGCTTCATTATCACCTCCATGTTGGAACTAATCCAAGCAAGCGCTTGCATTATCTTCTCATTTATTTTAGCTTGCTCCAAATTAATATTGACAGCACATGAGCTCTTGGTAGAGGACCTGTCTCTCGGCTCTCATGCACGATTCATCTTGACCACCTTTTCCAGCTTTTCAGCAAACCTTGCAAATGGTTGATCTAAAAATATGTCCCTCATGATGGTATCAACACATGCTTGGCTATTCTCGTCCAGGGCATGGTCGACGATCTCCACCAAAGCATCATCAACAATTTTGTGGTTAGGGACACTTCTCAGACACTTTGTGAATCGTTCCCAGGTAGTACTGATCAAGTCACCAGGAAGATGCTCAAAGTTGTTGATCTGATCCTTCGACTTGAGTTTCTTCAATCAGTGAAAAATACTCTCCAAAAAGGCCTTATGCAACTCAGCCCAACTGGTGATTGAACTCTGCAGGAGCTCGGATAACCATAGGGCTGCATTGCCTGTCAGAGATAATAGGAAGACACGAAGCCCAACAACAGTCGTAGATAGATTCTGTGTTCCCATTACACTCTTACAGACAAACACAACTTTGTGTAGATGACTATGCGGATCCTCTGATAGTAGGCCTACGAGCAACCCACGATTCTACTGCATCTGAAGCAACCCACTTGAAAAACACGAATTTTGTGTCATCTAGTAGTGGCGGTAACACAATCACATCTATAACCATAAGATTTAGCCGATATTGGTTCCACTAATAAGCTTGGGCATTGAAGTCCTGTGGTTGTGGATCAATGTCCTCAAGTAGAGGTGGGTTGTTGTCATTCTCATTCTCATTCTGGTTCTGATTTAGAGCTGCATTCATCGTGTTGTTTGGGTTTATTTGGGTCATCCTTCTTAATCTTCTCTGCATGTCTGGGTCAAACGGAGTCAAGGGAATGCCTTAACTTCGTGTGCTGGTCTTACACTACACCTGTACCCTGAAATAGACCAAAAATAACAAAAATGTAAAATGAGAAAAATAAGGATTGGCTATTTTTTGGCTTTGAGTTATGATGGAATAAAGCAAAATGGCTTTTTAAACTGTCTGCGCTTCTTTCAATTGTGAAGTAGCAGTTAATCAATGCA
>JAOTQJ010000072.1:14848126-14858410 GCA_025642045.1 Solanum sejunctum
ATGTTAGTACATGGAATGTATAAGTATGTAAAATCGCTTAATAAAATAGATATAGGTAGAATACTATAGAAATAACATCAACTCAGAAGATACTCAGTCAAAATGTCAAATGTCTATCTAAAGAAAGAAAAAAGAGTAGAAAAATGACCCATCAATACTAATCAAACCTCATCAATCAATTCAACTTAACTCAGAGTACTATCAGTATGAGACCTATCTAGGAGTTTGAGTTTCTCTTATATCATAATAATCACTTGTGAGCCAGTGATTGTACAACAATATCTTTGATGTTGCCATAGCTGTTCTGGGCTTGCCAGGCAAAGAACGAATCGAATCTACTAGGGACCTAGCCTCGACAAGTCCTCTATTGTTTTCAGGGATTTTAACTCAAGAGGTAACCTCAATGTAAAGGTTTTGTCCTCACCTATGCTAGGCAATATAGTTAATGAGTGCGAGTTGGATTTACTCTTATTTTGGTGCTCGATACTCTCCCAAGGCTCAATGCTCATAAGACTCCTCATCTTAATCAATCATCTCAATTAGTCTCATGGAGGCTCTTATCATCTCAATTAGTCTCATAGAAACTCTTATAATCTCATTAACTCAACTCAATTAAGCCTTTCGGACTAATATATCAATCATTTTTTCAACTCGGTTCTTATTAAATAGCTCAAAAACTCATATCAATCATTATGAGAAAGTCAAATAGACAACTTTTAGAACTCAATTATGCATATTCATGGGATCATCACGCTCTATTAACTCAACATCATACTCACATCACAATTACAATCAACATACTCAAGCCAAGGCTCTAGACTCCATCCCTAGGTTCATTCATGCATGCTTTTACAAAATATCATATATAATTTATGCAATCACTCATGAAAAGTATTCAATTCGGGAAATCAAGTTTATGATGATCATCAACACATGAAAATACATGTAATATATATATATATATACTCGCAACTCCTCTATTACCATTAATGAGGCACATGGAAAGGCAATTCTATGCTTTAGTTTTGCCTTACATACTTTATATGAAGCTTTAGCAATCTACCTCGTAAGAACACTTCTCAATCTCTCACTCTTCTTCCCTTCTCTTTAGGCCTAGTCTTTGTTAGAACTTAGAAAAGGACTTAGAAATAGGGATTAAAACCCTTGTTATGCTCAAAATGACCCATTTAGATCGTGTTTTAAGTTTTGGAGGGGTTGGGAAAGGTCTAGAATACCCCTCACAAAACTGAAAAGTTTGCCTCAGGTAAGCAGGTCCGCGAAGCAGACATGGTTAATTTTTCAGGTTCTTTGCTGAAAATTCTATGATCGAATTATCTAATCCTATAGAAAATATTAGGACCAAGTCTAAGTGTAACTCCATGGTAGGTGTGCATCGCACACCTGTCGCGCACTCTCACTGAAAATCATTTTCGCATCAAAAAATATAATTTTTGATCTGATTTCTCAAAAAATCAATCGAGACTAATTTTTCACTCAATTTTTCATGCTAGTCGCATTTTCGACATCGGAGCCATCGGAGTTTGGGAAGATACGTATGCGCACATCTTTCCCATAGGGGTATTTTGATAATTTTACTAGGTGTTACATCATTTCCCCTTTGGAATCATTCGTCCTTGAATAATGAGTAAAAGTGGACCTCAAGGCACAAATACAATCAAAACTCCTCTCAATGCTCACTCAATCAATCAAACTCTCAACTCCTCATCAATCTCAACAATCTCTACTCAGACTCAGCAAAATATACATTAACTTAGGAATAGACAAATCAATTTAAGTCAACGTTGATGATATAACATTCAACATTCTCATCATCAGGCATGAATAGATGCGAATATTTTGCTCTCAACTCTTCATTCGCTTCCTATGTGGCTTTCTAAACAAATTGATTTCTCCACAGGACCTTGACTGAGGCAATCTCTTTGGTTCTAAACTTGTGAACCCGAAGATCAAGGATTTAGACTAGAATCTCTTCATAGGATAAGCTATCCTTTACTATGATACTCTTAAAAGGGAACACCAAAAAGATCTCCCAAGCATTTCTTCAATATCGAGACGTAAACACTAGATGAATTACGTCTAGCTCAAAAGGCAACTCTAACTCATAAACAACCTTCCCAATCCTCTTCATAATTGATATGGGCTAATATAGTGAGGACTCAATTATCCATTCTTCGCAAATCTCATGACACCCTTTGTGGGTGACACTTTCAAGCACACTTAACCATTCACCTCGAACTCTAAGTCTCTTCTCCTCACATCTGTGTAAGATTTCTGGTGACTCTGTGTAGTCTTCAACCTTTCTTTAATGAGCTTTACCTTCTCCATCGATTGATGGACAAGGTTAGGTCCAATCAACTTGACCTCTCCAACCTCAAGTCACCTAATTGGTGATCTACATCTCCTCCCATAAAAAAAGTTTCATGTGGAGCCATCTGAATACACACATGATAACTATTTTTATATGCAAATTCTCAATAGTAAGTGGTCATCCCAATTTTCTTTTAAGTCAAGGACATAGGCTCTCAACATATCCTCTAATGTATGAATTGTATGTTCTACTTGGCCATCCATCTGATGATGAAAGGTGGTACTCAAATTAACTTTAGTACCCAATCCCTTCAAGAGGGATCTCCAAAATTAGGAGGTGAATCGAGCTCCTCTATCCGAGATGATGGACAAAGGAACTCCATGCAACCTCAAAATCTCATGGATATCAACTTGGCATACTCCTATATTGTGGTAGTTGTCTTAATTGCTAAAAAGTGAGCTGATTTGGTCATCCTATCCACAATCACCCATATCAAATCATATTGCTTTTGAAAGCTCAGTAGACCGGTGCTAAAGTCCATGTTGATCATCTCCCACTTCCATTCAGGAATCTCAAAGTTCTATTTTAATCCGCATGGCATTTGATTCTCAACTTTAACTTGTTGGCAATTTGGGCAGGTAAAAAAATTTAGCAATATCCCTCTTCATTCTGCTCCACCAATAGACTTTCCTCAAGTCGTGGTATATCTTGGTAGAGCCAAGATAAATGGAATATCTAGAGCTATAGGCTTTAGCTATAATTCAATCTCGGACGCTATTAACATATGGAATGCACAATCTACTCTGGTATCTCAACACTTCATCTACCACTTTAGAGAATACCATCGCCTTCTGTCTATGAACAACCTCTTTCAATTGAAGTATGACAGGATCTTGGTCTTACTTTTCTTTCAACTCTGCCACTAAGGATAAAGTAGACCCGTTCTAAATGTTGACTCCTCCCTCATCATTCTCTTCAAGCTAAGCTCCCAATCGAGTGAATTGGTGCACTTCTTCTGCTAACTCCTTTCTTTTTTCATATGGGTCGTGCTACCCATTGATAACCTGCTAAGAGCGTCAACAACAATGTTAGCTTTACCTGAGCGGTAGAGAATGCTCCTGTCATAATCTTTGAGCAACTCCAACCATCTTCTATTTGTAGGTTGAGCTTTTTCTGAGTGAAAACATACTGCAAGCTTTTGTGTTCAGTGAACACATCCGCATGCACTCCATATAAGTAGTGGCGCTAGATTTTAAGTGTAAACACCACCACTGCCAACTCAGGATCATGGGTCGGGTAGTTCCTCTCATGAAAGTTTAAGTTATCTGGAGGCATAAGCTATTATCTTTCTCTCTGTATCAACACATAACCCAATCCAACTCTTGATGTATCACAATATATCATAAGTCTTTTCTCCCATTAGGAAAGGTTAGAACTAGTGCAGTAGAGAGTCTAGTATTTGACTATTGGAAACTTTTTCACATTCATTAGACCACTGAAATTTGACCTTCTTCTAAGTAAATTTGGTCAATGGTGCAGATAAGGAAGAAAATCCGTCAATAAATCTATGGTAATAGCCTGCCAACCCCAAGAACCTTCTTATGTTAATTGGAGAGGTCGGTTTAGGCCAGTTCTTAACTACTTCAATCTTTTAGGCGTCTACTTGAATACCATCATCCAAAATAATATGGCGCAGGAAGGCTACTCTGATGTGATTGGCATACAACTTATACTCCTTAAGAGTATGGAGGACAACTCTGATGTGATTGGCATGCTCCTTCTTATCACTCAAATACACCAATATATCGTTGATGAACACGATCACAAATATATCAAGATACTGTCAGAACACTCTATTCATCAAGTCTACGAAGGTTGCAGGTGCATTTGTCAACCCAAACAATATGACCAAGAACTCAAAATGGCCATATCTAGTTCTGAAGACTGTCTTTGGAATATCACATTACATCACTTTCAACTGATGGTAACCAGATATGATGTCTCTCTTTGAGAAACAAGAGGCCCCTTGAAGTTGGTCAAATAAATCATTTATCTTGGGGAAAGGATATTTATTATTTATTGTGACCTTGTTCAGTTACCTATAATCAATGCACATTTTGAGAAACCTATCTTTCTTTCGCACGAATAGGATAGGAGAACCCAAAGGAGAAACACTTGGCCTGATAAAGCCCTTCTCTAACAAATCTCTCAATTACTCTTTCAACTCAATAGGGGCCATCCTATAAGGTGGAATTGAGATAGGTTGGGTATCCAAAAGAACATTAATCCCAAAGGCAATCTCCCTATTAGGAGGGACTCCAGGAAGATCCTCATAATACACTTCAAGAAACTCAGTCACAATCGGGACTGACACTACGGTAGGAGACTGAACATCATTAGACTTAACTCGTACTAGGTGATAGATACAACCTTTGGAAATTATCTTTCTATCCCTAAGGTAGGAGATAAGCTTTCACTTAGGTGCAACAGAATCACCCTTCCACTCTAAAATTGGTTCATTCAGGAATTGGAACTTAACAATCCGAGCTCTACAATCAATGAAGGCATAAAAGATGTGGATCCAATCCATGCTAAGGATCACATCAATATCAATCATCTCTAACTCAACCAAATCATAAGAGTATCCTTATGATGGATGGACACTACGCAATCTTTATAGATTCTCTCAACTAGAATAGTCTCACCCACTGAAATAGAAACATCAAAGTGTTCAAGAAGACTCTCAGGAGTTCTATCAAATCTACTAGCCACATAAAGAGTTACAAATGACAATGTGCCACTACGATCCATAAAAACATAATAATCAAGAGTAAAGACTCAAATCATACTCGTTGCAACATCTGGGGCGGTCTCTTGATCTTAGCAACCACCTATCACATACAAATAGTTTGTAGCTCCACTTGTGCCTGAGGTAGTACGTTTCTGGGTTCCTCTAGCTAGTAAGGCTAGTGCAGAATATTAAGCTTGGTCAACCCATTTTGGACACACTCTCTGAAAGTGGCCCACTTGGCGACACTTAATATATGCATCACTCCCCTCACGGCATCTACCTAAGTATAATCTACCACGCTTACCACATGGTAGCTTACCATGTGAATCTTGAGCTAGACTAAACTGTGACTGAGATCCTTGGGCTCCAAAATTCTGAGACATCTGATCATTCCTATTTATGGGCATAGGTGCACTAGCAGATGATGGTGTTGGCCCTTGCTGGAATTTGTTACCATTCCCTTTCTTTCCAACCTCATGGTTGGATGTATTGGCCCTCTTATTTCTGAATTTTTCCCTGGCATGCTATCTCTCCTCATCAACTTGTTGTATATAAGTCATCAACCTTCCGATATGTGTACTGATCACAAGCATATCTCCCCTTCCATCCTTCTTAAGCCCTTTGCTCAACCCACATGTCAGAAACTATATTCGGAGCATAGCGAGATCACTGGGTGAGCTTAAGACCATACTCTTGCATAGTCATAGAGCCATGTTTCAGATTCAAAAACTCTCATATCTTAGCCTTCCTCATTCTCTTGGAAAGAAATGGCCCAAGAAGTCTTTCTCGAACACTGTCCAAGTTAATAATGGGGCTTCCTGTCCTCTACCCTTCTTCCATGGTCAACACAACATTGAGTTGATAGGTAGCTAGTTCGACTTTATCAACCTCAGCCACATATATCACCTAGAACACCTTCTTAAGCTCTTCCACGTAGTTCTCAAGATCCTCATTAGATGCGGACCCTATGAACTTAAGCAGATTCACCCTCAAGAATTCTCATACTCTAGATATGTCCTGTGCATCCTATCTACCCACTCTTTGCCTCGTAGTAGGTGCTATGATAGCCTGGGATATAGTTTAAATAGCCTGGCAAAGCTCAGCATTAGAAATCTCAGCTTGTGGGGGATGTCCAGCAGGGATAGCTAGATCTATGGGCTCATCATATCCCTGAGGCTCGGGTGGGTTAACATTCTATCTGAAAAGACGACCTCTACCTCTGAAGGCTCTTCTTGGAGGCATGATCACAATTCTGCAACTCATAGAGCACGAATTAGAAGAGATTTTGATAGAGTTTTAACTCTATCGCACGAATTAGATCATGAAAGAAGTGTAACCATTCCTAATGTCCTATATCCTCCTACTTATGAAGTATGGTGCATAATACATCCATAAATAAGACTCTACTAGACACAGTTTCATAGACTCCCTGGGACACTTGAACTTTGTGCTCTAATACCAAGTTTGGCATGCCCCGGGATGGTACCCTAACGTGGTTAGCACTCAAGACTATAGCTAGTCCCTAAGTGAACCACTTGGCTTCATCACATTTATTCAAACATAACTTAACAAATCAATGTAAGACTATAATAATAAAAAGTGGACAGTCTAAGTCTCAAATATTATCAAATAAATAGGCTAGTAAGGAAGGAACTAGCTCAACAAAATCTCAACATGAATAACTCAACTCTAGTCTATTAAGTCTCTATCACTAATCAAATGGTGTCAATGCCAGACCCATGCTACCTCAACTCAAAAGTAAAGCTAGTCTAAATCAAGACTGACTCTACAAAGCTAGATGAAAATAAAGTAATGGTCCTTCTAAGTAAAAGAGGCTCACCAAATCTTCTAACTACGATAGATCCTCAATAATATGCCTGTTGACGATCTCTAGTACCTATCTCTGTATCATAAAATGATGCAGTACAAAAGGACAGTCAGTACGTGGAATGTACGAGTATATAAAATGGCTGAATAAAATAGATATAGGTAGAATAATATAGAAATAATATCAACTCAGAAGATACTCAATCAGAATGTCAAATGCCTATCTAAAGCGAGAATAAAGAATAGACAAATGACCCATCAATACCAATCAAACCTCACCAATCAACTCGACTCAACTCAACTCAACTAAAGTTAGAGTACTATCAGTATGAGACCTATCTAGGAGTTTCTCTCATTCGATAATAATCACTCATGAGCTTGGATTATATAACAATCTCGTTGATGTTGCCACAGCCATTTCGTACTTGCCAGGTAAAGAACAAATAGGATCCACTAGGAATCTAGCCTCAACAAGTCCTCTATTGTTTTCATGGAATTTAACTCAAGAGGGAACCCCAATGTAATGGTTCTATCCTCACCTATGCTTGGTAACATAATTAATGAGTGTGAGTGGATTTACTCTTACTCTTTTCGGTGCTCGATACTCCTCCTAAGGTTCAATGCTCATAAGACTCCTCATCTCAATCAATCATCTTAATTAGCCTCATGGAGGCTCTCATTATCTCAATTAGTCTCATCATCTCATTAACTCAACTCAATTGGGCCTTTCAACACAACATCTCAATTATCTCATCAACTCAGTTCTCATTTAATAGCTCAAGGACTTAGATCAATCATTAAGAGAGAGTCAATTAGACAACTTTTAGAACTAAACTATGCATGCTCATGGGATCATCAAGCTCTATTAACTCAACATCATACTCACATCACAATTATAATCAACATACTCAAGTCAAGGCTCTAGACTCTATCCCTAGGTTCATTAATGCATGCTTTCACAAAATATCATACATAATTTATGCAATAACTCATTAAAAGTATTTAATTTGGGAAATCAAGTTTATGATGATCATCAACACATGAAAATACATGTAATATATATAATTTACAAGAAAATATTCAAGAATCATGTATGAAGACTCATTATACTCACAGCTCCTCTGTTACCATCAATGGGGCACATGGAAGGACAATTTCATGCTTTAGTTTAGTCTTATATACCTGGTATAAAGCTTTAACAATCCACCCCGTAAGAACTCTCCTCAATCTCTCGCTCCTCTTCTCTTTTATTTAGGCCTAGTCTTTTTTAGAACATAGAAACAAACTTAGGAATGGAAATTAAAACCCTTTTAACGCTCAAAATGACCCATTTAGATCATGTTTTAAGTTTAGGAAATATTGAGAAAGGTCTGGAATGCCCCTCACAAAAAACTAGAAAAAAAGTATGCCTCGGGTAAGCGGGTCTGCGACATGGACATGGTTAATATTTGGGGGTTTTCGTTAAAAATTCTTTGATCGAGTTTTCTAATACCGTAGAAAATACTAGGATCAAATCTAAGTGTAACTCCGCGGCAGGTGCGCATCACACACCTGTAATGCACTCTCATTAAAATTATTTTCACATCAAAAATTTATCTCTTCTGATCCAGTTAATCTAAAAATTAATTGAGACTATTCTCCTACTCAATTTTTATGTTGATCGCATTTTTAGCCTCGAATTTACCATCGAAGTTTGGGAAAACGCGTTATGCGCACATCTCTCTTCCAGGGGTACTTTGGTAGTTTTACCGAATGTTACAAGTATTGAAGCCAATTTTTGTTTGGAGATCAAAAAAAAGAGAAAGTAAGGAAATAATTGCAGCACACACGTTAGAAGGGGAACTAATTTAAACCTAAAATAATTCACAATGTCAAAAACTATGTTGCTCGGATTCTTCAAAAATATCGATGAGTATGTTTTGAATCCTACAAAAATAGTGTATTTTTGAAGGATCTAATATTGGTGCGATGACATTTTTGAAGAAGCCGAATAACTTAGGCCAAAAGTATTTTTTTTTTGGGTACAATTTTTTATTACAGTGTTTGTCCATCCACTTGTAGACTTCTATATAGAACAAGAATACATAACACCAGATACCAACACCTTTGGGTACCCAAAATCACAAAGTGCTAGCTCGTGACTAAAAAATTAATCTACATGAAATAGCATAAGTTATGAATAATCACAACTGAGAAGCAAGATGTGAAGGATAAGAAAAATGTATATTTCAGATAATTGGTCATTGAAGTCTCTTAAACCAACGAACAAAAATGTTTTCATTTGCACGAACACTTTTAAGAAATGATTGACTCAGAAAATTTTCACCTCCACTATGAAATTCAGAACTCATGATTTCAAGAACTTTTTGCACTTCAGGGCCGATATTATACATAATCTTATCTATTTTGAATAAATATGCATCCTCCATTGTCCCAACATAGACCATGAATAGATGCAATTTTCTTGCAAAAAGGATATAAAAATTTAGTAGCTTAGATAGTTATATCTTAGATAAATTCTACCATTTAACAATCTTAATAAATGAACAATCCTTACCATACCTTTTCTTGGGTGGATGTAAACTTGAAATGAAAAGTTAAAATAATCAAACTAAATGTTTCTACCTCTAAGTGAAGCTTCTAGCACTAAATGAGGTCTTTCAAGAGTAGAAAGCAAAAGATCAGGTAAAGAACTTACATTCTTCACTCTAGTCAAAGCTACATGAGTAGAGTCTTCGCCTGAAAGAGAGAAAAGAAATCACATTGTAAGAAAGGAACTTGCTCTGTTTGCCAGTTAGCTTACTTTTCGTTAACTATTTAAGATAACTTATGTTGTTTCCATTACCATAAAAAAGCTGCAATCAAAATTCAAGCTAAGGCTTATGATGTCCTAAACAGTACAAACCATTCAGTGTACAAAAGATATTTCACATCTCATGCAAGTTAATTGGGAATCAAGGAATTCATAGACAATAACATATTTTGTCATAAATCTGATTCATCAAATCTAAAGTACTTATTATAAATAAAAAATCAAAAGTACTTGTTCAAAGACAACAATTGAGGAATTGCTCGTGCTAGAGATTGAGAGAAAAATAAACAGATTAAGACCGAAGAAAGAAACCATCAATTCAAAAAATTGAAAATCAGAAGAATGAATAGGGCAAATTTGAGGAAAAAGCACGTTGAAAGCTATTTTTTCATGGGGAAGGAAGAAAGAAGGATGAGGGAGACACTGGATTGTTCTAGCATAGAGAGAAAAGTTGACTAATTCTGATTCGTTCAATCGTTGGATCAGACCGTTCGAAATAAATCAAAGAGTATATATAGATAGATA
>JAOTQJ010000072.1:14858510-14913615 GCA_025642045.1 Solanum sejunctum
ATCATTCCAGCATTCAGATGGCACCGTACGAAGCATTGTATGGTAGGAAGTGTCGATCGCCGATCGGATGGTTCGACGCTGGTAAAATGGAGTTGATTGGACCGGACATGATTCAGCAAGCGATGGATAAGGTGAAATTAATCCGAGAGCAGTTGCTAGCAGCTCAGAGTCGGCAAAAGTCCTATGTCGATAATCAACGTCGCCCGTTAGAATTCCAAGTTAGAGATTGGGTATTTCTAAAATTATCGCCTATGAAGGGCGTGATGAGATTCGGTAAGAAAGGGAAGCTGAGTCCGAGATACATTGGTCCATACCAAGTTTATGGTAAATTTATTCCTTCTTAATCTATCGAGTTCTGAACCCATAAATAGTGTTCTAAATTGGAAAGTTTCAAGTCCGTTGGTTCAAAAATTCCCTCTAAATGTGATTTTGAGCAGTTTGGGGAACATTTCATAAATGAATTACTATTTAACTTCAAAGTGAATATGTTTTTATATTTTCAAGTATTTGAAATCAGTTTTTATGCGTATAATTCTCACGACTCTGTTCTTATCCGTTTGGCCTCGTTCACCGGTTCCCGGGTCGGATATTTCATGTGCTGGTATGATTATATGTATATATATTCCTAGGCTGGCTGGATACAGTGGGTCGGTTTGCCCATGGACTGGCTTTGCTTAGCGGAGATATAAGGAGCTGGGATGGGATGGCATCATGGTGTGTGAGTGCTGGACCTAGTTCGCCCCGGCTCATGGGAGTGCGTGGCACCATCGCCTCGGATCCATAAACAGGCATGATGACCTCTATTCTTTATGCTTTATAATGCGTGGACACTTGGGCCCATCGCCCTGGTCCACGTAGATTGTTTGAGGGTTTGTGTTGGAGATTTTGGAGATTTGAAACTTCTGGTGTTATGCATTATTTTGATGTTTGAAAAAGAATAAATATTTTTATGTTGACATATAGGTTTGACTTCTATACTATTATATTTGGATGGTTATTTTCACTCATATTTTGGGCTTTCTTCTTTACATACTTGGTACGTATTTCTTACTGACCCCCTCCTTTCTGGGGCTGCGTTCATGCCCGCAAGTACAGACGATCAGGTTAGAGGGTCGCCTTCTTAGGACTTTCGCCTACCATTGAAGTTCTCCCTTGCATCAGGAGCAGATCGTTGGTATATGCCTATACACGTTCATTTTGTATATTGTATTTATATATATATATATATATATATCCGAGGGTATGACGGCGCCCTGTCCCATCGTGTGGTCCGGTTTCTGTACACAAAGGTCTGTGGATACATGTGGGTGTGGGAAATTACGTTGGTATGATCTTGTTTATATGATATATTTGTTGGACGGCTCTGCCTCAATGGTGACCTTGTCGGCCCGTATATATGTATATGTATCTGTTCTTATGGTAATGTCTGGTACTGTTGGATTCGCTATTTGCAGGTGGAGTTGATTAGAAAAACAGAGGAAACTCTGTCGAAATTTTGTGAAATCCCTTAGTTGTCGTAAATGCAGATTTAGTATAAGTGTATGTTCGGGTGCCCTATGGGCACCATTCGTGGGCCCTGGGTTGGGTCGTGACATCTGGGGGTGTCAGATTTGGTGTCCAAAATATGTAAGACCGCATTTCTCATAAAAGAGGTGGACATCTCTTCCATTTGATGGCATATGCAAAGCCAATTGAGAAGGAAATTTAGGGGAGCGTGCCAAAGAGTCCAAGAGGGCTTATATGGATGATGGTCAATTCTCTTACTAAAGAAAAGGTAGCGATAGAAAATTCAAGGTGGTCAAAGTTAAGTGGGTAAAGGGTTAATCAACACCCCTCCTCCTTGATTTAATAAGGATAATGGGGCTAATACCAATCCATAATCACCAAATTATCCTAAGTGCGAAAGGCCCCAAAAAAGAGAGTGCCTACCCCGGCTCCAATAAATGTTTCAAGTATGGCAAGCTCGAACATCATACAAAGGATTATAGAAGAAGTGGTATTAGGCCCCAAGGCCAAGGTCGGCAAGCCCAAGATTCTCCAAGGACTAATAGGTTCTATGATCTTCATGGCCTCCAAGAAGTAGAAGAAGCTACAGATGTGGCTACTAGTATGTTAAAAGTTTATGATTTTGATGTATATACATTGTTAGATTCAAGAGTGAATTTGTTTTTTGTAACTCCATTTCTTGCTAATAGATTTCGTGTATGTACCAAAGTCCAAAATAAACCTTTTGAAGTTTTCAATCTCATAGAAAAGTCCATTGTTATGAAAATAGTTTATAGAAATTCTCCCATGTCTATTTTGCATAAAGTCATTCCTTGTGACTTAGTAGAGCTCTATTCGTTGATAGAAGGGTAGTAGTTCCTCACATAGAGGTCAATTTGTTTTTATTTAAAAGTTCGGAAAATGATCTATAAGGGATACATATACCATCTAGTGTGGGTTAGAGATGTCACTTCCAAAGTTTTCTCTCTTGAGTCTGTCCCTGTGGTAAATAAGTTCTCTAATGTCTTTCCAAGTGAATTACCTGGTGTTCCTCTGGATAGGGAAACAAATTTTCGTATAGACCTCTTACTCGATACTCAACCTATCTCTATTCTTCCTTGTAGCATTGCCCCAGTAGAGTTGAAAGATTTAAATGAAAACTAAGGGATTTGTTGGAGAAGGGCTAATTAGACCAAGTAGGTCTCTATAGGGTGCCCCGATATTATTTGTAAGGAAGAAAGATGGTTTACCCCGAATGTGCATAAACTACCGACAACTCAACAAGGTTATCACTAAGAACAAGTATCCAATCGTAAAGATAGATGACTCGTTTGAAAAATTGCAAGGAGCCAAGCACTTTTCTAAGATCGACTTATGCTCCGACATCAATAACTAAGGATAAGGTAGAGTGGCATTCCTAAAATAGCTTTTTGAACAAGGTATGGGCATTTTGAATGATTTTTATGCTTTTCTACCTAACCAATGTAGTGTAATCTTTATCGAACTTATGAATAGGGTCTCAAGCCCTACCTTGATCTGTTCATTGTAGTGTTCATTGATGATATTCCAATCTATTCCTGAAGTAAAGAAGAACATATGGAGCATTTGAAGGTGGTTTTGCAAACTTTGAGGGGAGAAAGACAATTTTTTAAGTTTGATAAGTGTAAATTTTGGTTGAAGGAAGTTGCCCCTCCTTGGGTATGTGGTGTCGAATGATATGATCAAGGTTGATCCGAAGAAGACAAAAGCAGTGAGAAATTGTCCTAGGCCATTGACTCCTATGAACATATGGAGTTTCTTTCCCTAGCTGGGTATTATAGGAGGGACGTTCATGGAAGGTTTCTACTACATTTTGTCTCTATTAATGAGGTTGACTTAAAAGAAGGTGTAGTTCATGTGGATGGATAAGTGTGATAACTTTTCAAACCTTGAAGGATCCGTTGACTTTGGCTCTAATTTGAAGTTGTCAGAGGGAACCAATGGGTTCATTATTTATTATGATGCATCAAGAATTGGGTTGGGTTGTGTGGTAATTCAACATGGTAAGATTATTGCCTGTGCCTCAAGGTAATTGAAAGTGCATGAAAGAATTATCTAACAAATGATCTTGAGCTTGTGATCATAGTGCTTGCATTGAAGATATGGCACTATTACTTGTATGGAGGTCATGTGGATGTTTTGACCAATCATAAAAGGATCAAATATGTGTTCACTCGAAGATTGCTATATCTAAGGTAATGAACATGTTAGACTTGTCAAAGATTATGATATGAGCATGAAGTATCACCTGGATAAGGTAATATGGTAGTCGACACACTCTAGTAGGGTGCCATGGGTAGTTGTCTCATTTAGAAGTTAATGGAAAAAAGGAGTTGGTAAGAGAAGTCCATATATTGTCTAGGTTTGAGATAAAGTTAAATTATATTGGTAGTGGTGGTGTGATGGCGCTAAGTGGCTCTGAGTCCTCATCGATTGAGGATGCCTAGTCCAACTAAGATCTTGATCCTGCCTTGGTTAAACTGAAGGTCTTGGTAAAGGAAGGAAAGATAGAGGTCTTCTCACAAGGGGAAATAAGATACTTCGTTACGAAGGGAGACTATGAGTGACAAATGTTGTCAAATTGAGAAAGTTAATATTGTAAAAAGATCACAATTCATCCCATTTTATTCATCTTGATTCCACAAATATGTATAGAGACTTGTGAAAAATTTATTGGTGGAAAGGCACGAAGAAAGACATGTGTCCAAATTCATAATATCCCCTAAGCTACACCTCCTTTTTTAGGCTAAAGCAATTGGTCAAGATATAGAACCTAATGAAGGTTAAGGTCGAACCAAAGGGAATATGGTAGCTTAGAAGATTTTAATTCTGCAATTTGGGTTTATTAACCAACTTATATCCCCGAAGGGAGGGGGGTTTATAATAATAAGTAAAGATTAATCCTAACTAATACAAGGGTTTAAATAATATAGAAAGAAACTAGGGTATTGTATTCCTCATGATTTCCTTACTTTGTATCACCGAATAAACGAATTCATTTCTAGTGCGTAGAATGCAGAATAGTAAGTTAAGTAAACCAAACCCTTTAGCCCAAGCGAGAGGCGAATATCACTATGTGACTTGGTCCATTCCCATAGTGTGACATCATTAACCCTTTCCTATTATCCCAGTATAACTTTCCTTGGCCCAGTTCGATCGATTAGATGAGAAACATCGATCAAATCTTGATAATTATTCTCTTTTCCTATTCATTACTACCTTGGTCCAATCATTAACACTAGGCAGGTTCTAATGTTAGCCACTACTAGAAAGTATGCAAAACAAAGAGAATTAATTAATACATCCATGCACGCTTTTTAAGTTCAAGAATCACAAATTATTCGATTTTATCTTATTTGTTCTTCGTGGTTCCAACAACTCTAGTTGTGGGTTTAACCCATGCTTTGTGTAAATGTAAGACTCATGATTTTGAATAACATGATAGAGTACCTACACAAATGAATTAAGCACAAAAAAATCCAAAGCTTCAATGAGAATCACAAGATTGTAATTAGAAGATGAAATCAAAGTTTATAAGTGTTTCTCAACTCTCTAATATGTTTCTCGACTGTATCTCGCTTCTCTCTTAAGTAAAGTAACCTAAAAACCTATTTATAATTTGTAAATATAAATCTAAAATAAAATAGGATAACTGAGTCAGCACGTTCAACGAGGTGCTCTATGGGCTATAAAGTACTTTGTAGCTCGTAGTTGGGCTTTCGTACTTTGTTGCTGAAATTCTGGACTTGGTTTCTACAACACCCCTCTATGGCCTGTAGGTGGGTTTGGTTTGATGAAACTTTAGAAAGCTCTTTCTTTGATCCTTAGGGTACGAGACTCAATTTACGATTTGTAAAGTGTTTCATGACTCATCTGCATGTTCATAGATCAAAATTCAAAAATCTACCCTTCACTAGAATTGTACACGAAATGTCCTTCACGGCCCGTAGAATACTTTATGGTTTATAAAGGATCTCGTGGATCCTCAAAATCAGCAACTTTTGCATATTTTTCGCAAAATTTGTGCCAACCTTAAAATCTTGCAAAAAAATTAGAAAACACATAAAACCACCTAAGATCATATTGAGAACATACAAGGTTCCAAGTTTTAAGCATCAAAAGTGTTGCATTTTGATAGCACATCAACACCTTCAACTTAAAATTATTGTTTGTCCTCAAGCAACAGACTCGATCTATATAAGCAGCACAATAACACACAGACCTCAACCTAACAGAATATATCACATCAAACTTAAGCATAGATATCCAACCTACTTTTTAAAACACAATCGGATAGCTATCCAGAAAACCAATACAGACTTGCATGCGACAGTGCAACCATGACAAATGAAGTACTATCAATAAGCTACAATCACTGAATATGCCTAATGTTAACAATGCAAATCAAGTGCCCTCACAGGACTACTTTAGGACTTTTCAAGCTTATAACATAGGCTCATGGGGCTTCAATATAATATTTTGGGAACATAATGACTAAAGTCCTTCCTTGACACTGCATTTTTCTATAGTTTTGCCCTACCAACACTATTACTTTATTTCCATTCTCCCTTTATCTGATTTCAGGCTTTCATGGGTGCTTTCTTTTCATTTTTCAGCTTTTTCCCTTATATTTACACTTCATTTTTCTTTTTAGCTCATAACTAAGGCATCACTTATTTTTCATGTACCCATTAACATTTTTACTCCTTTTCCATGTATCACTAACTTTCTCCCTTATTTTGTATTTTATGTTTACACCAGCCACCCTTAACTTAGGCTTTTTGCTTAAGTTGAGGTGCACATTATCCAACCTTAGAACTAGAACCACATTTGGTAGCCGCCCTCACCTTAGGCTTTTTGCCTCAGTCAAGGTGAACAACATTTAAGGAAGGACCAGGGTCAATTTCAGGATATTTCACTTAATAAGGCTAGGTCACTTAGGTTTTTACAAAGAAGTGGTACATATCATTTTTAAGATCCCACATATAAGGAGTATGAAAGGGGTTAGCAAAGAAGGCCTTGGAAAATTTGGAACTGTAAGATTCTAAAAAAGGGTTTACGACACGTAAAATAAAGTACGACCAGTAAAGTGGGTTCGTGGAAACCTGGCAGACTTGGTGAAATTTAGAATCTTTTGAAATTCAATATAATACTTATTAGATGACCTAATAAGTCCTCTACGAGTCATAAGTCATATACTAGAATGAGAATTAGAGAAGTTGGTCTCTAAGTCGATTAGACGAAACACCGTCTACAACCTGTAGGACAAGCTACGAGTCATAAATCATGTCATAGAGGGAGGATCAGAGAAAAAGGGGTCTCTGAAGTTTGGAAGAGGGCCACTAGATGAAACCCCATCTATGGCTAGCAGAATGGTCTACAACTCGTAAGTGGGATCTGGTAGACTTGTCTGACTAGTTTTAAGAAGTGGTAGTTTGGTCATTTATTAGAATCTTATTCCCCTAATATATTATTTTGATCATCAAAAGAACCTCTTTATTAGCCTTTTTAACCCTAGTTTTTCTCACTTTCTCCTTATTCCAAAGTTTCCTAAGTCTAAAACACTCTCAAACCCCTCTCAAGTCTTAAAGCTCTCAAGAAGAAAGAACAAGCTAGGGTTGTGGTTTCATTCCCTGTAAGTTGGGTATCCTCTTCATTAAGTTGATAAGGTATGTGGGTTTTGATTATGACAACCTTTCTCTACAAGCTCAATTGTTCCCTCCTCATGTCTTTTTTTTCCCAAGTTATGGATTTTTATTATGATTTCATGATTTATTTGCTTGACATGATTAGGAAGGAAACTATGATGATATTATGATGAGTATTATATTATTTTATCTTTGTATAACATTACTAAATAAAAATTCATGGAAGTATATGATTTAAGATGAATGCTTTGCTATGCTAAGGTGGGTTATTTTGCGTGATTTGAAAAGGGTTTTGCTACTCTCCTCATATCTAAAACTTTTGTTCTTGCATGGTTTTGAGCATGATTGCATACCCACCATATTGTTACTAAATCATGAACTAAGCTTTTTATGTTGACAAAGGACTTATGGCAAGATATATGATTTATGAATGATGTAAATTGTGAAAGGTTATTATGTATGCTATGAATTATGAGAATGTTGTGAAAGCTATGAAAAGCTACGATGCCCTTTCTTTTGATATGATGAACCTTGGTTATTAATGAGCTTTTCTATGAACTTTTGAGGACACTAAGATGCTTTACATACTATGATAATAAGAATAATTTGAGTATTTCTTGGGATTGTGACCTAGCAGTGAGCGGACCTTGGTATATTACTGTTGTCCCAAAACTATATTTCCACCATAGGATTTTGAACTAGCTAATGGATCCATATAGCTTAAGTTCCATGATTGACAAATTGTGTGATGTTCCCGTATGACACATGTGAGTCATATACCGAAATGGGTGATGTTTTGGTAAGGTTAATAAAATATGTATAGCAAAAAGGGTGGTATTCCCATAAGTTTGATAAAACATTGGTGCTGAAATGGGTGATGTTCTTGTAAGATGAGTGTTTGCTTTACCCTAGCAAGGTAGACCACTCCTTTATTCAGTGTAGGGTGAACACTGAGATTCCAAGTAATAGCTCACTTGGTTTTATTTGTCGGTTATATCCCTTTCCCATCTATAATTAATAAGTTATATGATTTGATGATTCCTTCTTACATAATTTGACTATGGCATTGAGCATGCATAACATATTAAATTTATATTCGTTGACTATAATTATGCATATTGTTGAAAATGGCCTACATTCCTTGTTGCATTTGCACCCGCATACTTAGTACATTCTATGTACTAACACACACTTTTTGCCTGTATGATCTAACCATGTAGGAATAGGAGCACGTTAATCATCCTTCTCGTTCATGCAGTTAGACATTTCAATTAGATATTTGCTTGGTGAATCCTCCATATTTGGGGACAAAATTCCACTTAGATTCATGCCTTGTTACACTCAGTTATTTTTAATAATACCTTTTGAGGGTGAGCTCGATAGATGTCTTGGACCCCAACCTGTTCGAAATTTAGAGGTGTTGTTGGATATTGTGATGGTTATGTATTATTGAGCTTGACTCCTTATACTTTTGTGTTATGTAAACATCCCTTAGTCCCATGTTTTCCTTTTTGTTAAATTCTTTTTGATGGTGATAAGACAAAAGTCCTAACCCCATAATCACTGTGTAGCATGAGTCATACTTACCCATCACTTAGAAATTATTTGATATGTGATGCATGCACATCCTCTTCCCAATATCATTTCCATAGTGTGAGTCCAAGGTCCCGCTTCCCTTAGATATTATGTGTTATATGTTTTATTGTTCTTTCATGCTTCTACAGACCAAGGAAGTTCTTACATGGTTATGAGGCTTATTTGGGATCTCACTCGGGTTCCCATTTGTTGTGTCGTGTCTATGCCCTAGGCTTGGGTCGTGACAAGCTGGTATGAGAACACTAGGTTTGTAAATTGTCACAACTATGAGTGAGAGGCTACTAGGCTTTTTAGGAAATGGTTCATTTCCTCATACTCTACTTCATACTCTAGATTTAAGATAAGGTTTCCTACCTCTAACGAGCAGCCTTTTCGCTCTTTTAGATTATCCCACCATGACAAATGGCATAAAAATCTCCAACTCTCGAGGATAAGCCAGCCCCTCTAGCCCACAAGTATCTCAAATGGAAGGAGAAGGGGTCTCCCATGCCAAATACCAAAATATGGTCACCCTCTTGGCACGTGCCATGGCCAATCAAGGGGATCAAGATCATTATACTCCTACACCGGCTTCAAGGGTAAGGGATTTCACAAGGATGAATCTCGTGGAATTCCACGGTTCAAAGGTAGAGAAAGACCGCTAAGAATTTATCGATAAAGTGTATAACGTCTTGGACATCATGGGGGTAAGTTCGGAGGAGAAAGTAGAACTAGAAATTTACTAACTCAAGAGCCTTGCTCAAATATGATATAATGAATGGAAAATAGAGACAGTGGATGGTGAGCCCATTCAATGAGAGGAACTCAAAGTTGCCTTCCTTGATCGCTTCTTTCAAATTGAGCTAAGAAGCAAAGTTAACGGAGTTTATACATCTTAGGCAAGGATCTATAGCCTGAGGGAGTATTGTCTTAAGTTCAACAACCTTTCTAAGTTTGCTCCTCACTTAGTTGCCAATCCTCGTTCAAGGATGCATAAGTTTGTGCCGGGTGTGTCCGACTTAATTAATGGAGAGTGCCATGTCGCCATACCCATCAGAGATATGGATATATCATGGCTCATGATGTATGCCGAACAACTTGAGGGGGTGAAACTTAAAAAGAGAAAAATGGGGGAGTCCAAGAGGGATCGACTTGATGGTGGATTCCAAGGAACTAAAGGTGGTCGTTTCCAGCAAGATCACAAATTTCAAGGCCAAGGGTCCTCCAATCCCCAAGGCCAAAGGTTTGCAAATGATAGGGTTCCTAACCTAATTGATCAAGGTGTTAATGGTGGTCAAATTTCTCCTAGGTGTGGAAAGTGTGGCAAGAACCATAGAGGTAGATGTTATAGAGATATCGGTTCTTACTTCAGGTGTGGCAAAATATGCTATGAGGTTGCGGATTATCCAAACAAGGATAGGGATGGTCATCCTCAAGGCCAAGGTGATTATGGTAATCAAAGAGCATAAGATGGTTCTCAAGGAGGTGCTCCTCGACATAACCAATTCTATGCTCTTTATGGGAGATAAGGGGTGCATGAGGCACCTGATATTATTACCTGTATGTTAAAGATTGTAATCTTGATTGTTTATGCTTTATTGGATCCGAGTGACACTCTTTCTTTCATAACTCCATGTATTGCTAACCGACGCCATGTGTGTCTTGAATTGTTATGTGAATCTCTTGAGGTGTCTACCCCCGTCGCTGGATCCGTTCTTACTAAAAGATCTATAAGGGTTATCTCATGTCTTTATTACATAGAGTTTTTCCTTGATATGGTAGATTTTGACATTATTATGGGGATGGATCTGTTACATGCAATCATGCCACTATTGATTGTAGGACTTGTAAGGTCAAATTCCAAATCTTTAGTGAGCCTGTCTTTACATAGGAAGGTCATGATTTGATGGTTAAGGGTAGATTCATCTCTTATCTTAAGGCACAAAAGTTGATTTCCAAGGGCTATATCTATCATCTTGTGCAGGTTAGGGATGTCGGGTCCAAGGTTCCTCCTATTGAGTCGGTCTCGATTATCAATGAGTTTCTTGATATCTTCCCCATGAACTTTCCGGTGTCCTCCCAAAAGGGAGATAGACTTTGGTATAGATCTCCTCCCTGATACTTAACCCATTTGCATCCTTCCCTATCTAATGGCCCTAGTGGAGCTAAAGGAATTAAAGGAGCAACTAAAGGGTTTGTTAGATAAGGGGTTCGTAAGGCCAAGCAAGTTTTCTTAGGGTGCACTAGTATTATTTTTGAGAAAGAAGGATGGTTCGCTTAGAATATGCATCGACTATCGGTAACTCAAAAAGGTCACCATAAAGAACAAGTACCCATTGCCAAGGATCAATGACCTATTTGATCAATTGTAAGGGGCTACTCATTTTTCAAAAATTGACCTTTGGTGCAGGTATCATTAATTAAGGGTAAGGAAGTGTGATATTCCCAAGACAACTTTCCAGACAAGATATGGGCATTTTGAGTTTGTAATGATGTCACTCAACCTAACAAATCCTCCAATGGTATTATAGATCTCATGAATAGGGTCTTTAAACCCTACCTTGATATGTTTTTTGTGGTATTTATTAATGACATCTTGATTTATTCCCAGATGGGGAGGATCATGTAAAACATTTTAGGGTGGTGTTGCAAAAATTGAGGGAGGAAGCACTCTTTGCTAAATTTGACAAATATGAGTTTTGGTTGAGGGAAGTTGCATTTTTGGGTCATATGGTGACGAATGATAGGATTCAAGTAGATCCAAAAATTATAGAGGCAATAAAGAATTGGCCCAGGACCTTGACTCCAACGGACATTAGAAGTTTCTTGGGTTTGGCCAGGTATTGCAGAAGGTTTGTGGATGGGTTCTCCTCAATTGCTTCACCTTTGACCAAACTGACCCAAAAAAGGTAAAATTCATATGGATCGATGAGTGTGAAAGAAGTTTCTAGGCCTTGAAGGATAAGCTTATGCCCGCTCCTATTTTGGCTCTATCAGAAGGGTTAAAGGGATTCATAGTGTACTGTGATGCTTCAAAAATTCGATTGGGGTATGTGCTAATGCTAAACGACAAAGTAATAGCCTATGCTAGCGGTCAACTAAAGGTGCAGGAGCGTAATTACCCCACCCACGATTTTGAACTAGCTATTGTGGTATTCGCTTTGAAGACATAGCATCATGGTTCATGTGGATGTCTTCACCAATCATAAGAGTCTCCACTACGTGCTCACCAAAAAGACTAAACTTGAGGCAAAGAAGGTGGCTAGAGTTCCTTAAAGGCTATGACATGAGTGTACATTACCATTTAGGAAAAGCTAATATGGTGGCCAATGCCCTAAGTCAGGTGTCCATGAGTAGTGTCACTTACCTTGAGGATAGCAAGATAGAATTGGCGAAAGAGTTCCATAGGTTGGCTTGGTTGGGAGTTAGATTGAATAAAGTTGAAGAATGGAGGTGTGGTAGTTATTGATGGTTCCAAATCATCTTTGATCGAAAAGGTCAATTCCAATCAAGATCTTAACACCACATTAGTGAAGTTGAAGTCATTGGTAAGAGATAGCAAGGTGGAAGCATTCTCCCAAAGGGGAGATGGCATTCTTTGGTATCGAAGTAGGTTATGTGTGCCCAAGGGCAATGACTTGAGAGAGTCTATTTTGAAAGAAGCCCATAATTCTTCTTACTATATTCACCCCGATTCTACAAAAATGTATAAAGACTTGAGGGAAATGTATTGGTGGAGTAGCATGAACGGAGACATTGCCAAATTTGTAGCCAATTGCCATAATTGCAAGCAAGTCAAGGTGGTTTGACCCAAGAAATAGAGATTCCTACTTCAAAGTTGGAAGGTATCAATATGGACTTTGTAATTGGATTGCCGAAGACTAAAAGGCATTTAGATTGCATTTGGGTTGTGGTTTGATAGAATGACGAAGTCGGATCACTTCATACTGGTTAAAACAACTAATAGTGCCAAAGATTATGCCAAGTTATATATTCATGAGTTGATAATATTGCATGGGATTTCGTCAACTATTATTTTAGATCATGGTGCTCAGTTCACATTGCACTCTTCGAGGTCCTTCCAAAAGGGCCTTGGCACTAAAGTAAAGCTTAGCATGGCCTTTTCACCTGCAAACGGATAGACAATCTAAAAGGACTATTCAAACTCTTGAGTACATGCTTAGGGCTTATGTCTTAGAATTTAATGGTAGTTCAAATAAGCACCTTCTGCTCATCGAATTTGCTTACAACAATAGCTACTAGTTGGCTACTGGGATAGCTCCTTTTGAAACCCTTTATGAGAGGTATTTTAGATCCCCATTAGGTTGGTCTGAAGTGGGAGAAAAGGTTTTGTTATGTCTGGATCTAATCATAGAGGCATTGGGGAAGGTTAGGATGATAAGAGAAAGATTGAAGATGGCTCAAAGTTGACAAAAGTTTGAAGCTGACAGTAGAAGGAGAGAACTTAAGTTCGAAGCTGATGATTACATATATTTGAGGGTTTCACCAATGAAGGGTGTGGTTCACTTTGGCAAGAAGGTAAATTTAAGCCCCAGATAGAAAGGGTCTTACAGAATCTTGAGACGTATTGGTAAGGTTGCATATGAACTAGAGTTACCCATGGAAATGACTATGGTTCACCTGGTTTTTCATGTCTCTATGTTGAGAAAGTGTATTGAGGACCCCAGTTCCATTGTGTGCATAGAACCAGTGAATATTGAAGAGAACTTGACTTATGAGGAGGTCCAAGTGGAAATATTGGATAGGCAAGTTAAGCAGTTCAGAAACAAGGAGATACCATCTGTCAAAGTCCTTTGGAGGAACCAACATGTAGAAAGTCCTATATGGGAAGCTAAAGCCGATATGAGGAAACAATATCCTTATCCCTTCCGATCAAACTTGAGGTAATACCATCTTCCTATGTTAGGATCATTTTTCCTTGCATGCCATTCCCATGACATTTATGTATATTTATATGGTATTGAGATTTGCATTGTAAGTGCTATTTGAAATATGGTTTTAAGATTTGGAATGTTGTATGTGTAGTATTTTGTATATAGTGCATTAGATTGAGGTGAATATATCCATTCCTTAGAGCTTGCCTTAGCACATTCGTGGATGAATGCTCTGAAGGGGGAGATATTGAAAGGCCTTACCCATGAGGTGTATGAAAAGGGTTAGGAATAAAGGCCTTGGAAAATTTGAAACTATAAGATTCTACAAAGGGGTTTATGTCCCATAAAATGAAGTAAAACTCGTGAAGTGGATTGATGGAAACCTGATAGACTTGGTGAAATTTAGAATCTTTTGAAGTTCAATCCACGACTCACCAGATGACCTGTAAAGTCCTCTACGAGTCATAGATCGTATCGTAGAATGAGAATAAGAGAAGGGGGTTTCTTAGAGTCTATCAGACGAAATACCATCTACAACCTGTAGAATGATCTGTGAGTCGTAAATCGTGTCATAGAGGGAGGATTAGAGAAAAAAGGGTCTCTAAAGTTTGAAAGAGGGCCATTAGACGAAACTCCATCTAGGGCTCATAGAATGGTCCACAACCCATACACGGGGTCTCGTAGACTTGTTTGGCTAGTTTTAAAAAGGGGTAGTTTAATCATTTCTTAGCATCTTATTCCATACTATGTCATTTTTATCATCAAAAGAGCACCTTAATCAGCTTTTTTAACCCTAGTTCCTCATACTTTCTCCTTATTCCAAAATTTCCTAAGTCTAAAACATTCTCAAGCCCCTCTCAAGTCTTTAAGCTCTCAAGAAGAAAGAACAAGCTAAGATTTTAGTTTCATTCCCTCCAAGTTAGGTAAACTCTTCATTAAGTTGATGAGGTATACAAGTTTTGATTGTGAGAACCTTTCTCTCACAAGCTCAACCAGTTCCTCCCCAAGTGTCTTTTTTTCCTAAGTTGTGGGTTTTTATGAAGATTTTGGGAACTATTTGCATGACATGATTAGGAAGGAAACTATGATGATATTATGATAAGTATTATATTATTTTATCATTGTATAACATCATGAAATAAAAAGTCATGGAAGTATTTGATTTAAGATAAGGGTTTATGATGCTCTAATTATGCTTTACTATGATAAGGTGGGTTATTTTGCATGAATCGAAAAGGGATTTTGCTACTCTCCTCATATATAAAGGTTCAATTTTGCATGGTTTTGAGCATGAATACATTCCCACCATATTTTTACTAAATCATGAAAGTTAAGCTTCTTATGTTGACAAAGGCTTTATGACAAGATATGTGATTTACAAATGATATAAATTGTGAAGGGCTATTATATATGCTATGAATTTTGAGAATGTTGTGAAAGATATGAAAGCCTATTATGACCTATCTTTGATATGATGAAGACTTTTAATTTAAGGATAGTTGGGATGAACATCTTCCGCTCATCGAATTTGCTGACAACAATAACTACCATTAGGCTATCAGGATGGTTCATGTTGAAGCCCTTTGTGAGAGGCATTGGAGACCCATGGTCGATTGGTTTAAAGTGGGAGAAATTGTTTTGTTGGGTCCATATCTATTCATGGAGGTATTGTACAAGTATAGGATGATAAGAGAAAGTTTAAGGCAGCCCAAAGTTGACAAAAGTCCTATGCCGACACTAGAAGGAGAGACCTTGAGTTTGAAACTGATGAATGGGTTATTTGAGGCTTTCACCAATAAAGGGTATAGTTCTCATTAGTAAGAATGGAAAGTTAAGCCCTAGATACATATGGCCTTACCATATCTTGAGACGTTTTGGTAAGGTTTCATATGAACTAGAGTTGCCTACTAAAATGAGTATGGTTCACCTGATTTTTCAAGTGTCCATGTTGAGAAAGTGTATTGGGGAGACCAGTTCTATTGTGTCTATAGATACGGTGAACATTGAAGAGAACTTGGCTTATGACGAAGTCCGATGGAAATATTAGATGGGTAAGTTAAGCTGGGAGACACCCTCCGTCAAAGTCCTTTGGAGGAACCAACATGTAGAAAGTGCCACATGGGAAGCCGAAGTTAATATGAACAAATGATATCCTTATCTCTTCCATTTCGATCAAGCTTGAGGAAATACTATCTTCCTATCTTAGGATCCTTTTTCCTTACATGCCATTTACATAACATTTATACATTTTTATGTGGTTATGAGATTTGCATTATCTGTACTATTTGAAATATGGTTTTAAGATATAAAATGTTGCATGTGTGGTACTTTGTATATGGTGTATTGGCATGAGGTGCATAAATCCATTCCTTATAACTTGCCTTGGCATATTCAGGGACAAATGAATTCTTAAGGGGGAGATATTGTAAGATCCCACCCATGAGAAGATGAAAGGGGTCAAGAAAGAAGGCCTTGGAAAATTTGAAACTATAAGATACTATGAAGGGGTTTACGACCCATAAAGTGGGTTCGTGGAAACTTGGTAGACTTGGTGAAATTTGGAATCCTTTAAAGTTCAATCTATAACTCATCAGATGAACTGTAATGTCCTTTATGAGTCATAGATCTCATCATAGAATGAGAATCAAAGAAGGGGGTCTCTGAGAGTTTATCGGATAAAACACCATCTACAACACGTAGAACAATCTATGAGTCGTAGATCGTGTCATAGAGGGAGAATCAGAGAAAAAAGGGTCTCTAAAGTTTGGAAAAAGGCAATCAAATGCAACTCCGTCTATGGCTCATAGAATGGTCTACGGCCCGTAAATGGGGTCTCGTAGACTTGTCCAACTAGTTTTAAAAAGGGGTAGTTTGGTCATTCATAGAATCTTATGCCCATTCTATGTCATTTTGATCATCAAAAGAACCCCTTAATCAACCTTTTTAATCCTAATTCCTCTCACTTTCTCCTTATTCCAAAATTTCCTAAGTTTAAAACACTTTCAAACCCCTCTCAAGTCTTCAATCTCTCAAGAAGAAAGAACAAGCTAGGGTTTTGGTTTCATTCCCTCCAAGTTGGGTATCCTTTTCATTACGTACCTGTCATGCCCCAAGTCCTGTTAGGGTAGACTCGCACCCATTGCCGATAAGGCCCAGGAGAACCAACTTGTATTTATGCACTTTCTATATATATTATAAAAGATTTCTACATTTGACATGCCTTTAAGAAAATAAACAGTGATAAGAAGCCAAAATAAAATACATATGGCTAGGCCGTTCGGGCTACGGTGTATAAAGTATGAGAAATAACCATATTTTAATTTACGTAGTCTACAAAGGCTCTAGATAAGGAAAAGTATCTGATAAAGGTCAAGATAGGCCCCGCCTTGACTAACTATACAATACAAATATATAAGCTCTAGACATATAAAGCTCTGAAGCAACCTAGAGCTTCGTAACAACAGCTGGATATCCTGTACTCATACTGGGGAGATCTACTGGCACCTGTACTTGCAGCATGAAATGCAGGTCCCTTGCAAGGGATATCAATATGGGATAATCTACTGAATATGTAAGGCAGGACATGCTATACATAAAGTAAGAACTCAAATGAAACCATACACTGGTGTAAGATTAGAGATCACCCTTGGCTATACTTTGGGATCATATACTTTATGTTCTTTATATTACTTTACCTTTACTGTATAGTCTATGCACAATATTTAGTATAAATGACCAGCTGATCAGTGGTAAAACTTCATTGGGATCGTCCCTGGATAGGTTCTTCCTTAACCCCTCGGGCTACCACCAGTGATAGGATAGTCCCTGGCTAGGTGATTCTTCCACCCCTCGGGCTACTACCCATCAATAAACAATATACTTTACCGTTTAATTACCTTTGAGATGATTCTTTTGGTGGTCACAATATTGGAACTGTAGAACTGTATATGTAGTATATGACATGTAGATAATCATTGAAGATAATATGACAATAAAAAGAGTACGTTACACAAATAATGAAATGTGTATGAGATGAAACAACTGGTGAGCTTTATCTGGCAAAAAGAACCCATGTAACTTGGTATCCATATATGTATGTAGATTTGAAGGTGACTATGTATGGGAGCATATGAATATGTCAAAGAGTGGAGATATGGTTAATGGTTGTGTCGGAGTTGGCAAGTGCCTTTATGTGCCAAGAAAGAATCTAGATTTCATGCCAAGTAATACGAAAATAAGTAGCCTTACATACCTCATTGTTTGACCTTGTTACTACCTATAGATAACCTTCCCTTCCTTTAGATACTTATATATAACATAGTAAGTGATAAAACTAGCATTAACAGCCAATAGATACATCTTGGCAGCCCAATCACCTAAAAAAACAACACTCGGGCAGCAAACGGGTATTTATAAACCTGAGCGTATTCTTTCAACCTTTCTGCCCCTAATTGTATGTTCTAACACACCTTCACATATATACATCATGTGCATATTGTTTTAGTGCCACAACAATCTTACAATAGACCACAAAGCACAACATATAGCAATTCTATACAACCTACAAATGGACAACATAACGTTACCTCCCTTCGTTATATTTCGATGTCGACAATTCCAAACCTGTTTCAACTCTAACCAAACTGTTCCAACGACATCTATACATAAAAATAGCCTTGAAACAGTCTCAAAACAGTAATAAGTCAGTCATTAAGGATGTGAGTCAATAGCCTTCCATCCAACAACCCCCAAGTTTATACTAAGAGGACAATTGCGATATCATATAAGGACTCACTTTGTGGACTATAAAAGTGGTGAATCAGCCTGGTTACATTACTATAAAACTTACCTTTGTTAAATACATTGGTATTACTTCATAATACAGCCAACCAAGTAGAGAAAAACATCTTAATTAACAAGAAAACTGTACAACAGTCCCTAGAATACAAGCTGTCCATAATTTCCAGTATAACATACTAGCATATACTTCTTGTTTTTCATGAAGAAACCATACTAAATACAAAACTATAATTTCTTATATTTACCTTTAAGATTCCGCCTTCCTTCAAGAACCCTAGAGGATTGTGTTAGCTGCTTTTTAAAGTAAAGTAAGGAGAGAAAAAAAGTCTTTAGGAAGCTGAAATTTTTCTCCAAAGTGAAATGACTTAAGGGTTGTTTTGAGCCTTTTATAAAGGGTATTTTGGCCGACAAGCTCTTAGACTTTTGACCACCTAATACCACATATTATTAAGCTAGTTATGAAGCAGCTTGGCCCTTACACTTGGGCCTAATTGGGTCTCAAAGTTGATGGGCTTGGGCTGCCCATTTTCCAACTTTCTCTTCACTTAGTTTGGGCCCAATTAGCCAAGTGGGTTGTGGTGCATTTGGGCCCTTTTATTATACTTCTTGGGCTGCAAAATGTAGTCTATTTATTATGATGCTAAAACATAGACTAAAGCCATACCCTTAACTTGGACTTTATTCATAATCGAACTTGGACAAATTCGACGTCGAGCCTCATCTTCGTTTAGCTAGTAAATTTAAGCTAAGCAAGTAGGTGACTCACCTGCTAGCTTACTAAGTCCAACAAGCACCTCAATTCTCTTACTTTATTTAAGGCTTTAATCTCCTCAAGTTTACACAAAACATGTATACACTTGACCCTCTTAAGTGTTAGACGCACATAACCCCCTATAACGTAAGATTCGAGCACTTTTTAAAAATGAGCGCTAATTTGACCAGTCATATTTCGTTTGCATAGTACTAATATTATAAGGTGTGGAGTGTTACAGAACCTTTCTCTCACAAGCTCAATCATTTCTCCCCAAGTCTTTTTTTCCAAGCTATGGATTTTCATTAAGATTTTAGGAAGTATTTGCATGACATGATTAGGAAAGAAACTATGATGATATTATGATGAGTATTAATTATTTTATCTTTGTATAACACTATGACATCATGGAAGTACGTTATTTAAGATGAGGGTTTATGATGCCCTAGCTATTCTTTGCTATGATAAGGTGGGTTATTTTGCATGATTTGAAAAGGGGTTTTGCTACTCTCCTCATATCTAAAGGCGTTGTTCTTGCATGATTTTGAGCATGATGCATACCCACCATATTCTTACTAAATCATGAACTAAGCTTCTTATATTGACAAAGGCTTTATGGCAAGATATGTGATTTATGAATAATGTAAATTGTGAAGGGCTATTATGTATGCTACAAATTATGAGAATGTTGTGAAAGCTATGATTCTCTATATTTGATATGATGAAGCCTTGGCTCTTAATAAGCTACTCTATGAACTATATGGATACTAAGATGCTTTTCATAGTATGATAATAATAATAATTTGAGTATTACTTAGGATTATGGCCTAGCAACGAGTGGACCTTGGTAGTCCCATAACTATGTCACCACCATAGGATTGTGAACTAGCTAATGGATCCATATAGCTTAAGTTGCATGATTGACCAAAATGGGTGACGTTCTCATACGATGCATGTGAGTCATATATCGAAATAGGTGATATTCTCGTAAAGTTAATAAAATATGTATACCAAAAAGAGTGATGTTCCCATAAGGTTGATAAAACATGGGTGCCAAAATGGGTGATGGTCCCGAATGGTGAGTATTTGATTTACCTCGGCAAGGTAGACTACTCCTTTATTCGGTGTAGGGTGAACATTAGAATTCCAAGTAGTATCTCGCTTGGTCTTATTTGTCAATTATAGTCCTTTCCTATCTACGTTTAATATGTATATGATTTGATGATTCTTTCTTACATACTTTGACCATGGCATTAGCAAGCACGATTACATTTGTTGACTATAATTATGCATATTATTAAAAAAAGGCTTATGTTCCTTGTTGCATTTGCACCCCATGTACTTAGTACATTTGAAGTCCTAATGCATACATTTTGCCTACATGATCTAACCATGTAAGAACTGGAGTACTGTGTAGTCCTCCTCCTCCACGTGGTTAGACATTTCGATTGAAGGTTTGCTTGGTGAGTCCTCCACATTCAGGGATAAAATTTCACTTACTTTCATGCTTTGTTATACTCGGGTTATTTCGGATACTACCTTTTGAGGCTAAGCTCAGAAGATGTCTTACCTATTCAAAACTTAGAGGTGTTATTGGATATTATGATGGTTGTGTATTATTGAGCCTGACGCCTTATACTTTTATATTATGAAAACAACTCTTAGTCCCATGTTTCCCTTTTTGTTAAATGATTTTTATGGCGATGAGATGGAAGTCCTAAGCCCCTAATCACTAAATAGTGTGAGTCATACTTACCTACCTCTTAGAAATTATGTGTTATGTAATTCATGCACATCCTCTTCCCTATATCATCCCTATAGAGTGAGTCCAAGGTGCCTCTTCCCTTAGATATTATGTGTTATATTTTTGTTGCTCTTTCATGCTTCCACAGACCAAAGATGTGCTTACATGCTTGTGAGGCTTTTTTGGATCCCACTTGGGTTCTCATTCATTGTGTTGTATTTAGATTCTAGGCTTAGGTCATCACATCAGGCTCAAACATTAGGATCAAGGGATATTCTGCACATTTGGTTGGTCTTTTAGGCTAAGTGGACTATTAAGAATAGTGAACTAAGATCCTTTCCTAACCAACTAATCCAAAGTTTAAATTAGAGTAAGAAAGCACATTATGAATTGAAACATAATGCATGAATTCATCAAATTAAGCTTACACTCACCTGGCACTAATTACACTATCAATAGAGACTCTAAGATCATGCTTTTTATCTCAATTTATCCTCATTTATCAAATAAATTGTTGTCAACACACGTAAACATGCATGGTTGTTATTTAGACAACCTAATCAAAAATTTGGTAGATATCATTTTGGACAAAAAAAAAAAATCAAAACCATATATATGCCACATATCTCAGTACCATATGCTACAAATACTACCTAAACATAGTGGTATAACAGAAAGTAAATATCTGTTGGAAAAAAAGAACACAAGCAAGAAAACCTCGAGAATTCAAAAATTAGAGTGGTTATATGCTAAGGCTACAAATACTTCACTCAGGCTCGTAACTACCCTCACCCCATTGAAAAAGAAATGCATTGTCCTCGATGAACACAAAAAGTATAAAATAAAGTATCAGGGTAAAAAAAATATACCTTGGTGCCTAAGTGCTAGTGTATGCTGAGTTTGACCACCCTCAACCTGCGTGGTAGCCTCCTTAGTAGTAGTACCATGGCCGGAGGGGCTAGCACCCCTTACTTGCTTGAGTGCACAAACCTATCATAACTCCTCTTCCTTTCTCAAGACAAGCTCTAGCTCCTACCGCTTAGTCAACCCCGCTCATAACTATACTACATCTAGATCATCATCTGGATGGGCCTCTTCCCAAGAAAAGGTTGTGTAAGCTCCTTAGGAGAAAATACATCCATCACTGGCACAAGAAGTGGAGTCTTTAGTAGTGTCATTAGTGCTACTAATGTTGTTGTTATGTCAGGCTGGAGTCATTGGATCCCCATTTATATGGCAGTCATATCTGCTGGCCGGGCCATACTAAAGTTTTGTTGGACTATCAACTTGAAGGCATCAATAGGGGCAATCCTAAATAGTAGTGTCTATGTATGCCTATATACGATGCTCTGACCTGTGATGTCTTGGTGGACTTAAGGCCTAATCTACTAAACTAAATGAGTGAACTGCGACGCAGCATATGAAAATCTCTACACCTTATCCTGAATAGATACTGCAAACACGTAAACCATGCCCTTGGATGTTGTATGTGATAAAGTGGCCTATGGTGTATAAGTAATAGTAGTGAGTCCCCACTCCTTATCTACCTCGGTCTGTGGGGGACTCTCTTCTATAGAAGCAGCAGTGGTGGTGGTCAGTAGAACCTCAGGCAGTGGTACTAGGGCGAACATCTCTGGCATGAGAGTTGGCGGGTTGGTGCTCATTAGAGTGTAATCGTGTTCTCCTTAGCCTTAATTAGTTTGTCATCCAAAGAATGCTGGACCTCGATCAGTGAGTCCAGCTGGTGTAGATTTTCCACCCTCAACTTTAGATAGAGTTTGTAGATCAAGCATGGGAAAAAGATGGATGTAGAACTCTTAATGGCCTCCTTATAGATCTGCTTAGTGATGAAGCAGGCCTAATCTATCTCACAGATAGAGAAGATACTCGTAATTAGCACTACACACTCTTGCATCAAAGTATTGTTTACAAGCATCGATGGGATATGTGATCAGAGAACTTCCCACCAAAATTTGGTGAGGAAACTAAGAGAAGCCTTAACAATAGGCTCCGAGTGAGTGGCTACCTATGCAGGTTCCAAACCCTACTCAGCAATCAAATCGATCACCCATCTTATCAAGCTCAAGTCCTTGGTCTACCCCACTTTGTGGCCAAACTATGTTATGGATCTGGGGGCAAGGAACTTGGGGCCCAAATAGCATACGACGGATGGTAGTCTATAAGATATCCAACTGTCAACAATCTCTGCACCATGGACTGAATAGATACTGGGCACATATAAACTATGCCCCCGGATGTTATCTGTAATGAAATGACCTATAGTGCAAGAGTAGTAGTAGTGGGTCCCCTCTCTTCATCTGCCTCAGTCTGTGGAGGCCTCTTCTCTATGGCAATAGTAGTGGTAGTGGTGGGTAGAACCTTAGGCGCTGGCACTAGGGTGAACATCTCTAGCATGGGAGCTAGCTAGTGCAATACTCACTGGAGTGCTATCGAGTTCTCCTTAACCTTAATCAAGCTAACATCTAAAGTATGCTAGACCTCGATTAGTGAGTCCACCTGGTGTAGACTCTCAAACCCCAACTCTAGATAGAGTTAGTAGATCAAGTATTGGAAAAGAATGTAGGTAGACCGCTTTAAGGCTGCCTCATGGATCTGCTCAGTGATGAGGTGGGCCTAATCTATCTTATAGCTAGCTAAGATGCTGGTAATTAGCACTGTACACTCCAATGCCAAAGTATTATCTATAAGCATCGGCTAGATGCGTGAATTGCTAACCACCCACAAACGTTTTGTGGGTAAACTGAGAGAAGCCTTAACAATAGGCTCAGACTGAATGGCTACCAATGCAAGTTCTAGACGCTGCTCAGTAATCAAACCAGCCACTCATCTCATCAAGCCAGATCTATGGTCCATATCTCTCATCAGGCTCAAGTCCTTGGTCTGCCCTACTCTGTGGTCAAACGCTCTTGTGGATATGGGGGCAAGGAAGTTTGGCCCAAATAGCATATCGCAGATGGTGGTCTTTGAGATATCCACCTTCCAACCCCTCACTCTAGTCTACATCAGTCTAGGTTGAGTGAGAGGCATCTTTCCATTGGGAAGAGTGCTCTAAATGGTGGTTGCATAAGATGTATAGAACTCCCTTACTATGGTCGAGGAGTACCTCCCTAGCGATTTGGTCATCCACTGGAACCCATGTCTTATGATACTTACCTAGAAACTAGGGACACTGTCTACTCTGGCTGAGGTGACCCGGGCTGTCACAATCCAGACCTAGGGCCTAGATGTGACATGGTGAATGGGGAACCCAAAGCGATAACAAACAAGCCTCTTAGCATATCATTATATATCCTTGGTTGCAGAAGTAATTATACAAAATCAAGAGAACATAAAATATGGGTAAAGGGGCTAAGGGAGTCTTTCATAGCTTAAAAACATACAAGAGTCAAGAGAGACAAGCTCAAAGCATCATTTCATTACTCGTCTTACAACACCTCTAAACTTAGAATTGAATAGCGGTTGAGACAATTTTCTGGGCTCACCCTTATAGTCAAAAGCATACAATAAAAGAAAAAGAGTCTTTGCATAACATAAGATTAAAAGATATCATCCTCGTAGTTGAGTACTCACCAAACTTTCTTAAAGAGATAGTACTAGCCACATGGAGGTATGTGATCAAGTGGAGCTCTGGTTTCTACATGGTAATACCATGTAGGCATAGATTATGCCTCAGTACATTTGAATGTACTAATTATGTAGGGTGTAATGCAACAAGAGATAGGCAACAAAATCAAAATACATATACATAAGCAAGAGATAGTATATTAGCAACATGGTATGCGTGATCAATGCTTGAAGTTTAACATGAGTATATAGAACAAAATACATGTGTAGGAAGAGACTATCATCATAGACCAAGCAACTTAGTACTTGGAATCCAAGGCATTCCACCTGCTTGGTATGTGAATGAGGTATATATCCAATCTTTGGTAGTACGGGATTTCTACCACCCAATAAGGTGGATGAGGTACATACCCCTCATCTATGGTAGTATGTTATTGCCACCAATCGACAAGGTGGATGAGGTACATAGCCCTTATCTTTGGTATGGTCAACTTGCAACATGATAGATACTTTCCATGATAACAACTTGTATATACATTCCTTTCATCATCATAAAGTCACTTACTCATATACCATGCATTAGGCTATCAACAACTCAAGATACCTTAACTAGACATTTTATCAAATACTTGACGGGTGTGTAATGCTAGTATTAAACCATGCAATTCAAGAGTGTAATCATGCAAGTAAACTTGAAGTATATCAACCCACCAAACACTTAGTAATACCCTCATGCAATATACATTGAAACACTTTATCAAATCTCAAAATATATTATATATTCATAGCTCAAAACATGCCTAAATAGACACACTTTTATGAAACCCCAACATAGTTCATAGTCGAATTCATCATAAGTAAGACCCACAAGTAAATCAACTTAGATACATACAATCTATTTGAAAAGGAAGGTTAGGCACCATGGATGAAAGGACCCAATGGTTGAAACCCACAAACCATTACATAGGAGATTTCCTTGGTGAAGATTCGATTGAGAATTTGAAGCTTGAATGAAATTCTTAGATCTAGACTGAGATTGGGACACTTCTATTTGGGTGAAATATTTGTCTAAGTGTTAGAGAGGGTCATGGGGAATGTCTTGTATGATATGAAGTTGAAAAATGACTAAGTATAGATATTTTTAAAAATAGGAATGCTTAGGCTCAAGACTCCAAAGCCTTAGGTCAAAACTGAAAAACTGGCAACAAGATACACTATTCTGCGTCGCGGAGCCAACGCGAACAGCCTCTAGAAGTGAAATTTCTATGAAAATAAAATTTTTTTAGGGTTGGTTTAAAATTAGGGTTAGACCCATTTTCGACTCAACCCCCTGATCAAGAATATTAAGTCAGATTTTCTATATCGCGCATTGATTATAATTATGTCCATTTTTTAGGCACATTTTTGGGCAATTTTTGGGGTCGTTTCAGGGGATTCTCATAAATAAAGTGGGTTGGCTTGCCATGCTTAGTAGCCTGAACTCCCCTATATATATGTCCCCATGCCCATGATACACCATTGACTAGTAAGAGCATCTGGTGGAGATAGTGACACCTGCGATGCAGTAGAGGACTCTGTCTTTGACTCGTCACCGGCCAGACTTTGAGCTGGACTCCTCTCCAAATAGAGTCATTTCTATGGATCGGCTATTGATGTGGTCTCCTTTGTTAGACTGGGTAGTATAAATGACAAAAACCTAGGTGTTCCCAAGTCTGGAAGCAGCCCGTGTCTATGGTCTGTCAGTATTTGGGTCAGGTCGGACGCTAAGCTCCTCTAATGATCCACTGAGTGTGGGGGTCTGCTCCTCCTCGAGGTCTCATCTCTAAACCTCCTCTGTATGGCCTTGATCGCCTCCCATTTCGACTATGGGGCCATAGTACCTAAAACATACACATTTATGCAACATTATTAGCCCCACAAATCATAAAATGAAATGCAAAAACATATCAGACTTAGTTGCAGAAGGGTCTATGAAAGCACCTCTACGGGCCATAGTGGATGCTACGAGCTGTAGAAGGCTTTTGAAGAAATAGTTCTCATAAGATTTGTTTACTAGAAAGGCATCTACTAGACCAAGTATGAGTCGTGGACTGAGTCATAGATGATTCCAATGTCTGAATTAACTTTAGCCAGGGATCCACGAGACCTTTCTATGAGCAATAAAAGGTTATGCAACTCATAAAAAGTCTCATCTAATGGGTACTCAAAAAATTCAAGTTTCTAGAATTTCATACGAGGGGCAATTATGACTCGTGGAATGTTCCATGGGATGTAAAAGACCCTCGTAAACCAGAAAACTTAGTCACTTGAGTTCCTAAGTCTATCAATATAGATACCATATGAATTTTTCAACTTATTCTACCAGCATCGAAGAAATACTCACACACCCACATGGTTTATAACATAATACCTGACACTTCTAACATGATAATTAGCACATATACCCCATTGAAAATTTATAAGCATGCTTTCCCAACCTTTTTGACCCCATTTGAATGAAGTAACATTAAGAACATGAACTCGTGCCATCACACACTAAATTTTAAACATGTAATCAATTCATTCCAAATGGTGAGTGGTTACATAGGTTCCTAACACATCATTCAAACATATACAAACACAACTACACCAAATTCCTGTCCAAAACTCATAAAACTTACCTGGGGTCCATGAGCCCCATTGATGACCCATAGTTGTTTTTAATGGCCATAAAGTTAGCTTGTGGACTGGAGTGCATAACTTCTTGCTCACTAGAAGCATCTATGAGATGATGTATATGCCATATAGTGATGTATAACACATTGAACCAATCGTAGAGACATTTCTTAATACCTTTTTAGCCAAAAATAACTGCCCTAGCCATGTACCTGCACATCCTTCAAAGAACACATTGTTACCCTATATACAACCAGCCCAATGTATAGAATTACAAACCAAAATACAAAAAAGAAAATTATCTACAAGTCCAAAAACTAAAAATAACACTACAACTATAAGTATTACATCAAAAACCTTGGGTTGTCTCCCAACTAGCACCTGATTTTATTGTCGCGACATGACTTGGATAACTTGGCTACTCAGACTTCACTAAGTGCCTAAACATCATTCTTCAGATCATTTGGCCTCTTCATAGACTACCAGATATTGAATATAACTTTTTCATCATTCAATCTAAGCCTGAGTTGGCCAGCTTTCATATCCCATATTACTCGATCAGTGGCTAGGAACGGCCTTCTCAAGATGATTGGGATGTTGAAGTCAACCTCGCAATCTAGGATCACAAAATCTGTAAGGAATATGAACTTCTCAACTTTCATAAGAACATCATAAATTATCCCCCACAGACTTCTTCACCATGTGATCAACCATCAACAAATACAAGCTCGTAGGAGTAGGGGCTTCCAGTCCTACCTTCTTGAAGACCCCAAGGGTCATTAGATTAGTGTTGGCACCTTAATCACACAATTCCCTTGAGAACTCGACATTTTCAATGGTGCAAGGCATGGGAAAAGCACCGGGATCTTCTCACTTTTGAACCAAGGACCTCGTAGCAAATGCACTGCAATGTTTAAGCACTTGGGAGAGCTCCTGGCTCACAGTGTGCTTCTTCATAACCAAGTCCTTTATGTATTTTGAATACCCTGGCATTTTTTCCAATGCCTCCATGAGAGAGATATTGATGGAGAGTGTTTTAGCATGGAGAGAAAGTGATTGAACTTGCCCTCCTCCTTCTTTTTGATTTTTTGAGAGAAGGGAGGAGGAGGCCTAGGAATGGGATTTAGCTTCTGTGGCGCATCTGCAGCATCACTCACCCCATCCTTGCCACGTATATCTTTGTTATCAGCATCCTTCAACTCAACTATCTCCTCTCAAACATTATCCTCATCTACTGGCATGGGAGGATCAATAGTACTCTTGCCACCACGAGTAGTAACCGCCATGTACTTCCTATCATTCTTTAGCTTTTGAACTATATTTCTAGGCAGCGTACCCCTATGATACTAGTTGAGTTAATTTGACACTTAACTAAACTATTCCTCTAGCTATTTGATAGCAACAGAACAAGTTTCAATTTTCTGATTTGTTCTAAAGATCTTAGGTTCATTCCCCTCAGAGTCTCATCCTATGTCTCAACTTTCTTCAATAGATGGTCAAACATCTCCTCAACTCTTGAGCTACTCACACTTGTATCAAGGTTATTTGTTGGTACATAAGGATCATTTTTGTAATCACCTTTGCGGCCCCAATCTGCATCTCTATCTTGGCCCCTATTCTAGACATAGTACTCTTTGCGGTTGTCTCTAAAAGCTCTAACTCAATTGAAGTTCTAACCTTGGTGCCAATAGTCCTAATTGGACCCCTGGGAAATGGTTCAGAAACCCCCTTGTCTGATCAGTAACAACACAAGTGTCCTTCATATAGTAAGAATCATCACACATGGGTTCTCGTAAAGGCTAAAAGGTAACTGCATTGACTCATTCCTGGTTCTGCTTCATTACCACCTCCAAACTTGTACAGATTCAGGCAAGCTCTTGTATAATCTCTTTATTTATTTTGCCTTTCTATGATCTCTTTATTTATTTTGGTGGATGCCCTATATCTTTGCCTCCATGCATGATTGGTCTTGACCACTTTCTCCATCCTTTTCGCAATCCTTGCAATTGGTTGATCTAAGAACATACCCCCGTAATGGTATTAGCACAAGTTTGACTATTCTCATCCAAGGTATGGTAGAAGATCTCCATCAGGGCATCATCAATAATTTATGGTCCGAGACACTCCTAAACTATTTAGTGAACCGCTCCCATGTAGTACTGATCGAGTCATCAGAAAGTTGCTCAAAGTTATTAATCTAATCTTTCAACTTGTGCTTCTTCAATCTTGAGAAGTACCTCTCTAAAAAAGCCTTTTTCAATGTGTCCCAACTGATGATCGAACTCTATGAGAGCTTGGATAGCAATAGTGTTGCATTACTTATCAGAGATAATGGGAAGACATGAAGTTGCACAACATCCATAGCTAGATTTTGTGTTCCCATCACACTTTTGTTTAATAGATGGCTATGAAGATCCTTTGATAGTAGGCTCACGAACAACCTATGGTTCTACAGCATCTGAAATAACCCACTCAACACTATGAACTTTGTGTTCACCGGAAGTGGTGGCAACACAATAGCTCCAGTCACCTCTATAGACACAAGGTTGAGCTAGTATTGATTCCACTAATAAACGTTAGCACTGAAGTCTTTTGGTCGTGGAACAATGTCCTCAAGATGAGGTGGGCTTTCATTATTGACATTCTCATTCTAGTTTCAATTTAGAGTTGCTTTGCAGTATTGTTGGCATTATCTTGGGTCCTTCTTCTTAGACTTCTCTAGATCTGGGTCAAATGAAGTCAAGGGTATGCCTAGACTTTACATTTTGGGCATGCACTACACTTATACCCTAAAATAAAAAAACAACAAAAAATGTAAAATGAGGGAAATAAGGATTAATTCCTAAATAATTAAACAAGTCGAGCCGTATTCCCTGACAACGATGCCAAAATCTTGATGTTGCCTAAGCTACACCTCCTTTTTAGGCTAAAGTAGTAGTTGTCAAGATATAAATATGCCGAATCTAAGGGAATATGGCAGACTTAGAAGAATTCAATTCTACAGCTTGGGTTTATTATCCAACTTATCTCCATGAAGGGGGGATAGAGGCTTATAATAACAAGTAAAGAATAACAACAACAACAACAACATACACAGTAAAATCCCATAAGTGGCATCTGGGGAGGATAGAATTTACGCAGACCTTACCACTACCATAGAGGTAGAGAGGCTATTTCCTGGGAACCCTCATCTCAAAACTCGTAAGCAGAAATAACTAGATATGACAGAAAGGAAGGGAAGGGGACAGAAAGAGCAACTAATAAGATAAAACTAACACATAATACACAGATAATGTGAACATATGATAAAATGAAAGAAATAAACACCTAAATATACTATCAACCTGCTACTCTAATTCGAAACCTCCACTTCTTTCTTTCTAAGGTCATGTCCTCAGTGAGATCAAGTTCAATCATATCCTGTTTGATCACCTCCCCCCAATGCTTCTTTGGTCTACCTCTACCCCTCCTAGTATTTTCCAGAACCAACCTCTCACAGCTCCGAATAGAAGCGTTGATACTCCTTCTCTGCACATATCCAAACCATCACAATCTTGCTTCCTTCATCTTTTCAGCCACCGGGGCTACCTCTAGCTTCTCCCGAATAGTCTCATTCCTAACCTTGTCACTCCTAGTTTGACCACACATCCATCTCAGCATACGCATCTCTGCGACATGCATCTTCTAAACATGTGCCTTTTTAATTGGCCAACACTTCACTCCATACAATAGCGATGGTCTAACCACCACTCTGTAAAACTTGCCTTTGAGTTTAGGTGGTATCTCCTCATAAAGGCATTCAAACGCTGCTGACTTAGCTTTTGTTACTGCCATCTTTGCTTCTGACTTGGCCATCTTAGAGATTACCTTAAGCTTTTGATTTTTCCTCTTCATCCCTATACTCAAACCACTCAGTGTAGGCGACCTTCTTATCTTTCACTTTACCCTATACTTCATCATTCCTCTACTAATCGCCTTGGTGTCCACCAAAGATCCCTCTTGAAACCCCTAGTACCTCGTTAGCTACCTTTCTTATGTAACTAGCAGTTGTATCCCACATACTGTTTACATTACCTTCACTACTCCATGCCTCTAAGTTTCTTAACTTATCTTCCATCTCGCGAGAAAGGGCAGGAGTAAGGCCTCCCCATCGAATCCTAGGTTGGGCATACATAACCTTCTTCTTCTTATCTCTTTTGATCTCCACATCCATTACTAAAAGTCTATGTTGAGTGGAAACATTCTCACTTGGGATAACCTTGAAATTCTTACATAATCTTCTATCGCCCTTTCAGAGAAGTAGGTAGTCTATCTGGTTCTTAGATACCATACTACGAAAGGTAATAACAAGTAAAGAATAATCCTAAATAATATAAGGGTTTCATCAATATGGAGAGAAACTAGGGTATTGAATTTTCCATGATTTGCTAACTTAGTATCACCAAATAAGTGAATTCTTTTATAATGTGTAGCACGTAGAACAATAAATTAAGTTCACCAAACCCTTAGAATCATACAAGAGGCAAATTTCACTATGTGACTTGGTCCATCCCCGTAGTGTGACATTACTAACCCTTCCCTATTGTCCCAATACAACCTCCCCTTGGACCAGTTTGGTTGATTAGAAGAGAAACATTGATTGAATCCTGTTAATTAATCTTTTTTCCTATTTATTACTACCTTGGTCTAGTCAGTAATACTTGGTCGGTTCTAATGTTGGCCACCCTTAGAAAACATGAAAAATGAAGAGAATTGATTAATCCATGCAAGTATACTTTTCAAGAATCATGAATTATCTTATTTTAGCTAGTTAGTTTTCATGGTTCCTATAACCTTAGTTGTGGATTTAGCTACTCATGATATATGTAATTGCAAGACTCCTAATTTTGAATAACATGATAGTGTACTTACACAACTAAATTATGCATAAGATAATCCACAACTTTAATGAGAATCACAAGATTTTAATTACAAGATGAAATCAAAGTTTACGAGTGTTTCTCAACTCTCCAATATGTTTCTCAACCTATTCATAATGTTTAAAATAGCAATCCAAAACAAAATAGGATAACTGGCCCAGCACGCTCCAGAGGTGCTTTATGGGCCATAAAGTGTAATTTATGGCTTGTAGTCGGGCTTTCATCCTTTGTTGCTGCGATTATAGACTTTGATTGTATGATACCCCTTTTTGGCCTGTAAAATCTTCTATAACCCTTAGATGCATTTTGTCTGAATAAACTTCAGAAAGTCCATCTTCTCTAATCCTCACGGTATGAAACCTGATCTATGACTCGTAAAGTGTTCCATGACTCATCTGTATATTTTTAGACTAAGCTTAAGAAATCTACCCTTCATTAGAATTGTACATGAAACCTTCTTCATAGCCCGTAGAATATTCTATGACACGTAAAGGGTCTCGCGGATCCTCAAAATTAGCAACTTTTACATATTTTTTCCAAAATCAATGCCAACCCAAAAATCCTGCAAAACAAGCACAAAAACATATTAAACCCACTAATTTCGCATTGTGAACACACAAAATTTCAAGTTTTAAGCATCAAAAGTGATATATTTTGACATCACATCAATGTTGTAATGCCAACAAGTCAAGATTGAATATCAAATGCCAGGTGGCATAGCTCAAGACATTAAAATTCTCACTTAGAAGTGGGAATTGATCCATATGGACTTTATGGTTAATTCTCCTAAGACCAAGAAGCATTTTGACTCCATATGAGTGATAGTGGATTGAATGATGAAGTCGGCTCATTTCTTACTGTCAAGACAATAAATAATGTTGGACTATGCTAAATTGTACATCGGGGAGTTGGTGAGGTTGCATGGATTCCATTGTCCATCATATCAGATCATGGAGCTTAATTTACCTCTCACTTTGGGAAGTCATTTCAAAGAGGCATTGGTACTATGGTAAAGTTGAGAACCACCTTTTATCCTCATCAAATATTGGAGGATATGTTGCTAGCTTGTGTATTGGAATTCAAGGGAAGTTGGGATAATCTCTTACCTCTTATTAAGTTTGCTTACCTCAATAGCTTCTATTCAAGCATCAAGATGGAATCAATGTATATAAATACACTTTCATATCCTACCCTAAAAATACCATTTTCCTTAACCATATAGAAAACTATGATTCCAATTTGCAGCACCATTATATAGGGTGAACAAGAATTGGGATCAGATGTGGGCAAAATGTCTGCCAATGGCTAATTTTCATCATCTAAGTTGAAGTACTGAGCCTCCTGAAGCTCTATATGGTAGCTAATATAGATCACTAATTAGATGGTTTGAATTTGGTAAAATGGCTTTGTTATGGCCGTACTTAGTCATAGATGCTACAAATAAAGTGAGTCTCATAGGAGAGAAATTGAAAATAGCTCAAAGTCGACAAAAGTCCTCCTATATAGGAAGAAAAGACTTTGAGTTCGATATTACTAATTGGGTTTATTTGAAAGTATCTCTCATAAGGGTGTCATTTAGTTTGGCAAGAAAGGGAAGTTGACCCCTAGGTATGTAGGGTGTTCCAAAATTATGAGAAGGATTGATAAGGTGTCTTATGAGTCAGAGTTACCAACAGAAATAAACATGATGCACTCGGTATTCAATGTATCAATGTTTAGGAAATTTATGGGTGATCCAAATTTCATAGTCCTGTTGAAAGATGTGAACATTGAGGAAAATTTAACTTATGAAGAGGTTCTGGCTGAAATTTTGTTACACCCCCAACATGACTCAAAAAGTCCTTATGGTGTATTTCTTGAATATCTTAAAATCCATGCATTATTTCATAAATTTGACTGCACATTCTTTTTCAGGAGGCAAAATTATAGAGGCAAAGAATCACTTTCAATTTTAGGTCACCCATATTGAAAAATAATTTTTTGCATAAAATTGCTCAAACCAGAATAGTGCGCGACAATTCTACATCACCCACTTATTCGCCTATAGTAAAAAGTGTTCTAAACCCATTTCTAGGCTAAAACAGGAAAAAATTAATATTCATATAAAATTACATAGTCTGGGAACCAAGGCGCGTCGCACCCTTAGTCCCTCTATATATAAGATTTTATGAACATTTTCTTTTATAAGTGAAGTCAGTTAGGACTTACCCCAATAAGTTTATATATGGAAATACTAAAATTTTCTCCTATATTGAGAAATAAATCTCTCTCTAAACACTCTTAAATCCTCCCAAAATTCTCTCCAGAATCCTCTATAAAGTTCATCCAATTTCTTAGGGATCAGGCTTCCACTATTGAAGACAAAGTTTCCAAAAGATCTCTCAAGGTTCTTCAAGAATTCTTCTTCAAGTTTCAAGGTTTAAAAGGTATGTGGGTTTATTCATCTATAGGTTCTTCCACCCATGGAGTCCCAAAACCTAATTTACTAGATCCCTCAAGTTCCAATGTTGATTTCTTATGGGTTCTTTCTAACTACCCTATTAATCATGAGTTACATCAACATTCTCCATCTATTGCATGAGTTGATTACAAGGGTTTTCTATATATTATGAAGTCATTTTATGATTATCAAATATGAAAGTTATGATACCGTGAGTTATTATGAGATTGATTATTTTATAAAATGAATTACATATTTGTATATCCAAGTCCCAAAGATGATATGTGTGATTATGGTAGGTTATTTAAGAATGATTTAAGATGATGACTTTCATTACATTGATGCATCGTCCTCTTGAGTTACATGATGTAAAGTTTACATGAGCCCATCCAATTATAATATCGAGTTTCTAAGGGAGTATGATCTCCAAAGATGAGGGTCTAATTAATAGTTATAAAATTTAAAGTTAAGATGTTTTGAATCCCTTTTATGAAAGTTATAGTTAAATATGGTGAAAGGAAAACTCTCACCAAAAGATAGATCCCTTGTGATAAGGACAAGTCCTACATGTTGGATCTCAAGTAAAGATAGCTACTCTTTATATGTAAATGATGAAACTATGTTGTAAGTTTATGAATGACTATGATTATACTTATGTTTTCAAATGTATTCCATGGGAATGATTTAGCACTAAATGGGGCATTATGGTGGGGTTCGGTAAGGAACCCTAAAAGCTACCCTTTGTTTGATTAACTATCTGCCATCATAGAAGGCCTTTTAGGCTAGGCTAGTGGATCTACATAAGCCATATTATACATAAAAGATGCAATTTAAAAGTTTATATAGTTCTATCTTGGCAAGTAAATTACCCTTTTCCCAATGGAAAGAGTTCCTTGGATTCCAAGTAGTAGCTCGTTTGGTCTTTTATGTTGCTTATGGTCTTTTACCACATAAGCATGATGCAAAGAAGTTACATTTTATCTTTCATGCAAGTTTTCATTAGAGCATTCTCATGCATATCATATTGAACTTATATTTTATTGTGCACGAGTATGTGTCTTGTTTATGAAGATTATTATGTAATGTTGCATTGCATCCCATATACTAAGTACATTCAAAGTACTAACACATACTCTTTACCTACATGACCTAACAATGTAAGAACTAGAGCTCCTATCCATCCCCCTCCATGTAGCTAGCTTAATTCGTGAAGATAATTGTTGTTGTAAGTCCTCTGTTTTGGGGATAATATCTAATTCCTTTCTTACATATGATGAGACACGATTACTTTACTTTCTAGTTTAAGGGTCACTAGGGACATGTCTTGGCCCCATCCTACTCATATTTTAGAGGTGTTGTTGGATACTTATGTTATGTACCTATTATGAGATGTTGAGCTTTTATTGAGATTGATCCCTTAGTCTTTATCCCCTAATGATGCTATTTGATTTTTTTGATGTTGATGGAATGGAGCTGATTTTCCTAAGTCCCTACTTCCCCATAGCTCGAGTAATACTTACTCTCCCCTTAGTACTTTGTTCGTTATGTGATCACGTAAATCACTTTCCCTTATTTATCCTCATAGAATGAGTCCAAAGCCTCGATTTCCCTTAAAATTGCTTGTTGATACTTGTTATATATTCTACAACCAAGGATGTGCATAAGATTTGCTAAGAAGCTTGTTTGAGCTAACTTTGGGTTCCCCATCGACCATGTTGCACCTAGACCCTAGGCTCAAGTCCTAATAGATTCTAGACTAGCAAGTGAAGAGGTTGAGAAATAAGGACATTGCGTCTGTTAAAGTGCTTTGGAGGAACTAACAAGTAAAAGGTGCAACACGAGAACTGGAAGCGGACATGATGAAATGTTATCCCTATCTTTTCCACTACACTCAAGCCTAAGATATTAAGTTATTCTTTCCTAAGACATCAAATATCTTACATTTAAGTTTACTCATGTCGCACATGCATATTTGTATATTTATGGACTAGTTTGAAATATATTTTAAGCATGGGTTTTGAAATTTTCATGAAAAGATAATTGTATTACTTTTTTTTGCATTCATGTTGGGTTAATAGCTGCCTATTTCACTCCCTAGAGCCTATGTTTAGTACATTTAGGGAAAAACATCTCAAAGGGAGAGATATTTTAAGGACCAGTAGGTTAAAAAACTAAAAGGCGTAAAAAATGAAACTAAAAGAGTTCCAGAAGCAATACACGAGTGTCATGACTCGGACCTAGGGCCTAGACGTGACACGGCGAATGGAAAACCTGAAGGGGCCCCAAACAAGCCTCTAAGTATATCTACACATCATGGGTTATGGAAGCAATTATACAACAACAATAGATGAAAAAAAGGAAAATACAGGGCTAAGAGACATCTTTGATACCATAGAAACATCACTAGCCAATGGTGTAGCATTATCATATCATAAAGTTCCAACAACACCTCTAATACATAGATAGGAGTGGGTGCCAAGACAATCTATATTCTCACCCTCATAGCCATAAGTTTCCAATATAATAAAAGTGAATGCATAGCATAAATCAAGAGAAGTATGTCCTCGGAGTTGAGGACTCGCTAACTTGCTTTTAGACAAATGTACTAGCCACGTGGAGGAAGAGAAGGATCAAGTGCGGCTATGGTTCCTACATGGTAACATCATGTAGGCATAGAGTATGCGTTAGTATATTTGAATGTACTAATTATGTAGGATGCAATGTATCAAAAGATAGGCAACATAGGCAAAATGTAATATCATAAGCAATGGATAGCATAATAACAATATGGCATATATGAATGATACTTTAAAGTAAAACATGCTTATGTAGAACATATTATATATGTAGTAAGAGACCTACTGATGGTTGTTATGCCTTACCATTCATGGTGGTTGAGGTACCAACCCCCAATTAGTTGATGGAAATCACACCTTCAATCATAGTGGTCAAGGTATCAATCCCTTAACTAGTTCATGGTTGTCTTACTTTACCATCCATGGTGATTGAGGTATCAACCCCTCAATTGGTTGATGGTTGTCTCATCCTATCATCCATGGTGATTGAGACATCACCTCCTCAACTAGGCATGGTCAACTTACAGTACTATAAGTACTTTTCATGGAAATAACTCATATAAACATTTCTTCTATCATCATAAAGTCACTTAACTCATAACACATGCATTAGACCTTCAATGACTGAATAATCCATAACCAGATATTTTATCAAACACTTGGTGGGTGTGTTATGCTTGTATAAAACCATGCAATTCAAGAGTGAAGTCATGTGAGAAATTCTAATGTGTATTAACCCACTAATACTTGGTAATATCCTCATGTGAAATACATTGAGAACCCCCATAAAATATGAAGAGAGATCATAGTTCTATAGCTTAAAACATACATAATCATAATAGGCAAATCATCTTATGGTATAGACTTAAATGAGTAAACACGTGTTTTCAATCACACTTTCATGAAACCCCAATATAGTATATGATCCTAATTAATAATGAATAATACCCATAAGCAACACAACTTAGGAACATGTAATTTTCATTGAAATGGAAGATTGGGCACCATGGGTGAAAGAAACTAATGGTTGAAACCACATACCTTAGACCTTGAGTTTCTTTGAATTGGGTTGAGAAAGACTTAAAGATTGGAAGGAGGTCTTAGTGTCCAAAGCTTGCTCTTGAGTTCCCTTGAATTTCTATTGGGGTTTCGATAGATGCTCTTGAGAGAATTTGAGAGTGTATTTGAGATGAGAGTAATGACTTTGATCCTTTTTAATAGAGTTTAGGTCTTTTTGGGAGGTTAAGATAGCATTGAAAGTCTAAAAGCTCATTAGAATAGATTAAATTCACGAAAATTCCATAAGTGAATAGATGGAAAAATTGGCAAAGTGATGGCCCACTAAAGGCCTCATGGGTCGTGTGGAGTGCCATGAGGTGATACTTAGTCAAAAATTAGAAGTTGGAACACTTAGAAAAATTCACGTCTCGTCACCCAAACAAGGACCTCCACAGGCCATATCAAGCTACATGATCCGTGTAGAGGTCCGTGGAACCACATTTGGTGAAACAAAATGTTACCAAATCCCCATGCCAAGGGCCATGACTCGTGAGACATGCCATAGCCCGTGTGTATAGCCATGGCACAACACTTGGCCAAAACCTCAGTCATGCTCAATAATCTTCACTTGCACACACCCCACGGCTAGCCATACGACCCGTGCCACTAGCCATCTCATATGCTGTAGACCAAAAATGGTCTTTTCTAGCTCAAGGTAGTTCAGATGGCCCATCCAAATATCACGACCCAAGCCTAGGGCCTAGATATGACACAGTGCATGGGGAATCCGAAGGAACCCCAAACAAGCCAATTAACATATCATTACACATCCTTGGTCGCGAAAGAAATTAAACAATATAGTTAGATTAGAAATAAGGACAAAGGGAGTCTTTTATAGCATAAACATCAAACAAGAGAGTCATAGCTCAATATATAACATATCCAACAACACCTCTAAAACTTAGATAGGAGCGGAGGCCAAGATAAGAAACCAGGCTTACCCCCATAGTCAGTACATACATGAAAGAAGATAGTCTTAGTACATAGTACTAGCCACATGGAGGAAGATGCTCAAGTGGGGATCCAGTCCCCACATGGTGACATCATGCTAGCATAGAGTATGCTAGTTTATTTGAATGTACAAAGTATATAGCATGAAATACAACAATAGATAAGCAACATAATTGTCACGACCCAAGCCTAGGGCCCAGACATGACACGGCAAATGGGGAACGTGAAAGAACCCCAAATAAGACTCTTAACTTGTCATTATACATCCTTGGTCGTGGAAGCAAATAAAAGACATGTAGAATAGAATGGGGCATTGGGGCTAAGTGAAAGCTTTGCAGCACATCAATATCAAAAGACAAGGAATCATTGTTCATATCATAAATACATAACTTGTCCAACAAACACCTCTACATACATAGATAGAGTGGAGGCCAAGACAAAGTAACCAAGCTTACCCTCATAGTCAAATAGAATATAAGATTGTGTCTCAATACATAGCTAAGAGTAAAACATAAACCAAAGACCCCGAAATGGAGGACTCACCAACAAGCTTACAATAGTATGGTCTAGCCATATGGAGGAGGAGGATGATCAACTTGGGCACCGGTTCCTACATGGTGATATCATGTAGGCAAGAGTATGCGTTAGTACATTTGAATGTACTAAGTATGTGGGATGCAATGCAACAAGAGATAAGCTTCATGATGAACATGCATAACAATAGGCAATAGGCATAATATAGCAATATGACATGTATGATCAATGCATAAGTCAAACGTGCTTAAGAAATCTATGCTCATATAGAATATCATATGTGTAGAAGAGACCAAGCTAGATTTCCAAGGTATGAACCCCTTAGGGTTAGTGATGATGCCGCTCTATCACTTAGGTGGATGAGTACGAACCCTCATCTTGGTTGGTGATAATGTCGCCCCATCACCCAAGTGGATGAGTATGAACCCACATCTCAGTTGATGAGTATAAACCCCTATCTCGGTTAGTTATGATGCCGCCCCATCACTAGTGGAGAAGTACGAACTCTTCCCTCGGTTACTCGTGCTCTTGTCCCCCGGATCGAGCATGGTCTAATGCAACACTTCATATAAAGTTCATCATATACATAAGCTCATTTCATCATTATATAGTCAATTATATATATATATATATATATATATATATATATATATATATATATATCTAAAGCTTTTTCCATCATCATAACATCATTCACATCATATCTTATACTTTGGGCCTTCATTTCCTCAAGAAATCATAACTGGACATTTTATCAAACACCTTCGGGGTGTGTAATGGGTGTAAAAGATCATACTATTTAGAGATGAAATCATGTAAGAAAATCTGTTGTAAAACCATCAATAAATACCTTCCAACACCCCCAAGACATTCACATTAAAACCCCACATAAAATCCAACATTAGATCCAAGATTTAGAGCTCAAAACATGCTACAACAACCACACTTTCATGAATTAAAATCACACTGCAGTAAATTTCTCAATATACAAGACCCACTTGTAAAATCAACTTTAAATCATGCATTATTAAGTAAAAGACAGTTTAGGCACCGTGGGTGAAAGGACCCAATGGCTCAACACCACATACCTTAGCTTTTGAGAAGTTCTTGGTGAAGGTTGAAGATGGAGGATTGAAGCTTAAAGAGAATCCTTAGCTTTGGACGAGGGTTTTGGGTCTTGAATTTGTGAGTGAAAATATGTCTAAGTGTTTGAGTGAGTATTGAGAAATATTTAGGATGATATAAGGGTGAAATTTGACTAAGTATAGATAAAAACACGTTTTGGAAACTTGGGCCCAACAGTTAGAAAGTTTTGGGCCACACAAGAAAAACTGCAAGGCGAAAAACACATCTCCGCGTCACGCAGAGAATGCTGAGAGGGATTTGTACTAAAGCGCGCCCAAGGCGTATCGCAGAAGCATCATGAATAGCTCACTAGAAATTGTCCCTTAAAAAATTATAATTACTATTCTTTCACTCTTAGATCGAGGGTAGACCTTTTTTTACCTAATTTTGACCCCCTGATAATAAATATAGAGTCGGATTTTTGAAATATTCAATGAATTTTTGGATATATGAAAAACAAGATTCCAGGCACTTCCAAGGCACGTTTTTGCCACTTTTTGGGGTCATTACAATAATCAAAATGCATAACATAGGCAATAGATGAATATATAACAATATGGCATGCATGGGAGATGCTGGAAGTAAATCATGCTTACATGGAATAAAATACATATGCAGCAGAGACCATCATTATAGAATTCATAGTCCATTGAGGTATCAACCCCTTAATTGGTTGGTGGATCGTCTCACCCTACCACCCATGGTGATTGAGGTATGAACCCCTCAATTGATTGTCAACATACAAACTCCTCAACTTGGTTGGTGGATCATCTCACCCTACCACCCATGGTGATTGAGATATAAACCCTCAATCCAGTTACGAAGGTACAAGCCCATAGATTGGTAGGTGGATCGTTTCACCGTACCACCCATGCTGATTGAGATACCAACCCCTCAATCCAGTTATCAAGGTATAAACCCCTCGACATGGTTGGTGGATCATCTTACCCTACCATCCATGGTGATTAAGGTACAAACCTCTCAATCTGGTTATTAAGGCACAAACCCCTTGATTGGTTGGTGGATCATCTCACCCTAGCACCGATGGTGATTGAGGTACCAACCGTTCAATCAGGTTATCAAGGTACAAACCCCTCAACATGGTTACCCGGGCTCACAACCCCCCGAGTGGGGCATCATCAATCCCAACACTATATTAGAATTATATGATATAGATATATTCTTTTCTTCATCATAAAGTCATTTAACTCATAAGACATTCATTGGACCTTAATTCCTCAAGAAATTATAACCGGGGACATATTATCAAACACTTGACGGGTGTGTAGTGCTAGTGTAAAAACATATAATTTAGGGATGAAATCATGCAAAAAAATCAATGTAAAACCATCCATCAATACTTGGTAACATCCTCAAGCAATATACACCGAAACCCTTCATCGAATCCCACAATGGATCTTAGATTCGTAACTCAAAACATGCTAAAAAAAGTCACAATTTCATGAAATACCAACATAGTTCAGAGTCAAATTAATAATAAGTATGACCCATGAGTAAATAAACTTAGAATCATGCAATTTAGGTAAAAAGGAAGCTTGAGCACCATGGGTGAAAGGACCCAATGGTTGAATCTCACATACCTTAGTTTTGGAGAATTTCTTGATGAAGATTTGAATGGAGACTTGAAGCTTCGATGAATTCCTTAAGATCCGAAGAGATTTGGACACGTGAATTTTGAGAGAAATATTAGTCTAAGTGTTTGAGAGTGTATTGGGGAATGTCTTGGCTTATTTAAAGGTGAAATATGGCTAAGTATAGGTACTTTCACGCATGGGAAGGCTTAGGCCCAAGACCCAAAAGCCTTGGACCGAGATAAAAACCACTGGCAATAAAATACACAAGTCTATGTTTAGTCCATGGTGCGGACCTATCGCCGAGGAATATTTTACCCTAGTCCACGACGGCTGCGTATCGCGATACTATCACAGATCACCACTGTTTTGATCAAACTTGGAAAAATTAAATTTGACTATGGTTGTTCTAAAATCGGGGTTAGACCCTTTTCCCATCCAATGTTTCCCCTGGATCAAGAATATAATGTCGGATTTTCGATATCATGCATGGACTTTGAGATATATAGAAATTATGATTTCGAGGCACTTTTTGAGGTCGTTTCAATTTCTCTCCCTTGGGAATATTCATCCCCAAATGTCAAAGAAAGGTATACGAGAGATGTAAACATGATAATTTCAACATACATAACTATGCAACAATGCACTTAAACATCATTTCAAAAATCTCCACATAAGTGAAAAATCATCATGAAATTATCAATATAAACATGAAGGTATGCAATGACATAAGGGCTAAATTTAAGACTTGAGGCCATATAGAGGACTTAAAATTAGTACCTTAGGCTTGATAGAATGGTAGGGATAAGGATATCGCTTTTGTATGTTCGCTTCGGCCTCCCAAGTAGCACTTTTGACTTGTTAATTCCTCCAAAGGACCTTAACAGAAGCCTCATCCTTGTTCCTCAATATCTTCACTTGTCTATCAAAAATCAGAACCAAAACCTCTTCATAAGTCAAGTTGTCCTCAATACACCCATGACATCAAGAGGCACAATAGCATTAGGGTCTCCCACACATTTCCTCAACAGGGATACATGAAAGACCTGATGAACCAAATCCATCTCACTAGGCAACTCCAACTCATAAGCTACCTTGCCAATCCTCCTCATTACCCTATAAGGACCCACATATCTTCGACTCAACTTGCCTTTCTTACCAAAATGAACTACACCCTTCATGGGTGACACCTTCATATAGACCCAAGCACCAACTTTAAACCCAAGATCCCTTCTTCTCATATCGGCATAGGACTTTTGGCAACTTTGGGCCATCTTCAACCTTTCTTTATTCGTCCTAACCTTCTCAAAGAGCCCCCATAACCAGATCTAGACCCAAAATGCCACCTTTCCAACCTCAAATCACCCAACCGATGACCTACAATGTCTACCATAGAGAGCCTCAAAACAAGCCATACTAATGCTATAATGATAGTTATTATTATAGGCAAACTCAATCAATGGAAGACGATCATACCAACTACCCTTAAGTTATAATACATAAGCCCTAAGAATATTCTCAAGTGTTTGGATAGTTCTTTCGGCTTGGACATTAATTTGAGGGTGAAAGGTAGTACTAAGTTTAACACTTGTACTGAGAACCCTTCGAAAGGACCTCCAAAAATATAAAATAAACTGAGCACCATGATCTGATATGGTGGATAAAGGAACCCCATGTAACCTCACCAAGTCATGAATGTACAACCTAGCATAATCTTTATCCCCATATATGGTCTTAACTGGAAGAAAATGAGCCGATTTTGTCATCCTATCAACCACAACTCAAATGGAATCAAAAACCTTTCTTGTCTTTGGTAACCCAACCACAAAATTTATATTAATCTCTTCCTACTTTCAAGTAGGAATCTCTATGTCTTATGCTAGGCCACCCGGCCTTTGGTGCTCGGCTTTGACTTGTGGGAAACTATGATAACTGAAAATAAATTTGGCAATTCTCTCTTCATATCTCACTACTAATACACCTCTCTCAAATATCTATACATCTTGGTTGAACCGTGGTGAATAGAGTAGGAAGAACCATGAGCCTAATCAAGACTCTTTTCTCTCAAGCCATCAACACAAGGCACACACAACCTACCTTGGTATCTAAGGACACCATCTCCCCCTTAGGAGATAACATCCACCTTAACCCTCCCCCCCCCTCTCTCTCTTTATCAATGCCTTTAATTCCAACAAAGCAGGGTAAAGATCTTGCTTAGCTTTAACCTCCTCAACTAATGAAGATTTTAAACCATTAACAACAACAACAACAACAACATTATCAACCTCTTCCAACCTAACCCCCAATTTCGCCAACCGATGGACCTCCCTAGCCACCCTTTTGCCACTATTATCAACATGTACTAGGCTACCACGGACACCCTACTCAATGCATCAGCCACTAAATTAGCCTTACCGGGATGATAATGCACACTCATATCATAGTCCTTAAGAAGTTCTGACCACCTTTTTTGTCTCAAGTTGAGATCTTTTTTAGTGAAGACATATTGGAGACTCTTATGATTGGTGAACACAACAACATACCCCCCATACAAATAGTGACACTAAATTTTCATAGCAAATACTATAGTGGCTAATATAAGATCATGCGTAGGATAATTCTTTTCATGCACTTTGAGTAGTATAGAAGCATAGGCTATCATTTTCCCATTTGGCATTAACACACAACCCAAACCAACTCTAGAAGCATCACAATACATAACGAACCCATCTAGCCCTTCCGGTAGTGACAATATAGGAGCGAACAAAAGCTTGTCTTTCAATGTTTGAAAACTCTTTTCACACTTATCTGCCCACACAAACTTGGGTTTCTTTTGAGTCAACTTGGTCATAGGATAAGCAATATTCACAAATCTCTGGTAGTAACCCATTAATCCCAAGAAGCTCCTAATATACGATGGATTAAATGGTCTAGGACAATTTCTAATCACATCCATCCTTTTAGGATCTACCTTAATACCATCCTCTGACACCAGATGACCTAGGAATGCAACCTCTTTTAACCAAAATTCATATTTCTCATACTTGGCATACATCTTCTCTTCCTTTAATCTTTATAGCACTACCCTCAAATAACCTATATGCTCCTCCTCACTGTGAGAATAAATCAAAATATCTTCAACGAAGGACACAACAAATGAATCAAGTTAGGGTTTGAAGATCCTATTCATAAGGTCCATGAAGATAGTTGGTGCATTGGTCAATCCAAAGGACATCTAGAAAACTTATAATGTCCATACCTAGTCCAGAAGGCTGTCTTAGGAATACCACACTCCCTCACCTTCACTTGATGGTACCCGGATCAAAGATCAATCTGAGATAATTGACTAGCCCCTTGCAATTGGTCAAACAAGTCATTAATCCTTAGAAGAGCATACTTATTCATTATGGTGACTCTATTAAGTTACCAGTAGTCTATACACATTCTAAGGGACTCATCCTTCTTCTTCACAAACAATACTGGTGCAACCCAAGGTGATTGGCTAGGACTAATAAAACCCTTCTCTGACAAATCCTTTAATTGCTCCTTCAACTCCTTTAACTCCGCCGAGGCCATACGGTAAGAGGGAATAAAAAATGGGTTGAGTATCGAAAAAGAGTCTATACCAAAATCTATTTTCCTTTCAGGAGAAACACCGAGAAGCTCATTTAGAAAGACATCAAGGAACTCATTTACAATTGGAACTGACCCTATAGAAAGGACTTTGGACTCCATATACCTTACCCTCACAAGATGATAGAGATATCCCTTAGATATCAACTTACGGGCTTTAATGTAAGAGATGAACCTACCTTGACCACCACACCATGACTCTCCCACTAAAAAATGGGTTCATTTGGGAATTGGAATTTAACCCTAAGGGTTCTACAATTAATAGAGCCATTGTATACGTGCAACCAATCCATCCCAAATATGAAATCAAAATCTACCATTTCCAACTCAACAAGATTATAAGGCAATATCTTATGCAAAATGCAAATGGAACAATTTCTATAAACCAATCTAGCAATAATAGATTCACCAATAGGAGTAGACACATCATTTATCACTCACACAACAATTCGAGTTTAACATAAAACTTTTTGCAACAAAGGGGGTAACAAAAGAAGTGGTAACACCCAGATCAATCACATTAACATCAAAGACATTTAACATAAAAGTGATGACATCAAAAATCTCCTCAACCTCTTACCTCTCTTGGAGTGCATAGTACTGATTGTGCCTTGGGGGCACCGCCTTATTGACCACCTCTCCCCAAAGGAACTTTATTTTCACCTTGTGGATGAACCTCCTTGCTCTTGTTGTGGTTATGAGGACAATCAAATCTTTTTGTGACCCACTTCCCCACATCCATAACATGCATTAGTATCCCTCAAGCATGGGCTTTTATGACCCCTACCACACCTTGAACACATATCATTAGGAAGCACACTACCAACATCTTGGGCCCTTGGGAACTCATTAGATAACCCCCTATTAGAAGCATGAGAAGGACCTTGGCCTTGATAGAATCGGCCACCCTTTTGACTTTGGAATGTTCCCTCAAACTGGATCCTCTTGGACTCATTACTCCTCTTTCTCAACTTTTCCTCTTCCATTTGTTCGGCATAGGTTATCAAACAGGACAAATCCATGTCACTAATCAACATAGCGGACCAACATTCCTCACTTATCGAATTGGATACACCCATCATGAACTTGTTCATTGTATACCTTGGGTCAGCAACCAAGTGGTAAGCATATTCAGAGAGTTGATTGAACTTGAGGGCATACTCACTCACACTCAAAGACCCTTATTTCAAATTCATAAACTCTACCATCTTGGCCTCTCTAACCTTAAGAGAGAAGAATTGATTAAGAAAAGCCTCCTTGAACTCCTCTCAAGCACAACATTATTGATTCCCTTCTCCTCCTTCAATCAATTCAACCATATTTGTGCTGCCCCTTTAAGTTGGTAGGCCACCAACTCCGCTTCCTATTCTGATCTAATACCCATGATAGCAAATACCTTGTTGACCTCATCAATGAACTCTTGAGGGTTCTCATTTACCTTAGACCCATATAATTCTAGTGGGTTCATCCTTATAAAATCTCTCATCCGAGATGCCAGTGTAAGAGCATGAGGGGCTTGGGCCCTTTGGTTGGCTTGGTTAGCTATAACTTGTGCTAGCAAAGTGAGATCATCCCGGAGCTCACCATGAGCTTGTTGTTCCTTAGGGTATGGGGTCTTCTTCCTCTTATGTTAGGCATGATCTAGCATAGCAAAGAATAATTTTTAGGAGGGGGGAATATTACTTTAACTCCGTAGCATGACTTAGAACATGAAGAAGGAAAACATTTCCTAAAATGTCTCATAGCCTCTAGCTCATGGTTGTGATACACAACACAACCATGAACGAGACTCTAATTGACACGGTGTGTTGGATGCCAAGGATTATTAACAACCTAGTGCTCTAATACCAAATTTATCATGACCCAAGCGTAGGCGGCCTAGACATGACATGGCGAATGGGGAACCCGAACGAACCTCGAACAAGCCTCTTAACATATCATTACATATTCTTGATTGCGAAAGCAATTAAACAACATAATTATATTAGAAAAAAGGACAAAGTGAGTCTTTCATAGCATATGTGAGTCTTTCATAGCATAACCATCAAACAAGAGAGTCATAGCTCAATACATAACATGTCCAACAACACCTCTAAAACTTATATCGAAACGGGGACCAAGACAAGCAACTGGGCTTACCGTCATAGTCAATACATACATGAAAGAAAGATAGTCTTAATACATAACATGAGATCGTAGACATTATCCACATAATGAAGGACTCACCAACTAGCTCGAGAGAAATCGTGCTAGCCACGTGAAGGAAGATGCTCAAGTGGGGCTTCGGTCCCTACATGGTGACATCATGTAAGCATAGAGTATGTGTTAGTATGTTTGAATGTACTATATATGTAGAATGAAATGCAACAAGAGATAAGCAACATAATCAAAATGCATAACATAGGCAATAGATGAACATATAACAATATGGCATGCATGGAAGATGCTTGAAGTAAATCTTGCTTACATAGAATATAATACATGTGCAAGAAAAGACCATCATTATACAATTTACAGTCCATTGAGGTACCAACTGCTCAATTGGTTAGTAGATTGTCTCACCCTACCACCCATGGTGATTGAGGTATGAACCCCTCAATTGATTGTCAACATACAAACTCCTCAACTTGGTTGGTGGATCATCTCACCCTACCACCCATGGTGATTGAGATATAAACCCTCAATCCAGTTACGAAGGTACAAGCCCATAGATTGGTAGGTGGATCGTTTCACCGTACCACCCATGCTGATTGAGATACTAACCCCTCAATCCAGTTATCAAGGTACAAACCCCTCGATATGGTTGTTGGATCATCTCACCATACCACCCATGGGGATTGAGGTACAAATCCCTCAATCTGATTATCAAGGTACAAATCCCTTGATTGGTTGGTTGATCGTCTCACCATACTACCTATTGTGATTGAGGTATCAACCCCTCAATCCAATTATCAAGGTACAAACCCCTCGACATTGTTACCAGGGCTCACAACCCCCTAAGTGGGGCATCGTCAATCCCAACATGATATAGGAAAATATCATATACATACATTCCTTTTATCATCATAAATTCATTAAACTTATAAGACATGAATTGGACCTTCAATTCCTCAAGAAATCAGAATCGGACATATTATCAAATACTTGGCGGGTGTCTAGTGTTGTGGTAAATCCATTGAATTTAGGGATGAAATCATGCAAAAAAATTCAATATAAAATCATTCATCAATACTATGCAAGAAAATTCAATATAAAACCATTAATCAATACTTTGTAATACCATCAAGCAATATACATCAAAATCCTTCATCAAATCCCACAATGGATATTAGATTAGTAGGTCAGAACATGCTAAAACAGTCACAATTTCATAAAATCCCAACATAGTTCATAGTCAAATTAATAATAAATATGACCTACATTAGTAAATCAACTTAGAATCATGCAATTTAGGTAAAAAGGAAGCTTGGTCACCATGGGTGAAAGGACCCAATGGTTGAAACCCACATACCTTAGTTTTGGAGGATTTCTTGATGAAGATTTGAATGGAGACTTGAAGCTTGGATGAATTCCTTAAGATTAGTAAGAGATTTGCACACTTGAATTTTGAGAGAAATATTAGTCTAAATGTTTGAGAGTATATTGAGAATGTCTTGGATGATATGAAGGTGAAATATGGCTAAGTATAGGTATTTACATGTGTGGGAAGGCTTAGGCCTAAGACCCAAAAGCCTTGGACCGAGATAAAAATCACTGGTAACAAAATACCTAGGTCTGCGTCTAATTCGCGATGCAGACCTATCATAAAGGTAAATTTTATACTTGTCCGTGATGGCTATGCATTGTGGTGCCATCGCGGATCACCACTATTTTGCGTAAACTTGAAAAAATTAAATTTAACTATGATTGCTCTAAAATCGGGTTTAGACCCACTTTCCACTCAATTTTTTCTCCTGATCAGGAATATAAAGTCGAATTTTTGATATCACGCACGAATTTTGAGATATATGGAAATTATGATTTTGAGCACTTCCAAGGCACATTTTCGGATAGTTTTTGGGGTCGTCTCACCAAAGCCTTATTGCCCGTCAAGGTGCCCATGTGGTTTCACTGCATGGGAGAGTCTCACAGAAAAAGTTATAACTCCTTCATCCGAACTCGAAATGAGGTGAAACCAAATGCATTGGAAAGCTGACTTAAAGGCTTTCATTTGACTTATTGTGGGTCATCCAATTCCAAGTGTGCTAAAAGTTATACTCATTTAAATTTGATCCTTGCATAAATCAATGCCCAAAACTCAACTCATAGGGAAGTCTTGAACTAGTCTAAATACTAGAAGTCTCCCGCGACCCTAATATACTACTCACCTAATCAAATGAAGCTTGAAACATAGATATATAATAGCATGGAGGTAAGAGGTATCACAATGAGCCAAGTTTACAACCCATTGTCTATTTCACGAGTCTTAAACTAGGCTCATATATTGGATAGTATAAGGGTGAACATTTTGCTAAGTGTCAAAGGGACTTACAAAGGCCTTTTACAGCCCATAGAATGGTATACAAGCTGTAGAAATGGTTCATAGATTTATGCCTAGAGTCAATGGAAAACTAAGGTTTCTAAAGTGGGAATTATGATGAATAAGATAGGTCATAGTTAGGTTTAGAGATCGTGGTTTGGTTTCGTGGATAGGGTCCTAAAAAATAAGGAAATCGACTAAGTGTGAGGAAAACCATCAGGGATTCTACGACCCGTAGATTGGTCTACGAATAAAGAGTCATCAATCTGTCTTGTGGATTATTCACTCAAAAATCAGTCTCTGAAGATTGAAAAAAGTAAACAGGATGACTCAAATCATGACTTGTGGTTTGGTCTACGGCCCATAATCGAGGTTGTTGCTCATGGTCCGATAATTTTAATGAAGGGTGTTTGTTCATTCCACATATCCTAGCCATAAAACTATGTCATTCTGGGGTTCCCACCCCCCACCCCCCCATATTAGCCCCAAAACCCTCCTTAACCCTCTCATTCATTTCATTCTCAGATTCTCACAAATTTTTCTAAGGCTTCCAAGGCAAGAACACATTCAAGGCAAGGTTAGGTTTTGCTTCCAAAGAATTTCCTTCTTCAACTTTTTTAAAACTTTTCTTAAGGTCAATCAAAGGTGAGTTTGATTTGTGGGTATCTTCCACCCACAAAGTCCCTTAACCTATCCTTTACCCTTTTTTTATTTTCTTGAAAAAATTAAGTTGTATGCCTACGACTTTAATGGTGTTTTAATGATGCATTTTTTTGTATTTTATCTCCTATGATGTAATGTAATATTTTATCATGATTTACATAAATATTAATTTGATGGTTGTGACTTCAATATCTAGCATCTTATCAATGATTTGTGGGCTGCTAAACACTTGTTTTAAAGTTGTCTTTTTTTTATCATGCTCATGCATTATTCCATTAATTTATGTGTTGTCAAGTTCATGCATAAACTCGCGAAGTTCTAGATGACCTTGCATAGTATATGTTGGTGCTGAGGGAATAAGTGAAGGATTCAAAGTTATTAAACTTGTCAAAGATATATGCAAGTTGATGTTGCCCTTAAAAATGTTTGTGATGGACCCCAACATAAAAGGACGATTCTCACTTGGTGGCTTCCAAAGTTATTCGAGCTAATCTTATGATATTGCTACTTATGATTTTAAGTTACATTACGTGATTGTATCTATGTCTAAAAGTATTCCGTGGGATTAACTTAGCACCAAATGAGGCATTGAGGTGTGGTTTGATAAGGGAACCCTAGTAGCAACCTATTTTCTCACAAAAATATGCCACTATGAACCTTGGAGGTTAGGATAGTGGATCCATGTAGGTCATTTATGTTAAAGAAAGATGCATGCTTAAGTGACAGAGTCCCACCCGACAAGTGGTCTTCCTGTGCCAACGTAGGAGATTATGTTGGATTCCATGTAATAGCTTACATGGTCTTATATGTCAGTTATAGTTCATTCCCACAAAGTGTAAATATTTTACAATGTTTCTCAATTCCTGTTAAAAATGATTCGTAAGTTTTATCAATCATATCCATTTTTTGTCCAAATTCTTGGTAATAAAAAGTATATTTTTCTTTTTATCAATAAGTACTTTTTGATAGAAATCCTTTTTTTTACGACTTTGAAAAACAGTTTCTTATTTATCAAAAATACTTTTTTTAAAAAAACTTGGTTGAATACCATTAAAAAAATCAATTTTGGGGGCCAAACAGGTTATTAGAGTTAACCTATATGTAAAAATTAAAATCATGATATTATTTATATGATGTAGCACCCAAAACATCAAAATTGTAGATCCTAATCCAAACTGAGTTGCAACACATTAATACGCCTAACCAATTGAGCTGTATTAAATGAGGATATGTGGAGTCAAACTCACGTCGTCATGCATACATTGACACGACTAGCCAATGCAGCTGCAACACATTTGTATGAAGAGGTGCCACTTAATATGTGTGTGTGTGTGTGTATATATATATATATATATATTCTATTACTTTTTATTATGTATAATATTTAGTAAATTATTTTCGACAAAGCAATGTCACATGAGCCTCTCGCATTAATACACTCAACTGATAAATTCGTGTATATATCTTGAAAATATCTTATGATAAATATAAATCTCATAACCTAATGATGAACAATAGAAAACAAAAAAGGAGAAGAAAATGGGTAATCTCTAATATTTTTATTTTGTTAAAAAATCTATCTAATAACCAACCAAAATGGGAAAAGAAATTATATTAATGAAAAATAAAAAATGTGGAGTCGAACGAAAAAGTCTCTCCACCATAGAAACGCATACCTGCTTAATAAAATACTTTATGTTTCCTTGATGCAATATGAATTGATACATCATTGCCTCTTTCCTCTCTCCAATATAATATAATCATTTGTCTAACTCAACAAGGCTTGTGATTAATCATCAAGAGAAAATGGGAGCATGTGCAAGCAAGCCTAAGGTCTTGGAGGGTACCGCTCCACATGTGGCGGAAGAACACATCAAGCAAGAAGGGGTTGTGGGCTATGATGTTCCCAATAAGCCTCACGCTCTCACTAATTTGTTCAAGGAGGTATTCTTACATAATTTATATCGTATAACTTAATTTCTACACAATTTACACCCAACAAATTGAGTTTAGATAGATAAGAGTGCTTTAAATATAAATTTTCATTAAAAGATAACAGAGTTAAAAATTAAATACCTAAAATTTGACGGTAAAAATTAAGCGCCTGAAGTCAATTAGTTTGAAAACTTGGTTGTTACGTTACATGGAAGTAAGGCCATAAATATTTTTGCCAAGGAGTCTTTAGTTATTGACTTTGATATTTGATTTTTTTTATATCACTAATAAAAATTGATCTAACAATTTAATGAAAATACTTATTGAAAACAGAAAAATAAACTGAGCTTGCTATAGTTAGGTCAAGCAAATAAAAGTATAATACTATATGTTTGCAGGTAACTTCACTCTACTGAATCAAGACTAATTAAATATATTCATAATTACGTACACTTAGAGGTCGTTTGGTAGATTAGTTATACATTTTATTTTGTATTAAGATGTGTATAATTAATATCGTAGATTTCTAAGTATTAATAATGCAGTTTTTTTAATGCATACATTAACATGTTTAAAGATCCAATTGCCCCTCAAAACTTTTTTCACATATTTTTCATCACAATTGCGGACAGTATATTTGTAATGAACTTTTTATGCATTGCATGCTATTTTAAATGTATCAAACTAAACAATGTATAATAATATTTTATATATAATTAATGCAAGCATAACTAATATATGCATTACTAATGTAAGCATTATTAATAAGCTATATTTAATATTTTTTTATACACTCTATCAAACAACTCCTTATAGTGATGCTTGTATGAAAGAAAAGGAGATGGTAATCAATGAGTTGTTAAATGAATGTAGGGGAAAGGCTCAGAACAAGTGAAAGAAGGGACATCTGAGACGACACAAGTACAGTCGAAAGTTTTACCAAAGACAGAGGAGACCCCACAAACACTTAATGAAAAGACAATAGAGAAAGTTATAGAATCAGAAACTGAGAAGAGAGTTGAGGAAAACAATATAAAATCGGTGACAACTCCCGCAAAAGAGGAGCATGTTATAAAATCAGAACCAAAGACAACTACTTATGCACAGGAGGAGAAAGTAATAAAGTCAGAAACAGAGACAACTACTCTTGCACAGGAGAAGGAAGTAATAAAATCAGAAACAGAGACTACTCTTGCACAAGAGAAGCAAATAATAAAATCAGAAATAGAGAATCATACCGAGGGAGTAATGAAATCAGAAACAAAGATTCCAACTGAGAAGAAAGTAGAAGAAACAATGGAGACTCTAGCAAAGGAAGTCACTCAATTAGAAAAGAAAACAGAAGAAAAATCTGAACCTCCAGTAGAAGAGAAACCAGCAAAAAAATTTGTTATTGAAGAAAAGAAATCAGGAAAATTTTGGTGGGACAAGTAAGTTAACTATAAAACATCTAGATATTCTATCAAGGCCCTGTAATTACAAATGGTATGGTACTAGATTTTAATTTGGGATGAGCATCACTTAATATTTATTCTCATTGTCATACTATGTATATTTTCACCTTACATCATTTGATATAATATATTTCTAATTTTATGTATGAGTCACAAAAATTTATTTTATTCATCAAGTTTGAGTGATTATATCAATTGCAAGAAAGGGTGAATTGAAGTTCATTCCACCTTGTAGTTGTTTTGATACATTTAGGTTGTATCAACAAGTTTGGCCCTAAAGTCAAACTTCATGTCACACCCCACCCCGGGGGGTCGTGACCCGTACCTGATAGGGGCACGCAAACACTTGCCAAGCCAAATTCCTTTATAACCTAGCCCGAAATTCTACAGAAATTTCGGCAGAGTTTTCTCTGTTTTAGTGACTAACCGCACCTGCAAAAATAAGATCCAGCAGCTTTCCAGACAGTAGTACATATGCATATATAGATAAATGCGGGCCGACAAGGTCACCGCTGCGGTCCTGCCGCC
>JAOTQJ010000072.1:14913715-14926479 GCA_025642045.1 Solanum sejunctum
AGTTTACACTTAGAAAAATTTTGAAGAAAAAAATTAAAGCCAAAGCTATAGTAGCCTCGGGTTGCTACAGTAACCTTCAAAAAAAATTCAGCTTTTTCATATTTTAGATTATTTGATGCTTCAAGATCGGTATATTGAAGCCCCTAAGTAGCGTGGTGGCATTGGTTGGTCAATAAAATGCGTAGTTTAGCGGCTACGAGGATTTTGGGTGTAGTGAAGGATTGCAAGGTATGTTACTTTTTATCTTGGTTTATGTTAACTAAAGGTTGTGAAGGTGTTAGGAATGCGTTAAAATGAAGGTAAAATGCAAAAACAGGATTGGTTATTAATGGAATTACGAATTTTGAATTTGTCGTCGAATTGGGAACAAATTTGCATTTGGCTATATATTGAATTGTTGTCATGTATTTGTGTTTAATTGTCATGGAAATAGTCTTTTTGGGGTGAAAGAAGTGTTAGAAAATTATTCAAATGATTACATGAACGTTATCTTGAATTGGAGTCTTGTTGAAGGTATAATGTTATGTTTTAGCGTTAGGGGTTTGCGTTGGGCGTTGGGGTGATGTATTATGGTTTTTGGAGTATATCGGAAGGCTTGAATATGATAGATATGAGTTTGATTCACTGCTGCCCTATTTTGATATTTACGTCGTAATAGCATTTTGTGGCGTTTTGATGTTGTTGTGGTATTGGAAAAGGTTTGTTGATGTTATGGGTTATTGTTGTTGTTGACTGATTATTTGAACCGAGTTGAATTCTCGGGGTGACTAATTTTAAGGGGAAATGCTGCCGAAATTTTTATAAATTAAGAACTAAAAAGTTAGAAATTAAGGTACGATATAGATATTAATAGTTGGCATTATTGTAATTGTGTAGACATTGAACGCCTGAAAGTCTAAGTTTGGATTGACCTTATGTTGGAGCTAGTTGGCAAGCGAAGTTAAGGTATGTAAAGATTTTCTACCCTTTGGCATGAATTAGTAAGCTCGTTCAACGTTGTACATTTGAAAAGTTCCTTTCCGGTATAGTTTGTGTCTGAAAATAATCTATGTTTATTATTGGCCAATCTTCCGATAAATTTACTTCATCTTAAGTTTTAGAGTTTTGAACCCATGAATAGTGTTCATTTGATCGAAATTAGATAGTTGGAAAGCTATAAGTTCAATTTGTTTTGATATTACCTCTAAATGTGAATTTGAGCAATTTTGGCAAAATCTCATAAAAGAATAGCTACTTGATTTCAAAAGTAAACATTTTGCAAAATGCTAAGTGTTTGAAACTAGTTTTTATGCATATTATTCTCACGACTCTGTTCGTGCTCGTTTGGCCTCGTTAACCGATTCTCGGGCGGATTATTTCATGTGCATATATGATTATATATATATATATGTATATATATTCCGAAGTAGGTTGGATATGGCGAGTCGGTTTGCCCATGGACCGGCTTTGCTTAGCTTGGAGACATAAGGAGCTGGGCTGGGATGGCATCATGACGTGTGAGTGCTGGGTCGAGTTCGCCCTGGTTCACGGGAGTGCGTGGCACCGTCTCCTCGGCTCCATAAATGGGCATGATGACCTTTATACTTTATGATACATGAACGCTTGCGGCATCGTCCTGGTTCACCTATCCTATGACGTGAGTCCTTAGCCGTTGTTCGCCTCGGCTCACCTATTATAGTTGGGATTTGTGTTGGAGATTTCAGAGATTTGAAACTTCTGGTGTTATGCTCCCATCTAATGTGCATTATTTTGATGTTTGAATAAATAAATATTTTGATGTTTACATACAGGTTTGACTTCTATATCTTCTTATTCGGATTATTGCTTTCACTTACATTTCAGACTTTCCGCTTTATATACTTGGTACGTATTTCGTACTGACCCCCTCTTTCCGGGGGCTGCATTCATGCTCGCAGGTACAGACGAACAGGTTAGAGGGCTGTCTTCTTAGGACATCCGCCTACCATTGAAGTGCTCCCTTGTATTAGGAGCAGATCGTTGGGCATATACTTGTATACATACTTTTTGTATTTTGCATTTGTGCATGTTTAAGGGTATGACGGGGCCTTGTCCTGTCTTATGATCTAGTGTCTGTGTATAGAGGTCTATGGATACATATGGGTGTGGAAACTGTGTTGGTGTGACATCGGTTGTATGATACATTTGTTAGGCGGTTCTGCCGCAGCGGTGACCTTGTCGACCCGCATATATATATATATATATAGTGTTGTTTACTATTGCTGGGTTCGCTGTTTGCAGGTGAGGCTAGTCAGTAAAATAGAGGAAACTCTGTCGAGATTTTGAGAAATTCCTTAGCTATTGTGAATAAGGATTCGGTTTAATGTATGTCTGGGTGTCCAACCGATACTAATTACGGCCCTGGGGTTGGGTCGTGATACGATCTCAAGATAAGAAATCAATCGCGGACTCACTCCTTATCACTTGGGCAACAAAGAAAGCTTGTTCTAAGATATAACAAAATTTGACCAATGCACTGAGCCGAATTTGTCTTTACCCAACATAAGTGATCCTACTGCCTCAAAAGAATGGGAAACAACTTCAGAGACTATTACTCTTTTAGAGAAACAAATTATTAAACTAAGTCGTATGGTGCTTCAAAACATGTCATTATCTCATACTCCACTAAATGTGACTCCATATCCAGGAGTTCATCAGAGTAAGCCAATGTCACTTCCATTTCCATGTTTGGATGGATTTAATCAGTTAAATTATTTTACCACTTCTTAACCTGTTCAAAGTGCATCACTTATCCATCATGTTACTCAAAATGCATCGCATGCGTTCACAACCACTCCTTCAAAGGCTCAGTATATACTAATGGTGCATGATGCTACAAATCCACAATGAGTTCCACTGGTATATCCTTATGCCACAGGTTCACCATGACACAAGTTCAAGAACTATGTTGCCCAGATGTTGATCATTATGTTGAAGCTGAAAAGGAGGCAAGGGCACTTAATGATGCAATGATGAACAAGAAGCTCAAGAGTTTGGAGGATGCATAAGAAGTTTGCATGGTCTTGGGAGTAACCAAAGCGTAAAGTATGAAGAGTTATGTGCTTTTTCCAAGGTAGAGTTGCCATCGGTTTACAAGATTTCCTAATTTGAAAAGTTTGATGGATCTAAAAATCCTTTCTTCCATTTGAAAATCTATTATGAGAAGTTGATTGATGTCAAAAAGAATGAAGGGATTAGGATCAAATTATTCAACCAAAGCTTGACTGGAAATGCTTTAGAATGGTACTCTAACAAGATATTATAAAATGACACACTTAGGATGACTTGGCAAATTCTTTTGAGGACCATTATAAATTTTATGTTGACATCGCTCCTAATAGAATCTCAATAATGAAATTCAAGAAGAAATCAATTGAATCATTTCAAAAATATGCTATACGTTGGAGAGAAGAAGCATCATGAGTACATCCACCTATGGAGGAAGCAAAAATGATTACATTTTTCATTCAGGCACAAGAACCAGAATATTATGAATGAATGCTAATAATGGGTAGTAAAACTTTTGCTGAGGTGATCAAAGTCGGAGATATGATTGAATATGCTATCAAGAGTGGAAGAATAATGAGTCTTACAGCGTTACAGTCCACTGGTAAGGCTCTCCAAACTGGTGCTCTTGAAAATGGAAAGAAGAAAAAAAAAGGTCACTATAGTAATAGATCTTGGAGGTACTTCATACCATCATCAATAATATTTACAACATCAACCTCATGCTCCCCATCCACAATACCATCAATACTCCCCACCTCCGCACTACCAACCATCATCATCTTACCAGTTTCATCCAACACAAATTTTATACCCTATTTACCACGCTCAACCAACATATCAAGCGCTACATACACCAACATATCAAGCCCCCAACCATAGGTTTACCATAAAAATAATGCACCCGTACTTCACCCAAATAGACCTTCTCATAATTTTATACCATTAGGGGAGCCACTGAGTGTTGTGTTTGAAAGGTTACAGGCTTTAGGTTTGTTGTTTCTTGTGGAGGGTAGAGTTCTAGATCCACTTCCCAAAAGTTTTAATCATTCGCAGACTTGTGCATACCATTCAGGAGTAAAAGGGCATTACGCTAATCATTGTTACGCATTAAAACACAAGGTTGAAGATATATTTTGATAAAACAAATCACAGTCAAGCATCCAACATCAAATGTAAACAACAATCCACTCCCAAACCATGGTGATGCCTCAGTGAATATTGGTGAAGTAGATAAGGGTGATGATGATCCACTTAAGTTTATAGTGCCTATGGGACGTTAGAAAATTATTCTCTTGTGGTTGTTGCTTCTCCTGCTATAACGGTAAAAGGTGTTGCAGTTATTGAAACATTAGGAGTACCAAGTCAATTACCAGTATATGATAATAAGGCAGTACCATGAAATTATCAACAAGCTATGATAGAATGTCGAGGAAAAGATATAGTTGCTGATAAGACTAAAAACTCCAGGAATCACAAGGTATAGAAGATGCTATATGCCAAAGGAACTCTCTAGACTAAGGTAAAATAAAGAGAGCAACGTGCCTACCAAAAGTGTTGTGATAGAGGCCGAGGTAGAGGATTTTTTTGTGAAAAATTAAGGCAAGTGAATACTCAGTTGTGGATCAGTTGAAAAAGACCAATGTCCCCATCCTAATTCTTTCTTTATTGTTAACCTCAGATGTACCTAGAAATGCACTATTATGGATTTCGAGTGAAGCATATGTGCCAATTGAAACATTTGATGAAGTATTAGCTAGAATGGTCATACACGTGTTTGATAGTATCGAATCAGCTTTGACAAATATGAACTACCACCAGAGGGATGTGCTCATAACAAAGCATTGCATATAACTGTTAAATGTCATAATATATTCACATCTAAGGTGTTGATTGGCGGAGGATCTAGACTCAATATTTTTCCATTTAAAACTCTGAAAAATATAGGGTATGATGTTAGCGAGCTCAAGAAGAGTGATACAAATATTCGAGCTTTTAACGGAGTGAAGAGAAGTCCCATTTGAGAAATAGAGTTGAATGTACTAATTGGGGAAGTTGAGTATGTACTAATTGGGGAAGTTGAGTTTGTCATGGATTTTGAAGTACTTGATATATCCATGACCTACAACATGTTGTTGGGATGACCATGTATCCATATGGCTGGAGCGTGTCATCTACTTTGCATCAAACTGTCAAATTTGAGTGGGACTAATAGTTCATATGTATATATGGAGAAGGTGACACATCCATCTATCGAGAGCAATATACTCCATTTATTGAGGCAATCCGAAGGTTTGACGGAGAGGCACATCATACATGGGAAATTGTTGCTGTTACTAATGTGTGTGAAGAGAGTCAAATTCAAGAATCCAAAATGTCATGTGTCGCGATCATGGTCGTAAAGGATATGTTGAAGAATGGTTACCAATCTGGATTTTGACTAGGAAAGACATTAAGTGGAAGAGTTGAGCTTGTGGATCTGCCTGAAAATCAATTTACATTTGGTTTGGGATATGAATCAACTGAAAAAGAGTTAGAGAAAGCACGTGAGAGAAAAAAAAAGAGATTTTCTTATCAAAACCAGTTCCAACCATTCATCAAAGTTTTTCAAAACTTGTCATTGCCAAAAGTTCAGATCTTTCAGTTGAAATTGCTTATGATGACATTGTCGATGGGATAAAGAGTTTGTTTTTGGAGGATAAAGATGATCATGCTATAGTAATTGAAGATATTATTGAAACATCAATTGCATGAGTTGTCGAGCTTAGCTTTGAGTTAAGGAATTGGAGTTGCACCTCAGTCTTGGTTTGCCGGGAGTTTCAACAGTTTAAGTTATTTGTCTTTTGGAATAGGCCGGAGGCATGAGCTAAAACTTTTTTTTTGTATGTATATTTTTGCCTCTATGTTTTGTTATGGCTTTTTAATTTAAGACTTTCCTTTTATAATCACCTATGATTGGCCTGACTTCCTTTTGGATATGTAGGCAACCTACATTGGGTGCAGTCCCTTTATCTTAACAGTTGTCAAAACTTTTCTTTTGTATTTGGAACTATGTATTGACATGATTCCCTCGGTGAGATACGTAGGAGTCCTACATCGGCCTCAGTCACTTTATTAGAAAAAACTTTTTTCCTTTTATTCTGACGCATGAACTACGTGCAACCTAATTTTCTTTTGGACATGTAGGCAACCTAACTTGGTTTCGGTCCCTTTACCTTTAAAATTTTAAAAATTCCCATATTCTATTTTTATGAACTATGAGTGGCCTAATTATTAGGCAACCATATTCTATTTTTATGAACTATGAGTGGCCTAATTATTAGGCAATATGAGCAGGACTCGGCCTCTATCTTTTAAATTCTAGATATTTTTTATTTTTTGCTTTGCCTCTAGAAATAAAAATAGGGGAAAATTCTCCCGAATTAACTTAATTGTCTTTTTAGCCTTTAAAGATTTCTTTTCTCTCTCGTATGAAATTGACTATCCTTAGTACTTAAAATTGGGGCAATTATTTTAAGTAACATTGATATTTTTGACATTCGACTATTTTAGGTAGAGTATTATTTTAAATTTGAATCTTTATAGCCACTAAGTAGAATTTTTTTTTGCGTTGCCTAAGTCTTTCAAAATGACTTAGTTACTACTGAAACTGCCCGCAAATGATATGTATCTAATGGAATGTTGAAGTATGTGAATGCACCAAGATAAGAATTCGCTCAAGGGATAAGTTCCCCCCAAAAGTACTAGTCAACCAATTTTTTTGCTTAAACTTACAAATTTTCTTTGATGAGACAGGATCAATTGATATCCAGATGGTGGAGATGATGAAATATTTTGCTTCCTTTAAAGGAAAATGTAGACACATATTTTGCACGTGTTCAAATCACAATGGTGGATGATTCTCAAGTGTATATGTGTTTGAATTCACTAACCTTATCATATACATATTTGTTTTATTCAAATAATCTAACAAATTCTCTTAGTGGAAAGTATCCATAAGGCGATAAGATATTCGTGGATATGATCGTGGCTTTAGCTTATTTAAAGCTCCTTCAAGTGGACATAATTCAATTCTCCTCTAGCTTTTCTCATGAATGTGGACATTATCTTTATTTATCTTGCTCTTAGCACGGACGTTGTTTAGCTCTCCATCAAATCTTGAACACGGGCATGTACATGAATTCATCATCTCAATAAAAGGTTGTAAGCAAATTTTCTAAACTATTTATGAAGTTTTGTCATTGACGTTTATTTTTAGCTTATGGCATTTTTAATGGTTTGTGGAGATATGATTATGAACCTCATCTTCTTCGAATTGAATATAAATGTGGTCACATAATAAGTTTAGTTTCCCTTACAAGAAGATGTGGGTTAATCTTTTACATTATGATCATGTGGAAGTGAACTTAAATTTTTACACTATGTACATGTATTTATTTTTTTTGCAAGTAAATTTAAATTTTTGCACCTGTGGACGTGAATTTATTTTTTGCATTATGATCTTGTCGACGTGGATTCAAATTTTCACACTATAGATGTGTATTTATTTTTTACAACTGTACTTCAATTTTTGCACTGCGGACGTAGATTTATTTTTTTCATTATGATCTTGTGGACGTGGATTTAAATTTTTACACTGCGTATATGGATTTACTTTTTGCAAGTGGATTTAAATTTTTGTACGGTGGACGTGAATTTATTTTTTTACATTATAATCTTGTGGATGTGGATTTAAATTTTTGCACTATGGACGTGGCTTTATTTTTTGTATTATTATCTTGTGAAAGTAGATGTAAATTTTTGCATTGTGAAAGTGGATTTATTTTTACACTGTGGATGTGGATTTATTTTTGCAAGTGGATTTAAATTTTTGCACTATGGATGTGGATTTATTTTTCGCATTATCATCTTGTGGAAGTGGATTTAAATTTTCGCATTGTGGATGTGAATTTATTTTTGTATTATGATCCTGTGGAAGTGAATTTAAATTTTTGCACTGTAGACGTGAATTTATTTTTTTACTTTATGATCTTATAGAAGTGGATTTAAATTTTCGTACAGTGGACGTGAATTTATATTTTTGGATCATGAATTTTTATGGACATTATTGTGCCTCTAAATCTTTCTAATGGATGCATATGTGGATTTACCTTCAGTACAGTAGACATAAAAGAGGAATTAGCTTTTCCCCAAGTCATCACCAAATTGAGAATTTAATTCATCTTTAAACTATAATGTGGACTCAAACTTTTCTACGAGGACGACATGCAAAATTAACTTTCCTTTATTTCATCTTTCTTTATATATATTTTGTGTTATGAAACTATATAAAAAGTACAAAGAATAAAGAAGGAGAAAAGAGAGAAGATTTCTTATTGCTCTTGAATAATATACAAATGTATATTACAATGAAGGAAACTCTCATATTTATTGGGAAGACTGACTTAGTCTTCAAGTAAGAAACCAAATTAGCCTTCAAGTATGATTCTTAACCCTTAAAACAACCATATAATAGAGATTCACCATAAATAGAATATGTTTATAACACTTCCCCTTAGATGTCTATTTGCTAGATTATATGCCTCGTTAAAACCTTACGAGATAAAACCTGTGGGAAAAAATTCTAGTGAAGGAAAAAGAGTACACATATCTAATAATACGCATTTTGGATGCCTCATTAAAAGCCTTACAAAGAAATCCAATGTGATAAAACCTTGTAAGGAAAAAAGAGTACAATTAACTCTCCCTGATTAGAACATCAATCCAAGGACTTGAATCTTCGCATCCCAATCTTGTGTACCATCTTCTTAAAAGTTGCTATTGTTAGAGAGTTGGTGAACAAATCAACGATATTACCACTCGAACACTCCATTGCACATCTATATCACCATTGTTTTGTAGCTTATGTGTATAGAAAAGCGTTGGCGAAATGTGTTTTGTTCTATCTCCTTTTATGAATCCTCCCTTTAGGATTAAGGAGTTTTGCAAGTTCCTCACTTCAACAACTTTAAGCAAACAATCCATTGCCTTTTCAAAACACGTCAAGAGTTTCAATTTGAGTTATCAACTTGCATAACAATATGACAGATTCTTGATTTATTTAATCAATATGAGGATTATAAAAAAGTTTTTCAAGAACTTGTAGATTTTCATACATTTCAAATCCTTCAAATGCTTTCATATCAATTTTGTCTAGTGATAATATTTAATATTAAATGCATAATATTTTCTAGTATCTAGATTGCCAGTCAAATAAGCTTTACGCTTACCAAGATGCACCATTCCACTTGAAAATTAGAGAAATTTTAATATACCATAGGATTAAGATCCTCATAATTTGTTATAATATTGTTATAAAAGCTATCACAGACAAAATATCCTTTTTGCCTGTTTGTAATATGATATAGCTTGTTGAGATCTCATCACTTCATTATTTTCAGGTAGCTACCCCTCTCATGAGGTTTCATGAAGTGTTATGCCATAAGCTCTTAAAGAGTACATTGCCTCCTAATGATGATTATTTTGAATCATTTGCTTCTTTTCTTTTCAAGAATTATCTTATTTGGGATCGATTGCATGTTTCATGCATGTCATAGATTTTTTCCTTCAGGGACAATCAATAAGAGTATTTCAACTCAAAGTTTCTTATTATCTCCCCCTTATGTTAGTTTAGGCAAACTAACATATATTCCAATCAATCTTCGAGAATTCATGTTTTATGCATCATAGTATATTTATTAATTATACATCGCATATCAAAATTATTAGATGGAAATTATATGGTCCATGACTATAAATCAATTGAGGAAAATTTGATCAAAATTATATTAGTTTGATACATATTTTGTTTGCAATTTATCATATTTCAGACCATGAAATTTTGTTCTCATAAGCAATGATGACCATTTATCTAAGGCATTTAGTGTCAATCAACTTAGATATTTATCAATATTATCAAGATGAATTGTCTTGCTTACATACTCTAAAAGTTGTACTATTAACTAGATTATCCTGCACCAATAATTTTATGAATGACAAACTTCAGGTTTACAATAAATGTATATGTGATTATTTTATAGATGCATCAATTTCACATATCACATGATGGTGAATGGGCCCATATTCACCTTTCATGCTTTCAGAATTTAGGAAATTCAGTACCAAATTAGTTGATCCAATCAACTTATCATGAGAACAAGCAATCTTAAAGAATCTTTTATTTCTTCAATATATGTCTAATGATTTAATTCAAGTTTATCATGACATGTGCCTTTGCTATAGTAAATTTTTGATTTACTATTGCATGAACAAATTTTAGATTGCTTACTTGGGGAGTAAATTTCAACTTTATTTCTTCTGAACTAACTTCTCATAGAGGTGAGTCATGATTTCTTTTTAAATCTGTAAATGCATCTGGCATTTGATTTGTAGTTTTTGCATATGAATAATCTTTTGTACTTCTTGCTTACAAATAGAAGCATATGGATCAAGATGAGACATGTCCACAAAATCTATTTTTTGATATCATTATCTTCTCTCCCTAATTTTGGAAAAAAGTGTCTCATCAAACCAACAATTTGAAAATTGAGCAGTGAACATCTGTCTAGTTAATAGTTCAAGATAGCATATAATGGAGGGTGATTTAACCCAACATATATCCCTAATCATCTTTGGAATCCCATTTTTATGCATGTGATGGTTCCATATGTACATATACAACATATTCGAAAATTCTTAGATGGGATATATAAGGTTCTTGACCCAAAACTAGTTGCAATAGAGAATGCTTATGATAATTTATCGATTTGAGACAAATAAGTGTTGCAGCATGCGGAATTGCATGTCCCCATACAAAAGTGAGCAATCTAGTTTTCATAAGCAATAGTCTTGCTATCAATTGCAAGCGTTTAATTAATGACTCAACAAGGCCATTTTGAGTATGAACATGAGCAACAAAATGTTCAACTCTTATCCCATTAGATAAAAAGTAGTCATTAAGTCCTTGGGATGAAAACTCTGCAGCATTATCAAGGCAAACAGACTTAATTTGATTATTAGGAAATTGTGCCCGTAATCATATTAATTGTGCCAATAATTTTACAAATACCAAATTATGAGATGACAATAGGCACAAAAGAGACCATCTAGATGAAACATCTACTAGGATCATAAAATATATAAATATCCCATTAGGTGGGTGAATAGGTGCACAAATATCCCCATGTATATATTTCAAAAATGCAGGGTACTCAATCCCAACATTCGTTGGTGATGGTCTCGCAATAAACTTGCCTTGATAACAAATAGTACAAGAAAATTCACTATTTAAAAGAATCTTTAGGTTCTTTTGTCACGACCCAATCCAGGGATCGTGATTAGTGCCAATTGGGCACCCAGACAAACACTAAATTAGATTTCCAACTATAATAGCCAAGGAATTTATCAAAATTTCGGCAAAGTTTCCTCTATTTTACTGACTAACCACACCTGCAAACAGCGACCCCAGCATAGAGCAAACATTAATACACATATATGCGGACTGACAAGGTCACTGCTGCGGTAGAACTGCCCAACAAACATATTATACATACATAGTCATACCACAAATAATATCCCACACCCACATGTATGCACAGACCTTTACACATACGAATTGAATCATAGGACGGGACAAGGCCCCGTCATACCCTCAAATATACATAAATGCCAAAATATAGAAAATAAGTGTACATGTATATACCAAAAATCTACTCCTGAGGAAAATGGAGCACTTCAACGGTTTACTAAATACGTACCGAATATGTAAAGCGGAATGTACGAAATATAAGTGAGAGTAATAATCCCAATAAAAATATATGAGTCAAACCTGCATGCAAACGTCAAAATAATTTTTCATTTAAACTGTCAAAATAATCCATACTGGACGAGAATGATGGTGACCTCCAAACTCGTGCCATACCACAGCATAACACCAGAAATTTCAAATACCCGAAATCTCCAACACAAGTCCCAACTATAGCATAAGTGAGTCGAGGTGAACACTGGCCTAACACTCACGTCATAGGATAGGTGAGTCGAGGCAAACAACGGCCAAGCACTCACGTATTGCAATGCATAGAGGTCATCATGCTCGATAAGTGAGCCGAGGCGAACAACAGCTAAGCACTCACGTGAGCCGAGCGAACGAGGCCCAGCACCCACACATCATGATGCCAACATATGCCAAGCCCAGCTCCTTATGTCTCCAAACTAATTAAAGCCGGCTACCTGCCGTATCCAATCTTCTTCGGAATATATATACATACATACATATAGTTATACATACGCACGATAATAACCTGCCTAGGAACTGGGGAACGAGACCATAATGGCACGAATAGAGTCGTGATAATCACATGGATAAAAAAACCAAGTTCCATAAGCTAGTGATATGCAAAATATTTATTTATTGAGATCAAAAGGTTATTCATTTATGAATTTTGTCAAAGTTGCTCAAATTTACACATAAAGGTGATTTCAAAGGAAGTTACTTAATTCCCATCATGCACATTACTAAAATAGGTTTCAAAACAATTTTAAAGTGATTTAGAATTTCTATCGAAAGTTGTATGCGTTAGTAATTCCGGAACAATTTGAACCTATAGTTTTCCAACTATTTAACTGTCGGTCAAACGAACACCATTCATGGATTCTAAAGTGTCAAAAGTTAAGGATGAAGTAAATTTAGCATAAGTGTGGCA
>JAOTQJ010000072.1:14931079-14942626 GCA_025642045.1 Solanum sejunctum
TCCCCAACCCCCCCCCCCCCCCCCCCAATCCCAAACCCTGCCCCTGAACCCCAACTTTCAATAGCAAATCTAGGATTTTTACGAAGGGAATTTGAAAAATAAAATGTAGTGCCTCGATTTACATTTAAAACCTTCAAGGTGAATTTTAAACTCCCAAAATCACTAAGTCAACATCTAATCTTGTGTTCAGATAATTCAAACTCTATATATATACACCAAAAGTAAAAATAATACATCGCATATACACATTTTTTTTCACCAAGGGGGTTTGCCTGAACACTCTCGTCCCTTCCTAGATTTGCCCTACCCCATATTCCATCGCTATAGTGTTTTGCTAGCTGACATATAAATATTATTGAGGTAACACTCCTTTTTGTTATCTATCAAATATTAATTAGAAAACAAGTAATAAATTTATTTATTTTTCAAGAAAATATTTTTCATAAAAATTATTTTTCTCGATATACCAAACGCACCCCTAAGATGATTTCATCCCATCAATCTAATCTTGCAACAAAATTACCTATTATCTATTGTTAGTGAAAAATAACAAATATATCCCGATTACTAAAATTTCATCAATTTTGGATGGAGCCAAAGATTCATTATTTTTTGACTTTGGAGTGTGATGGAATAAAGCAAAATGACTCTTTAAACTGTCTGCGCTTCTTTCAATTGTGAAGTAGTAGTTAGTCAATACAACTTTCGACGCTCATCATAGGTCATCCAGAAACAGTCGCGCTATGTTTTTAAACATAGAGATCAGACTGCGTACATCCAACCTTCCCTTACCTCGCAATGGGCGAAAACTTTTGAGAATGTTATTGTTATTATATATCCCAATATTAAAAAAATGTTCAAATTATATTGTTCAAAGAATAATCCTAAAATATTAATCTACATGTACTAAAAATTCATGTCTTGTAGAATGTGACAATGAAGAGACAAAAAGTGAACAAAAGTAAGATGCCTTTGGTTTCAACCACATGATAATTGCAGAGACAAAAGAGACAGGATAAAACATGTTCAATTTTTTTTTTAGTTTACTTCAAAAATTATTTTAATCAAATGTTTTAATCATATAAAAATTACTTTGAAGAGACATATTGTGTCGTTATATGTAAACGTTAACCATAATTAAATGGTTAAAGATATTCTTGATCACTTAACAAAAGAATCTTTCTCCGTTTATTTTTATTTATTCACTTTGAACTTTATTTTTTTTAAAAATAATGATTGATATAAAGTTTTTCATCAATTTCGATAGAGTTAAAATTTACTATTTTTTGGCTTTAGAGTAGGATGGAATAAAGCAAAATGACTTTTTAAACTGTCTGCACTTCTTTCATTTGTGAAGTAGCAGTTCGTCAATACAACTTTCGACGCTCATCATGGGTCATCCAAAAACAGTCGCGCTATATTTTTAAACACCGGGGTCAGATTGGGTACATTCGACCCTCTCTTACCCCGCAATGAGCAGAAACATTTGAGGCATTGGGGTAATGTCGGTGTTATTGTAAGATATAAAGATTTTATCATAATAATTAATATTAAATTTTTTAAAAATAATTTAGAGAGCAAATAATTAATATTAAAAATAAAATATAAAAATACATAATTATTTTTTCTTGATGTAAATATAAAGTGATAGTAAAAATGAAAATCTTATTTCGATGGGCAACTTTTATACAATATAAAAGTCTCTTTTTCTTTTTTCTCTTAGATTTATGTAAACTACTTGATAGATAAAAGAAATATTACCAACTCGCCAAATTTGAAAAAAAATTATGTTTGGAGCGAGCTAGCGGTAAATCAAGAGGTCTTAGGTTTGAATTTTAGTAAAGATAAAATTTATTTTTTTATGTGTTATTTTATATGATATCATTTGATCAAATACAGATGTTGAAAATACAAAAAGATTTTTCAGTATTTTAAAGTTGTCCTTAAAATAAATAAAATTTTAATTAGAAGATTACAACATACCTTTGCGAATTATTTGCTATATGAGACCCCCAAAAAAGTAAAATATTGAGATTCTCGTGAAATATTTATCAAATAATAAAAGAGAATTTTTCAAAAAGTGTAAATATTTAAAATATAATAAGGCAAAAAATAGTTATAGTTTGCTAAAAATAGCTATAGTGAGCTAAAATTATAATTTATAGTTACATATTATAGGAGAGAGGCAAGCGAAATCGAGAGAGGAGGAGAGAGGCGAGCCAAATCGAGAGAGGAGAAGAGAGATAAATTATATATGTATATCTGTTGAATTAATACGTATATCAATCAAATAACTGTATATATGCAACTGATATACATATGCATTTGTATATCTGGAAAGAAAGTGCGGAGAGAGGCGAGAGAGATGATGACATGAGAGAGAAAATAACAATAAAACTCTAGCTCTAACTATAAATTATAATTTTTTCAAACTATAGTGATATAATGTAAATGCATATCACATATTTATTTAATTATGTAATTTACCCGTAAAAGAACGTATCATCATCAATAATGATACCGATTGAAAACAAAATTATTTATATACTATAGTGGTATAATATAAATACATATCATATGTTTATCTAGATTTGAGATGAGAATTCCCAGGAAACAACCTCTCTACTTATATGAGGTAGTGGTAAGGTCTGTGTATATTCTACCCTTCCCAAACACCACTTGTGGAATTTCACTGAGTATGTTGTTGTTGTATCATATGTTTATCTAATTACATAATTTACCCATATAATTTTTTCAAACTATAGTGATATAATGTAAATGCATATCACATATTTATTTAATTATGTAATTTACCCGTAAAAGAACGTATCATCATCAATAATGATACCGATTGAAAACAAAATTATTTATATACTATAGTGGTATAATATAAATACATATCATATGTTTATCTAGATTTGAGATGAGAATTCCCAGGAAACAACCTCTCTACTTATATGAGGTAGTGGTAAGGTCTGTGTATATTCTACCCTTCCCAAACACCACTTGTGGAATTTCACTGAGTATGTTGTTGTTGTATCATATGTTTATCTAATTACATAATTTACCCATAAAAAAAATGTATCATATCATTATTTTGAGATAGACCAAAAGATAAATGTTTATATTAAGAAAGAAATAAAAAATGTCAGAAGTGGGATTTGAACCCACGCCCTCTCACGAGGACCAGAACTTGAGTCTGGCGCCTTAGACCACTCGGCCATCCTGACTTTACGTGTTAAAGTATTTAGAACAATTTTCTCATAATATATTTGGAGGCCTTTTTGACGTCACTCTCTATATTCTAGGGTATTTTGCTTCTCCCAAGTGTGCAATCGGTCTGGTGCTCGTCATATCTGGTCGTCTCTTTGTTATGTATGTTTCATCTTCACTCTTCTGCTCAGTGCTTTTGGTTCTTCGTTTAGTCGAATTTACTACTTTATTGTGCGTATTCGGATGTATATGTATTTGTTTTTGTATTGAATTTAAGGTTCACTCTTTTGGAGGATTTGTAAATTTGATACTGCTGTATTGTTGAACATAACTCCAGCTTAGTTTTTACTGAATAACTATTGGTTTGTACTCTGAATATCATATTGTATAAGCTGATTTATTAGATTCGAACATGTTGATTACTTTTCCATCAATCTTGGATGGAGTCAAAATTTACTATTTTTTAGCTTTGGGTATGATGGAATAAAACAAATTGGTTCTTTAAACTGTCAGCCAATGCAACTTTCGACGCTCATGGGTCATCCAAAAATAGTCGTCCTATGCTTTTAAACATAGGAGTGAGGCTGTGTACATCCGGCCCCTCCTTACTCCGCAATGGGCGGGAGCCTTTGAGCCATTGGGGTAATGTTATTGTTGTTGTTGTTGTTGAACATGTTGATTACTTGGCAAAAACTTTATGTTATTCATGTTTCTATGGTTTTCTGCGTATTTTATAGACAAGTATCGAGGCTATGACGAATAAAATCTAGTTTATTCATCTTCTAGTACTGTTCCGAGGGGCGGAGCCAGTCAAGCGACACCCTTTGTCTGAAAATTAAATATTTATACGAGTATTGACACCTGGTGTTGGAAAATTACATTGTATATAGGTCAAAATTTGATATAATAAATGTTTATATAAGTATTTTGACACTTTTTGACACAAGTTAAATGATTAGTATAGCGGTAAAGGGGTTGCAAAAATTGCTTGAGGTCATGTGTTGTATGGTAGGAACATATATATTTTTATTTGACTCCCTTTATTAAAAATCCTGGATCTCCCATGGACTGTTCCTATTGAGAATGAGAGCCAAAGGCCTTTGAAAGCAAATGAAACCACTACTGAAGTTATTGAAACTCAGAAAGGAAGATTTATTTACTTTTTAAGCTTAGTAACATTTTAAACCGGTGAAGATTAATGGTTCCCGCTTTGGTGTTTGTAAGTATTGTGGCGTTTGTATCAAATCAACTTGATATTGTGGGACATCATCTATTTTAGATCATACTTCTAGATGTCCCGATAATATAAGTAACTTGGAAAATGAGGGTAAGTAGGGGGGCAACGATGGTAGCCATCAATGCTTAAGATGTTTCACATAGAGAACTTGCAGTTGCTCAGGAGTCGTGCCATCTTGCATGAGTAGCCACTGTCCTTTGTTGATCATGTGGGATTCAGGAAGTTTATTGCTAGTCTCAAATTGTTATTCATAATTAAATAAAACCTTCTAAATTGTTGGAAAATCTCACAAGTAGAGATTGGACTAACAACTGATATGTAGACTTCAGACAACGACATAGAACGATTCATGGCTATTGTGACTCATTTTGTTGACTACTCATGTTAGCTTTAGAGTCATATTTTGAGATTTGTTTGTGTTCCCGCTCCACATGATAAGGATACTTTGGGTAGTGTGTTGCTCAATTGTGTGTTAGAGTGGAATCTTGAAAGAAGCGTATCAATAATTACAGTTGATAGTTATAGTACAAACAATGCTATGACGAAAATCTTGTTTGGCTGGGAAACATTCTTAATGTTTGGCGTGTATCTAAGGTAATAATTACTCTGTGTTCCAATGATCAAAACCAATAATTTGATTGAAGTGGGCACTTGTTTTTCCCTTTTTAAAGTATTTCGGTATTATATACACTCTGATTTATTGAAATGCTTCAACTCCAACGCCAGAAAATACTAAATCCAATATTTCCATGCAGATGATCTTTAACTAGCAGCTTTTTGGTGTTGGTTGGTCCTGGTTACGATTATTGTTCCTATTGACTAATTGTGTTTGACACCAAGTGAAATCTCTTCCGATGAAGTCCACGAGCAATGCTTTATTGGACTTGGAGGCGGAAAGCAAAAGCTCTTCCTCATCCTTTGAATCAAAACTTTTGTTCTGCAACGGAGGGAGTAATCTCCAGTCACGAGTTTCCAAACCTAATCCAACTGTCAAGAAGCCTGAGATCTCCTCAACTCCTCAGAGCCAAGTTCTAGACAAGGTCAAGAATTTCCTTGGAGTGCTATCAGAAGCAAACAAAAAACTGGAGGCTGATGCGAAGGAAAATCCTAAAAAGTATGATATAGAAGAACTCACTAGGGAGGATTCTGAATACATAGAAATGGATTTAATGTTGGGTGTTGCAGAGCTTTATTCCACTGAGGCTGTTGCTGCTGCCGAGTCTGCAATAGCTCGTCAGCAACCAGTGATTCCATTAGCTTCAAGCAGTAGCGCAGCTGAATCTAGCGATGGCAGTGATGTCGATGACAGTAGTGATGAAGATGATCATTGAGCTCGCCACACTAGTGGTCCTTGGGAGTGTTGGATAATTTTTTTTTTAAAGATTATTATTATTAAATAGTAATGGTATTTAGTTACTCTTCTGCTCTTGTGGCTTGATATTTTTTTGTCGAGAAATAACTTCTCTATCTCTATGAGGTAGTGGTAAGGTCTGCGTACATTTTACCTCCCCAGATCCCACTTGTGGGATTCCACTGGGTATGTTGTTGAAATGACATTTAGTTACTGTGTTGGATAAGCTGTTATACCTAATATTAAAATATCAGTAGCAATACTGACTGAGTCATTCTCACTGTGATCATCACTGGGTGAAATGGTCCAAATATTTGTAGCTTTCAGTCAAGTACCAGAAGTTTACTAAAGCCCATGTTGATCAATAAAATATAAGAAAATCATCAAATGTTTGAAAGAGTCTCCTTCCTCAGTGACTACTTTAAGAGCATGAAACACATTAATATGGAGTTTTAGCATCTGATATGGTCAACTCAGAAACCTGATGAAGAGAACACAGAATAGCCAAAGGCAGAGTTTCCAACAAGACTTGATCTTTGGTTACTCTTCTGGATCTAGAAAGCATCATCAAAAGTTTAGTTTTTCCTTCACAGGTGTCAAGAAAAAGCTAAGTGATGTTTTCTCTATACTGGTCTTTTGGCAGAAGAAAGCCAATTCTGAGACCAACAAAACTCAACGTCCAGATATGGAGGTTTCTGGTAAGTTACTAATCCAATCTCTAAAGTAATTTCATCATTATCACCTGAAAGATTCACTGACTTATGGTGATATATAAGCCAGAAGATGGATTATGTCCTGATATAACCAGAAGGGTCTGTTTTAGTTTGTGTTTATACTTTATGCTAACATGTAAATTCGGTTCTCAGGAAATAGCCCCTCTATCTCGTGAGTTAGTTGTAAGGTCTACGTATATTCTACCCCTCCCCAGACCCACTTGTGGGATTCCACGGGATATGTTTTTGTTGTTTGCTAACATGTAAATCCAAGTTATCTCCATCAAACTTTTTGTGGCTGAGGGTACAAGGGAGTTCTTGCTATAACTGATTTACTTAGCATATTTTTCTACTTTTGACAGCGGTATCAAAAGATAGTAACTCTTCGAGAAAGCAGAGAGGAATTTTGTTGAAACCCCAATACTCTAATTCCCATAGAACTTCAATGGCTACCAGGGAGTTGCTAGGTACATTTGAGTTCTCGTTTGATGAAATTCGCCAGGCGACTGGAAACTTTTCTGCAGTACACAAGATTGGGGAAGGTGGGTTTGGGACAGTGTATAAGGGAAAGCTTAAGAATGGATGCCTTGTTGCAGTTAAACGGGCTAAGAAGGTATTGAATTTTGCTATCAAAAGCATAGGTTGTGCTTTCTTCAGTCACAATTTTAATCAATGGTTCTGAGACAAACAGGTTATGCTAGTTGTGCTCAAAATCTTAACTTGAAATCTTTTGTAGGATTTGCGAGTGTTAGCAGAATTCAAGAATGAAGTCCAGGCATTGTCGAAGATTGAGCATCTAAATCTGGTTAGATTTTATGGATTTCTGGAGCTCAGAGATGAGAAGATTATCGTTACTGAATATGTCAGCAATGGAAACCTTCGAGAACACTTGGATGGTAGGTGTAGAAAGTCGCTAGTCATATTATTATGCCTCGTCAACTAACAACATTGTTTGGTTTACTTGATTATTAATCATACTCTCTGAGGTTTTCTGTATCAATATTCAATGGAAGTTAATGTCATCTGCTATATCATGCACAGGTAAGAATGGAACTGAGCTTGAAGTTGCCGAGCGTTTGAGCATTGCAATTGATGTAGCTCATGCTATTACCTATCTGCATTCGTACACAGGTAAGCGACTCATGTTTGGTGACATCAAGGAGTATTTTATTTGACGTTAATCCATCGTTCTTTTAGGGAACGAAGAGAGTAGTACTTAACAAGTGTTTATATTGAACAGATCCTCCAGTCATCCATAGAGATATAAAAGCATCTAACATACTCATCACAGAAAATCTGCACGCTAAAGTAGCAGACTTTGGATTTGCACGATTGGTCGCTGAAGATCCCTGTGCTACACATATTTCTACACAAATCAAAGGGACAGCGGGCTATTTAGACCCCGAGTACTTGAAGACATACCAGCTTACTGAAAAGAGCGATGTCTACTCCTTTGGCGTTTTGCTTGTGGAGATGATGACAGGAAGACATCCCATTGAAACAAATCGAAACCCTGATGAAAGAGTGACGATAAGATGGGTAAGTATATGAACTAACTAAAATTCGACATACATCCCTGCAATCCATTTCTACAATGATTGTAATCAATCTTTCAATGCAGGCGATGCGCATGCTAAAACATGGTGATACTGTAATAGCAATGGATCCAAGACTGCGAAGAAGCCCAGCGTCCATCGAGGCTGTTGAAAAGGTACTCAAACTTGCTAGACAATGCCTTGCTTCCAGATTGGCGAGACCAGCTATGCGAAAATGCACAGAGGTACTATGGGGAATTCGACAACAGTTGATAGAGAGAAGTGTCCCAAAACCTTCAATCTATGGACACTCTTCTCTGAACAGAAATGAAAAAAGGGATTGGGAGGATTTATATACCATTAACTACAGTAAGACCTATAAATTTGCTTCCACTTGACAAACTTTTATTTGTCAAAGCAAACTGCATGTAGTATGATTTATCTTTGGTGAAAAATACTTGAAAATAAAATTAAAAAGTTCAATTATCTTTAGGTTGAGGCGTGGATAAAAGGGGTGGGTATTCGATATTTGATTAGGAATTCTCACATTTTGAATTTGGTAATTCGATAATTGAGATTCCAAATACCAAAATTTTAAATTTTAAATTTTGACACAATCAAAATTTATATATATATATATATATATATATATATATATTGATTATTTATGTTTCGTCTTTAAATTTCTCTTTGGGCTTGTACTAATAATAAGTAACATACATAATGATATATGGCCTTCATAAAAAAATTAACTTATGCACAATTTTGCAAAGAACATGTTTAAAACTCCAAATTTCTAATTTTCATGTTTTGGCATTAGCAAAAGTTTAAATAAACACTTTCTCCGGAAGAGAAAAGTCAAGCACCACCACTAATTTTTACTAATGGATAGAGAGTTTCTGATAGATCCTCGAAATTTTTAGAATTGATCGCAAATGGTGACTCCATCGATCACCAACAAAAGAATCAAAATTGAGTTTTCAAGCTCAATCTCTTAAGATTAATAAAGTGACAGCAATATTATCAGATTCAGATTATTTTTAATAGACCCTCTGAATATTTTGACTCGCCTGCAAATGGTGATTCCATCAATCACCAAAAAGAAAACAAAACCAAAACTAAGTTTTCAAGCTCAATCTCTCACGATCAACAACGTGATAACAACGTTGACATACTCAGATTATTTCTGATAGACTCACATAATCTTCAGAGTCGCCCGACAAATGGTGATTCCATTACCTAAGGGGACTTGAGAAATTTGAACTCTATTATCATACACTATTATACCACCAACCTTCACCAACTCCAATAATTTCTCATGGTACTTTTGATAATCAACTTTGTCAGCATCAACAAAAGCAAAATCAAAACTTCCTCTATTTTCATGCTGCAAACAAATTAAAACATATAACTGAACACATGAGTAATTAGCTTTAAAAGTAAGTAATACTCCATCTATCCCATTTTACGTGACATCCTTTCCTTTTTGGTCCGTTCCAAAAAGAACGTCATCTGACTCTTATTGGAAAAAAAATTAACTTTAAATTCTCATTTTACCCTTAATGAAATTATTCTCAACCACAAATATCTAACAATGATTTTAAACCACAAGTTTCAAAAGTCTTACTCACTTTATTAACTTTTACTTGTTACTATTTCTCTTTTCGAGGTCACTTGACTAAACTTCAAAAATAAATTTAATATTTGAAATCTAAAATTTAGATGGTTGAAAACTATACAAAAAATACTATAAGTTGCAATTTTTCTAATATTAATATGATGAAAATATATATCTTAAAATGTAGGTCAAAATTCATACAGTTTGGCTTTGATTGATAAGTGAAATAGTGACAAGTAAAAATGAACAGAGGGAGTAATTGTTTGCTCAAATATCGTGTCAAGTTAAAATGTGTCACATAAAATGTGACAGAAAAAGTATAACACACACTCCAAAGTAATTTTTAACGGCAATAAATATACATATTAACTATATTTTCCTTACATCTTCCAAGAGTTTATCAAGGGTTAATAATGCTGATGATTGTATGAAATTTATTTTGTGGTCAACTCCAGCCTTTTTTATAATTGGCAATCCAATTTCATAAGTATCCTTGTTAATGTCTATGGCTGTAATCTGCATCCAAATTAATTCTTTCATAAATTAAATGTTATTTTTAATTAAGAAGAAAATATATAGATATTAGGGTTCATCCTCCTCCTCCTCATCAACATACCCCAGTGCCTCAAAAGGCTCTCGCTCATTGCGGGGTGAGGGGAGGGTCAAATGTACGCAGCCTAACCAACAACAACAACAACAACAACATACCCCAGTGCCTCAAAAGGCTCCCGCTCATTGCGGGGTGAGGGGGGGGTCGGATGTACGCAGCCTAACCCCTATGTTTAAAAACATAAAGCAGCTATTTAAGATGACTCATGAGGAGCGTTGAAAGTTACATTAACTAACTGCTACTTTGCAAATGAAAGAAGCACAGACAGTTTAAGCAATAATATTTAGAAAAACTATCTATTTAAACTCTATTTTAAAAGATTTCAAAAATCCACTCTTCCCATCTAAATATGTTAATTCAGTAATTCGAATACATTAATTTTGATTCTTAAATTATGTTTATGCTCAATGTATCACATTTTAAATGTTATCTGTTGATACTTAAAAACCCTAATTTTTGTATCTAGAACTGAATTAATTTATCCAGATTACTGAATTAATGTATTCAGATTGCCATATTTTTTTAAAGGATTTCTATAAATTGAAAAAGGGTAAAAAAAATGATAATTAATTCTTTACACTATGTGATTTATGTAAAACTCTACAAATATTTATCCATTCGTTTCAATCTGTTTATCTTATTCTATCCTAACATAACAGAAAAATTATCAGTAATACACAAAACCCATACATATATACAAATTGTGTCCAAGTTTAAGGGGCTATCTAGGTATTTATCCATAAGAAATTTTTTTAACAAATTAATCTTATAATTTTAAATTTTTAAAAAATTTAAAATATATCAAAATACTTTTTAATTTCATAATATTAGATATATCATACAAAAATTAAAATTTAAAAATTTCTAAAAATGAAATATATATATTATTTTTAAAAATAAAATAAACAAATTAAATTAAAAAAAAATATTTTTCAATTTTTTTTAGCTAACTAACCTTGCCATCTTGAGGAATTGTAAGTGCACACTGAAACATAATAATTGATCTAAGACTTAGTAGAATTTTGTGATTAAGTCTTCATCGTATTAATACATATTAAAAGAATTAATTTTTAATTTTGATTTAAATATTTAGATCGTAGATGATAATTGAATGTTTAAATGTTCTTTCGATTTTACATTAAAAATTGAAACCTTTATTAGAGTTCATTTGCTTGAGTTTGTATGACACATATTGTCACGACCCGAAATTCAGGCGTGATGGCACTCGTCTTTTTCCACCAAGACGAGTCAGCCTACAACCCAATCACAA
>JAOTQJ010000072.1:14954433-14965341 GCA_025642045.1 Solanum sejunctum
AAAAAAAAAATTTAAACATTCATCTTAAACTTTGAATAATTTAATTATTTTAAACGTAAATTTTTTTTAAAAAATTTAATTAATTTAAGACAAAAAAACTAATATTTTTGAAATGTTTATATATAAATTAGCAAATTTATAAAAGTATACGAGATATAGAATTTCAAAGGGTAGAATAGTCGAGAAATGGAGTTGAAGAAAATGAGTTGAAAAGTTATTTGTCAAACTTATTTTTCCTAGTCTAATTTTTTCTCAAATAGTTTATTTTAATATTCTTTAAAGATATATATGGACCAACCAAAACGTGAAAACTTAGAAAGAAAATAATTTTGCTCCATGCCAAACACACCACTCTGGTTTGTTTGGCCTTTAATACTAATAGTCAATAAGGTGGGAAAAGCAAAAAGATTTGGCTGGATTCAAAGTACATATTCTGTGCTCTTTCTTTCACATTTTCAAAGCCCTAAAGTTTGCTTCTTCCTTAAAGGTAAAGTACTTTACTATTTCATTCTTCTTTTCTTGAATTACTAAGAAATGGTGTTATGATGGTTTCATTGTTTAACCTTACAATTACCAGTCAAAAGCTCAATTTTTGTGTGTCACTAGATTTCTTTTTTGGTGGATTGAAATTTTGTGTTTACAGGTGTGTGTGAGGATTTATTTATTTAATTTGCTATTTTAATGCAGTTTGTTAGGAAGAAGTCTGATTGCCAATTAATTCCATACCAACTGATTCATATATCGATTGTTATCTATACTTGGAAGAATGAATGACTGCATTTATCTTGATGAATTTGTAATTTGTAGCTACTATCCATGAGCAAGTAAGAAAGTGCCAATAATTTTCATGAGATGATTGGCATGTCTAGTAGAAAGGACCAATATTTTGTAGATTGAGAACTATATTGGGATTGAAAAATGTGTACAAGTTCTTTTCTCAATTTGATATCATCATTCAGGCATTTAGGGATCGCGACATAGTTGTTGTTGTTAGGCATGTTTTTCTGAAGATTCAGCTATTTCTCTCTAATAATTTTTTTTTCCATAGCTACTTAGGTTCAAGTGTTATCTTTCAGTCTTAACCATTTTTCCTTTATTTCCATTAATGTTTTGTAGACACCTGTTCATGGAAGACAGTGTCTTATGTCACAGTGATAAATTGCTGCAAGGATACTTGACATAAAGTGCAATATCCGAAAGATGGAACTGTTATTTGCAATTGTGACATTGGCATGTCTCCACTCATTTGTCTTACCTGATGGGCAAGGTACCTGATTCTTCCAGTTTTACTTCATCAAACCAACTTTATTTTTATTTATCTGCTCAAATGGATAAAGAGATATTCAAATGTGACTACTATATCTTGTTTACAATTTGCTTCTGCCAATGAAAATGTTGTCTTTGTTGCTTTTATCAAAGTAGGATGATATTCAAATCTTTATAATCTGCCCCATTTTAGGAGATGCACTATTTGCATTGAGGAACTCACTAAATGCATCAAGAAATCAACTTGCTGATTGGAATGAGAATCAAGTTAGTCCTTGTACTTGGTCCAAAATCACTTGTGATGCTAACGGCAATGTCATGATGGTGTAAGTTCTATTGTTAGAGTCATTAGAGTTAATATGTGCATATAATATAGTGTTACAATTTTTGTGCTCTAGGAAGATTAATCTTTGGCTGGTCAACTTCCTTCCCTGGATGTGATTCTGATAGTCTCTAAATCTTGTTTGCAGGTCATTATCAAGTATGGGATTCTCGGGCACTATAACTCCCAGAATAGGTGTTCTTAAGTATATGAATACACTGTACGTATAAAATACTAGGGCTGAGTTATTATTGACAGAATGTTGCTTGAATGCTGTGCACATATGATTTTCTAGATGCTCTTTATTACTACTTTTTATATGGTTTAATATTTAAATTTTGTTTCTAATGTATTAGTTTGATGTCATGGCATTGCACAAGAACAAAAATCCCTTCAAATCATCAGATTTTAACTAATAGTTGAGAACATGATTAATAATTTCAAGGTAGCTTCACTTATTTGTGTGTGTGTGTGTGTTGGGAGGGGGGGGGGGGGGGGGGAATGAAAGAAAAATATTTGGCCATTTCACAAAGGCAAACAACATTAAGAGAGATGGAAGTTATATGAACTGATCTAGCAAATGGTACTCTCAGTTCGGATGGCTGTCTTTTTCTTGTGGTAACTGTTTGGTGTCTGTAAACTTTGCCTGATGGTTCCTTTGGACAAAGAGCAACCTAAGCCGTTTCATGAAGACTGGAAATGTGAACTATATAAGATTTGGTGGCTATATCTTTTTTCTTGAGCAGCCATTTTGTCGTTGGTCTTCCCACTTTGTCTACTTCTAAGGGCCCTATTTTAGTATTTGACTTAAATATTTTTTCAAATCAATAATTTGGATGCATAACTATATGGAAGGGCACATTTTTATTTGATGTAGCTCTTGATGAATTTTGATTGATGAACATGTTGTTGAGCTCAAAATTGTTAGGTCTACGACTAAAATTTTTGGGATAATTTTCTTGTCTTCTTAGATCCACGTCTAAAATATTTGGGATGGTTTCTTGTTTCCTGCTACTAATCTAACTGATTATGTCATATACACTCCCTGAAGGTCCTTGCAAGGAAATGGTATAACTGGTAAAATTCCTGAAGAGATAGGAAATTTAACAAGCTTGACAATGTTGGATTTAGAAAATAACAATTTCTCTGGAGAAATACCAGCTTCGCTAGGCAATCTTAAAACTCTTCAGTCTCTGTAAGTCATTATTTCATTTAATCATTTCTGGATAGAACTTAGTTTGCTTGGTGATTGGCATAGGTATGAACTCTGTTACTCCATTGAGCAGGTTTTTGAGTCGAAACAATCTCACCGGAACAATCCCTCAGTCACTTTCGGGTCTTCCCAACTTGATGAACCTGTAAGTTATTTATCTTTCCATTTTTTAATTCCATTTATAAATTACTTTCCTGAATAGGAGATATAATACACTTTTTTTTTTTTTGAGATGTCAACTTCAGACTTCAGTAATTCTTAACCTGTTACCCGTATCATTTGATGTTTGACTTGATTCTGTGATTCCACTTTGCAGTCAGCTTGGTTCTAATGGTCTTACTGGCCCAATTCCGGAGCAGTTATTCCAAGTTCCAAAATACAAGTACGATCATAGTTCTTGCTTTGGACAGTAGCTCAAGGCTGCTTAATTTTTGCCTTCTCTACTAATGCATAATCTGTAATGTTAGTTCAGGTTATAACTTCATTTGGTTATTCTAGTTTTACAGGGAATCGTTTGAATTGTGGCTTAAATCTCACTCATCATTGTGAATCTGATAGTGGAGGTAGGTATCTCTAGCAAATATCTGATTTTCAAACTGTATATGCCTCCCACTTTTCTCTATCTGGAAGAATGAAGGTCATATAGCTGAAAATTTTGAATTTTTTTTACCATTATCTTGATTTTATTTGTACTATCTTTTAGCTAGAAAGTAAGCTTTATCTTTTAGTTTACTTTGTTAGAGAAAAACCTTTAGTATTTTCAAGAGGTCTGGCTTGTTTGGGGTTTCATATTCTATATATAGGATAAGTCTATACTTTATTTGGAATGACACTTGATGAATAGACTTTTTAAATTTTCTTAACATATCATTGACCTTTTCTTGTTTCTTTTCCTTTCCATTCTTCCTTAGTCCCTTCTCCCTTTTATTGGTGCTATGCAAGCGATCATGGTCATATTTAGTAACCCAATTGGTTGGGGTTGAATCCCACTGGGAATATGGTGAGAAAAATGTTGTTTATGATGGATGATTTACTCTACTTTCTGTCAAATCCTATTCTGTAAATTTGCACAAAAGATTGATATTGTATTTACTGCAGTATTAACATACGTTATATGTATTGTCTTTCTAATAGATGTAAAAACCAGAAGGAAACAAATCTGGTTCTTATCTTTTTTCTTTTCAAGTCAAAAAAAAAAAAAAAAAGAAGTAAACAACAGAGTTGTTTCCTTCTGATGGTTAGTGTCAATCGGATACTTGCAATCATACATGCTTTAGCCTGTTGTGTTTAAATGTGTGATAATCCCTTACTCTACGTTTAGTGTTTTCCAACTGTTAAGGTGAACGTTTCTTAATTGATTTTCCAACCAAATTGAAGTGATGCTCATTATTGATCATAATAAGCCAAGTAAGCCAACATATTCCTATGTGGATTTATTAAACAAGGGGTAAAGTGTTGAATTCTCTATTGTTAATAGTCAGTCCCAATTCACTTTCCCAAGTTAAGTTAGACTAACGGCATGAACAAGGTTTGCAACCGTTAATCTACACAAAAGAATTGTGAATTAATTATCCACCAACACCATTCAAACCGTGTATATGTTTTATGTATCCATAATAATAGCAAGAACAAACATAAAATTGGAATGCATAACACTCACTAAAGTTTAACCAATTGAAGTCTTGAATTCAGAAGCATAGCTATCCAACAAAATACTCAGGAAAACCAGAAGAGCTTGTCTGCTTTGTTTTGCATCGTTCTCTCACCTAAAAACTTAAGGAAAATATTTATAGACACTTAAAAACGAGTTCTAAATGAACTTTAGAAGGTCTTCTATGATACCTCAGACGGTCCGTAAAATCTTCAGAGTCAACTGTCGATTGCAAAGTCAACTTCTTATGTACTACTTCCATGGGCAAAGTTGTGGTTTGTCGATGAGTTCCACAGACAGGATCTTCTGCAAGAGGCATCCTCTTTATCTTGATTTATGGGATCTCCTAAATCTTTTTTATGGTCTGTAGTTTCCATGGATTTCTTCTCAAATAACATACTCTATGAAGTTCTGGTTCGCAGGCCTCCTTACGGTCCCAAAGATGGTCCGTCAATGCACTCTACCGTCCGTGGTTGGTCCCGTCTGCAATATTTCATTTTTCTGCCATTTTAGCCTGTTTACATGAAACATCAAGAGAACTCATCATATGACACAGAATGTGCTTAAGACTTGCATTAATTCCTTGTAAAAAAGTACAAGACACAGATCAAGATTCAAGTTCTTAGTGTTACTTAAGAGTTTTACTTGCCATTGGTTGTGGGATATGTTTGTTGTGTTGCATTAATGGTTTGTACTGGTATCTTATTTAATGGATAGAAGAATGAAGCACCTCATGGTGCTGCATGCACTAAAATAGATGAGTGTCTTTCCGTTGGTACTAATCTTGGAGAATTGTAACACTGTCTCACTTGTATGTGCCAAGCATTCTCAACCGAGGGAGAATGATGTAGCTGAAAAATAAAGCATCATTTACTACCTTTACTGTTGATCTATTGTCGTCATCTTTTAGTTGAAGTTTGAGGTTAGTATATTTTTGTGGAGATAATATCACAGTATAGTTGGAGAGAATTTTAATAATTTTAGGAAATTGTAACAATTAAATTTTTCTTTTCTAATAATTCTAAGATTTGTAATGATTTAAAAAAAAAGAATAATAGTTCTAGGAGTTGTAGATGTTTGTGCTCCCTAATCTATAAATAGAGTCCATAATTACTTTGCTTGGAACAACATTTGATGAGTAAGTATTGTTGATCTCCTTATTATATATCTCATCCCCTTTTCTTCTCTTCCTCTCCCTTAACCATTATGCTCGTTCTCTCTCCTTTTGGTGCTACATCTCAGAAAGTTTCTGAAGTTGATAAAGCTGTTGATTACCTATCCAACATATAATATTCCTTTAGCAAGGAAAGCGTCATTTAAGCATGCACCTTGTTGAACTTTCTGGACAAGCCAAATTCTAAAGTTAAATTTCTTGCAGGTTCTCCTAGTAAAACAACGACCGGACTCATAATTGGTCTTGCTGTTGGATTTCTTGCAATTCTCCTTCTTGGAGGATCTGTGTTAGTGTTCTGGAGGAGACGGCACAAAGGCTATAGACATGAAATCTTTGTTGACGTTGTAGGTTTGTGTCACATGTTTGACAATAATTTCATCAGTTTAATGTACTTGTTATTATTGGTAAGGGAACAAGGTATTTTGGCCATGCATTGTTATATCTTGTAGTTTCATCTTAAGTTGGTGAGCTTATTTTTTATGCGCTATTGCTTGTTATCATTTACCTTCAAGATGTTGTGATTCCTTTGAGTATTTTATGATATTATATTTTGTGTTTATTTGGCACTCTAAGGTGAGGTTGATCGACGAATTCCCTTTGGTCAATTGAAGAGATTTTCATGGAGGGAATTGCAGCTTGCTACTGATAACTTTAGTGAAAAGAATGTCCTCGGACAGGGGGGTTTTGGCAAGGTCTATAAAGGAGTGCTCAATGACGGCATTAAAGTTGCCGTGAAACGGCTAACTGATTATGAGAGTCCTGGGGGGGATGCTGCATTTCAGCGAGAAGTTGAGATGATAAGTGTGGCTGTTCATAGGAATCTCTTACGGCTTATAGGATTTTGCACCACACCAACTGAACGCCTGCTAGTATACCCATATATGCAGAATCTAAGTGTTGCGTATCGTCTACGAGGTATTTTTTCTTCACAGCTGTACTTCTGTTCATCATACTTTCTTTTACATCCTGAGCATGCTGTTTGCTCTAAATGTGCCCGTTTTATCTGATTTATGTATGCCAATCGCTAGATCCTTCATTTAGTTTAATGTCTTAGGGTTGCATCTCCTGCAGTAATTTATTTTTTGTCAGCGTGGTTATAAACAATTACGTGTTATTTTTCCTCTACATCTGTGAAGAAAGCGTGTATTTGTTCTTGTATGGTCTAAGTGGGTGTTTGGATTGGCTTTTGACTTTTAAGCACTTTTTAAGTTTTGGAAGTATTTGGGTGACATAAAAAAGTGCTTTTAAGCACTTTCTTAAAGCTAAAAAAGTACCCTAAAAAGCCGTAAGTCAAAAGTTGTGGGTTCCCAACTTATGACTTTTGGCTTTTAACTTATAAATCACTTAAAAAAAAGTCAATCCAAACACCCCTTAAATTGATTGTTAAAGTATTGTAGAACTGCTGATTCTAGTAAAATAACTTAGACACTGTGTTAAGTTTGAGGGGCATGCTTATAGGGCTAATGTTTGTTAGCTTAACTGGCAGAAGCATCTACCCTTTAATTTGTATTCTCATCCTTCAGAATCTTATTCTTTTTCCTTCTCAAAAAAGAATCTTATTCTTTCGACTTTGAATGAAGTGTTAACAGTTTAATGCCTTAGGGTTGCAACACCATGAGTACAGTTTGCATGCTTCCTTTTCTTCTCCCAGAATGTGATAAGAAAAGGGAAGTTCTGAGCAGATTTAAGCAGTACACTATAGGTGTGCTGTAGAAGTATTTTCTGATATTCATTAAAGGAGTTGAGTTTCTGGAGATTGCACTTTTCTTTGGTCATTAAGAGCAATAGTCAAATCGTACCTCATTAATCAGTAATATATGTATCCAGTTTTAAAAAATGTCATTAGAAGATGTGTTTGAGTTAAGTTGGTATCACAGACTGTGATAAGAAAGAGATACATGACTTCATAAATTGATTCGTGCAGTGTCTGTGTACCAAAACAAGGTTTGTGTCATTGATTGAATTTCCCTTTAGGAGTTGGTTTTTGAAATCCTCGCATTAACTGGAAAGTGTTGCATGAAGTAGTTAGTGAAGCTTAAGATTTCAGCAGTTCTCTGCTAGAGTTGATGTCTGTTAGTAGTTTCCAGTGGCGTCTTATTAAGTTTTTAATCACTTGCAGAACTTAAACCTGGGGAGCCTGTTTTGAATTGGCCAACTAGGAAGCGTGTGGCACTGGGTACTGCACGTGGACTTGAATACCTACATGAACACTGTAATCCAAAGATTATTCACCGTGATGTTAAAGCAGCTAATGTATTACTAGATGAAGATTTTGAAGCTGTAGTTGGTGATTTTGGGCTGGCAAAGCTAGTTGACGTTAAGAAAACTAATGTGACAACTCAAGTTCGTGGTACAATGGGCCATATAGCTCCTGAATACTTATCTACTGGCAAATCATCAGAAAAAACTGATGTTTTTGGCTATGGAATCATGCTTTTGGAAATTGTAACTGGCCAACGTGCAATAGACTTCTCACGCCTAGAAGAAGAAGATGATGTCTTGTTGCTTGACCATGTGAGTGTACATACAACAACAACAACAACAACATACCCCCATGCCTCAAAAGGCTCCCGCTCATTGCGGGGTGAGGGGAGGTCGGATGTACATAATGATTTTCATATAATTCTGAACGGGCATCAAATTATTGCATTAAACTTTTCATGTCTTACTATGACTAATCTTTTTTCTCTCTATGTTCTGTTGGGATGGCTCATTTGTCTTTGCATGAGAGCATCTTGGATGATATAAATTTGTTTATCTTTCTCTAATGGGTGGAACTGCTGCAATTTTTCTATCATAATTGAAATGGTACAAATAATTATTATCTTTCGCGTGGCACCAGGATACAAATGCTGAGAGTATGAGCTTGGTCTAAATATTGAGCCTTTTAGCAACATGAAATATGAATGTATATAAATTTCGTGCTATTTTTTTTTTCCTTCCAAAAGTGTGGATATGTGGACCCTGAGCTTCTCTTATAATTTTACATGATTATTCTTTATGTAGCATTAGTGCTAAAATGAGAGCATGTTATAGGTCAAAAAACTGCAAAGGGAGAAAAGACTGGATGCAATTGTAGACCGGAACCTGAATAAGAACTACGAGTTGGATGAAGTGGAGATGATGATTCAGGTGGCATTGCTGTGCACTCAGGCATCACCAGAGGACCGTCCAGCAATGTCGGAGGTTGTAAGGATGCTGGAAGGAGAAGGGCTTGCAGAGAGATGGGAAGAGTGGCAGCATGTTGAAGTCAATCGTAGGCAGGAATACGAGAGACTTCAGAGGCGATTTGATTGGGGAGAAGATTCAATGTTTAATCAGGATGCCGTCGAGTTGTCTGGTGGAAGATGACAAATAAGTAATAGTAATTTTGAACAAAATGTTTCCTGATATATATAGATGCCTGGTTACTAAATAAATGGCCTGCAATCCATGTCTTTTTTTTAAGTTTTGAGTTGCTGATGCCGTATCTTATATTGCTTCTCCTATCTATCTATTTATATACTATAAAAGTGTAAAGTCTATAGAAATGTTGTTTGAACTTTTTGTCCTTTACTGGTATCTATTTATATATTATATTAAAAATGCGAAGACTCTTATGAATATCGTTTGAACTTTTTATCCTTTAATGTACATGCATTGCACATGTGTTTTATGTTAATATTATTAAATTGAATATTTAAAATTTTGAAAAATTCTTAATATTGTCATATAAGAATATATATATATATATATATATTAAATTATTTATCTGATGTTCAAAATTCATATTGAAGTCCAACAAATTTAAATTTATGACAACTTCACTCGGGAATAGCACTATCTTTCATAGCTGGCTTACACAATTCTAAGTAAATGTATAATGGATGATCCTAAACATATATTTAATTTAAATATAATGTAAATGATACATTTATAATTTGTATAGTTCTATTTGTTTTATTCAGGATCAAAATGATCATATTTTTAGGGATGGCAATGGGATGGGTGTGAGTGGGTTGAGCTCAACCCACAATTTTTTTAAACCGTCTCTCCCCGCATGGTGATTTTTTCATTTTCAACCCACCCCGTCCCACCCCATATAAATTCGCGTTGCATAAATTTGCCCCGCTTAAATTTTAAGTTCTTTTAGTGTTTAGTTGAATTGAATTTAATAGGAAAAATTAAAATTCATATTTTTTAAATTTTTTACTAATTAACTATTTTTAGTTGACATTTCAATAATTGTTTCTTAATCATTAATTAAAAGTTTCTAATTAATATTTTAACAACTAATAATTTACCGAACATGTCTAATTTTAAATTTTAAAAAAATAAAATTAAAGTCAATATTTAATATAAAAAGTTTATATCTTTGATTTTTACTAATTACAAATATTTAATTTTCTCTGAACTCCTATTTAGTTTTTTAAACCCATAACCTGCCCCATCCTTCATTAATTTTAAAAATAGCTACTTCAAATCACCCCGTTCTACATAACTTTAACAATTGCCCCGCTGTCTCCGACATACACCCGGTGAAATTGAATTCTCCACGAAGATGCGGAGTACCAACGGCTAGACGGTAAGACCCCGTGCACCTTGACTATAGACCCGCCCTGCTCTAAACCCACCCCATGGCCATCCGTACATATTTTGTTAAAAAAATAAATTTGAAAAATTATATTTCATTAAATACTTTTTAAAATACACTTTTTTTTCACAATTCATTAAAAAAATATTGTCAAATAACATAATTTTAAAAATTAACACTTTCATTTTTCAAAAATATAAGAATAAAAAGATTAGTCTTTCAACTTCTTTGAGAGTAATAGTACTTTGAATTAATAAGTTGTTATTCAAATAATAAATGAAAAAAATCTCAAAGTGATTTATCTTATTGTACTTGAGAGGTAAAAAAATAAAACTTTAGATTCTCTTATTATTACAAATAATTTAAAGAGTATTGTTCATCTCCATAAATGAACATTAGAGTTGGTTTTTTGTCTATCAATTTAGGCGAAAAAAATCTGCAAATAAAGATTGGTTAATCATGAAATATTGAAAATATAGATAACTTTCATAAGTAAAAGAAAAAAAATCATAAAACTAACCAGTGCAACTTTTAAAATCTCTTTAATATTTTTAATTTTACTATATATTTTTTTAACTTTTTAGTTATTAATTCTACCTAATATCTCATGCTCTATATTTCTCTCTTACCGTATACTTTAGGATTCGAAATTTTAAATATTATAAAAAAGTATAATAATAGTTTGAAAAGAAATTTATAAATGACAATT
>JAOTQJ010000072.1:14969700-14984081 GCA_025642045.1 Solanum sejunctum
GTCAATACCAAACCAAATCGAACCAACCCACTAAGCGGATTTTTTTTGCGGGTTGATTCGGTTTGTCGGTTTGATGCGATTTACGGTTTGATTCTGTACACCCCTACATAGAGGTAATTAAAGGAAGAAAAAATGGTTCTTCGAGATTATTATATGATGGCAGCAGCAAAGTAATTGAGGAACCTGGAATGAGTTGATTATGAAGATGTAACATTTGATTCAAAAACTGCAGCTCATGAGTCTGTAAATAACCTGCTAGTGTTTTGACAACTTTGACAATTAAAAAGTAAACCCAGTAAGTAATTGTTGTATCAATAAATAAAATGAATGTGAAATACATTTGGCATCTCATTATACTATATAGTCAACTAATGGTTCCTCTACTTGTTATCAGTCTTAGCAGATTGTTGTACATCATGAAGAAAAATCCATGTTACAAACTAAGAAATTCTCTAATTATGCACACCCTAATAGCTGGATGCAACTGTCTTTGCCGTCTTCCTTGTACAAATCTAACATGCACAACCTCCCCCTTGCTGCTCTGTATGGGATGTATTTGTGGTAGACTTCAAATTAACGTCAACCATATCTTCTTGTTTTGAGGATGAAAGTGTTTCCATCCCCGGTAAGGCTGCAGCAATCTTTCGGAATAGAGGCTGCAATTTTCAATTTCATATTCTTAGTATCACGATTTTCATGTATCATGCCAACTTTAATTTTTTGAGGGAAATCTAGTGATCAGGATATTACAATCTCTGTATAATTTGACCAAAGGGCAAAACAATTTGAATGGATATTAGAATCTCTGTACCTTGATATTGAATCCAGCTTTAGCACTGGTTTCTACATACATCACTCCAAATTCACGAGATTTAGCATCTCCTTCTTCTGCTGAAACTTGCCTGTTAAAATCGATGGAGCAAATAAATCACAGTAACATGCAATTTCTTAGTTGAACCAATGTCTCATCACTAAAGACTCTGTATTCGAGACATATTTGAATCTTTCAACTAGGGAAATCTCTACTCTGAGTGAAAAATCATTCCATAACTCTCCTAAAAAACATATTGAAAAGCCAAACACATTATGATTTTGTAAATCCATGCTAAATTCTTATAGAATTTCAGGTTTGGTTTAAATCTGTAATGTCTTGGAAGTTGAAAAGTCAGAATGATGAGAGAAAAGTACAAAAAACTGACCTGGTGCAAGGTCTACTGAACCCATTTATGGGCTGTAGATACTTCTAAGGACCATAGATGGGGATCGTAGATGGGACCTGAGAGTTGAAAATTTTTTAAAATTTAAGTTGAAAAGTTTTTAAAATTTAAGTCAAGATTTACCGGCAGTTTCAACGGGTTGTAGTTCATTCTACAGGCCACAAATGGAATCCGTATATGAGATATCAACTTGAAAAAATTGACACGAGACGATGAACAATATCTATGGCTTGTCGTTAGGATTATAGGTTGTAGAAAGTGATTTCGTGGTTTAGGTTTAGAGATTCAGACTTATATTATTTTTGATTCACGAGTGAGGTCTATTGGCCGTAAAAGACAGTACTAGTCATAAAGGAATTTTGTGGATTGAGATTCAGAGAAGGTTATTTTCAGTATTTGGATTCAACAGATGAGTTTGATGGATCGTAAAAAGGATTACAGGTCATAGAACATGTTTTGTAGATGAGATACTGAGACTCAGAATTTAAGCCTAATTTTCATGGACAGGTATCTTGGGTCCATAAAAGGAACCACGGACCATAGATCACCTGCGTGTTCCCTGTCGGGCAGTTAATTCTAGAGGCTATTTTAGTCTTTCCCCATCCTTTTTAACTCCTGTACTACTCATTTTGGATTATTTTAAGTGGAATTTAGGGGTTCCTATCAATCTAATCCCTCGTTCTCTAAAATCTCTCTCTAGATTCTTCTCTCAAGACAAGATCAAGGTCAAGCTCTACAGTTCTTCAAGTCAAGTCTCCTTTTCCAAATTAAGAGCAAGGATTCTACTCTAGGTATGTGAAATTTCATTCATGGAACCTCTTCTATGATTATGAATTTCCAAATTAAAATGATATATTAAGGATGAATTTCATGAACCCATACCATGCAAGACTTTGTGATTATGAATTCAACTAGCATGACATGCGTAAACCATGATTTGAAGAGAACTATAAATTTAAGATACTTTTAAGTAATTATCACTATGGTTTCATGAATTTAGACTTGCTTTTAACTGAAGCATTCTCATTATAAATTTTACAATATTAGATTACTTTTTACTAAAGTGATCCTCAATATGACATTATGATTTGAGATTTCTTCTTATTGAAGTTTTCTCACCATGACTTGATGCTTTTAATTATCATTTACTAGCTTGTTGCGATAGCGACATGATTCTGGAGCTATCCTTATGATTTGAGATTTTCAGGAAAATGAGGTTATTACTAGATTCTTACCTTTCTTTTAAAAGCTAAGATTTATGATTATGCATAACTATTCTTATCGAGAGTGTTACCTAGCACCAAATTGGACTAGCGATGATTACCCAAGTCCAAAACTATGTGCCACATTAGGATGTCCCGATTGGATAAAGGCTAACTAGTGGATATACCTAAGTTCATGATTAAGGTCCTTAGTTGGCAAGTAGAGCAACTCTTTTATGGTGAGGGAAAGACACTAGACTCCATGTTATAACTTGGATGGTTTATGTCAGTTAATAGTATCTCTCGCTCAATTTATGTTTGATTTTCTTACTTGTGGATTGACCTTGTATCAGTTACTCCAATTATTTTTTATATTAATTTTATTACATTATTTATTTGGTCGTTGCAGCATCAGTTTTCAGAGTTATCATGATAATCATATTACTGCATTTTCTCCATACTCAGTACATTCCATAATACTAATCATATATTTTTGTTGCCTATATTGTTTTATCATAGGTTCAGATGCCCGTCATCTAACACTGTTAGCACTTATCTTAGATAACTTTGGATTGGTGAGTCTTCATTCCTCGTGGATGGATTTATCTTTTATCTTGAATTGATATTTCAAACTTCAGTTTTATACTTTGAGTTAGCTAGGGCCTTTCCTAGTAACTCATTTGTTGAGCTGAGGATTTTAGACTTATGGTAGATATTCAATTGTTATGGATGTATTATACTTTCCTTTATATCATAATGTTGTCTAGACTATTCATGCTTTATTTTTGCTTCGTTATGCTTTCTCTTATTTCAATATGTTTATGTTGTGCCATGTGATTAATATGGGATCCCTCAAGATTCTAAGTACCATGTTATGACTAGGAAATAACTTAAGGATATGACAAACTTGGTATTTGAGCATTAAGGTATAAGTGTGCTAGGGTGGGTGATAGTCGCGTTGAGGAGAGTTTTATTCATGGGTGTGAAATGGACGACATCTATGAGTGAGAGCTACAAGGCATTTAGAAAGTATCTCACTTGTTTCATAATCTTATATTGTGTGATAGAGTTGAGCTCTATAAGGCTTCCTTTTGAACTATATTCTATGTGTTTCAGAATCATGCCTCCATGACAAGCTCTATAGAGAAGGAATGCAAATGTGAATACTAATGATATATAATAGGCACCCCTTTTGGCCGAGCAAGTAACACGTGCTTAGTTTTGGACTTGGTTTTAGGCATTGGTACAAATTATGACCGCTTAAGCTAATTAGGAGATTGTTGCCTCGATTAATCCTTAAGTCAACACAACTTCTACAAGGGTTTGAAACTTTACCTAAGTGAACCCTTTATAATTTTATGGGTCAAAAGCAGATGAGGATCTACAAGAGTTCACAAAGGGTGTCAAGAAGACCACCTAGATTGTGGGGCTGACTTTGATTGAGAATGTATACATAGCCATTTATTATTTGAAAAGAGTGGCTCAGATTTGGTACAAACAATGAAAGAAGAATAGGGCAAGAGATGCAGGTCTTGCGAACTGGGATGAATTTGAAGGTAATTTCTTGGACAAGCTTTTCCCAGTTGAGTTGAGGGAGGAAAATATCTAGGAGTTTATAAATTTGAGGCAAGGAAACATATCGATGCAAGAGTATTCATTAAAGTTTACTTAACTCTCTAAATATGATCCGACATTAATAGTCGACTCTCAGACTTGCACGAGAAAGTTCATCTTTGATATCTCGAGGTTGGTGGTAAAAGAGAGAAAAACGTTTGTGCTAATCAAATAGATGGACATTTATTGGTTGATAGCATATTTACAACAAATTGAAAAGGAGAAGCTCAAGGAAACTGCTAGAGAGATGATGAGGACCTCAGCTGATAGTGGTAGCCATTCTTATTAGAGGTCTAGTAATGGTCGTTCCTCAGTTTTACCTAGTGTTTTAAGACTAGGCTCTATCTGTTGCTAGTGCCCAACTTTCAAAATTCAACAAAGATAGGGAATCTAACCGAAAATCTCATGGTAATGTTTTTAGCAGACACTCATTCCCTACATGTTAGAAGTACGAGAGGAGCCATCTAAGAGAGTGACTTGCTAATTTTGGTGCATGTTTTAATTGTGGTAAGTCAGGTCAAATATTAGAGACTTCCCTTTATAGGTTGGTAGGGGGTGGAGATATTTGTTGTCAGACTTAGCCTAGTGCTTCTACAGGCCACCCAACTTAATAGAGTGCTACATCTAGTTCTGATGGCATATAATGCCAAGGAAGGTTTTACGCTCTTCAGACTCGATAGGACCAGGAGTCTTCTCTCGATGAGATCATGGGTATGTTATGAGTCTTTCATCTCAATGTTTATGCTTTCCTAGATACCAGAGCAAATTTATCTTTTATGACTCCTTATGTTGCTAAGAGATTTTGTGTAAGTCCAGAAATCTTGTTAGAGCCCTTCCTAGTTTCTACTCTCTTGGTGAGTCCATTCTAGCTAAGTGAGTTTATAGAAATTGCTTGGTCTTAGTTTTATAGAGAGTCACTTCAACCGATTTAGTAAAACTTGATATGCTTAACTTAAGTATCATTCTTGGTATGAATTGACTATACTCATGTTATGCCTTAATTGATTATTGAATTTGAATGGTTAGACTACAGTCTCCTAATGAGCAAGTCATTGAATGGAAGATTAGCAGTTCATCTCTTATAGGTCGGTTTGTTTTATTACCTTAAGACAAGAAATATGATTTCTAAGGGTTGTATCTATCATCCAGTGCGGGTTAAGGATCCCAATGTTGAGACACCAAATCTTGAGTCATTCCCCATTGCAAATAAATTTTTGAAAGTGTTTCACGAGGATCTTCCTAGTATTCCTCCAAAAAAAATTAATTTTGGCATAGATATTCTCCCCAATAACGAAATTATCTCCCTTCCTCCATACCTAATGACTCCAGCTAAGTTCATACACTTGAAAGATCAGTTAAGGATCTTCTCGCTAATACCCAACCCTAATTTTGACATTGCGAGAAGAATTTGATGATTTTGTTATGTATTGTGATGCCTCGAGGATTGATCTTGGTTGTGTTTTGATGCAACAAAATAAGGTGATTGCTTATGCTTCAAGGAAACTTAAGGTGCATGAAAGAAATTATGCAACTCCTAATCTCGAATTAACGGTGGTAGTGTTTGAAGATTTGGAGGCACTGCCTCTGTGGTGTTTATGTAGATGTGTTCACCGATCATATGATTTTTCAATATGTCTTCAAACAAAAGGAGTAGAATCTTCATTAACATAGGTTTCTTGAGTTGCTAAAAGATTATGATATGAGTGTATTGTATCACTCGAGTAAAGGAAACACAGTGGGGGACACCCTTAATAAACTATTTATGGGGAGTGTTGCCTGCATTGAGGATGAGAAGAAGGGACTGGCTTGTGATGTTCATAGATTTTCTCATTTGGAAGTTCAGTTGATGGACTCCAAGGATGGTGATGTGATTGTCTAAAATAGTTCTGAATCATCCCTTATGAATGATGTGAAAGCTAAGCAAAATGATGATCTAGTGTTGGTTGAGCTAAAGAAAGTTGTGCTTGAAAAGTCTATCCATGCTTTCTCCCAAAGGGGAGAAGGTATGCTCTGATATCACGATCAATTATGTGTTCCATATGTAGATGCGTTGAGGGCCAGAGGCTTGTAGTTCTTAATAATCCATTAATTTGAGAGCCACCAAGATGTACTGCGATTTGAGAGAGGTTTATTGGTAGAATTCCAAAAAAAAAGGATATAGCAAAATTTGTGTCAGAATGCCCAAATTGCCAACAAGCTAAGTTAAGCACCAAAGATCCGATGGTTTATCTCATGACATTGAGATACCTGCTTAGAAGTGGGAGGAGTTAAATATGGACTTCGTAAGACTTTATCACACTTGCTGCCAACATGATTGTATTAGGAGATTATGGTTCGAATAACCAAGGCAATATTTTCTTCTAGTTAAGACTTCCTACTCAGCCGAGGTCCATGTTTGACTCTATATTCTAGATATGATTACATTATATGATGTCTTCTTGTCTATTAATCAGATAGGGGTACTCAGTTCATCTTTCATTTATTGAAGTCATTTCAGAAGGGTCTTGGTACCCAAGTCAAGCTTAGTAAGGCTTTTCAACCTCAGACCAATGTTCAATTTAAGAGGAGGATTCAGACTTTGAAGGATATATTGAGGACATGCGTGATTGATTTCAAAGATAACTGGAATGACCATCTATCGTAGATTTAGTTTGTTTATACAATAGTTACTATTCTAGCATCTAAATGACTCTGTTTAAGGCTTTATATGGTAGGATATGTAAGTTTCCCATTGGGTGATTTGAAGTTGGTAAGTGAATTTTATGGAACCCCAGTTAGTTGATGAATCCATGGAGAAGGTTAGACTTACTAGAGAAAGGTTGAAGACTGCCCAAATCTGACAAAAGTCTTATTCGTATGATAGAAGAAGTGAACTTGAATTTAAAGTTGATGATTTGGTTTACTTGAAAATTTCACCTATGAAGGGTGTAATGCATTTTGGTAAGAAAGAGAAGCTAGGTCCTCATTATATAGGCCCATATCAAATTTTAAGGCATGTTAATAAAGTAGCTTATGAGTTGGATTTGCCTTCAAAGTTAGCATTGATGTGTTTGGTGTTTTATATGTCCCTATTAAAGAAGTGTATTGGTGATCCGACATTAATTATGCCTTAAGAGAGTGGGGGTATGAAGGAGAGTTCATCTTATGAATAGTTCAAGTTAAAATTTTAGACCGTTAAGTCCAAAAGTTGAGAAATAAGAAAATTGCTTCAGTCAAAGTTCCATGGCAGAATCAGTCAGTTGAGGGTACTACTCAAGAGGCCGAGGCCGAGGCCGATATGATATCTCGTTATCCTCATCTCTTATCCTCTGCTTCAGTCTTAGTCTGAGGTATTAGTTTCTTCCATGAACTTTCTTAGAGTTCATGTATTTCAGCTATTTCATGATTCTTTATGTATGCATGCTCATGAAAATAGTTTTCAAGGCCCATATTTCAGTTGGAGTCGATTACTCCTTGATTATTATGTATTTTGATGTAATTTGTATTCATGTTGGGATATTAGATCTTCCTTCCATTCTACCCAATTAACTTGAATCTAATTTGAGGATGAATATTCTCAATGGAGAGATATTGTAATACCTCAAAAGTTAAAAAGTAAGAATTAAGAGAGAAAAGTGCAAAAAACTGATACATTAGAGGTTTATGAAATCCATTTATGGACTGTTGATGCTTTTACAAATAGTAGATGGGGATCATTGTAATGATCTTAAAGGTTATTTTTGAATTTTGAAAAAATTACCAATTCCCCCCCTCCTCGACATCAACTCTGAGTCACATTTGATTGATTTTAAAAGTTGGTTTTCGAGAATTGTATAATTTTGAAATTTTGAGTCTTTCGAAGATTCAAGTCTTGCAATGAAATTCCGTCGATCCCATTAGTTCTAAAATACGGGTATTGACCTATGAGTGTTGTAAGAATCATATTCAGAGTTGTTACATGGATTTTAGGTCTAGAGTTGAAAATTGAGTTAAAGTTAGAATTTGATTTGACTTAGTCAATGTTTTGAGTTTCGATGCTTGGATTGACTTTCCGATGGTTCCAATGATCTCTTGAGGTGCTTTTAATATAAAAATAGATTTTTCTTAATTTTTGAGTGTTCGGTGTCATTTTGATATTTCAAGTGGTCTAAATTAGATTCAAAGGCTCTTAATCGGGTTTCGGGTCAAAAAGGTCTCAGATTCAATTGTAACAATTCTATTGAGTCAAAAATGTTGAATTTAGTAGGATTGCATGTATGATTTGTGTATATAGCATTTCAAATGAACCCCAAGGGTTGATTTTGAGTTATTGAATTGTTGTAAAACATTTTGTGGTGTTCTGATAGTAGAGGCTTGATCGCTAAAGTGATGCCGTTATAGAGATACCCGCCTGATTTTGTAGGTGTCACTATAGCGACACTTTTTTTGCTATAGCGACATCAGAAAGGGGTTTTCCAACCCCTGGTTACCTATTTTGAACATTTTGTCCATTTTCAACTTTGAGAACTCGGCTTGGATGATTTGTGCTTGATTATTTGAAGGCTTTCCATTGAAAAAGATATTTTTCACTCCTCTTATCTTTATTCATTAATTATCCCTTGATTTTAACATCAAATTTGGAGTATTCGATTGAGAAAATAGGAGATTTTTCATGAATATGGATTTGTCACAAAATGAATTATTATGAGCTCGTTTCAGCTTCGTTTTCGAATTGAATTTTACTAATGATTTTTTGATCATGAGAAAAATATTTTCATCTAAAAATTTTCAGATTTTGGCATTGATTTCTGATAGTTAAGTTTTGGATGATTTTGTCCTTTTACTTGAATTTCTTGATTTTGGTGTCGTTAGCTTTGAATTGTGATTGTGAATTTTGTTTTGAATAGATTATGGTGCTTTGAATTCGATTTAGAAGGGAAAAGCATTGTCACTAGACTAACTAATTGGCTAATTTGAGTTAAGTGAATTCTCAACCTTGTTGAGTTTATTTGAACTTAGTATTTTCCTTTCTTTGGTGAAATTGCGGACTAGTGAAATGATTGGGTAAAGAAAAGGATGTTGATGAGATAATATGTATGATTTTGTGTTGATGAGATAATATGTATGATTTGACTCTTGACTTGGTGCGTAATTATTGATTATTTTGGATCATTGTGTTGGCAATGTAGATTAAGTTTGTAACATCGATTGTCGAAAACGTGGTGTAGATTCCTATGAATTTAATTGTCGAGCTTGATTATTGTTTATACGAACACACTTATGGAAGTACGTTATATGTGATGATTGAGCTAGTCATATAGTCTAGTAACTGTTGGGGTTGTTTGATCAAATACTTGATAATTGAGTATTAAATGGGAAGTACACCTAACTATGATAATGTAGTAGTTGATCAGAATATAAAGGTATTCATATTATTCTAATTGAGCTTTGATTTATATTACATGGATTTGTTTATTAAAGTATTTCATATGAAATGTTGAGTTAAATGCATATCTTGAGATATTGTTGGAATTATTTAAATAAGTGCTTGTGAAATGTGAACTTAAATAATGAATAGTCCTAAGTTATGACGAAAAGAAGTTATAGAAAGAGTAGAGCTATGATATGATGTGATTATTTGTAATGTGTTGATGATGACACAAGTGTTGAAAGAATAATGAGAATGATTAATGATTATTGAATGAATGATTTGCATGGACATATTGCATATATACTTGCTTTATGTCTCATCGATGAAAGTAATACCGAAGATAAATGGTTATAGTGGATACATGGTTCATGTGTGACCCCATGGATTCAAGACTACTTATATCAGCGAATGTGTACCATAGGACAGACATGCATCACAAGTACTAGACATTGCATCATTTTGCTTGCATTTCATTTTATTTTATATTATTCCTTACTTGAAAGTTGATGTATTTACTAAGCATGATATATTAAATGACTTGAACCTTATATATTGTCGAGATTGAACTATTGAGGTGTCGTGATATGTATGGAATAACTTGGACCTTGCATATTGTCGATATCGAACTACTGAGGTGTTGTGATATGCAGTGGATGATGTGGACCTTGTATATTGTGAAGATTGGATTATTAAGAAACTGTGATATGAGACTGTAATTGTGTCGTGATATGTATGGAATAATTTGAACCTTGTATATTGTCAAGATCGAACTGTTAAAGTGTTGTGGTATGCATTGAATGACTTGGGACTTGTATATTGTGAAGATTTAATTGTTGAGAAACTAGGATATGATACTGTAATTGTTTATATTATCTATGTTGTGTATGCTAGCCTTTCATGCATGCAGGTTTTATAGTCCAGAGGTATGTGGTTGGGATGGAAGGAGTGCCTAGTTCTTTATTCTCTACCTGTGATTAGGTCCTCTTGTTGGGTACTTTGGTACTCACCCTTATTTTTCTTCACATATGTGTAGGTTGTGAGCCTAAATCCTGCTGACGTTCTTCTTCCTCTTTTGGACCTTTGACGGTTGAGAGATCGTTGCTTATTGCTCCAATACCTCTCAAGACTATCAGATATCTTTCAGTCGTTTTGTTTTATTTGAGAGAGAAAAACTACTAAGACTTATATCATTTCTTCTTATTCTAATGTAATAGAGGCATGTACCTTGTAACAACCAATTCTGGGATGGTTTTAGTTGGATTTATGTCCTTTATGCTTTACAGTCTTGTTATTTTTAATATTATGTTGATTTAGCTTTCACATTATCCTGTATTATGTTGTTGTGACTTGTTTAGGATGACTCGTCTCAGTGGGTAAAAGCAAATACATCACACCCGATTTGGAGTCGTGACAATCATAAATGGGACCTGAAAGTCGAAAATTTTTTAAAATTTAAGTCAAGGTTGGAAAATTTATAAATTTTAAGTCAAGGTTCACGGATGAATTCAATGGGTTGTAGTTCATTCTATGGACTGTAGATGTCATTGTAGATGAGATATTGAGACTTGGGAGACTTTATATAGGACAAAGGGTATCTACGACTCGTTGGTTGATTAATTTGATTGGAAAAATTCAGGAAAAAAATTCATACTGATTAGCTCTAAATCATATATCAAGTTGTATTTTCTTATGTCATTAGGAAATCAAAATTCAATGATCAAAAGAACCACTTTAAGTAATAAATATTATTCATATTTTGAGATGTAATTTCATGGTTTAGGTTCAAAGATTCATGCTTATAGTACTTTTGACTTATGAAGAAGGTCTACCAGCCGTAAAAGACAGTACGAATCATAAAAGAGGTTTAGGAATTGAGATTCAGAGGTTGTTTTCAGTACTTGAATTTTACGGATGAGTGCAATAGATTGTAGAATAGATTTCGTGGATGGGATACTGAGACTCAGATTTTATGCCTAATTTTCATGGATAGACATCCATGTTCTATGAAGGACCCGTGGACTATAGATGACCCTTGTAATCTCTATTAGACAGTTATTTTTCAGTGATACTTTAGTTTTTGTCCATTATTTTAACTCCAATACTATGTCGTTTTGGATCATTTCAAATGGAATCTAGGGATTCCAATCAATTTAATCCATTATTCTCTCAACTATTAACCTAGATAGAAACTTTTCTCTCTAGATTCTTCTCCTGAGTCAAGATAAGGTCCAACTCTGGAGTTCTTCAAATCAAGTCTACTTTTTACAAAATTTAGAGTAAGAATTTGACTCTAGGTACTGAGAATTTCATCCTTGCAACCTCTTCTGTACATGCAACCCTAATTACAAGTCAATTTCTCAAGTTTTAATCATGATATCAAGTTAGAGTTCTTATGATTTCTCGTGGGTTTGCTCAATTGCATTGAATTCTTCGAAATTAATTTTCTAATGCATTATTTAAGCATGAATCTATGATTTCGAGTACGAATTTCATGAATCATACCATACAAGACTTTATGATTATGAATTCAACTAGCATGACATGCATAGACCACGATTTGAAGAGAACTATCAATTTAACATGGTTTAAGCAATTATCACTATGATTTCATAAAATTTAGACTTGCTTCTGATTGAAGCATTCTCGTTATGATTTTACAATATTAGATTACTTCCGATTAAAGTGATCATCACTATGACATTATGATTTGAGATTTCTTTCAACTGAAATTCTCTCATCATGACTTGATGCTTTTAATTAAGTATCCTTATCTAGCTTATTATAAGACCATGACATGATTCGGGAGCTATTCTTATAATTTGAGATTTTCATGAAAATAAAGGCATTACTTCTTACCCTTTCCTTCAAAAGTTAAGATTTATGATTATGTATGACTATTTTTGTTGAGAGCATTACCTAGCACCGAATAAGACTAGTGGTAATTATCCAGATCTCAGAACTATGTCTTGTTGGACAAAGACTAACTAGTGGATCCACCTAAGCTCATGATGTAATACTCAATACAATTATTAAAATATCCCTAGAGGAGAGATATGCGCATAATATGTCTTCTCATGCTCCAATGGCAAATCTGATGCTAGATATGAGATCAACATGAAAATTTGAGTGGAGAAGTGTCTTGGTTGATTTTTAGAGCAACTGGATCAAAAGATAATTTTTCGATGTGAAAATAAATTCCAGAATAAGTTCGCGACAGGTGTGCAACGTACACTTGCCATAGAGCTACACTTAGACTTGGTCCAAATATTTTCTATAGGGTTAGAAAACTCGGTTGGAGAATTTTTGGTGAAAAACCCAAAAAATTGGTCAAGTTCGTGTCATGGGTTTGGTCCCCCGAAATGCAAATTTTTTAGTTTTTTGCGAGGGGTATTCCAGACTTTCTAAATCCTCCTAAACTTAAAATACGATTAAATTAGATCATTTTGAGTATAAAACAATTTTAACCCATTCTTAAGCCATCTCTAAGTTCTTGAAAAAGGGACTACGGCTAAAGAGAAGAGAAGAGGAGCGAGGATTTAGGGAGTTTAAGGAGAGTTCTTATTGTCCAAAAGCTTTACACCAGGTATGCAAGGCTAAACTAAAGCATGAGATTATTCTCCTATGTGTCCCGTTGATGGTAATAGAGGAGTTGTGATTCATATGTCCCCATACTTGATTCTTGAATTACTTCTTGATTATTTTCTTGAAAATTTTATCTAGTATATGTATTTTCATATGTTGATGGTCATCATAAAATTATTTTCTTGAATCGAATACTTTTCATGAGATTGTATAAATCCTATTTGTTAATTTGTGAAAGCATGCTTGACTGAACCGAGGGATGGAGTCTAGGGCCTTGACTTAAGTATGTTTATTGAAATCTTAAGCTGAGTGTGAGGTTGAGTTAGTTGAGCTTGATGGTGCTATGAGTCCTTATAACTGTGTTCTTGAATTCCATTTAAATGACTTCTTATAAAATGATCATCTGAGTCCTTGAGTTCTAAATGGGAATTGAGTTGACTGAGATGCATTAAAGTCCCTAGAAACAATAGAGGACTTTAGAGATGAGTTGAGGAATTGATGAGAACCTCTATGTGACTGATTGAGTTGATGAGTGCCTCTATGAGACTAAATTAAAATGAGTAAGAATCTTATGAGCATTGAGTCTTGGGAGGAGTATCAGCACTGAAATGGGTAAGAGTGAGTCCCACTCACACTCATTAACTACGCCGCAAACGTAGGATGAGGATTAAACTATTACATCATATGATCCTCTCTCGAGGAAAAGTCCTTAAAATAATAGAGGCCTATAGAGGTTAGATCCCTTGAGGATCATATGACTTCCTTACTTGGCAAGTACGAAACGACTGTAAAAACATCAGCGAAATTGTTGTACAATCACTGACTCACAGGTGATTGTTGTCAGATAAAAAAAACTCCCAGAAAGTTCCCACCTTGAGTATTCTGAGTATAGTAGAGTTGTGTTGAGTTGAGTTTGAGTTGATTGATGAGGTTGTTGGTTGATGGGTCACTTGTCTACTCTATATTCTTGCTTTAGATAGACATTTGATATTCTGATTGAGTATTATTTTAAGTTGATATTGTTTCTATATTGTTCTACCTGTTTCTGTTTCATTTAGCTATTTTAAATATTAGTACATTCCACATACTGTTGTCTCCTTTTGGACTGCATCATTTTATGATGCAAAGGCAGGTAGTAGAGATCGTCAACAGGTGCACCGCTGAGGATCTGAGCATTTCAATTGAGTTGGTGAGCCTTTTTTATTTCGGAGGATCATTGCATTTATTTTCATCTTGCTCATTAGAGTTAGACTTTGAGTTAGCTTTATTTTATTTTGAGGTAGCCATGGGTCTGTCATTGGCACCACTTGATAGTGATAGAGGTTTCATGTTAGACCCCGTAATTAATTCAATCGAAGTAAATCGTTCAATTGGAAA
>JAOTQJ010000072.1:14991372-15016885 GCA_025642045.1 Solanum sejunctum
CGTAGAATTCACTTGATCCCATACTCCCGCACCATAAGTTAGTAAAATTTAAAATACACCTCAATCACAATAATTTTTTCGAATGAGCAATTAACCTCTATTTAATTAATTACGGGGCCTAACAAATGTCTAGACAATTATTTATATAGAATAGTACTAAATCAAGAATGCATTCTCAATATAAAGAAATTGTAATTCAAAAGTGAATCCTGAAGTTAAAAAATAAAAAAGTAAATACTTAATAAATTAAAAAAATATTGAAATGACAATTTTGTTTAGCTGGGGGTCTTTTAATAAAGGGCAAAAAGTAAAAAAAATAATAGCAATATTTTTCTTTTCCTTCACAATCTAGATAATTATTTTTATAGAATAGTCCTAAATTAAGAATGAATTCTAAATATAAATTAAATTCTAATTCAAAAGTGAATCTTGAAATTAAATAAATAAAAGAGTAAATACTTAATAAATTAAGAAAATAGTGAAAAGGCAATTTTGTCTAAAGGGGAGTCTTTAATGAAGGGCAAAAAATTTCAACAACATTTCTAAAGGACTTCATGTTTTTAATATAGTACAGATATAGATATAGATACACAGGATAAAGGTCATCAGCAGGTGCACCGTTGAGAATCTTAAAACGTTCAGTAGATTGGTGAGCCCCCCCTACTTCAGAGGGTTCATCACTCATTTTGATCTTGCTTTAGAGTTAGCTTTTGTTTGATCTTTATTTTGATTGAGGTAGCCGTGAGTCTATCATTGACACCACCTAATAGTGATAGAGGCTTCATAGACTAGAGTCGAATGTTGATGCATGTAAGATTGTGAGCTAGTTCTTCCTAATAGCCTTTTATTATAAGATTGTTTTGACACTAGATGATGATGTGCCTATTTATTCCTTTATGTCTTCCGCTGATTAGTAAAATGTATGAATGAATGAATGTGATGAGGCCAAGTAGTTCGATTGGGGACTAGCAATAGTCTCTGAGTGCCAGTTACGTCTAGAGTATCCTCTCGGGGCGTGATAGATACAAATATAGATATACATATACATATAGATATGCTACTGTTACAATTATTATTATATTATTCTCTTTTCTTTTTCTTTCACAAAAAATAAATTAATTTTTATATGTTAATTTAATTAAAATTTACTTTTAGAATATAAATATTCAGTCTATTTGTATATATCCTTCCAACATTATTAATAATCTATTTTAACTTTATCAACAATCTATGTTAATTTTATCTAAAAAAAATTATCGTATTTTTAATATTTACACTAAATTTTCATAATTAGTCCAAAATTTCCTTTGCATATTGTTTGAATTAAAATTTTTAGTAAAAATTAAATTAATAGGCATGTTTAAAACTCTTTTTCATGGAGGTTGTCAAAATTTTATTATTACTATTACTATTATTGTGATATTTATATTTTTTAAAATTTAATATTTAAATTAAACATATTTTATAACATATGAAAATGTAAGTTTATGAAATGGTAGGAGTTCATTTACAACTCTACAATCATGAATTTTTACTTTTAAGGTAATTAAAAACAAAATCTAAAAATTTTCTAATTAAACTTTTTTTTAGTACAAAGTATATTAATTTTGTCCTAAATATTCTGTTTTTTACCCTTTCATCTTCTGCATATTTTTCCGTCTATGCGAGTTCTCTTAAAAGTTCTCTTTTTTATGGCTAAGGTTCATGGATGTTGAAGTTGTGGCTAAATTTCGTGGTTGTAATTCCAATTTCTTTAGTCCCACAGGGCTGAAGGTTGTTTTAATACATTTTTTACTTGTCTTTTCTCTAAAATTCTCACTGAAAGGTTGATGTTATAGTACACTCCCAATAATTAATATTTTCACATTTTGTTGTGTTAGTTTACCTAAGTTCAAATTCTGTTTTTTCCCCTGTTCTGTTCATTTAAGTGTTTACCGGCGTTGTGTAACGTGAAACTGCATTGCGAAGGTTGTATCCATTCCTACTAGCTTGAGTCCACTGGCCTCCATCCATCCTGCATTTAACATTGGAAAATGTACCAAATCAAGAATGAAATAAGGTATATACGTTAGAAAATCATGGATAGTGTGAAGTTTTTCTAACATACCCTACAACCCAAAAAGAGTCACCATCAAGATGCCAGCTCTGAATAATGTCCTAATTGTTCTCGAATATAATCTCAATGAAATCCTTGTAATTGACGCCTAGGCCAGACGTGTCTTGGTAAATTCCTCCCCCAGTTGGGGCATTAAATATGCTTCCAACTTTGAATCCACCAACCTTAAAATAATCGAGTAGCTTTAGGAGTGTATCAAGTGGCACAAATGACACGCTGTTGACTACGTATCTTTGTTCGCCATTCACTTGACCAGCAGAGCTAGCAAGTCTGATGGTTTTAGTTGTGTTGATCATACCATAATGATATGAACCTTGTGGATTTGGCCTTGGTCCACTTGATGTAGTCCCACAAAGTGAAATTTGTGGAGATTAGAGTGTCCTCTACATCATAGGTAGATAGAAAGTTTTATTAGAGATGACACAAAATTATTGAGATTAAATTTTTTTTAAAAAAAATGTAGAAGCACCCATATGTTTCGTTCTCTGTTTTCTTTTACTCTCAACCTCAAGCAGATGCTCTCAAGAATGGTCTCATACTCTATACTCACTTTTTCTTGCTTTTTTTATTCAATTATCACATGTTCTTAATTTGTTTGATATGTAGAAAAGGGAAAAATCTGCGATGAAGACTTTTTAATTAAGAACCGAGATTAGAATACTTTCTTTTACTATTTTGTTGTTCTGTAGAGAAATTTGTTGATGGAACTGGAGCTTAAAGTAACATTGTCATCATACTATACTGTTCTCGGATCTAATATAGACTCTTCTATAAAAGGGATATAAAAAGCTAGAAAGGGTGTCATGGAGTTTACAAATTATTTGATTGGGTTGATAGTAATAAATGAGTATGTGAATAATGAGAAATATGTACAGTTGGACCCACTAGGGAAAAATTAATGTAGGAGGGAACAGTACCAATCCCAAATGCGTTAGAAGGGGAACACTGATGAAAGACCAAAAACTTAGTTGGAAGATTTCTTTCCCTTGCAGCTTTCAACTCCTATTGTTTACTGGTAGTGTGAACAGTAAAATATAATCTATCATCTCTTCTTGGATGTTCACATTGTTGATGCTTATTATGCAAATGAAATAGGTTCTTGAAAGTTAACAAAGGATACACGAGTGCTCCGTGTGAAGAGGAGTTTATTTGCAATCTACAATAGCTAAAAGAAATGCTCAATTGACCATTAAGTTAGCCACTTGTGATGCCCTTGAGGTGAGTAAATTAAGGAGCTCAATATATCACAAATAATTAGGACCAAAGAGTACCTGTGGCATGGCTTAGCCAAAAGACAAAAAGAGTATCTGCGTAGTAAAAGGAGGTAGACCGTCTCTATTGTTGTACTTGAAACCTTAATGTTTCTTTATTCAATTAAGATAGAATCAGAACAAAAAGGTATATGTTGGTTCTCTAGCTATTCTAAGGTCTAATTTCTCTTCATTTTGCCACCTTAAATTTGTTGTCAACATGTATTTTATTAAGAAACCATTCACTGATCGAAAATATTGGCAATTTGAATATTCACTCATTTAATCCTTATGTAGTGTCTAAGAGAACAAGAATTCATGGTGATCGAATAATCAAATATACAATAACGATAAAATATCCAGTAAAATTCCACTTATAAGGTTTGAGGGGTGAGGTGTTCTCACCCTTACTCATGTCTTATGAGGGAATGAATTTGAAAACAAAATCCATGAACTGTTAGTTTTAGACTCGGCATTGGAAGCTTGAAACACTTACAAGGATAATAGCTCAACTTCCACCATTTTACTTATTCAAGCTTCTTTTTCACTTGGCATTGGAGCATTGTAACGCTCGCTATGCTTCTTCAAATTCTCCACTGTCTCCAAGTGTTATTCTTCACAGGCTCTATGTTATTAATCTCAAGGACACCTCCATTTTTAATTATTAGCTTCAAGTTGTTCATTGTCTGAGAATATCTTTAGAGCTTCATCTTGATTTTGGTTAGCTAATGAAGTACCACTGCTCACCAATTGATTCCGAAGAATGTACTTTTACCTACTGATCACCGGAATGGTATTAACCATTCTAACAACCTGATTTTCTTGTAATGTTTTACCCATCTTTGCATACGATATATAAGCATGGCAAGGGTATTTGTATTTATTCCTTGACCAGATTTAGTTAAGAGAAGATCAAAAGGATTCATACAAGAAATGTCCTTTGGGGCCGAAACTCGAGTACCTAAAATATCCCCTACTTGCTAAATATTACCGCGATTTGGAGAGCCATTTCAAACTCCTGATGCCACCACAATCAAGTCCTTGCCATTACACTTTTATCTACTGATTCATCTTCAGTAAAACTCAATTCACTGCAAGAACTTTTAACTTGCTTCACAACATAGCTGTCTTTTTAAAATTTATTTTTAAATAAAGGAAGTGCATTTTTTAAATTTCAGTAATAAATTGTGAGTATTTTCTCTCCTGTGGATCAATCCCTTTGGTAGCATTGTATATTCTCTCCCAACTCTGGTTAATATTTTTGGTCATGGAAACTCTTCTTTCATTGAAAGACAATCAGATAGCAGCTTTCAGGTTTCTTCTTCTAAGGTCCCAAACCTTGAATATCACTACCATTAGATTTGCAGCTGCTCTTTTATCCAGGTACAATATCAATAAAGACGAGGTTAGAGGAATGACCATAAATATACTGGATAAATAGAGAAAGAGTCATCATATTATTCTATTTTGTATGTATTTGTGGTTGATCATATATGTTTAGACCATTAATTTTCAAAAGACAATTACTAATCACACTTTCTCATCAGTCTAACTATAAAGAGGAGACATTATGCCAAATACGCTTTCTTTTAATTTAGTTACTAAGACCATGTGTAAGATTCGGATGGTCGGTAGAGCTATGAAGGTGTTTAGAGAAATGCCTACTTGGAAATGTGGGATACGATGTCAACCTTCTTAGTTTACTTCAAAGCATCATTTGGTCTATAGATTTAGGTGTAAAGAGGCACTTTGAGATACTGTTAAGTGGCTGTGTAAGTTCAAAAAGAGAATCACTTGAATAATTCGTCTAAAGTAATCACGAGATTGAAGACTTTTTTCTTCATTTTGTACAGTTTCATGTAAGGCGTAGAGTTTTTAGGGCCTTTGTATTGAATATCGATTTTGATTCACCTGGTTTTATGATAGCTTATGTAGTAATTTCTATTATTATCCTGTGAATGCAATAGTTGTGGTGAGAGCCTCAGTCTCTTGTCCTCTTTCCGCCTCTCTATGGAAGCAAAGCCATATTAAGTGCGAATATATATATACAGGATCAAGGATAACTTTACAAGATATTTAGCAACCTTAGTAACTATTTAACCATACAACTGCAAAACAGGCTCTTTGGTATGTATTATTTACCTTCGAAACACCCTTTTCCAAGTAGTCAGACCCTCCATCCCTCAATTCGAGTGTTTCATAGACTCCTTTAAAAACTTATGGTTTAAAATAACTCATAGTTTTCTATACATAACACTATTTTGAAGTGTCAAACATTTAAAGAAATTAATTTTCACATGTAGATTGTCATTTTCGATTTTGTGTTGTGCTCATTTGTGTTAGATGCATATGTATGTATGTCCATGAAGCCATTTAAATACATGATCAATGGAATGTTATTGTGTGTCCATCCAAATATCATATAGCTTGCTTAAGGGATATATAAGAGTGCTTACTCGCGAAAAGCCAAAGCTAATGGATAGTCATCTGTTAGATTAACATGTAAAAGTTTTAGAGTGAGAGATCAATGGAAAATTAATGGTATATTAGAGAAAAGTTTGAGTTCTAATGGAGAATCTGTTCAATAACACCTACTAAGACATGAAAAATCAAATTGTAGTGAGTGAATCATTGGTTATGTGTTCTGTTGTACTTGTTAAAGTTTTCACTTTTTCCTTTCCATTTTTCTCCGTGTTTGTAACTGTTAAAAGTTAGCTGACAAAACTGAAAATGTTGAAGGGGAAGTTGAAGGAGTGAAATCTGGCTCCTCTATCTGATAGTTCAACTAAGCAAGGTACAATAACTGAGGGTTCTTTCAGGTGACGAAATAATCAAGTAATGCCACGATGAATCTTGAAATAATATGAATCCTCCTTGAGATGCACTTCACAGTCCCTAGAGAAGACTTTTGAGAACTTCTGCATGCTATGAGTCAAGATGTTCAACACATTCTGAGGATACAAGTTGTATACAAAATGAATTCTCCCTGCATTTTCTTATGCTTGTGTTAAAGGGAAGGGCTACTGGAGAGAATCCCAGAAACTGAGAATGGGTGATATATCCATTATAGGGAATAATGGTGAAAGCTACATAGTTAACAAGAAATAGATAGCCCTTCAATTTTCCACCAATAAAAAACAACACATGCCGATAGAAACAAGCCCATTGAATCGTAATAAATGTAGAAATACTATTTTACAAAAGGACTACTTTTCCACATATTTCATCCAAGAGAACTTTTAGAAGTGTGTTAATATATTTTTGGCAAAATTTGGATCAAGTGTCACCTCAAGGGAGACTATATGGTCCGTGTGAGGTCGCACAGCTCGTGTGGCCTCCAGTGGTGTGATACTTGGCCCTAATTTTTGGGTGTGTGGCCTTGGAGTGGAGTTTCGGGCTAAGGCACATCACACTTGGACCCCACATGGGTCGTGTAACACTTCAGGGACTGTGTGGAGGGACGTGTGATGGCCTTGAGCTTGGAACACCAATATTTGGAGTTAACTAGTGGGACACGGCTACTTCACACGAATCTTGTGAAGGCACACGGGTCATATGACCAACCGTATAACCTCCGAGGTGGAAATTTTTCTAGGTATGGACCACACCTTGTAATCTCATCATGAAGATTTTTCCAAGTATAGGGGAACGACCCGTGTCACGAATCCTGTGACATCACACAGGCCGCGTAGCCCCTTGTATAGCTAATTTCATGAATGTATTCTTAAGGGTAAGCATTTATGCACTTATTTGACATACTTCTACATTAATATATCTTTAAAGAGTACAAGTTCACGTAATATTAGTTCTATGTTTTTCATGTGTTATTTATCTCATTTTTCATTTAATTTTGCTCCTATTTTGTACCTTCGAATGACAATGTAAAAATTACCATTAAAAATATAAACTTTAGGCCCATACTAAGCACATACATACTTATCTAATATATATATATATATATATATATATATATATAGAGAGAGAGAGAGAGAGAGAGAGAGTGGGATGACGACCTAACACCTAGAGGACTTTGAGATGGCGCTCATTCTTTAGTTAAGGCATGACCCATTGGAAAAGAATCTTATTGTTCCGTAACTATGTGCCTAACATAGGTATGTTTATGCCCAAGGGTAAAGAATGTTAAGGATCTACCTTTGGCAAGTAGGTCACCTCTTTATCCGTTGTGGAGTAGACGACGGAGTTCCAAGTTATAGCTCACTTGGTCTTATGTTAGTTACCATCCCATTCTCAATGTATATGAAGTATTTTCGCATTCATGTATCATGTATCTCATGGCATATTGATACACTATTCTCTTGTTATATAATTCTTTCTATACATGTGCCCTTGTTATCTAACATTGAATGCAGGTTTGACAAGTCATATGCATTGCATGCCCGCATACTTAGTACATTCAAACATGCTAATGTATACTTTTGCCTACATGATCTAACCATGTAGGGATCGAGGACTATATTCATCCACCGTACGATATCTAGCTTGGATCTTGAGATTTGATTGTTATGGTGAGTCCTATCTTCCAAGGACAAACCACCATTCCTCAATCAATGGTGTTTTCACTATGTTATCTACTTTGAGGGTGAGCCCGGGGAATGTGTTGGCCCCGATTCTATCATATGACTAGAGGCAATGTTGGACACCTTGTGTACTCTTTTACATTTATATACTAAGTGTTGTATGTGGAGATTTTGCTTATGGATATGACTATCTTATAGTTATGTTATTATGGATTGATTATGAGTTTACGTTATGGATTCATGCTTGATGTGGAAGATCATAGGTCCCGAACTACCCCCATGGAGTGAGTCATGCTTACTCGTCCCTTAGTTCTTATGTGTTATGTGCTATGTGCTATGTGAATTCATGTTAATTATCTTTCCCTATCATATCTCCATAGCGTGAGTCCTATTTTTCCGTCCCTTAGAACTATGTGTTATCTATATGTGCTTCTGAACTGATGATGTGTGAATGGATGCTATGAGGCTTGTTTGGGGACTCTCGGGTTCCCATTCGCTATGTCACTCTTAGGGCCTAGGTATGGGTCGTGACAGATAACCTTCGAATCATCAAGTCTCTTCATAGATTGGTAAACATTGAAGATGACTTCCTAATCATTCAGTCTAAACTTAAGTTGGCCTAACTTCATATCCACTAGAGCTCGTCCAGTGGCTAGGAATGACCTTCCCAAGATGATTGGAACATCAAAGTCTACTCACAATCAAGGATGACAAAGTCCACAAGGAATATAAAATTTTCAACGGGAACAAAAACATTATAAGTATCCCTATAGGTATCTTGACTGTTCTATCTGCTATTAACAACTGCATTGATGTGGAAGTAGGGGCTCCCAAGCCCAACTGCTTGTACACTGCCAGAGGCATAAGATTAATGCTGGATCCTCAATCACATAATCTTTTTGCGAAATTAAAAACTCTAATGGTGCAGGGAATGGTGAATGCTCCATGGTCTTCCTTCTTTTGAACCAAGGACCTTATTGCAATTGCTCCACAATAGTGGACATCATGAGCAAGCTCTTGACTCACCATCCTCTTTTTTTATAACCAGATCCTTCACAAACTGTGTCACGCCTCGAGTTTACACTCTAGGCGTGGTTGGCATCCAGAACCATTTCTGGTTCCAAGCGAACCACTTGTCCTGGCTACTCTACTCAGTGGAAGAGTTAAATAATAATGGAAAGGTTTCAATATAGTCACCTGAAAGTACTAAATTGTCATGAATAACTCAAAATGAGGAATGTCTCATCAACAACTGAAATAAAAGCAAACTGAAATACTTGACACATAGTCTATGAAATCTCTAACTAGAATAATCTGAATGACTACCGGGGCAGGCCCCTAAGTAGCCATAACTGAATAAAATTCTAAAAGGGAAAAACATAAATAAACTCCAAGCCTCTGACTGAGAAGGGATCTCACCGATAGCTGAATAGGTGTTTGATCCTCAACGGAGCGGCTACTGAGGGACTTTGTCACCTGCATCTGCATCATAAAATGATGCAGTTTCTAAGGACGTCAGTACGTGGAATGTACGATGTGTAAAATGGCCAAAACAAAAATTCAAAGTAAGGCGAAATATTCAAAATAAGTAAATCATATCTCAGAATAAAATAGCACAAATAATAAATACCAGGTATGCTAAAATAAACATGCTGAAAATCTGTATGAAAAACTTAACTTGACTTAACTTGGGAGTTTCTCTAACCGACAACTACCATTATGAGTTTTGTGGTGATACGTCTTGCCCATGCTGCTAGAGCCGTCCCGTACTCTGTCGGGGTAGGGGATGAAAAATTAGGGGAGTGGATCTATCCCTAAACTGGGCCATCTCAGTGGCAAGTGAGGAATTCTCCCTTGGTACAATTCTATGCTACACTGGCTACGTAGTTTATGAGTTTAAGTTGTTATTATTATTACTCTCACTCATATCGGTACTCAATACTATTTTCAAAATAACTTTTATACTGCTCATAATTTAATGAGTAAGAATTCTCAAAATATCTCACTAATCTTCTAGGACTTAAGCCAATTTAGCTTTTCTTAAACTTTTCTCTTCTTGGACTGAAAATGATATCATTGTAAGTACCTCTAAAGCATAACTGGGTTACTTAGCTATAGTGCAAACACAAGGTCTTAAAATACTTTTTGGACTTAATTTAATTGTAAACTTTATGACTGTTCATAAAGTACATAAAGAGTTCTCATAATTCAACAATGACTATAAATCTTTGTGTCAATACCTTAAATCAATAATAAATTCAACAAGAATCATGACACTTGTCAAGAATTTATGCATGAACAGTACTTTAAAGAAATAAAGGGAACTTTGGTCCCAACTTGTAATTGGAAACTTGGGTGAAAACTAATTTAAGTTTCTAAAATAGTAATAGAATAACTTTTGGAGAGCTTTACTTACTCGAGGAATGAGTTCTTGGGAGAATTAAAGAGGGTTCTTGAAAGCCTTAGCTGGGTTCTTGATTATACATCCTGGGTTTCTTGAAATTTTTCTAACGTTAATGAGGAAAGTAATGCATTTTTATGAATTAATCGAGTGAAAATCGACTAACTAAGGTTTAAGGAGGGTGAAAAAAGTCGGAACTATCCTTCTTTAAATAAAAAGAAGAAATTTCGCTTTGTACATCATGTTTGCATCGCGCCAGAGGTACAGACATGTGTATTTTACTAAATTTTTAAATTTCCAGTTTCCCGTTGAAAAAGAAGAGAAAAACTTAAGTGTTGCTCCGCGTTCCAGGCGCATCGCGCCCTGGGCGCGGACCCTCACTGTCCGGGATTAATTAGCAAAATTTTTTTTGCCTCAGTTGCTCTAAAATTGGGTCAAGATCATTTTTTCACTCAATTTTTTGCGTTGATCGCAAATCCGATCTCTAATTTGCAAATAGAGCATGGGAAGGCGCGTTATGCGTATACTTTATTTCTAGTGGTATTTTGGTCATTTCATCAGATGTTACACTTTGTGTACTTGGGTATTTGTTCCAACGCATCTATGAGAGGAAGATTTATGGACAACTGCTTCAACATAGATATGAAGTTTTCAAACTTTCCCTTCGCATTCTTCTTCTTTAGCCTCTAAGGGAAAGGTGGTGGAGGCCTCGATATGGGTTTCAACCTTCTTGATATAGCCACATCTTCTCCTACAACATTTTTTGCTTGCTCACTCTAGCCTCTGATTGTGATGCACTATCTGTGATCTCTTACCTCATTACCAATTACTAGCATTGGAGGGTCAATCATCTGCTTACTATCCTATGTCATCAATAATTTGCAATGTCCATCATTCTTCAAATTCTACGCTATGTTCTTGGTAGTGTACCTTTCTAGCATTAGTTCAACTGCATCGACATCTGACCAAATTGATGCTCTAACTGTTCGATGGCTACTGCATGAGACTCAATGTTTTTATTAATCCTCGATAGGTAAGTTTTCATCTGCTTCAAGTTCTCATCCTGTGCATCAGCTTTCTTGAGCAACTTTCCGAACATCTCTTCAATCCTCGAACTACCAACTCAAAAATCATGATTTTGTGGTGGTACATATGCTTCATGTTGGTCATTACGATACCCATCTCATTCTTTTCCCCTGTTTCTATCATAGTAGAGTCCTCAGTTAATGTTATCTCTGTAGGCGTTGTCTCTATTGTAGTTTTAACCTTGATTTCCTTGACCTGGACACCAATAATCCTGATTGGATCCTTGGGCGTTGGTCTGGAAGCCCCCTATCTGATCAGTCACTAAGCAAGCAATCCTCCTTATAACAAAAGTCATCATACACGGGCATTCTCAATGGTCATTGACTTATTGCATTCACCTGTTCTTAGTTTTGCTTCATTAATAGCCCAATATTAGTACAAACCAACTCTTCTAGTACCTCTTGGTTGATTTTTGCTTTCTCTGAATTTGCACTGACTGAGAAAGAGATCCTCATTGTGTCTGAGTCTCTTGTGCCCCATGCATAATTTGTCTTAGCTACTCTATCAAGTCTTTGGGATACCTCAGCAAAAGTGCAATCCAAGAATGAACCTTCAGTTATGATATCGACGACTGTTATGTTGTTATCGTCTAAAGCTCGGTAGAAGATCTCCACTAAGGAATCATCAGAGATCTTTCGATCTGAAACACTTTGTAAATAATTGACGGACTGCTCCCATGTTGCGCTAATAGATTTACCCTGTGTTTGTTAGAAGTTGTTGATACGGTCCTTAAGCTTTAATTTCCTTGACTTGGGGAAGTACCTCTCTAAAAAGCTTTTTGCACATCAGGATGTAGATATTATAGAACAACATAGAAGTTCTGATAACCCTACTATTGCTTCTTCCATGTGAGATAATGGTAAAAGACGAAGCCCAACAACATCCATAGATAAGGTTTGACTCCCCATCATACTCTTGTAGACGAAGACAACATTATGTAGATGGTTATGCGAATCCTTTGATGGTAAGCTTGAGAATATCCCTCTATGCTTCAACATCTATAATGACCAATTCAATATTATGAACTTTGTATCCTGTGGCAATGGAGGCAACACGATGGCTTGTAACATATTGATTCCACCAAGCACCACCTACTTGTTGGACTGGTGGTGGTTGATTATCCATCATTTGTGATAATGGTGGGTATTTCTCACATAAGTTGAGTGGATCATTCATAACATTATTGGCGTTGTCTCGGGCCATTCTTCTCAATGTTTATGTAGCTCAGTATCGTGTGGTGTCAAGGGATTTCCTCGACTGCACATATTGGACATACACTACTCCGGTATGCTGAAAAGAAAACAAAAACAACAAAATACATAAAATTAAGAAAGAAGAATTAATTCTCTAATTACTCTAATCAAATCAATCTAAAAGTGGTATTCCCCATCAACAACGTCAAAATTTCATCATGCCTAAATTAAACACCTCCCAATTAAAGTATAAGTGATTGTTGTTGAAAATATAGAATCTAACAACGATTAGAGTCGATCCCACGAGGAATGTGATTTAGACTTAGAATAGTCAAAGTAACTTTGAAAAATTAACCAATATATTTTCGAAAGGGATTTCTTATGATGTAATAACAATATTTAAAATCTATTCTAATATCAATCAGGATGCAAGTATCACGAAATCAATGAGAGAAGATAACTAGGATATTGTGTTGCCCATGGATTCCTAATGCAGTATAACCTCATATTTGGAACATTTTCTAGTGCTTTGCATGCAGAATTGGTAATTTATGTTCACCTAATTCCTTGGTCCAACAAATAGATGAATTTTACCATGCAACTTGGTCCATCTAAGGGTTTCGCATTACTAACTCTTACCCTAGTCCTAGTGTAGCTATCCCTTGATCATTTCAAGCTAATTAGATGAGTGTAATCATGTCAAATCCTATTATTTATCCCTTGTCTTATTCATTAGCCCCTTGGTTCGACAAGTATGAATAAGGTGAGTTCTAACGTTTGCAACCGTTAAAAGGCAATCAAAACGAAGAGATAAATAATACATGCATGCACACTTCCCAAAGTATTATAAATTATTTAGTTTTTACTTTATTAGTTCTTCATGGTTCCCACAACCTTAGTTTTTGATTTAGCTACTCTATGATGAAATCACGATGGATGGTTTCATAATTAAATACTTACAATGAAGAATTGAAGAACGCAAAATCCAAAATCTCCACGTTAATCACAACAAAAAAATCCAAACGTAAGAACAAAGTGTTTTTGTCTCCCAAAACTCTAAGCACTAGCTTAAAACTAATGATATATGTTATGTACGCCATAAAATAAATAAAAATGCTATTTATAGACATAGCAAATCAAATCCTAAACAAATAAGGAAAAAATTAGATTCAAGACTAACCAAGAGCCAAAGTACGGCCTATGAAAGAATTCACGGCTCATGGTTAGGGTATCATAAACTGTAACACTATAGGTTCAAGCAAATGCATGAAACTCATCCACAACTTGTAGTTTAGACTATTAGTCGTGGTATTCTTCATCTTGTAGGATTCTTGCTTCTCTGTTTCTCAAACCACAATCAACACTATGGGTCGTGGAATGATCCACGGATCCATCCTGCTGATTTTCAAATCAACATCATAAAATCCCATTATCTCTAGGTCCAACCCATGAACACCTACCTACGACTCGTGGATCAAACCATAGCCCATAGGTGGTCTAGTATATGGCAAAAGAGTTGCAAAATCAATAGTCTTCATAAAAATTTTCTGAATCCTATAATTCTGTAAAAATAACATAACACAGATCAAATCTACTAAAAATTGATGAAGAACATAAAAAATTTCAAGTTAAAAGCATCAAAAGTACAATATTTTAATGGTGCATCAACTTCAGACGTGTGTGATTGATTTTACTGCTCGATGGGATCATGTCTTTAGTAGAGTTTGACTACATAACAACTATCATTCTAGTATTTAAATGGCTTCTATTGAGGTCTTGTATGTCCGAAGATGTAAATCACCAATTGATTGGTTTGACTCAATAACGATAAATGTTGTAGACACCAGTTTGCTTAGAGATGTGATAGAGCAGGTATGATTGATACAGAGTTGATTGTTGACAGCCAAAAATTGTTAAAAGGAGTTATGATGATAGAAGTGTTTGACTCTTAGAGTTCATGAAAGTTGACTGTGTATGGTTGAGAGTCTCACCCATGAAGAGCGTAAAAAAATTTGAGAAGAAGGACAAACATATCTCAAGGTTTATCGGTCCATTGGAGATTTTGAGGAGCGGAGAAGAGGTAGACTATGAGTTAGCCTTGTTCCCTAACTTATTAGCAATACATCTTGTATTTCATATATATCTACCAGATGAGTCTCATGTGATTTTTTTTAATCAATAGAATTGGGTCCAGATTAGACTTATGAGAAGGAGCCAATGATTATTCTAGACACGTAGGTCCAAAACCTTAGGACTAAGGACATTTCTTCAATCAAGGTTTAATAGTAGAAACAACCCGTGAAAGAGGTGACTTGGGAGATTGAGCCTACTATGTGGGCTCGTTATTCTTATCTTTTTGAGAATTCAAGTATCTCCTTTGCTTTATTTTCAAGGACGAATGTGATTTTTTGTTGTGGATGATGTAATGACTTTGAAGATCATTTTTTATATTTTCTAAATGATTACTATTTTACCTCTCTCGGTAATTGTCTAAAGTTAATTTGATCAGTTGTGAAAGTTGATTTTTAAAAATTCTGTGAAAAAGATGAGATTTTTGGTACGTTTTGAATTTTAAAGGCTTAAGTTGCTTAATTATGATTTTTGGAGTCATTTGAGATTTCAAGTCTCAAAATGAAATTTCGTCAATTGCATCAATTTTGAAATGTGAAAATTGGTCTAAGAGAATTATCGGAATCAAATTTGGGGTTACATTATGATTTGAGGTCCTAAGTTGAAAATTTGGATTAAAGTTGGTAGAGGTTTGACTTTGGTCAATTCGAATGCTCGATTTTCGTTGAGTCTATTGGATTTGAAGGGAGATTTTAGCTCTAGAAAGCGCTTTGGAATAATTTTTAGATCTCCCGAGGATGTTATGGTATTTTGATGTCTTAAATTATTTTAATTGTGACTAATCGAATTTTAGCCTTGATATAATCGCGAGTTCTCAATTATAGTTGCCATTTAGAAAGCATCATTAACAACCAATCCTACATTAAAGATTATGTCAATATGAAGAACAATTATAAAATGTTAAAAATAGTTTGTGTAAAATTATACATTTAGCAAGGAGATCGTGCACAATAACTTACAGCTCCTGAACTTGGGTAACAATAGTTTTATTATCTATCATCTTGTAGTCAATTTAAGAAACTTTATCACAATGACTTTTTCGTCCCATCATCTTCTCTCTTGTATTTCTTTTTCACGGCATCCAAGAGTTCATTTTTCATATTAATGCGCACATTGTATAAATCATTTTGCAGGTTACTTAACATGTAATTTTGAGCTTCCAAGCTTCTGTCACTTGAAATTATTCTTTATCTGGATTTCCTTGAAACACCTCACTTAAAACCCACAAAGATTTCACAATTGCAAAATCAACTAAAACTAATTAGTTGTGGCCAAATTAGAGGAGTGAATCTACTTGTTTAACTCTGTACAAGTTTAAATATTTATATTCAAAGTTAAAAAATATAGATATCATACTATATATATATATATATATTTCTATTGTATAGAAGAGTCAAACTAAGGACGACCAAGAGTAATATTGTAATTTTACATTTGGATATTTTATATTAACAAAATATCTATTAAGAAATTAATATACCAAGAAAACTAATAGTTCTAAAAACATCTATATACAAAAGATGAAATGGATTATTTTTTCTTTTTAATCGAGATAAAAATAAAAATATAATTTCATACCATAATAAAAATTCTACCAAACAAATAAACAATTCTAAAAATAAAATTATAATTAAAAATAAAAAAAATATTTCATATTAATAAAAATCTACCAAAAAATATTCATCAGACTTCGAACTTATTTTAACCCCCTTAACTGCAGTTGTGCCTCCCTATAGTAAATGATAAGCACTAATAATTGCAACATGAGAGAGAAAAGAGACTTACTGATTTTCCTTTTATTCTTTTTCGTCAATCCCCTAATAATTTTTCGACAAAACAGTCAAAAAGGAGACAGCAAAAGTGCGTGCTATCACGTCGTAAAACACGTCGGGTGATGGCCTTCCACTGTCGGTTAGCCCTCCCATAGTTTCAAATTAAATTAATTCTCTTTGTTTTTGTTCTTTTCCCAAATGCTTTTGAATCCAAGAATCTTTTGTTTAGTACTTCTGTACTCGCTTTCTCACTTCCTAACCCCCAAAAGCGACCCCCTACCTCATCAACACAAAAATAATAAGTTCCTTGATATTAGTTCTAACCCCATTTCTCTTATTTCAATCATTGATCATCAGAATCATTTTATTTTCTGTCTCTTTTATATCCAGATGAGGACACTGTGCCCTAACTTGGATAGAGAAGATGGTCTGGAAACAGTGCTGGAAGTCCCCATCCCAGAAGAAATGTTTGCTTCTCCTAAGCTCAGGACACGGCAGAACATGAAATATCACACAGACAACAAGTCAGCGGCTTCAGTATTTGGTAGCCGAGATGCTGAAATTCAACTCTTGCTTGGTGTCGTTGGTGCACCCTTAATCCCTCATCCTATCCGTTCACAACACTCTCTCAACACTAAGATCAATGATCACCCCATCGTAAGTTAACAATTCTTTATTTTAATTCTACTGTTAGTTAAAATAAAATGAATTGTGTCATTTAAAAGTTTAATTTATTAAACAAGTAGTATTTGTTTGTTTATTTAATTAATCTGGCCTTATAATTGATCTTTTCCATGTTCATGGGACAAACATTTTAGGATATAGTTTGATGTATTAGAAATGAGACATGTTATATGTTCAGGAGGCTTCGATGGCAAAATATATCGTACAACAGTACATAGCGGCAGCAGGGGGAGAAGGTGTTCTGAATGCGATTGATAGTATGTATGCAATGGGAAAGATAATGATGGTGGCGTCTGAGTTTAGTGCGGGAGATGGAATGGGTTTGAACAAGGGGAATATGATGAAGATCAAGAGTGTGAAAAATGGGGGTGGAGAAATGGGAGGATTCGTGTTGTGGCAGAAGAGACCTGACCTGTGGAGCATACAACTGGTTGTTTCAGGCTGTAAAATAAGTGCTGGAAGCGATGGTAAAGTGGCTTGGAGACAAACTCCATGGCATCATTCCCATGCTTCTCGTGGTCCTGCAAGGCCTCTTCGTCGATCCTTGCAGGTACTTACTTTTATTTCTCTACTTCATTTCAGGTCTATACTTTTCATCTTTATATAATCCTTTATCGATTTGTAATATAATTAACCTGAAAATGCTTTTTTCTTTCCGATTCCAATTTATTTGTTCAGCAATACAGAGTTTTAAATATACAAATGAACTTTCCAAATTTATGGTGGAAAATATGTTATTAGACATTTGTGTGATTAAAAGTAATCTTATTAATGAGAAATTTATTTCAAATTAAATGAAGTGTGACAAAAGTAATTGGCAAATAGTTTTGTTTCTGTTGTTTGCACCACGGTGAGAGGGGAAGAGCGACATTCTTTGACTGCTCCGCCTGACAACCAGGCATGTTCTTTTACTTTGTGTGGGCCTCATGTTTAGTTAATCTCTTTAACTGCAACTTGGGAAGTGTGAAATCATCGTCCAGATGATCCAAATTCCTTTTTCACTTTTTCTTTGGAGGTGGAGGGAGGGCCTACTTATAAAGCTGGTTGCCATATGGTCATTACGGCTTTTACTTTCTTTTTCTTTCTTGGGGCCATATTGCGATGTGGACCTGAGTTGTCCCACTTACCAAATAATGATTGATTTAATCAGTACTCCCATTAGTGGAATTTATAATCAATTGTGGACACATTTTCGGGAGGTCAATATCTATGTTTAGGGGAAAAGGGGTGGGGAATTTGTCCTCGAAATTGAATAGTCCTGTTTTTTGAGATTTAAATATTTTTTGGGATTATGATTTTTTATGATTTTTAAAAATTTTGAATTGTTGATATTATGATATGTAATATCTTTTTTTTATATAGTTTCAAATACCTAAATTTATCCATCTGAATTTCACGTTCAACATTAAAAGGTTTGACCTCTAAAATTCAAAAAAATCTTATAAATTGAAAATGGAATTAAATTTCAATCTAATATTATTCCCATAGTTAAGAAAAAAATTAATTTTACTATATGACCAAGTCAATTAATGTGAAGACTTAAATGACACATTCTCCTCATTCCTCTCTCTTGTAACTCCATTTTGATGGTAAGTTTAATAGTAGTCCGAAGTTGAGGGGTAAATTTGTATCTTTCCTAGAATTTGAACATTGAAAGTCTAATGATAGGATAAAACATAAAATGATTTGCCAGGCAAGTATATGAATGAATAAAACTATATCGGAACACAAACTGAAAATTGCTAATTATACAAAAGTAAATGTGGACTAGATTGTTGGCAATCCTTTCATTCTCTCTAGTGTATTTTATAAGGGCAGATCACATGACTAAAATAAAAGATGGCGAAATTATTGGACTTAAACACCAAAAATTGAAAGAAGAAAAATATTGAACAAGTGTAACATTCAGTATCAAAATTTATGGCCTAGTGATACTGATGACTATGTTGCTTGGACTCTTCAAAAGTGTTAGCAGATGCAGGAGCATGTTGAATTCGCTAAAAATAGTGCATTTTTGGAAAATTCAATACGGGTGAAGAATCCACGCAACCTTTAGATGGATGGAAGTCTTCCACACAATATATGTATATGGTACCATTCTTGACGTCCCACACGGGCCCTTCATGCCATGTTAAAGTGTTTTTTCAAATTTAGTTGTATAGATAAATAACACATGTATAGTATTCTGTTTATGTATGAACTCAGGTAGGGGCAATGTTCAGTGAAAAATTATATGGTATATTTATACACGGTTGAATTTTTTAACATGTAGTAGATGTTGAATTTTCTTGGCTTGTTTCATATTTTTGAGTCTCTTAATAAAACTTACATGAACTAAATGGATGAAACTTAACGATGTGAACAGGGTCTTGATCCGAAATCTGTTGCTAATTTATTCTCCACATCCATTTGTATTGGAGATAAGACAGTGAATGACGAAGACTGCTTCGTACTAAAGCTTGAAGCAGAGCCGTCAACTCTGAAAGCACGAAGCAGCAGCAAAGTTGAGGTAATGAGGCACACTGTGTGGGGCTACTTTAGCCAAAGAACAGGCCTCTTGTACCAGCTTGAAGACACTCATCTTTTAAGGATTAAAGCCCCAGGAAATGATGTTTTTTGGGAAACAACAATGGAGTCATTAATTCTCGATTATCAAACGATAGACGGTGTTAATATTGCACATGCTGGCAGGACCTCTGTTTCTTTGTTCAGGTTTGGTGAGAACACTGAAGGGCACACTAGAACAAGGATGGAAGAAGTTTGGACTATTGAAGAAGTTGATTTTAATATTAAGGGACTCTCTGCCGACTGTTTCTTGCCGCCTAGTGACTTGATGAAAGAAGATGAAGTGAGTCATGATGTAAACAAGAAGTCAAGGTTGGGATTCAAGACTCCTAAAATAAGAACCTCTAGGAGAGGTGTATCTAAAATAATGTCCATTGATGAGGAAGATCTTGAAGACTATGAAGCAGATGAAGAATCTTGAAGTTTAATAATTGCAAGGCATATTTAATATTCTGAGGTCATTTTTGTACATGGAGAACCGCAGGATATGTTATGTCATTAAGCATTTCATATATAGGATTTAACTTGTATTACACTAACTCTATAAACAATTTTTCAGTGACTTGATTGGAAGGTTGTTTTTTGGCTGATATCTTAAGGTCAAATAATTTGCTAATTTGAGGCTGCATCGCCTGTAAGCTTTGAGGAAGGATATAGTAACGCCTGTGAAGCAAATACATTAATGTTCAATCAAGGAATAAATAGAAACAGCAGTGACATTGATAGTATTAAGCATATACCTTTCTTATTCATTGAAAATTCATATGAAGCTACAAATTTACTATGCACATATATAATCCTATGGAAATTGAAACCCACGGCCTCTTGCTTTTTTTTTTTTTCTCCCAAGACTCAAAGTTGGTAATTTTTTTCTCCCAAGACAATTTTATGAGAGTGTTGTAAGGGATGGACTTAGTTCCCCTCCATTATTAATCCCCTTCATTTCCTCAAGTATTTATGACAGAGTTGTAGCGGATGGACTTTGTTGCCTCCATTACTTAATCCCTGCATTTCCTCAATGGCCTTATAATTTTGACACGTCCTCTAAATAATCTAATGACATATCTTTTTTTTTTAAAAACATTTATTTAGATAAGCCTTAAAAAAAATAAAATACCCTCTTCTTCAAATAAGCCTTATTTCTCTATAAAAAAATTGGCAAAAGGTGATGGAAGGAAAAGCGATAGACAGTGTTGCTCATCAAAAATGACGAACAAAGTGTCACTGTCCATCATCATTATCAATTCTTTTTTTTAAAAAAAAAAGTGATGAACAGTAATTTTATGTCCATCTTTCTTTTGTGATTTTTTACATTAAAAATATTTTTAATTATATAATTAATTATTTAATAAAGATAACGATGTTGTCCGTTGCATTTAATAAAATCATTATTTATAAATTAAATTTTACGATAGAATCTGTCACTTTTACTTAATGTTAATTAATAATATTTTTAATAAATTTTTATTTAATTTATAAATTTTTAAAAACAGCGCAACTAACTGCATCACTTAATCTACCTTTTTATTGGTCAAAGTTTGGTCAATTTTTTTTAACAGAAGCAACCAACATAGCGACGCTATTCATTGCTCCTGTGTAATTAACATATATACACCGGCGAGATTTCCCCCATTTTGACATTTCCCTTTCTCTTTCTATCTCTCCTCCCCTCTGTTATTCTGCAACCACAAACCCAACCTCGACCCCTATGGGTTCGTTTGTGCAACCCACCATTTCCCCTGCGGTCGTTTGTGCCACCCTCCATCAATGCTCCAGCCCGCAGTTCCTCTCTCTCTCTCCTTGTTAAAGGTTGGTTCCTTTTTTTTTGTAATTTAAGCGTTTTTTAATTTGATAATTAGTTTATTTCATTTAGCTTGTTGAATTTATATTACTAAAATAGTAAATTTGTGTATTTGATTGTAAACTGGTGAAAAAATTTATAGTTTTGATTTTAGGCCTTTAATTTTGAATTGGAGCTTTTAAAATTAGATTGTGAATTGGGTATTTTGTATTGGAATTGAAGTGTTTTGAAGTTAGAATGTTATTAAGATAGTTAATTTGCATATTTATGTGTGAATTGGTGGATGAAGATTTAAAGCTTCTACTTTGAATTGTATTTTTTTTTAATTAGATTGTAAATTGATTATATTTTTGGTTAAAGTTAAAATGCTTTCGAAGTTAGAATATTCTCGTAAATGCATAAATTTTATTGGGTTAAATTCATATGAAATTTGAATTAAATTCATATTTATTTTGGGTTAAATAATTAATTTGAGCTTTAAAAAATAAATAAAGTCCATTTTATTAAGTTCCAGTCCAAGGTCCATTTCACCTTGAAGTCCAAATTCATGCGACGTGTCACGATGATGAGGTATCCAAGACCAACAAGATGACACCACTTGTTTAAATGATATGATAATCTTAGCCAAATGCAAGAACCATTCACATTTTGCCAAGTGTCAAAATGACATCTGTAGGCCAATTACAAGCAACCTTATTCATCCCCTACAACTATAAATAGGAGATAAACATGACATTCAAAGGACAATCTATAAACACTTGAGCAAGCATTGCAGCAAGTATTGTGGAAAGCTGCAACATCTACTACATATTTTTTTAAGGAGTGATCGATAGAGTTCTTCCCAAAGACCTTCTCAAAGAACAAAGCTTCTCGGCGATTGAAATGTAAGACCCTACCAAGAAGAATACAAGAAAATAAGTTTTGGACAGTCAAATTCTATGAAGGGTTTTACGAGTCGTAAATTATTGCATGACCCGTAAGTTGGTGTAGAACCTGGGATAGACTTGGTGAAATAGAAAACTTTCAATGATTCAATCTATGACTCATCAGACGCCTCATAAAATTCTTTGAGTCGTAGATCATGTCGTTGGATGTAAATCAGAGAAGGGTCTCTGAAAGGCTGAAAGGCTATCAAAAGAAACCCTTATCTACGACCCGTAAATGGGGTCTCATAGTCCTGTCTGGCCAAATTTTAAAAGAGACAGTTTTGTCCTTTCATAGTATTTTAAGCCTATGCTAGGTTGTTTTGACCTCCAAAGAACCCCTTTTATCAGCCCTCTTAACCCTAATGCCTCATCATTCTAAAAACACTCTAAGTCCCAAGCTCCTCCCAAGGTCTTCAAAGGAGAGTGCAAGTTAGGATTTTTGGTTTCTTTACCTCCAAATCAAATTTTCTCTTCATTAAGTAGACAAGATATGTGGATTTTGATTGTGGAGACTTTTCCTCCACAAGCTCAACTATTCCTCTTCTTCTTTGTGATTTCTCAAGCTATGTTAATACATAATGATTTTTATGAAGTCATTCTTATGATGATATATGAAATGATTTATGCATATGGTTGTCCTAGTACATTATCATGTCATGCAATATCATATGAAATTTATGATTTTTATGTGAGGGTTTGATGGTGCCCTAACAAACTTTTCTCACGTTGATCGGTGGTTTAGTTTGAATAATGTTTAAGGATTTTATTGTACTCCTCTCATGGTATTTATTTACAAATTGCATGATTTCAAGCTTGTGGATATGTACGCATCATGAATTACTTTAAAGATGCATTTTAAGTTCTTAAGTCATGAATGCTTTATGGAAAGATATGTATGATAAGCATGTCGAGACTAACAAGGGGGCTAATAAGTATGTTATGAGCTCATAAGCATGATATGAATGATAAGAATTATGTGACGCCCTAACTTTGATGTTATAAGCTATGATTAATGAGCTACTTTAAAAATGATACTAAGATATTTTGAGACTATGCATGCCATAACTATGACTATGTTTCAAGTATTCCATGGGATCGTGACCTAGCACGAGAGGGCCTGGTAGTCTCCCATGGTCCCATAACTATGTGCCACCATAAGTTTATGACACTAGTCCCCTACATAGGCTTGTATCTACCGAAAAAGCAATGCCGTAAGGTATGGATATTTATTGAACCTACCGAAAAGTCTATGTGGTAAGGTAAAGATAAAATGTGAAATCCACCAAAAAGGCTATGCCGTTAGGTGATGACACTTCTCGAAAAAGCCATGTCGTAAGGATAGTATTAGGTCTACCTAGGCAAAGTAGACCACTCCTTGTCCGATGTAGAGTGAAGATCAGTATTCTAAGTAGCAGCTCGCTTGGTCACAATATAATATTGTACGTGGGTGTAAGGCTCTAATGTCTTTGTCTATAAGCCAATTGGGTCCCCTTAAGTTCAGAAGGTACACCCACACACAATCAGGGTGTCTGTAAGTATAAGAATATAAGAACTAGTAACAGATGGTACAAGATCATAATTGGTATGTGATACAACATCATATGGGGTCTCACACCACTAACTATCACTCGGGGTGTCGCGTACCCCCTTTCCCAAACTAGCTAGTGACTGGTGGAAGAACATAAGTAAGCTAGAGCAAGTAGTCTAACAATCAACTGGGAACTCTATCCCAAGAATAATTGAACTAGGTCACAGGAGCCTTAAGAATAATTAACTAGAACTTCACCGCAGGAATAATCAACTGGGTCACGAGAATCTTAGGAATAATCAACTAATCCATGAACCTTGGAACAACTATTTGAGACTCAGCCATCAGAGGCATTACCCTAGAGTTAGACACACGGGCATAGTCAATAGAAACTCGAAACCAGGGAGCGTCACCCTGATCTCAGATACACGAATGTGGCCATCGGAGACTCGAGTCATACGATTTACTACCTAGGCTCCAAGTCATTAAATAGTCCACTGCTCAGCTAGTCTCTCGGGATCTGTACCTCTCAAATCAGTCTTTATGTATCTGTAACAATGTGGGGCCAAAACAATACAAAGTTAACACTAGCCTAAGCCTCGGCTAAGGCCCATGGAAAGTAGATAATTAACAATATCTCTAGTATCTAGAACAATGATAACAATCTCGCTAATAAGCATAATAAATAACCAAGACAAAAATATATAGCCGACTAGCAATTATTACAATTTCCTAGGATAGAGTGACAGACAACTCTGCTGATAAATGGAGCATTGTCTCATAAACAATAGCCAATCTAGCTCAAACACAAGATATACCATAAGTCTCACAAGTAAAACTACAGTCTCGTAACCAGGTAGCCAAGAGCATAGTATAATGATAGAATCATAGCACAGAACCTTTATGTATATCTCAGAGTACAATAGGTAATCCATTTCCTAAAGTATAACATATTTTCCCCGGTAGCAGACAATCTAAATAGGTATACAAGTAAATAACTAAATATACATATCAATAGAAATAGTATAATTGCGTATCTATTCTTTAACAGGTTCATCACAACTCAAACTACTTTTTGCTATCATGATAGATACAAAAATCACAATGCCCTTACGGTGATCACAATCTCAACTGATGGATACAAACTTTACTTAGAGATTTTTCAACAACAAATAAATATCCAATGTTGACACCCAATTTTTACCCTCCACGGTGTTAAATTAATTATCGAGTTTTATTTTTATTTTTAATGATTTTTAAACATTTTTTTTAAAAAAATAAATAAATAAAAATATTAATTAAGCGGGCGCGTGTACTCCACGCGCCCCTAATTTTCACTTTTATTCCCTTCTTTTCTTCTTCTTGAACGAACATAACCAGAAACCAAAACAAAACTAGAAACCAAAACAAAAACTAGAAACCAAACCCCAAACCCCAAACGTCGATGACGATGACCTGGTCGTCTCCCCGTCCCCGCAACCTTAAACCCAAACCCTAGCCGCCACCTCCCTCAATCGACCAAC
>JAOTQJ010000072.1:15016985-15039418 GCA_025642045.1 Solanum sejunctum
ATTAATTTGCTTTCAAATCTTTTCAAATTTAATTGAAATTGTTTTCAAAACTTATCAATTTCAAAATTAAGTCATCTTTTTTCAAGTCAAAGTTAGTCAAATATTTTTAATCATCGGATAATCGCATTTAGCGGTCATTTCGAATGTGTAAAACCTTCTTGAAGTGGAAATGTGAACCCGAGCCTATTTTCTGAATTTTAAAAGATTTTTCTGTTAGGTCTTTTAAAATATTTAACAGTTTCCTAATTATCCGCAAAATTAGGTGGCGACTCTATTTTTTTCGAATTTCGAGAATCGCTTTTTCTCAAATTAATTGAGTTTGAATTGTTTTTTGATTTTTCGAACTATTTTCTTTTCAAGCCTTTCATTTTTCGGTATAACATCCAACATATATGTTTCAGCTCAGTCTAAAGGATAATAAAGCCTAGCCTACTTAGAAGGATAATTCACATTGTTTCGGATTACTCCACACAAGATTTTCCCTTCACGATCACCTCCAAACACTTCTTAGCTATCAAAACATGAATCATAACATAAAATACGATCATTTTGGCTATAATATCTTAATAAAATGCGAAAAAATACGTCAATTGCGACTAAAATGGAGAAAAATGGAGCCCACACTCGAAGTACCGAACCAATCCCTGTAAAATCACCGATCATTCCGAGTTTATAGCCAAAAATTGAGCTCAAAATGAGACTCAGAACAATAAGAAATAGCCCGAAAATTACATGACATTTCTTATTGGAATACATGTATTATAGCATCTTCATTGTGAAATTACTCAAGAATCCAGTCAAATTAATAGAATCTGAGTATGCTACAGTATAGAACTCGAAACATAGTACAATTTAGACTCAACTTTCACTTAATTTTGATAAGAAATGGTAGAGATATTGCAACTCAAATTTTTCAAAAAATCATAAACATAAACAACAGCTAAAATTGTATTTTCCCCACCAAACAAAGCTTTATCAATCAGTTGCAACATTATTATGGCATGCGTCTCGCAAAAACACATAGAATAGACTTAAATTTTATCAAAGTTCAACTCAAAACGGATAAGAAATCACTTGTCAAAGTTTTTTTTAAATCACATTCAATACACAACAGAAAATGTTAAATTTTACCTCAAATGATGTGCCGAAATCAATTTCTGATACTTCCACGATATTTCTCTTAGAAACTACACAGTTAACCTTTTGAATCACTTAAAACAGATAAAAAATGAGAGAATTATCACAAAATTTACTTCTTTATGCGTTTTCTTATGCGAACTGGAAGAGTATATATATATCCTCTTTGACCGCCTCAGCCAAGTTGCAACTCCTCATTTGACCATGTCAAGCACCGCCTATAAATTTTTACCAACTGCTCAAACTTAGTTTTGATACTTCGACCTCATCCAGAGTCGTAAAAATACAAACGATATATGAAATCTGATTGAAAATGACATACCATACTCAATGGTGTGATAAAATTTTCATCAGAGGTCGTTTTGATCCAATGTGGATTGCACTTCCCTGTATTAAAATACATTGAGGGAGCCAAAATGTACTCGGAAGTCTCAAGAACCAAATGAAAGGTCATTCCAGATCAAACTCAACGTTGTTGACCTAACTGTGCTGTCAAAATTCCCCTTTGGTCATGTTTTCGAGGGTGTTGATCCATTCCAAAGGCTAAATTTCCAAAACATGATATAACTACACCAAATATGCTTCTAGCCTAATTTGGCCGTTCCGGAGCTGATGGAACCCTCAGAATTCCACTCCGAGGCTATTTACTAGGACTTTACTTTGAAAACTCATTTTACAGTTATACTCTTTTGTTTGGTCGAAAAGTTGTATAAATCTCAATCGATTAATCGTCCAACACCCAAACTATCAGTATTAACAAGTCAAAAATGACCCAAGGTCACTGTGGACATGCTCAATTGGTGAAATATTTGCGATAACACTGAAATAACCTAGAGGGCCATTACATAATTTTTTTGACATTAGAGATATTTTCTGCCACTTCTTTTATTACTTAAAGTTCTAAGAGACAAGTTAAAGACTGTCGATTTGAGAAAGAAAAATTAAAGACCATCCTGAATAGAGACAATCAAATGAGTGACCCAAATATTTTAGGTTTGGAAGGGTGTAAAAATTATTCAACAATTTAATGATATTTAAATCGATCTATATATAGCATTTCAACATTCATACCTACTTTTAGTATAAATAAATAGATATAAATATAGATAAGGACATCAACATTTGTCAAATATATAGATAAGGACATCAACATTTGTCAAATATATAGATAAGGACATCAAAATTTGTCAAAAATATAGAGCTTCTGTATAACATCATGGATGAACAAACTGCTAAGAATAAATGTTATTTTATCTAGTGTATTTTGAAAAGTAAAACAGATGAGACATACACTATTAATTTTTTAAGCTAGAAGAAGAAAAGAAATTACGGTCCTACTTCTTTCCGTAAAATATTCTGGTCGAAAGATGACCGATAGTGTTTTGGGGAGGGCGGCGGCGGCGGCGGTGGTGGTGGTGGATGTTTTGGTAGAATCATTTGCGGATCCTGGAAAGTCAGAAGCAATATCATCTCCCGCCGAATAAACCCAATTTTTCCTTATTTTGTTGGAGATGAAAACTTTTAACAAAAAAGCAAACTCTGATCTTCATTATGAAGAAGCCAACTAACATATATATATATATATATATATATATTTATTTATTTATTTATGTATCGACTTCTTCCAGTTATAAACCTAACAATAAAATTTTTAGTTCTGCCACTGAATAAAGTCAGCTGCTTTAATTATGGATAGAAATAGCAAAATAAATTCAAATATAAATAATTCGTTCATAATTTTATGAATTGAATTCATTATGATTTAAAATTGGGTCAATTTTTAACTTAATACAATTTAATTTATTATAAAATAATTGTGAGCTCATCCCCGTAAGATTCTCAATTCAGCAAATGTATCGTTTATTTTGTATGTTTAATCCTAGTCTTAAATTAAGCGGGTCAAATTGTTCGGGTTATGACCCACCCTGAATTTTAGCCTATTTGAGGTCCACCTATTTGATCCTAAAGTACTGAATGGATCATAACCCAATTTAATATTTAATGCAACTCATTTTAGCCTCTCAAATTTCAACCTACCCACCCATTTGATACCCAGCAATGCGGTCCAATTCTACTTTCAAACAATATTTTATTTTTATGCAATACGACGCTATCTTGATGTTTCCACTCTATCTGATTATTATAATCTTTTGGCTTTCGTTTATATAGATTTATTTTTCCATAATCAAACCCGTCAAGTTAGACCAACAAGAAAGCTCTTTGATTTCTTGTATTATTAATAATCAGCATATATCAACATTAAACCTCAAACCAGAATTTGGAAGAAATTAAATAAAGAATGGCAGTTCCTCACGTTATCATTTTCCCCTTGCCTCTTCAAGGTCCAGTGAATTGCATGCTAAAACTAGCTGAGCTCTTGTGCCTTCAACAAGAAATTCGCGTCTCTTTCGTCAACACTGAATATATCCAGCAACGCCTGCTGAATTTCACAGACGTTCAAATCCGTTTCCAGAAATATCCAAAATTCAAATTCGTGACAGTTCCAGATGGACTTCCAGAAGATAATCCAAGAACTGGAGACCAAATAAGGAAGATTATTGAAGGTGTAGAGGAAGTGAGCAGCCCACTGTTCAGAGAGATGGTCACTACTTGTGCTCCAACTTGTCTCATAGTTGATGGTATTTTTACATTTGCTGTTGATATAGCTAAAGAGGCTAAAACCCCACTTCTTTATTTTGATACTATAAGTCCTTGTGGTCTCTGGACTTATTTGGCTGTTCCCAAACTGATTGAAGCTGGAGAAATTCCTTTCAAAGGTTAGTAGCATCACATTCTTGTACTTCAAGAAATTAATTAGGTTTGATGTTCTCTCTTAAAGTTTTAATTTCCACCATATTTGAATTCTCTAAACTTTACTACATCAAACATCATCAAAGACGAAAGTGTCTGATTGTGCAACAGCTTAATTATGCTCTACTACCACCTTGTCTTTTTGTCCATTTAATATTCAAATTAGGTGACCTAATAAAATAATTTTTCATGGGACCGCCGGACCGTGTTATTGTGACAATAAAAGTAAATGTGTTAGTTGACACATTTATTGAAGATGACATTATGTATGCTTCACATATATAAATTATATGTTCTAATGTTATTGTTGTGTTGTTCCTATATTCATAGGCCCGATATTTAGGGATGATAATGGGGTGGGCGCAGGGCGGTTTGAGTTCAAATTGCAAATTTTTTAAATCGCTCCGTTTCGCCTAGCATAATGATTTTTTTCATTTTCAATTCGTCCCATATAGAGTCACCCCGCTTAAATTTATAGTTATTTTATTTTTAATTGAATTTAATTTTTTTTGCTAATTAACGTCTCAATAATTAATTAATTATTTTTAGTTGTCATTTTAACAATTGTTTTTAAATCATTAACTAAAAGTTTCTAATTGACATTTTAACAACTAATAATTTACCAAACATGTTTAATTTAAATTTTAGAAAAGAAAAATTTTCAAGTCAATGTTTAATATAAAAAGTTTATATCTTTGATTTTTTACTAATTACAAATACTTAATTTTCTCCAAATTTCTATTTGGTTTTTTAATTTTACACCCGCAATCCGCCCCGCCCCGCATTAGTTTAAAAAATTAGCTACTTTAACCCGCCCCACACTAGCCCACATAACTTTAAACCCGTCCCATTCGCATAGCTCTAAACCCGCACCGAACCCACCCTGTTCCCATCCCTAATTGAAGATTACATTTTGTATGCTTCACATATATAAATTATATATGTTTTAATGTTATTGTTGTCATTTCCTATATATTCATAGGGGCGATATTGGAAAATGAATTAGTACACATCAATTATAGTTTATTTTGCTTAAAGATTCTAAAAGTCAGATCACAATATATATCGATAATATGTTTTTGCTTTGTACATATAGGAAATGACTTGGATGCACTAGTAAAAACTGTGCCAGGAATGGAAGGTGTCATGAGGCGCCGAGACCTTCCCAGTTTCTGCCGTTCACCTGACGTTGATATCCCCATAATCCAACATATAATCAAAGAGGGAAAACATATTGTCCAAGCCCAAGGTTTAATATTCAACACATTTGAAGGGCTTGAAGGGCCCATCCTCTCACAATTCCGAGCTATATATCCGAACATCTATGCCATTGGGCCTCTTCACACTCAAATGAAGGCAAAATGTTTGCCAAAGAAATCAACGTCTAACAGCCTTTGGAAAGAAGATATGAGTTGTTTGGATTGGCTCGACCAGCAGCCCGACAAATCAGTTCTATTTGTCAGCATTGGAAGCCTAGCCACAATGAGCAAGGCCCAATTCTTGGAATTTTGGTATGGTTTGGTGAACAGTAAGACTCGGTTCTTGTGGGTCCAGAGGCCCGGTTCAATTACTGGACTTGAAGCGGACGAGATTAATGTTCCCATGGAATTGTCTCAAAGTACCAAGGAGAGGGGTTATATTGTCAGTTGGGTTCCGCAAGAAGAAGTTCTAGCTCACCCATCAATTGGTGGGTTCTTAACGCATAGTGGGTGGAATTCAACTTTAGGAAGTGTCGTAGAGGGAGTGCCAATGATTTGTTGGCCCTATTTTGTTGATCAACAGGTAAATAGTAGGTATGTAGGGGAGGTGTGGAAGCTTGGACTAGACATGAAAGATGTATGTGATAGAGCCACAATTGAAGGGATGGTAAGAGGAGTGATGGAGGTGAAGAAAACTGAGTTTTTGGAAAGGGCAAAACAGATGAGCAATTTGGCAATAGCAAGTGTTGGTGAAGGTGGCTCGTCGTACAAAGATTTGGACCGTTTGATTGAGGATATTAGGTTGATGAGGATATAACATCAACACATACCTAAAGATTGTTCGGGTTCTTGATCATGTCGATGCTTGATCAGCTAATGTTTCTTTCATTTGGTCAATAAAAGATGATTAAATTTCTTTATTTAAATAAATACTTATTATGGATAATTTAATAGATTGGGTAAAATTACATTTTTTTCATATGAGGCGGCCTCATCAATCTTTGGTAGTCAATCCAAGCACAATGATTACAAGACGTAAAATATTATTTCTTCATTTTAATTTGTGTGACCGAACTTAATTTGATATGAAATTCAAGAAAAAAATATAAAAATTTTGAAATATGGATAAATATCACAGGGAAAAGGTTTGATAGTTTATGCTTCTGGGGTGTTTTATCTGCATAAGGAGATCACTGTCCTAGCATAGAGGATTTCCTCTTCTTCTGTCTATAACCTACACTTAGTGAACTTTGGAATGAGTTTGAAGCATTAGTTCATCCTTCTAGAAATAATAATCCTACTGAAGAATAATATCCACAATAGCAATAAAAAGAGAGTAACAATGACACCAAAACTTTTAATAGGGGTAAAATACAATCCTCAAATGGAGTAATATAATAACATTCATTATAATTTTGTAGAGTTAATAGGCCACTACATCTTCAAAACAAATAACATTTTTTTAATTACACAACTCATTACAATATTACCTCAACATTATTTCTCATAGACTATAAATAAATGACAGATTATTCTATCTACACTATTTGTAATGACCTTGAAGCTCATTTTTTAATTTTTTTAGAAAGTATCATCTTATACCTCCCAATAGTTGCTCTAAGTGGTATTTAAAGTTTATGAGCTTGGTTTTGAATTTTATTGAAAATTTGAGAAGTGCTAAAGTTTTTGAGTGTTGAAGGCTTAAGTTGTTCAAAAGTGATCTTTGGTACCAACTAGACATACGAGTCCCAAAATAATTTTTTTCAGTTTCATCAGCCTTGAAATGTGAAAATTTATGAAGGAGTGTTGTTGTTTTTTGGTTTAGAGTTATTTTGTGGATTTGAGGTCTTAAGACGGAAGTACAAGTTAAATTGAGTGAAGGTTGGACTTGGATCAATATTTTGAGTTTGAATACTTATATTGAATTATTAATGATTTCATTCGATGCAGGAGATGACTTTTGATCTAGGAAGTAATACGTTGATATATTTTTTGAGAGTTCTGAGGGTGATTAGGTCTTTTAAGAATCTTAAGTTAGTCTAGTTGTGACTAAATAGATTTCAGATCAAGAAGACCTTAAATTCATAGTTTTATAATTTTATTGAGTCTAGAATATCTAATTTAGCAGGATAGTATATGTGGTTTGAGTGCTCAGGATTACAAATAAATTTTGAGACTTTGATTATGAATTTTTATTGGTATTAATTAAAATTTTGTTGTGATCTAGTGTGGCGAACTCTATTTAAGTGGCGCTTGATGACTTAAGTGGAGTTTGGTTGCTATTAGTGAAGGACCCCAATTTAGTGTGGTCCACTGTTCGCAAAAGTGTCCCTTGGTCTCGCTTAAATGGCACCCGCCTTTTTGAGGGTGTCGAAATAGCAACTCTAGATTGCTTAAGCAACATTAGAGGGGTCTTATTAGGGCTGATATGGGGTTTCTTCCTCATTCTTTATTTTTGAACTTTGAAACTAGTGTGGTAGTTTTAAATTATTTTTTTAAAAATTAATCCTTTGGAGTACACAACTTTAACTTAGATTTTTTAATTTTCATGTCTTTTTAATGATTTCAACATCTGATTTCTGCCTTTGAACTTTAAATTTTTAAAATTCTCTCATGAATTTTAGCTTTTGATAAACTAAAAATTATGGACTAATTCAACTCCATTTTTCAAATAATTTTCGCTGGTGATTTTCAAATGCTTTGACTATCATAATTATGATTGCTTTGCATGTTTATCCTTACCTTGCTGGGTATAAACTTTTGAATTATTTTGAATTTGAACTTTGTATTTCATGAATTGGGTCTGATTATTCTTGAATTCTTATTTTAATTTCATATTTGATAGACTTTATTGAATTAGAAGCCTGGCAAAAGGGGAAAATTTAATTTTCAGGGTGATTGCTTGATTAATTTGAGGCAGATGAATTTCTAAATCTTAGTTGAGGATTTAGAACCTTATATTTCCTTTTATGATTATTGGGGATAATAAGGACATGGTTATGGGATAAATTATCCTAATAAATGATTTAATAAGATAAGATTGAGTAGTGAAATGGACAAGTGATTATCTGCATCAATGTGATAATTGAATTAAAAGGTTTGTTTGATGATGTTGACCAAAGTATGAGAGACATATAGTGGTTGTCAACTTAAGTGGCTTCTTGTGGTAATCCCGAAGGTTATTTTTGATATTTTTATTTTTATTTTATTATTTTAGTCCTCTTGATAGCTGTCCCAAGTCTTGTTGAATCATTTTTATGGACTTAGTTCAGAAATTCTGTGAAAATTTGAAATTATTGATAAATTTCGAATTCTAAAGACTTAACTTGTTTAATCTTAGTTTTTGGAGTCTTTTGGAGTTTTCAGTCTTGAAATAAATTTCGTTGATTCTATTAGTCCCGAAATATAAAAAGTATTCTAGGAGAGTTCTAAATCAAACTTGAGCTTGTTTTATGGATCGAAAGTCTTAAATTTGGAAGTCTGAGTTAAATTTGATAAAGTACGTCTTTAGTCAATATTTGGAGTTTTAGTTCTCGAATTGGATTTCTGATGATTTCGTTGGCTCCCAAAGATCATTTTTGGCCTAGGATAAGTTGTGACTTATCAAGTTCTGAGTCAAGAAGACCTCGATTTGAATTTTGAATGTTCCATTGAGTTTTGAATGTTGAATTTAGTGAGAGAAAATATGTAGTCTGTGTATATAAAATTTCTAACAAATCTTGAGGGTCAATTTTGTGACTTTTATGCCTTATGTGAATTGCTGATTTCTGGTGCCTAGATTCTTCTTTGAGTTCGAAGGACCACCTTCCATGTTCGCGAAGGCTTGTTTCTATGTGAACCACATTTGCAGAGCCTAGGACTGCAATTGTGGAGGATCAAGTGGATTGACCTGTGCATTCACAAAGGTCCTTGTTGCGATCGTAGGATCTTGACCATTGACCTCAACATTCTCAGGCTACAGTGATGCGATCGCGGAGAACAAAATCCCTAAGCAATAGCTTATTTCTAAAAAGATGAGTTTTAGTAAATTTTCACAATTTTTAGTTTGAAAGCTCGAGATAGGCGATTTTCGAAGCGATTTTGCGTGAAAACTATTGGGTAAGTTATTTTAATGTATAATCTTTATTATTCAATAATTTTATCTTGATTTTAACATCAAATGGTAATTTAAGTAGAAAAATAAAGGTTTTGTCCAAGAACCTGAGTTTTATTTAATTGGTGATTATGAGTTGATTTTTACTCTATTTTTAAAATGGGTTTTGCCAATGAATTTCTAATACCTTGAGGAATATTTTTATATAGAAATTTTACATTTCAAACCCATTTTTTGAACTAAATTTTGAGTCGTTCTGACCCTTTTCTCCAAATTTCATAATTTTTGTTTTGTTAGTCAAGGAATTTAATTGTGAATCTATAAGGACCCAAACTTTGTATGACCTTAATGGTGCTTAGAATTTGGTGTTGGAAAGTTTTTGACCAAGGTGACACCTTATGGGTACCTCCACAGGCCGTGTGGAGGAGCCTTGAGGTGGCCCTTGGCCTTATGTATAGAGTGTTGGCCTTATGTTGGAGTTTGAGACTAAGGCACGCACTACATGAACCCAACACGGTCCGTGTGACACTTCACTGGCTTTGTGATGGCTTGTGTTATGTAGCCTTGGCCTTGAAAACCATATTTTTGCTATGGCACTTTACACATGAACCTCATACGGTCCATATGGCTCTTCAAGGGCCATATGGCCCTCCATAAGGGTGTTGTTGTGAAAATTTTCTAAGGAATCACCATCTTGAAATTTCATAAGTGAAGATTTTGTCTAAATGTTGCACCACGGAAGGCCACACAGTCTGGGACCTCTGGCAATATTTTATTATCCGTTTCATTAATGGTGTTCTTGTAATTTTGTCTTCTTATAAGGGTCTTTTGTGACTTTCTATCCTATCCTAAGACTTTCAAATGACCTATACTCTTCTTTTCTCATTCAAATCGAATTCAACACTTTAAATTTATTCAAGCTTTCTCTTAAGCACTTCTCTCAAGTGAACTAGTGGAGGCTTAGCTTGGGAATTAAGGAAAGACTCTCTTCTTCATCAATTCTTCTTGTTTTTTCTTTTCTAGATAAGTTATGTGGGATTGATTCATGGTCCCTTTCAACCACGAAGACCCCAAACTCTTTTTACTCTTTGATTTATGAAATTAAACTTACTTTAAATATAAGTCTTTTATTGTTTATTTGATTCAGTTGAGATATGTGCTATGTCCAATTGATGTTTTTTTAAAGTGATTTAAGCCCTAATATGAAGTATCGCATTGATGTTATGAAGATTTGAATATACATGTCCCCTTTAAAGTTTGATTTAAACATGGGTAATCTAAATTGTAATTTGAATATGGATTAACTTGTATTTCATGTTATATTGTTGATTTAAGTTTGAATCTCTATTGTTAATGCTATTCTCTCATCATTCATGGCATATGCATACATGAACATTGATTTTCATTAAGTTTATGATGTGGGTTAAGTCCCAATTATGATGATGATTATGTTTTCAAGCAAAGTAATAGTATGACAAGAATGTGATCATATAATATCATGATATGGATCTTTAAAAAATTATGGGTGTTTACACCACTACGATGAAGGAACTATTCCTATGCATGAAAGTATGACATGAAATATATTTGGCTTTTTAGGCTAAGTATGCATGATTATGAAGTGTGTTTGGTTTTAAGCCTAAGTATACATTATTATTATTATTTGACATGACTTATGCCTCTTTTACAAGGACTTATATGTATATGTATTCCCATAGGATGATGACCTAGTACTAAATGAGGTTGGAGGCAGGGGAAGGGAGGGCTATCCCCAAGAGTCCTTACTACTTCCTCTTGAACTATGTGTCTAACATAGTTTTATGTTAATGCCCCTTAGAGGATGATGAATGTTAATGGATCTACCTTTGGCAAGTAGGTCACCTCTTTATCCTTGTGAGGAAGACAACAGAGTTCCAATTTATAGCTCACTTAATCTTATGTCAATTAAGGTCCTATCCCCATTATATACAAAGTATGTTGACATTTATGCATCATGAATTTCATAACATATTGATATATTATTCTTCTTGCTTCTATACTTCTTTCTATGTATGTGCTCTTGTCATCTAATACTGAATGCATGTTTAATAAGTTCATTTGCATTGTATGACCGCATACTAAGTACATCCAAATGTACTAATGCATATGCTTGCATACATGATCTAATCATATAGGGATCAGAGACTATATTCATCCTCGTTTGACGGCTAATTCAGATTTAAGAAAACTGTTGTGGTGAGTCCTATCTTCCAAGGACAAGCTACCATCCATCTGTTAGTAAAAAGAGGATTTAGGCATAATGGGTGGAAGGACCCAATAGTTCAACACCATATACCTTGACTTCGGAGAACCCTTGAAGAAGATTGAAAATGGAGACTGAAAGCTTGAGTGGGAATTGAGATTAACAACTTAAAGTAGGAGGTTACAATTACACTAGCTTTTGACATGTATTTCACTCTGAATATATTCAGTGATAACTCACCACTTGTTTCACGGGGGCCTTAAGTATCCTTTTTCATTCTTTAATTCTAGACTCTATTTTTTTCTTATGTTGCTTTTATTTATGCTATTTACTTTGAGGGTGAGCTCAGAAGATATTTTGGCCCCCGTCCTATTCTATGACTAGGGGCATTGTTGGATATCTTGTAGACATTTGTGCTGATTTATGTTATTAAATGTTTGGAGTTTATGGTTATGGCTATTTATTAGATATGGTTATGATAAAATGTGTACTTATATTATGAAGTGGAAATATGGAAGATCCTAAGTTCCATTTTGTCCCCAACTACCCATAGAGTGAGTCATACTTACCTGCCCCTTAGTGCTTATATGCTATGTGTTATGTGACTCAATGCAAATCCCTATCAATATGATAGCCCCATAATGTGAGTCATACTTTCCCATCCCTTAGATCTATGTGTTTACTATTTGATTATACACTTTCAAATCAATTCCCTATCCCTGTTATATCCCCAAAGCGTGAGTCATACTTTCTTATCCCTTAGATCTATGTGTTTACTATTTGATTATACACTTTTGAATCAATGATGTGAATATGGATACTATGAGGCTTGTTTAGGGACTGTGGAGTTCCATTCACCATGTCACTCCTAGGCCCTTAGTGTGGTTCATGACAAGCTTGGTATTAGAGTACTAGGTTTATAAATGATCCTTGAAGTCCAATATGTTACGTCGAGTAGAGTCCTATTCATGGGTGTGAAATACACCATGCTTATGAGAGGGAGGCTATGATGGCATTCTAGGAATTATCTCATTTCATCATGTCTTATGTCATGCTTTGGACCATGTATTAATGTTTCCTAATCCTGATGATGTCCTTGCTGCAGTACAAAAGATGCCTCCACGAAGAGTTACTCTATAAAGACTAGCCCTGATTAATGAGGATCAAGTTCTTCAAAGGCCTATGGAAGAGCTAGTAACTAATGGTAAATTTTATACTACTATTGTTATGCTTTCCAAAGCAGTGTCTACCCAAGCTAGACAGGCTTATATTCCTCCTTGTGATCCCACTCTAGCTGCTAGAGTGAGAGACTTTACCAGAATGAACCCTCCGGTGTTCTATATGTCAAAGTCTGATAAAGATGCTCAAAAGGTCATTGTTGAACTCTCTAAGGTGTTGAATATTATGGGAGTGACTTCTGAGAAGATAACTGAGTTGGCTACTTATCAGTTGAAGGATGTGGCTCAAGTGTGGTACACTCAGTGGTTGATGGAATGGGTCTGTGTGTTGGAGTTAATTGGGAAGAGTTCAAGATTGCCTTTTTGGATCATTTCTTCCCTCCTAAAATTAGGGAAGCTAAGGTGACAAAATTTATCAACCTTAAATAGGGTGGTATGAGTGTGAGGCACTATACCCTCAAGTTCACTAAGCTCTCAAAGTATGTTCTTATGCTAGTGGCTGACCCCCGTGCAAGAATGCACAAGTTTATTTCTAGTATCTATGATTTGGTTATGAAATAATATCGTATGGCTATGCTTATTCAGGATATGGACATCTCCAGGCTCATGACATGTGTTGAATATATTGAAGGGGAGAAGCTGAAGGAGAAGAGGACGTATGATTCTAAGAGTGTCCGTTATGGTAGTGGGTTCACCAACTCCACCGGTGGTGGTGGTCATGGTCGCTTCCAATAAGGCCAAAATTCTAATGCAAGATTTGCCAATGCTAGGGTGTTTCCTTCCAAGGCAGAGGTTGAAGGTAGACCATGGCGTCTTCAATGTAACAAGAATGGAAAGACTCTCCAGGAAAAGTGCTTATGGGTTTTGGGTGATTGCTTTGGATGTAGTGAGACGGGCCACAAGCTTTCTTATTGCCCGAAAGCACCAAAGAAAGGTCAAATGGCTCAAGGTGATCAACCAACAAAGAATTCCTCAAGGTAGTGCCCCCAGGCACAACAAATTCTATGCCTTGCATGCTCATTAAGAAGTTGAGGAGAGTTTGGATGTTGTGACTGGTGTGTTAAAAGTCTTTGATTTTGATGTTTATGATTTTCTTGATCCGAGTGAAAATTTATCTTTTATGACTCGTTTTTTGTCTATTAATCTTCTCTGGGATACTCAACTTATCTCTATTCATCCTTATCATATAACACTATCCGAGTTGAAGGAGTTGAAAGATTAGTTGAAGGACTTGTTAGATAAAGGCTTTATTAGGCTAAGTATATTACCATAGGGTGCCCCAATGTTATTTATAAGAAATAAAGATGGGCCACTTCAGATGTGCATTAACTATAGGCAATTGAATAAGGTAATCGTCAAGAATAAATACCTATTTGCAAGGATCGATGACTTATTTGATCAATTTCAAATGGTTACCCATTTCTAAAGATTGACTTTCATTTTAATTATCATCAATTGAAGGTTAGGGAGTGTTACATTCCTAGAGGCTTTTCAAACTATATATGGGCACTTTGAATTGCTGGTGATGTTGTTTGGTTTGACTAATGCTCCGGGTGTGTTTATAAACCTTATGAATTAGGTGTTCAAGCCATTTCTTAATAGTTTTGTGGTTGTGTTCATCGATGATATCCCTATTTATTCCCAAAGTGAATGGGAACATATGGATCATTTGAGGTTAGTTCTTCAAACCTTGAGAGAGAAGCAATTATGTGCTAAGTTTAAAAAATGTGAGTTTTGGTTGGGTAAAGCAACATTTATTGGTAATGTGGTCTAGTATTAAGGTTGACAGGAAGAAGACTAAGGCTGTGAAGCATTCTCCTAGACCATTGACTCCTTTAGATATTTGAAGTTTTCTTGGGTTTGCTAGTTATTATAGAAGGTTTTTTTTAGGTTTCTCATTTATTGTATTGCCATTGACTAAATTGACTCAAAAGAAGACCAAGTTTGTGTGGTTAGATGAATATGATAAGGGTTTTCAGACTTTGAAAGATCAGCTTACATCAACTCCTGTTTTGACTCTACTTGATGGCTTAGATGGATTTGTGGTATATTGTGAAGCTTATTTTATTGGGTTGTGTTCTTATGCAACATGTTAAGGTGATAGCTTATACATCAAGGCAATTGAAGGTGCATGAGCATAATTACTCTACTCATAATTTTGAGCTAGAGGCTATTGTGTTTGCTTTGAAGATTTGGAGACACTATTTGTATGGGGTTCATGTTGATTTTTCACCTATCATAAGAGTTTGCAATATGTGTTCACCCAAAGGGTCCTTAATTTGAGGCAAAGGAGGTGGTTGGAATTCCTTAAGGACTATGACATGAGTGTTCAATATCATTCTGGCAAGCCAAATATGCTGACACTGTTAGTAGACTATCTATGGGGAGTGTGGCTCATATTGATGAAGGGAAGGAGTTGGCAAAAGCTATTCACCATTTGGCTAGATTGGGCATTAGATGGGATGACTCTAATAAGGGTGGTATTCATTTTCAGAATGGGCCTGAATATTCCATGGTTGTTGATGTCAAGGCTAAGCAAGATTTAGACCCATTATTAGTTGAGTTGAAGAAGTTAGTTGCCAAAAAGAAGATAGAGGTTTTATCCTAAGATTGAGATGATGTGCTTTGGTATCAAGATTAGTTGTGTGTTCCAAATGTTCATGATCTTAGTAGGGTGATCATGAGTGAAGCACATAACTCTCATTATTTTATTCACCCAGGCTTTACCAAGATGTATCGAGATTTATGAGAGGTATATTAGTGGTATGTTATGAAGAAAGATATAGCCAAGTTTGTGCTGAATGCCTAATTGTCAAGAAGTGAAGGTAGAGCATCAAAGGCCTTGTAGTTGGTTCAAGATATTGAGATTCCTACTTGAAAGTAGGAAGATGTGAACATGGATTTTGTGGTTGGGTTACCTCGGACCCGAAACTAATTTGATTCTGTTTGGATTATTGTTGATCTAATGACTAAATTAGCTCATTTCCTACCCATCAAGACTACCTTCAGTGCTAAATATTATGCAAGGTTATATATCCAAGAGTTGGTGAGGTTACATGGTGTTCTTAGGTATATCATATCAGATCGTGGAACCTAATTTACTTCTCACTTTTGGAAATTATTTCAAAGAGGGCTTAGTACCAAGGTGAAGTTAAGTACTGCTATTTATCCTCAGACTAATAGACAAGCCAAGAGGACAATTCAAACTTTGGAGGACATGTTGAGGACTTGCGTATTGGAGTTCAAGGGCAATTAGGGTGATCATCTACCACTTATTGAGTTTGCTTATAACAATAGCTTTCATGCTTGCAATGGTATGACACCATTTGAGGTTTTATATGATAGGAGATATAGATCTTTGGTGGGGGTGGATTAAGTTAGAAGAGATGTCTTTGATTGACCCGTATTTGGTGTTGAAGGCTATGAAGAAGGTGAAGTTGATTAGGGAGAGGTTGAAAATGGCTTAAAGTCACCCAAAGTGTTATTCTAATGCTAGGATGAGGGATCTTGAGTTCATGTTGGTGATTGGGTATATGTGAAGGTCTCACCCATGAAGGGTGGGTGTAATGCATTTTGGTAAGAAGGGCAACTAAATTCCCAGTGTATAGGTCCTTATGAGATTGTTAAATGGATTGGGTATGTGGCTTATAGGTTGGATTTACCTCTAAATTTGAGTCTTATTATCCTGTTTTTCATGTGTCTATGTTGAGGAAATTGATTGGTGATCCTAGTAAAATTATGCCTTTGGAAGGTGTTGAGGTTGAGGAGAACTTGTCTTATGAGGAAGTTCTGATTGAGATCTTGGATAGGCAAGTGAAATAGCTTCACAACAAGGATGTGGCTTCGGTTGAGGTACTTTGGAGAAATTAACATGTGGAGAGTTCTAAATGGGAAGTGGAGCCGGATATGATGAAATTATATCTCCATCTTTTTCAATCTACTTAAGCCTAAGTATTAGGTTCTTTCTATTCCAAGTGGTCCTAATTCTTTCACTCTTGTTTCTCATGACATGACATGTATACATATGCATGAAAATAATTTAAAAATATTTTGAATGATTTAAGATGTTTTGATATGCGTTTTATTGGTTTATGATTTTCAAGTGATGAAATATGCATTATATCTTGTGTTTGGATGTTTAATATTCAAGTAAAGCCTTTGTAACCTTGTTCTAGAACATTCGAGGATGAATATTCCCAAGGGAGAGATGATGTAAGGGCCCAGACTTTGTATGACCTTAGTGGAGCTTGGAATTTGATTTGGAAAAGTTTTTGACCAAGGTGAAATCTTATGGGCACTTCCATGGTCCGTGTAACTCATCACGGGCCGAGTGGAGGAACCTTGAGGTGGCACTTGGCCTTATGTGTAAAGTGTTGGCCTTGTGTTGGAGTTTGAGACTAAGGCATGCACCATATGAACCCCACACAGTCCGTTTGGAACTTCACTGGCCATGTGGTGGCTTATGTGATATATGTTTTTGACCTTGAAAATCACATTTTGGCCAAGGCACGTCACACATGAACCTCATACGGTCCGTATGGCACTTCGTTGGCCTATGGCCCTACGTAAGGGCGTTGGTGTAAAAATTTTCCAAGTATAGAATCACCATCTCGAAACTTCGATGGTAAAGATTTTATCTAAGCATTGCACTTTGGAAGGCCACATGGTCCATGTGACCCCTACACGGTCCGTGTGACCCTTGTTCGGGACCACATGCAACATTTTGTCATCCATTTTCTTAATGGCATTTTTATAATTTTGACTTCTTCTAATTGTCTTTTATGACTTTCTATCTTATCCTAGGACTTTCAAATGACCTATACTCTTCTTCTCTCATTCAAATTGAATTCAACACTAAGAATTTATTCAAGCTCTCTCTTAAAAACTCCTCTCAAGTGAACTAGTGAAGGATTATCATGGGGATTAACGAAAGGTTCTCTTCTTCATCAAATTTTTCTATTTTTTCTTGGCTAGATAAGGTATATGATGTTGATTCATGGTCCCTTTAAACCATGATGACCCGAAATATTTACTCCTTGGTTTATGAAATTAAGGTTACTTTAAATAGGAATCTTTTAAATTATTATTTATTTGATTAAATAGAGATATGAGCTATTTTTAATTGATATTTTTAAAGTGGTTTAATCCCTAATATGAATAATTGCATTGATGTTATGAAGATTAGAATATGCATGTTCCCTTTAAAGTTTCATTAAAGCATGGGTAATCTAAATTGTGATTTGAATGTGGATTTACTTGAATTTCATATTATATTATATTGCTGATTTCTATTTGAATCTCTATTGCCCATGCTATTCTCTCATTATTCATGGCATATGCATGCATAAACATTAATTTTTATGAATTTTATGATGTGGGCTAAGTCTCAGTGATGATTAAGTTTGTAAACGAAGTATGGGTATGATAAAAATGTGGTCACATAATGTCCGTGATATGGCTATTTGAGCAATTATGAGTGTTTACACCACTATAATGAAGGAGCTATTCCTATGCATGAAAGTATGATATGAAGTATGTTTTGATTTTTAGCCCAAGTATGCATTATTATGAAGTCCCAATTATGATGATGATTATGTTTTCAAGCAAAGTATGGGTATGACAAGAATGTGATCACATAATATCCATGATATGGCTCTTTGAATAATTATAGTTGTTTACACCACTATGATGAAGGAGCTATTCCTATGCATGAAAGTATGACATGAAGTATGTTTGACTTTTTAGTCCAAGTATGCATGATTATGAAGTATGTTTGGCTTTTAATCCTATGTATGCATTATTATGATTTGAGAAGACTTATGCCTTTTTTACAAGCACATATACATATATGTATTCCTGTGGGATGATGACCTAGTATTGAATGAGGTTGGAGTCAGAGAGGGATATCACGAAGGTCCTTACTCCTTTCTCTTGAATGGTGTGCCTAAAATAGGTTTATATTTATGCCCATTTGAAGATGATGAACGTTAATGGATCTTCCTATGATGAGTCGGTCACCTCTTTATTCATTATGGGGAAGATGACAGAGTCTCAAGTTATAGCTCGCTTGGTCTTATGTCAGTTAAGGTCCCATCTCCATTATATGAAAATTATTTTGACATTCATGCATCATGTATTTCATGGCATATTAATATATTATTATTCTTGCTTATATAATCCTTTCTATATATGTGCCCTTGTCATCTAACGTTAAATGCAGATTTAATGAGTTTATTTGTATTGCATTCCCTCATAGTTACTACTTTCAAACATGCGAACACATATTTTTGCCTACTTGATCTACCCATGTATGGATCGGAGACTACATCCATCCACGATTTGATGGTTAATTTGGATTTGAGAATGTTGTTGCATAAGTCCTATCTTCCAAGGACAAGTTACCATCCATCTACCTTATGTTTCTTTCATTTATGCTATTTATTATGAGGGTGAGTCCAGATATGTCTTGTCCTCCATTTTATTCTATAACTAGAGACATTGTTGAATATTTTATAGACTCTTATGCAGATATATGTTATCATATGCTATTTTGAGTTTATGGTTATAGTTATCTATCAGATATGGTTACTATGATTTGGTTATTATATGATGTTTGCTTATGTTATGAAATGGAAATATCGAAGATCCTAAGTCCTATTTTTTCTCGATAGAGTGAGTCATACTTACGTGCCCCTTAGTTCTTATGCATTATGCGTTATGTGATTCTATCGCCATGTTACTCCTAGTTCCTAGGTCTGTATCATGAGAGAATTATTATTTGGATATATTTTGATTTGTCAAATATTTGAGAAGAAGAGAAAGCTCAAGTGGTGGAGTGATTACTTGATTTATTTGAGGCAAGTAAATTTCTAAACTTCATTGAGTTTATTGAACCTTGTATTTTCTTTATTATATGTTAGGGACTAATATGAATTTAGCGGGTTAAGTTATCCATGAAACACTTTTATACATTAAAATTAGATAATAAAATGGATTTGTCATTGTATGTGATAACTTGATTCATTATTGAGGTTCATTATTATTTATGTCAATTCAATTATTATAGAATGTTGATGATAATATTGATTCTATTGTTGAAGAGTTTTGCATGATAGTGTTGATTCATTGTTGAGTATTTTGACTGAAGATGGTAAATCTATAATTGAATAATTTGAATAATATATTGAGCTACCTTTGAATGATTTCATTGATGATGATGTTTCTACTATTGAAATAATGATATGATTGATTGGCTTGAATGATATTTATATGTATTGAATGGACTCACTGCATACACTTATACACTACTTGAAAGTGCCTTTTTTGTTTTTATTTAAAAGATTGATTGAGGCCTATTATTTGATGAAATGCCGGTAAAAAATTATTCTAGCTAAACATGATTAAGCCAAAGAGTATAGAAGCTGAGTTCCTTACCGATCAGTGATTATGGTGAGGTCTCTTTCAGTGAATGTGTTATGGTTGAGGTCTCTTTTGGAAAATATATTGATAGACAAGGCCTCTTCCTTTGAATACATGGTCCATGTGTAGATCACATAGGTTTTGGCCTAAGTTTATCAACAAATATGCATCATTGGGCATACATGCAACATGCTTAATTGACATTGCATTGCACCATATTGCACATCATATATCTTCTTTGCAAGTATGTATTGATGGTTAAACTTTTAAATTGTGACTTGTTGACTATGATCTATTTGAAAATAATGTGCTACTTACATTATACATATATACATACATACAATATATACAGATGTTGATATTCCTGAGTTTAGGTTGTAGTTTTGGAGGTTTGGATAGTATGTTTGTAGTACTAGTATCGTTTACTCTCTACCTTGTGTATAGAATTTACTTATTGGATATTGTGTTGTGTGGAATTTGCTCTTGCTTTAACACTTGTGTAAGTTGTGAACTCGGTGCCTGAATATACGTACTGTCACGACCCAAGCTTAAGGCCTAGACAGAACAAGACGAATGGAGAACCCGAAGGAACCCCAAACAAGCCTCTTAGCATATCAATCAAACATCCTTGGTCGCTGAAGCAAAATATCAATAGCAAGAGACATAAATAAGGGAAAACGAGACTAAGAGAAGTGTTTGATAATCATAAAATACTCAAGAGTCAAGCTCAAAGTATAAATACATCAATTGTTCCAACAACACCTCTAAACATAGATTGGAGAGGGGGCCAAGACACTTTCTAGGCTCACCCTCATAGTACCAAGTGTTCAACATAATAAAATGACACAAAGGCAAGAGTAACATAGATAGCATCCTCGAACTTGAGTACTCACCAAAGGTTATCTTCCAGAATGCCAAAACTAGCCTTGTGGAAGATAATCAAGAGATACTACAGTTCCTATATGGTAACATCATGTAGGCATAGAGTATTCGTAAGTATACTTGAATGTACTAAGTATGTAAGATTCAATGCAATAAGACGTAGACAATGTAGTCAAAATCCATAATCGTAAGCAATGGATAAGTATAATATCAATATGGCATGCATGATCAATGCTTGAGGAAAAACATGCTTGTAAATCGTATAAGTTGCAAATATAGATTATATGTGTAGGAATAGACCATAATCATAGACCAAGCAAGCCATTACTTGGAATCCAAGGCATGCTACCCCCTTGGAAGGTGATTGAGGTACCTACCCCTCAATATGGTAGTACAGTCATGCCACCCCGACAAGGTGATTTAGGTACATACTCCTCAACAAGGTAGTAGGGCATGGTACCGCCCGACAAGGTGGTTGAGGTACATAACCCTCAAAAAGGTAGTATGGGCATGCCACCCCTGATAAGGTGTTTGAGGTACGTACCCCTCAATAAGGTAGTAGAGCATGCCACCTTGGACAAGGTGATTAAGGCTTGACAGTCCCTCAACAAGGTGACGGGGCATTCCACCCCCCAACAAGGTGTCATGAACTTGCAATACCACAAAAACTTTCCACAAATTCAATGCATACATACAATCCCTTAATCATTGTTGACACCTAATTTTTACCCTCCACGGTGTCAAATTAATCATTGAGTCTTATTTTTAAAACAATCTTAAACATTTATTTTTTATTATTATTATCATTATTTTTGTTATATTAAAAAAAATAAAAAAATAAAAAAATAATTCAAGACAGGCGCATGTGCCATACGCGCCCCTTATATTTCTCCCAATCTTCATCTTTTTCATAATATTTTCCATTTCTCCTTAACCCAAAACCTTAGCCGCAGCCCTCCATTTTTCCTCAACGCACACCCTACTGTCCAACCAACAATCTCCCTATTTTCCTCAACATTCACCCCTAATGTCTTACTTTTTGTCAATCTTTAGAATATGTTCCGCAATTGATGGATAAAGGTGGAGGCGCATTGATTGAAAATGGAAAATACCTAAGCCAGCTTGGTTCTTCATGGTTTCTTTGCCCTAATTTTAGGGCTATATAATCCCTCCTCTTTTGTTTTCGAGGGGGAGGACAGAGGACGGAACAAGAAAAAACCGAAAAGAAGGAGAGAAAAATCCTAGCAAGAAAACTCGTCGATTAGTACAACTACTCGGCATTTCGACAAGTGTTTATTGTTAATTTCCCCTTCAATCTCATTTTCTGAAAACTCGTCGATTTTTCAAGAATTGTTGGGATTTCCGACTTTTGATCGATTTGAACAAGCGGATTCAAAGTGATAAGTTCAGCTTGGTCAAGCTCGTCGTCTCAGTTCGCTGCACCAAAAAAGGTAATATCCTTATCTAGTTTT
>JAOTQJ010000072.1:15053265-15108913 GCA_025642045.1 Solanum sejunctum
AGTTATGGCCGAACCCTGGTTTTGGGTTTCCTACATATCTCAGGTTAAATGAGAATTCAGGTCACTTGTAGTTCAAAGACTCTTGATTTTAAGCACGAGCGTGAAAGAATTCAAAAGTTATCCCAATATCGAAATATGAAGAAATTTGAATGCTTGGGAATGAGGCTTGGAGAGTAAGTATTGGAATGCAGCCGAGTGTTCAAAATTGAGCCTGCTTACATATCCTTTGGACCCAGGAATCAGGCTGCTTGTAGTTTGACTCTATCGGTTGAAGAGGAAATTCCTTATGTGGCGATGACCTGTGGTTTAGGAGAAGCAACAACAAAATTGTATTGTCAAACGTTGTCACTCAGATTGGAAAATTGCCTTCGATGAGGGTGTAGATTATCCAAAGGTGAAACTAAAAATAAAAAAAATAACTGACTCACAGCGATACCCACGTGCCTTCTAAAAGGGGTGTGGTTAGATAGTGGTGGTTGTCGCTTCCTAGCTCGTGTCCGAAAGGTTTGAAGCTCCTTTTTGGACTATGTCCCAGTTTGCTGCTAAGAAAGAGTTCCATGTTGTGCTGCATCCTACTTGATGACGTCCACACCTGTGGTTGCTATGAGAATCTTATCCTTTCGGATGCTCTCGATACGATTGAAACAAAATGTTAGTAAAATCATAATTTGAACTTGAGATGGCATTATTTACCTCGTTTGATGTTTGTCCTTCTCTTTGGTATGATAGATATTGAATCAATATGAAACAACCATTATACGGTCCTTTTGACAGCTTGAAAAATAAAATAACATTGATGATCATGTTGTGGCAGTTGGAGATAAAATGGCCACATTGGCATGATAAATAATGAATCAATAAGATAGCCTTGATAATCATGTGGTGGCTATCTCGATAGTTGGAGATAAAAATATCCACGTTGGCATGATAGATAAAATAAACATTTCACTGATTCTTCTGCGAGGGGTATATAATGGTCCCTGTTGTTAGTTGAAAAATAAAATAATTCTCCTGCAAGGGATATGTATTTCTCCTTGTTAGCAGTTAGAGATAATAAAATGATTCTCCTGCGAGGGATATATAATGATCCCTGTTGGTAGTTGAATATAATAATATAAACTCTCTGTGATTCTCTTGCGAGGGTATATAATGATCCCTGTTGGCAGTTGAATATAATAATATCAACTCTCCGTGATTCTCCTACGAGGGTATATAATGATCCTTGTTGGCAGTTGAATATAATAATATAAACTCTCCGTGATTCTCCTGTGAGGGTATATAATGATCCCTATTGGCAGTTGAATATAATAATATCAACTCTCCGGGATTCTCCTGCGAGGGTATACAATGATCCTTGTTGGCAGTTGAATATAATAAACTCTCCATTTCTCTCCTTGATTCTCTTGCGAGGGTATATAATGATCCTCGTTGGCAGTTGAATATAATAATATAAACTCTCTGTGATTCTCCTGCGAGGGTATATAATGATCCCTGTTGGCAATTGAACATAATAATATAAACATTCTGTGATTCTTCTGCGAGGGTATATAATGATCCCTGTTGACAGTTGAATATAATAATATAAACTCTCTGTGATTCTCCTGCGAGGGTATATAATGATCCCTGTTGGTAGTTGAATATAATAAACTCTCCATTTCTCTCCTTGATTCTCTTGCGAGGGTATATAATGATCCCCGTTGGCAATTGAATATAATAATATAAACTCTCTGTGATTCTCCTGCAAGGGTATATAATGATCCCTGTTGGTAGTTAAATATAATAATATAAACTCTCCATGATTCTCCTGCGAGGGTATATAATGATCTCTGTTGGCAGTTGAATATAATAATATAAACTCTCTGTGATTCTCCTGCGAGGGTATATAATGATCCCTATTGGCAGTTGAATATAATAAACTCTCCATTTCTCTCCTTGATTCTCCTGCGAGGGTATATAATGATCTCCATTGGCAGTTGAATATAATAATATAACCTCTCCATTTCTCTCCTTAATGTAAGACAAATAAACCTCTCCACTTCTCTTCTTAATCCAAAACCTCTCCATGTCTCTCCTACGAGGGGTATGCAATGGCCCCTGTTGGCAATTAGAGATAAAATGGCCTTGTAGGCGATTCATAAAGATGAATCTTTCAATAACTCTCCGCGATGCATGACTCTCCGCAATGCATGATAATGACGCTCCGCAATGCATGACGCTCTGCAATGCATGATAGTGACGCTCCACAATGCATGACACTCCGTGATGCATGATAATGACGCTCCACAATGCATGATAATGACGCTCCGCAATACATGACAATGAACCTTTCCATGATGCAAAGTGAATGGACCTTCCCATGATGCATGATGAATAGATAATTTATGCATGGTAGAATGAATGTATGAATGAATGATCAATGCGTGATGGGATGTGCGATTTATGAATGTGTGATTTATGTATGATTTATATATGATGAATGTATGATTTATGCATGATGGCATGAATGATTTGTGTATGATATAATGATTTATGTATGACAGAATGATTTATGCATGATAGAATATTTTATGCATGACAGAATGATGATAGATTGATTATGTATGATGGAATGATTTATGTATGATATAACGAATGATTTATGCGTTATGAATGAATGATTTATGTATGATGTAATGAATGATTTATGCATTATGAATGAATGATTTATATATGATGTAATGAATGATTTATGAGTTATCAATGAATGATTTTTGCATGATTAATGAATGATTTACGTATGATAAAATGGTAGATTACCGAGGATTTCAGTGAGACAAAACTTGTTTGCATATCGATTGTCCTGTTGTAGGCAAGGCCTGTAAACTTTTCTCTGCATCCACAGAAAATTTTTGTCTATTTAAACATGAGCTGACCTTTGATAAATATTTGATGATTTCAGCGAGATGGGACTATTGATGCCTCATTAGTTCTCCTGTAAATAAAACCTGCAAAAATTTCCCTCCATCCACAAAAAGTTTCTTAGTTTTGAAAATGAATCGATCTATATAATTTGTTGGTGACCTCGGCGAGGAGGAGCTATTTATGCCTCTATTGTCCTCTTGTGCCCAAATTTCCCTGCATCCATAGAACGTTTCTTAGTTTTAAAAATGAATTGATAGATCATGGGTAAGCTGGGAGCCTCAGCTATTCTCTTGGAGATAAGATCTGCGAAAATTTTCCTGCATCCATAGAAAGAACTCTTAGTTTTCGAAATGAATTGATCTCTGACAAGTTGTTTGAAACTTAAGTACTTCAGTTGTTTTCCTATAGATGAGATATGCCAAAATTTTCCTCTATTGTCCTCTTGTAGCTAAGACGTGCCAAAACTTTCCTAAAAAATTTCTTGCAAAAATTTCCTGCATCCAAAAAAAATTTCTTAGTTTAAAATGAATTGATCTGTGTTGATTCTTAGGTTGTCTAGCCCCATCGAACCGTCTTGATCTCCCACTTCTTGGTAGACATAAGGTAGAAAATATGACCTTCCCAATTTGTAATGACGTTTGGCGAAATTTTGAGGGCGACCTCAAAATTTCTGTCCCAGTTTAGATGTTGTCAAGGTTTGTCAGCTAATCAAAGCACCTTGAGAATTTTTGAGATCTTTCTCAAAAATTCTGTCCCAGTTGAAGTTTCATTGTGCTCCAAACTTTATTTTGTTGTAGAAGACCTCTTTATTCAGAATTTTTGAATTTCTTTCAAAAATTTTATCCCAGTTTCATTTCTGGGAATCTGACCGAGCCGTCGTGGCGCCTATGTATCCCGTTGAGGCAGGAATAAGGTCAAATTTAGTTCCCCTGATTAGGGGAGGGAACTTTATGAGCTCTAGATCTGGTGAAACAAGGCTAGCTTTATCATCACAGATCAATTCTAAATGACCTGTCAAATGAAAATAACTCAAAAGCAAACAAGTTAGTTTCTTCAAATTACTAGCTAATAGAAGGTAATGCACATATCAATAAGCATATAGTTGTTACTTTATCCGAGAGTAAACTAGCCCACGTATACAGGAGATATGGTAAATAGGCAGGAGTTTTTTAGAGATGGTAGATCATGAAGGTTTGATTTGCGTCAAGTCAAGTTTCTTGTATTTGACAATGTAGATTGGAAAATGTGCTTCTGGAGAGACAGGAAAACATAGACTTCTAGAGAGATAGGAAAAATGCCTTTTGGAGAGCTGGGAAAATATGTTTCCAGAAAATAGGAGGAAAATACACTTTTGAAAATATGGAGGGAAAATATGCTTTCGAAAAGCTGAGCCAAAAATATGCTTCTAAAAAGCCAGGGGAAAAACATGCTTTTGAAAAGCTAGAGGGTCGGGCCTAAGAGGCTGCCTACGAATCTCAGGAAGGAGAAATCAGACCTTATGTAGTTCAAAATGTGAATATCCTCGAATTGAAATGAAAGATTTATCTTTGTCAAGTGAAAGAGTAAACCTTTAGAATCTTGAGAGGGGAATGATTTTTGTTGACACATGAAACTTGAAGAGTGTTTGGATGATCTCTTGATAGTGACTGAATTTTAGAACTTTGAGAGTGGACTTTGATTGAGAAACTTGAGACTCGAAGAGTATTTGAACGAGCTTTTGTTAGTGACTGGATTCTGGAACTTTGAGAGTGGAGTTTGATTGTGAAACTTGAGAGTCGAAGAGTATTTGGACGAACTTTTGAAAGTGGTTGGATTTACATGTTTAAAGAGTTCTAGAAACTTTTGAAAAGAGTGGGCTAGAATACTCCAAACAAAGCAACATAACCACGCAAACAGTTATAGCATATAAATAAATATTGTGTGCCCTAAATAGATATGTGACCCCTTTTGTGCCAAGGGTGGGCCTAACGATTTGAAGGATATATATGCAATTAGACGTTCCATTGCCCCAAAAATATTTGTACAAACTTGATAAGTAAACTCAATAGGGATACATAATATGGGAAGGGGATATACAAATAATCAGTCCCACGCAGGGGTGCAGTCCTAAACTAAAAACTTCATGGAAAACTCCTTCTTCCTGGACTTCTCGGCATCTCCAAACTTCTTGCGAACAAACCTGTTTTGATTAACATATGTTATTAAAATGACTCCCAACCCCCCGAGACAAAGGTTCGTCAAATAACATATACATCCTTCAAATATAAACACATAAGCATGATCGTCCATTTGGGTCGGGGGCCACTTTAGACTCAAGGAAGTCCTTCTAATGGGCCCAACACGCTTAACGTGTTGAGTCGTCCAAGGCCAATGCTTAGATCATACGGATTTTGGCTCTATCCTAGTTATCTAAGAGTGGGTTTGAACAGATTGGGTACCCAGGCGGACAACCTGAGTTGGAAATCATGACAATGATTGGTCCAACCAATAAAATTGTCACTTATTCCGAAAAGGGTTGAATATTTGGAATTCCGACTGTGGGATCGCAAAACCTTCCTTCCAAATACACAAAATAAAAAAAAGGAAATGTCATGAAATGCAAATGACAGTTTAATATTTAATTTAAGTCGATAAAGCAAATAAGAAAATATAATAAGTCAAATAGTTAGTCAAACAGATAATTTAATGGTTAGAACCTAATTAAAATCCCCAGCGGAGTCGCCATTTCTGTTATCACGAAAAATGACTTTTTGAAAAGAAAATCAAAAATCAGTTTAAGACTCAATTAATTTGAGAAAAATCAATTCTCAAAATTTGAAAGGAAAAACAGAGTCGCGACCTAATTTTGCGAATAAGTAGGAAACCAATAAATATTTAAAAAGATCTAACAGAAAAATCCTTTTAAATCCAAAGAACAGGTGTGGGTTCACATTTTCACTTCGAGAAGGTTTTACGCACTCGAAATGGCCGCTAAATGCGATTATCCGTCGATTAAGTGTTGACTAACTTTTGACTTAAAAAGGTTGACTGATTTTGAAATCGATTAATTTTGAAAAACAGAATTTGACCAAACTTGACAACAAATTTGACAATCGACTAAACTTGAAGAAAATTGACTAGGTTTGAAAACTTGAACTAACATGACAAAATCACATTTTTTATTTTTTATTTATTCTTTGATACAAACACCTTTTCAATATAATAAAATTTAACATAAATGGCTTTGACAGGCTGGAGAATTTAACTAGACTGCAACCAATAGTAAACAAAATGTTAGCATTCAAACAAGCGGAAATGCATAAACAAAATAAAGAAGAGAGTTGAAGTGATCTTGGGTCTTTTATCCCATTTAAAACTTTGTTGAATTTTCTATTGCGACTTTTGCCTCCCGAGATATGTATAACAACTGCTTTCTCCTGGAACTGGGATGACTCGAGGAAGAGGAAGTTTGGGCCTCCATGGCCCAAGAAATGCAGAATGGGGAGTCCAAGACGGACTCAGAGCATCATTTATGCAAAGGAATAAAATTAAGGATTAGGATTTGTATATCAAATACAATTACGAACAAGAGTTAATAGCTTGACATATATCAAAGAATCAAATACAGAGAAAGATTCATTGTGGTTGCAGTAGACATAGGGAAAAATTCTAGCAGTATAAGCAATCAATGTAACAGTTGGAAATCACATCATAAATATGTTTAGCACAGGAGCTAATGTAGCATTAGGAATTAGAAGAGCACTTAAGTAGCAAAGGAAAAGATAATAATTTGTTGTCTTCCTAAAAGGAATCTGTTATTGGTTGGTTGTTACAATATTTAAGCATTAGAAGTCACACGGGAAGCATCTTCTAGAATGATTCGATAAAACATGCAGAGTTAAATATGACCAAAATAAGAGTAGGACTTTTCACAATGATACATCCTAAATTTCTTCTTCTCAGTACTAATGCGTATTTTATATTCAAGCATGTAGATTCTTTGAACTCAGGATCTATGGTAAGCAATTCAAGTCTAGATAAAGGGGAGCAAACTCCCTGCAACTGGTTTAAAAGCTAGAGACAGAAAACCATAACCAAGAACCTTGAGTTCTCAACAAGGGGAAAACATTGCTAGATGGAAGCATAATTGTTTGATTCAAATAGATCCATGACAAATAAGTCTTTTACTTACTAAACCAAATAACAACCTACTATGCACAACAAACAAGAACAACCAGCTGCTACACTGTGAATTGAACCATTTTTTACCCTTTTTAAAATGCTAGTTATAAACCAGATTTCACAACAGAAATGCTTCTACACAAACTAGAGCCAAAATAGATACTAGTTATAACCAAGAATTAACACGGTGACTTGCTTAGATCGACCATCATAAACATACATGCAGAGGAATCATTGGAACAATACATGCATGAGCATATTGATAACTAAAAATGAACTATAGATTGACATTGCTTCAAAGAACCAGAAACATTAGCAAAAGGAACTACGAATTTAAAATTTGAGTATTATAGCATTTTATCCAAACAATAGTAGTGACATACTCATTAGGCGTAACAATGGTGTTTTCAATATAACATCATTCAACACTTTATTCGAATCATGTTAAGAAACCAAACTAGGACCTCCATATTCATATTGAACTAAGCGGATATTTTGAACCATAAGCAAAGAAGCTAATGAAGACCAGCCAATAGTTAGATCAAAGGAAAGAACTCGATGACTCAATTTCATCTGCTAAAACAGGATCCTAGGGAGGAAAGGAAATAGACAATAGTCAAACCATTTCAATGAAACCGAACATAGTCATTGGTCCGCGAAGAGACTAATGAGTTTCAGCCGAAGGACAAGAAAATAAAATGGACACCCAAGCAAGAGTTTGAGAAGAAATAAGGGAGTTACAGGGGATGTTCATTTGAATTTAGTACGATCCTCTAGACAGAGATTGCGATGGAGATAGATTCCTCAACATACCCTCATGGATTCGAAATTATTTTCAGCAGGAAGTCGAGATCAAGTTATGGGTTCAGATATTACAAACATGAGACTGTATTTTGAAACCTAATTTATCTTAGGAAAAGGAATTTTAAATCTATTTAAACACAACACACATTGAGTGAGAAACAACAACATCGACAGCTAACAACATCACAACACAGTCTCAAAAATGACTTCACAACTAAATAATAATAGCATCATCACATCAACATATCATAACATGTATTTCTAGTTAGTAAGCCTAATTTGAATAGAACACTTTGATACAAATTCGCCTATCACATTCAGTCACAATATGTAAAACTCGAAAGTAAAGCGAGATTGGGATATTACCTTTTTCGAGGCAGCGAACTAAGATGTCGATGAACTTGACGAAGCTTTGACACCATCGAACATTGTTCAAAATTTGATTCCTAAATTACATATCCTGGTTTCTAAATTGACAAGCAAGATTTTGAATAAAGCTTTTAATTAATTCACAAATAGTGGAGGATTGAAGTTTGCTCGAATTTTTCAGGGGATTCTCAATGATCACTCCTGATTTTTCTCACTATTGATGGCTAACTATCTTTTGAACTCCCTTGAATTCATTTTTCCCTTTTCGAATTGATGACTGAGAGATTAAATAGCCCCAAAATTAGGGCAAGATTGGGAAGGTAACGGATAGGTTTGACAAGAGTATGGGTTTTGGGGATTTCTAAGCATGCATGAGGGAAAAGGGGACAAGAACGTTGGGGTGTTGTCTAGTTGGGGTTATCGGTGCTTTTAGTTTCGGCTTTGCTAGTTTTTTGGGTTGAAGATGGGCGCGTAATTGAAGGTTTAGGAGAGAAAAAGTGAAATGGTGAGAGAGATGAAGCGATATCGAGGAAGAAAGGGTTGCGGCGATGGCTAGGGTTTGTGGGTTTAGGGAAAATAGGAAATGAAAATGAAAAAATGAAGAAGAAGAACATGGGGTCATGGGAAAAGATATAAAATGGGGATTGGGGGCGCGTGGTTATCACGCGCCCGTTTAATTATTTTTTTTAAATAATTATTTAAAAATCATTAAAACAAAAATAGAGCTAGATGATTAATTTGACACCGTGGAGGGTAAAAATTGAGTGTCAACAAAGTGTTCTACAACTCATAAAAGGTTTTATCTGATGGGACCTTAGAAACTTCAAGTTTCTAGAATCTTATACGAGCGGCAATCACGACTCATGGAATGTTGAACTAGCCGTAAAAGCCACTCGTAGGCAAGAAAACTCAGTCATTTGAGTTTTTAGGTCGATCGCAGTGGATCCCCATAGGACTTTTTCAACTATATTCTAATAGCATCGAAGCAAAAAACATAAACCCACGTGATTTTCACACAACAACTAATAGCCCAACATGTTATTCAACGTGTATACCCCATCAAAATAGACATGTTTTCCCAACACTTTCGACCACGTATGAACGATTTCACGACAAAATTACGTACCTATGTCATCACCCACTAAATCACACACATAATTCATCAATTCATATCAAATAGTGGGTGATTCAATAGGCACCAAAACATTTATTTGAATCATACAATCATACCCAATTTCGAATTTAGACACACATGAAGACATGGGCAACCATAATTCAATTATCAACATATCTATTGCACATATGGATTTGTGTCTAATTTTATCACTCCCAACATAATTTCCAATTTAATCATACAATCATAGGCAAATTAAAAGTATTTGGTTAATCAAGAACTTACTAATTTGCTTGATAAGATTGTAGAAAATGAAGCAGGTGGTAGGACACTAAACCCTAGGTCGCCATAAATTCTCGTCGAAAAATGAAAGGATGATCACCACCTGTAGTCGAAAGTTTGGGGTGGGGTATGGTTTGACACAAGTTGTAACTTTAAGGTTGAAAAGGGGTCAAATAATATGACCATATTATTTATACTTTGACTGGGTCAGTTTAAATTTGATGGGCCTGGACTCTATGAAATCAAGAGACCTTAGAGTGTTTTACGGCTCGTGAACTATGGCTTCATAGAATATCCAAACTTTAGTTTTCAGGACTAGGTTTCACAAACCAGTCTATGAGTCATAAAGTGAAGTACGACTCATAGTGTTGGTTATAGAAAGCTCAACACTTGGAAAAATTTTAGAAAACTTACCTGGGGTTCAGAGCCCCATTCATGACATGTAGTTTTATCTGTGCATCATAAATTTGGATCGTGGACTAGAGTGCACAATATTTTGCTTATTGGAGATATCTATGAGATGGTATACGATACGTAAAGTGGTTTACGACAGATTTGCTGCCAAAATATAACACTTTTGATGCTTAAAACTTGAAATTTGTGTGTTCTCAATACAATGTTAGTGGGATTTATGTGTTTTTATGTTTATATTTGCAGGATTATAGGTTGGCCATGCTTTTGGTAAAAGTTATAGAAGTTGTGGTAGATTTGTTGTTATATGAGACCCTTTACGAGTTGTAGACCATTCTACGGGCCTTGGGAGGTTTCATGAAGATTTCCAGTGAGGGGCTAATTTCTAAAGTTCATTCTATGAATATGCATATGAGTCGTAAAAGAGTTTATGAATCATAGAAGAGGATTTGTTCCCTGAGGATCAGAGAAGTGGACTTGCAGGAATGTCATCAGATGAAATCCCCTTTATGGGTTGTAAACCACTTTATGAGTCATAGAGGGGTGTCGTAGAATTGAAGTCCAAAATTATAGCAGCTGAGTACGAGACCCCAATTACGGGCCATATGTCACAACCCAAGCCTAAGGCCTAGGCATGACTGGAGAATGGGGAACCCAAAGAAACTCCAAACAAGCCTTATAGGATATCATCACACATCCTTGATCGCGAAAGTAAGATAGTTCGTCATAAGAAACATAAACAAGGAGAAATTGGGACTATGGGAGAGAGATTATATTTAAATAGCTTCAATATCATAAGTGGGTTAAAGCTCAAGCATAATACATATTTGTCCAACAACACCTCTAACATAGAACTTAGCAGGGGCTCACCCTCATAGTCAAAGTATGCCAAAAAGGAAAGATAGTCTTCAATACATAGCATAAGAACATAGATATTGCCCTCGGACATGAGGACTTACCAACTAGCTTGAATGGAAGCCACTAGCCACATGGAGGAGGAGGATGACCAAATAGAGCTCTAGTTCCTACATGGTAATATCATGTATGCATAGATTATGCATTAGTAAGTTTGCATGTACTAAGTACATAGGATACAATGCAACAAGAGAAAAGCAACCTAGTCAAAATGCAATATCATAAGCTAAGGATAGCATAATAACAATATGTCATGTATGAATGAAGCTTTAAAGTAAAACATGCTTATATAGAACATAGTACATAAGTAGAAGGAGACCATCATCATAGACCAAGCAACTAGTGCTTAGAATGCAAGGTTTGGCACCCCTTTGGAGGGTGATCAAGGTATATACCCCTTAATCGATAGATGAACATCACATCCTTCATCAAGATGACCACGGTATCAACCCCTCAACTATGGTTAATGGACATCCAACCCTCTATTTAGGTGGCCAAGGTATCAACCTCTTGCCGTTTAATGGACATTCCACCACTATTTAGGTGGCCAAGGTAGCAACCTCTTGCTGGTAAATGGACATCCCACCCTTAGGTGGCCAAGGTATCAACCCCTTGCCGGGTTATGGACATCTTACAATCCATTTTGGTGTCTAAGGTATCAACCGTTTGTCGGTTAATGGACATTACACCCTCCAATTAGGTGGTCAAAGTATCAACCCCTCAATAATGGTTAATAGACATCACACCCTCCACCAAAGTGGTCATCTTAGAATAGAGTAGATATTTCTTACCAAAATATCTTATACGAACATTCATTTCATCATCATAAAGTCATTCAACTCATAAGATATGCTTTGGACCTTCAATTCCTCAAGAAATAACATTTGGACATTTTATCAAACACTTCGAGGGTGTGTAATGCTAGTATAAAACCACGAAAATATAGAGATGAAATCATAAAAGAAAATCCATTGTAAAACCATCAAATAATGGTTTGAAAAACCCTCAAGCAATATACATCAAAATGTCTCATCAAATCTTATAATATATCCAAGATTTATAGCTCAAAATATAGCAAAACAGTCACAACTTTACGTAGCTTTAACATAATATGCAGTAAATTTCATAATATGCAAGACCATTTTGTAAATCAACTTTAAATCATGCAATTTCAGTAAAAGTAGGCTTGGGCAGCATGGTGAAAGGAAACCATGAAAGAAACCTACATACCTTAGCTTTGGAGATGAACTTGGTGAAGATTGGAGATGGAGACTTAAAGCTTGAATGAAATCCTTGAAGAAATCCTTAAAATTGGTCTTGAGTTTTGGGGCATGAATTTAGGGTGAAGTATGAGTCTAAGTGTTTGAGAGGATATTGGAAAATGTTTAGGGATATGAGGGTAAAATAAGGCTAAGTATAGGTACTTTCAAGTATGGGAATCCTTAGGCCCAACACCTGAAAGTCTTGGACCGAAGTTAAAAAAATAGGACCAAAATAACACTACTCTGTGTCACGGAAGTGACACAGATTACTCATTAGAATTTGCATTTTTGGACATACGAGTTCTACGAAAATAGGCATAAATTCTTTATCTGAACTTGGAGTGAGGTGAAACCAAGTGCCTTGGAAAGCTAATTCAAAGAGATTAATTTGGTAGGTCGTGGGGAACCTACCAAATTTCCCACTCAATTTTGATATAGTTGCTCTAAACTTCAGGTTAGACCCATTTCCCACTCAATTTTGACCCTTGAACAAGAATATAAAATTGATTTTTTGAAATAACGAATGGACTTTTAGATATACAGAACTTATGATTCCAGCAATTTTGAGACACATTTTCGGGCACTTTTTTGGGTCGTTTCAATATCTCCCTCTTAGGAACATTCGTCCCCGAATGTAAAAGAAATGTACCAGACAAGAGTGATCTTAAACCAAGCAGCCCCAACAAGAGTGCAACATTACATTAAAACACCATTTTCAAAATCTCAACAAAAGTGTAAAATCATCATAAACTTGACAACTTAAACATGATGCATATATATGATATAGGGGCTGAAACATAGGAATTGGAATCACATGAAGGACTTACTCACTATATTAGGCTTGATTAGAGTGAATGAGATACGAATATCACTCCCATAAGGTCTCTTCACCTTCCTTGAGACACCCTTGACTTGATGATCCTTTCAAGTGGGCCTTAATGAACACCACATCCTCATTAATCAACCTCTTCACTTATCCATCCAACACCTGCACCGGGACCTTCCCGTAAGTCAACTTATCCTTTATATCACCCACCATCTCAAAGGGTTCTATAGAACTAGAGCCATTATACACCTCCTTAACCTAGAATCATGAAGAATCGAACAAACTATAATCATATTCCTAGGTAAATCCCATCCACATACAACCTTACTAACTTCCTCTATACTCTAAAGGACTCACAACCATAACTCATTTGTCACCCTTAACCACACCTATTCCACTTGGTACCATAACCACAATTTACCCCTTTGGAGACAACCTCCACTCAATTATCTTCTCACCCAAAACTTCCAACACTAATAAGGCAAAATCAACGCCTTGCCTAATCTAGATCTCTTAACCCAAGAATATTTGGAACCATCAAGAATGCTACACCACCATGCTTAACTTCCCTCAACCTAACTTCTAACCTAACCAACCGATGGACCCTATTAGTCTCCTCTTTGATACCATCAACAGCACTGTTAGGATAGCTAGAGCATCAACTGCAACATTAGCCTTACCAAGAAAAAATAATGCACAGTCATTCATAATCTTTAAAAAATTCTAACCACCTTCTTTTTACCCACAATGCACACTTATCATATTTAGCAAACAACCTCTTATCCTGCAAGACTTGCAACACTACCCCCCAAATGATTCACAAGCTCTAAACAAATCAATACCTCATCATTAGAGACTACCATAAACATATCATGGTAGGGTTTTAAGACCCTATTCAAGAAACCCACAAACATTACCGGTGCATAAGCCAACCAAAAAATTCCACCAATATACAAAATCATTATTCGAAGTTCAAAAGGACACTTAGGGATATCGCGTACCCTCTTTCACACTTGAGAACAAAACCCAAACCTCAAATCAACCTTTGAGAAGTGACCAACCCATTGTAGTTGGCCCAATAGATTGAATATCCTCAACCATCTTATTATAACCTTATAGGTTCTACACTCATTGGAAGCATGCTATTTAAGTAGTCCAAACTACCCCAAGACCTTCAACCCATCAAGCTAAGTCCAACCAAGGTCACAAGACAAGACTCTATACAACGATAACATAAGGTAACCCTTATAGACCCCTATTAGACACAATAGACTCATGCAACCATCCGGAACACACACATGAATCCTATTAGCACGAATTAATCACATAAGGGATAGCAACTCACGAACCTATAAAATCACCCTACTCAAAATGTCGATCACAACATTGGCCTTACTTAATGTTAACTAAGTCACAAGAGAGGCAATAGAAGATAACTTATTCACAACCTGCAGTAATAGCCTAATAAGCTCCTAACACCCAAGGGAATCAAGGTCTAGTCTAATAGCTAATCACCTTTGTCTTACTAGGCTCCACCTTAGTGCCATCACCTGGCACTACATAACCTAGGAAGGCAATCTCTTACAACTAAAATTCTAATTTCCCCTATCTAGCATTTGACCTTCTTCCTTAAACTTTGTAGTAATACCCTCAAATGACTCACACGCACTACCCCATTAGGGAAACAAACCATCATATCATCACTAAAACCACCATAAGCCTATTAGAGTAGGGACTAAAGACCTTCATTATGAGATTTATAAGCATAACTGGTATACTAGTCAAACGAAGAGACACTATCCCAATTTCAAAATATCATAAAGGGACATTCAAGGTCTCATCTACCACTACCAATAATTCTATAAACAAAACAACTCAGGTTCAATACCTCCATTTCTCACAAGATAATAAATGCAACCACTTAGATGTTAATTGTACTTTATGACATAAAATGGACCTACCCCTTGCTATCACTTGACCACCACATCAAGACTTTTCCACTTAAGGAATGGGTTCATTAGGGAATTGGGACCTAATTCTATGGGTCCTACCATCCATGAAGACACAACATGCAAGCAACCATTCCATCCCTAGTATGACATCAAAATCCACCACACCAACTCCAACAAGCCATAAGGCAAGACCTAATGCAATACAAACTCGATTCAACACCTATGAACTTTCTAGTAACAATACACCCAACCAAGAGGTAAACACCAAAGGTTCACATCACAACTCGGGACACATAAGAAGCCCACTAGCAACTAAAAGAAATAATAAAAAAAAGTAAAACTCATATCCATCAACATCAAAACCTTTAACTTACCTTTCTTTGCCTTCTTCTTTGAAGCGACATGATCAATAGGAAGAAAAAAGAACATTCATTAGAGGAAAAAACCCTATCTTACTTCTAAAGTATGACATAGACCATGAAGAAGGAAAATATTTTCTAAAATGTCTCATAGCCTCTACTCATAGTTGTGGTGCACAACACAACCAGAGTAAGAATCTAATCAATGTGGTATGTTAGTCTTTGAGGATCTAACAACCTAGTGCTCTGATACCATCTTTGTCCCGATCCAAGCCTAGGACCTAGATGCGATCAGCGAATGGAAAACCCGAAAGATCTCTAAACAAGTCTCATAACATATCATCATACATCTTTAGTCGCATAAGCAAGATAAGTTATCATAAGAAACATAAAAAGGGTAAAATTGGGACTATGGGAGAGAGACTTATATATAAGTAGCTTGAATATCATAAGTGAGTCAAAGCTCAAGTATAATACATATTTTTTCAACAACACCTCTAACATAGAACTTATCAAAGGCCAAGACAAGCAACCGGACTCACCCTCATAGTAAAAGCATGTCAAAAAGGAAAGATAGTCTTCAATACATAGCATAAGAACATAAATATTGCCCTCAGATATAAGGACTCACCAACTAGCTTGAATGGAAGCCACTAGCCATGTAGAGGAGGAGGATGACCAAATGGAGCTCCAGTTTCTACATGGTAATATCATGTAAGCATAGAGTGAAATGTCCCTAAAAAGTACTTGAAAATGTGCCTCAAAATACCTAAAATTTTAAATTCCATATATCCCAAAATTCATGCGTGATATCAAAAATCTAACTTCATATTCTTATTCAGGGAGTCAAAATTAGAGGAAAAAAGAACTAACCCTAATTTTGGAGAAATCGAATCATAGTTTTAAATTTCCAAAATTTAATTTCTAGAGATGATCTGTGATAGCACTACGACATGCAGATGTCGTAGGCATATGTTAATTTGGCCTTTGTGAAAGGTCCGTATCGTAGACTTGTGTATTTTGTTGCCAGCGATTTCTATCTCAGTCCAAGGCTTTGGGATCTTGGGCCTAAGTATTCCCAAATATGTTTTTACCTATGCTTAGCCTTATTTTACCCTCATATGATCCTAAACATTCCCTAATACTCACTCAAACACTTAGGCATATTTTCAGTCCCAAATTTAAGTCCCAAAACCTCATCTCAAGCTAAGGTTCTCCTTTAAGATTCTTCTTCAAGCTTCAAGTCTCCATCTTCAATCTTCACTAAGATCATCTCTAAGCTTAAGTATGTGAGTTTCTATCATGGGTTCCTTTCACCCATGATACCCAAGCCTTCCTTTTGATAAAATTGTACGGTTTAAAGTTTATTTACAAATAGGTCTTAATTATTATAAAATTCACTGCACAGTATATTAAAGCTATGTAAAGTTGTGACTATTTTTCTACGTTTTGAGCTATAAATCTTGGATCTATTGTAAGATTTGATGAGAGATTTTGATGTACATTACTTAAGGGTGTTGCAAGGTATTAAATGATGGTTTTACAATGGATTTTCTTGCATGATTTCATCTCTTAATTTCATAGTTTTATACCACCATTACACACCCTCTAAGTATTTGATAAAATATCCGGACGTAGTTTTTTGAGGAGCTGAAAGTCTAAAGTATGAGATATAATATGATTAACTACATGAAGATAAGAATATATATCGAACAAAGTAATGAATTAAATAAGATCTGATGTATATGATATATCTATATATAAAGCATTGCATTAGTCCATGCCCAATTCGGGTGACCTAGTTGAGGGGTCAACATCTCAACCACTGGGTGATGGGTGCTATCATTACTAACCTTGATGAGGGGTTTGTACCTCACACACTAGAGTTATGGGTGTTATCATCACTATATGAGCATGAGTTACTTAAGCATTTTTTTAATTATGCATTGATTATGTATGCCATATTGTTAAATTATACCTATTGTTATGAATTTTGATCATGATGCCTCATTCTTATTGCATTGCATCCTACATACTTAGTACATTTAAATGTACTAGCACATACTCTATGCCTACAAGATGTCATCATGTAGGAACCGATGCACAAGTTGATCATCCTCCTTCTTTACGTCGCTGGTTCGATACTTCTCTAGCTAGTTGGTGAGTCCTCTACTTAGGGAACCTTAGTCTATGTTACTCTTATTATGTGTTGATACATTCTTCTTTATTGTCTATTTTGAATATGAGGGTGAGCTCTGTTGCTTTGTCTTGGCCCCCGCACTTATCTACATATTAGATGTGTATATTGGATATGTTATATATCTATGCTAAGAGCCTTGACTCTACTATTCTTGATGTCTATGATATGAAAGTATTTTCCCTTAGCCCCAGTTGCCCCACTTTATTATCTCTTGATACTTATTTAATTGATTCCACGATCAAAAATATGTAATGATATTCTAAGAGGATTGCTTGGAGTCCGTTCGGGTTCTCCTTACTCCCGTGTTACTTCTAGGCCCTAGGCTTGGGTCGTAAAGAACTTGGTACCAGAGCACTAGGTTGATAGAGTCTAGGAGTCCAACACAGCATGTTGATTAGAGTCCTATTCATGGTTGTGAAGTGTACCATGACTATGAGTAGGAGGCTATGAGACGTTTTAGCAAATGTTTTCCTTTTTCATGTTCTAAGTTGTGCTATAGAGTTTTGGTAAGTTTTCCCCCTAACAATTATTCTTTGATATGCTAGATCATGTCAAACACCTAAGGACAAAAGGCCTAAACTCCCCAGGAGAAACCTAACAATGGTGAGCTCCGAGATGCTCTCACTATGCTTACGCAAGTTGTGTCCAACCAAGTCAATCACAGAGACCAAGCCCCCTATGATATTAACCTAGGAGCTAGGGTAAGAGACTTCATGAGGATGAATCCTCTAGTATTCTATGGGTCAAAGGTGGATGAAGATCCATAAGAGTTCATTGATGAGGTTTATAAGATCTTGAATATCATGGGTGTTGGGCCGAATGAAAAGGCGGAGTTGGCGGCGTACTAACTCAAAGGGGTAACTCAAATATGGTATGACCAATGGAATGGTGAGAAAGGGATTGGTATTGTGTTGCTTTGGGAGAAGTTCAAATTGGTCATCCTTAGTCAGTTTTTCCCTCTTGAGCTTTGGGAAGCCAAGTTGGTGGAGCTTATGAACTTGAAATAAGGTGTTATGAGTGTGAGGGAGTATGCCCTCAAGTTTAATCAAATTTCAAAGTACGCTCCTCATTTGGTGGTCAATCTCAGATCTAGGATGAACAAGTTCATGATGGGGGTCTTCGACTTGGTAAGTGAAGAATGCCAGTCTGCCATGCTAATTAGTGACATGGACTTATCTCGGTTGATGACCTATGCTGAGCAAATAGAGGAGGAGAAATTGAGGAAGAGAAAGGGCATGAGGCTCTAATGCATGCTATAAATGTGGGAAGCTTGGTCACAAGAAGATGGATTGTCCAAGAAACTATGGCAAAGGCTGAGGTGCAAATGCAGTTCCATTCGGTAGAGGTGATCCTCAAGATGGTGCCCCAAGGCACAACCAGTTTTATACACTATATGGGAGACAAGGGGTTGATGAGGTCCCAATGTTGTTATCGATATATTGAAATCTTTGACTTTGATGTATATGCTTTGATTGATCTAGGTGTCACTCTCTCCTTTGTTACCCTTTTTGTTGCTAAAAAGTTCCATGTTGAGTCTGAGTTATTGCATAAATCATATGAAGTGTTTATGCCTATTGGTGCCTCTATTATTGCTAGGAAAGTTTGTAGAAGTTTTCATATTTCCATTTTGGATAAGTTGTAGACTTATTATCTTGTTGAATTAGATATGATAGATTTCGACATCATTCTTAGGATGGATTAGTAGCATGCCTACTATGCTTCAATTGATTGTAGAACCCGTGGGTCAGGTTTCAATTTCCAAATGAACCTATCCTTGCATTGGAAAGTCAAGATGTGGTGGTCAAGGATAGATTCATTTCATGCTTTAAAGCCCGTAAGTTGATCTCTAAGGGGTATCTTCACTATCTTGTGAGGGTTAAAGATGTGGAGTCCAAAGTTTCTTCCATAAAGTCGGTTCTGGTTATAAGTGAGTTTCTTGATGTCTTCCCAAATGACCTTTCTAGTGTTCCTCCTGAAAGGGAATTAGATATTTGTAAAGACCTCCTCCCTGATACTCAACCTATCTCCATTCTCCTTACCGTATGGCCACGGTAGAGTTGAAAGAGTTAAAAGAGCAATTGGAAGAGTTGTTGGAAAAGAGATTTATTAGACCTAGTCAATCACTTTGGGGTTCCCTAGTGTTATTTGTGAAAAAGAAGGATGGGTCACTTAGAATGTGTATTGACTATCGGTAACTCAATAGGGTCACCATCAAGAATAAATATCCTTTTTCAAAGATTGATGACTTGTTTGACCAATTGCAAGAGGCTAGCATCATCTCTAAGTTTGATCTTCGATCCGAGTATCATCAAGTGAGGGTATGGGTGAGGGAATGCAATATTACTAATATGGCTTTTTGGACTAGATATAGGCATTATGAGTTTGTTTTGATATCGCTTGAGTTGACCAATGCAACGGCCATTTTCATGGACCTAATTAATAGGGTCTTCAAACCTTACCTTGATTCCTTTATTATGGTCTTAATTGATGATATTTTGATCTATTCACATAGTATGGATGAGCATATGGGGCATTTAAGGGTTGTTGAAAAGATTGAGGAAGGAGAAATTATATGCCAAATATGGAAAGTGTGAATTTTGGTTGAAGGAGCTTGCATTCTTGGGTAATGTGGTGTCTGGGGATGGTATCCTAAGAAAACTGATGTGATTAGAAATTGGCCTAGACCATGTCGAATATTAAGAGCTTCTTGGGCCTAGTTGGTTATTATAGAAGGTTTGTGAATGGGTTCTCCTCCATTACTTCCCCTAACAAAATTGACTCAAAAGAAGGTTAAATTTGTCTGGACCGATGAGTGTGAGAGGAGCTTCCAAATATTGAAAGACAAGCTTGTGTCCACTCCTATATTGTCACTACTAGATGGTATTGAGGGATTTATGGTGTATTATGATGCTTCCTGAGTTGGTTTTGGTTGTGTGTTGATGCAAAATAGTAAGGTTATAACTTATGCTTCTAGACAACTCAATATACATGAAAGGAACTACCCTACCCATGATCTAGAGTTAGCACTATTGTGTTTGCATTAAAGATTTGGCATCATTATTTATATGGGTAGCATGCTTATGTATTCACCGATCATAAGAGCCTCCAATATGTCTTCACTCAAAAAGATCTCAACTTGAGGAAAAGAAGATGGTTATAACTTCTCAAAGACTATGATAAAAGTGTGCATTATCATCTGGGTAAGGCAAATATGGTGGCGGATGCATTGAGTAGGTTGTCTCTGGGTAGTCTAGCCCATGTTGATGGTGGTGGTAAGGAGATGGCTAGGGAGGTGCATCAATTGGCTAGATTGGGGGTTAGGTTGGAAGAGGTTGGTGATTATATTGTTGTGGTTGTTGATAGGTCTAGGTATTCTTTGGTTGATGAGGTGATAGAAAAGCAAGATCTTAACTCCTCCTTACTTGGATTGAAGGACTTGGTGAAACAGGGCAAAGTAGAGGTTTTCTCCCAAGGGGGAGATATTTCCCTTAGATACCAAGGTAGGTTGTGTGTGCCTTATTTTGATGGTTTGAGGGAGAAAATTCTTTATGAGGCTATAATTCTTCTTATTATATCCACCCCGGTTCCACCAAAATGTATAGAGACTGAGAGATGTGTATTGGTGGGGAGGCATGAAGAGGAACATTGCTAAATTCATTTCCGGTTGCTACAGTTGTCAACAAGTCAAAGTCGAACATCAAAGGTTGGGTGGCCTAACCTAAGACATAGAGATTCCCACTTAGAAGTGGGAGGTGATTAATATGGATTTTGTGGTCAGGTTGCCTAATACTAGGAAAGGTTTTGATTCCATTTGGGTTGTGGTTGATAGGATGATAAAATTGGCTCACTTTCTACCAGTTAAGACCACATATAGGGCTAAAGAGTATGCAAGGTTGTACTTCCATGAGTTAGTGAGGTTACATGGGGTTCCTTTATCCATCATATCGGATCGTGGTACACAATTTACTTTACACTTTTGGAGGTCTTTTCAAAGGGGCCTTGGTACAAAAGTTCACCTTAGTACAACCTTTCACCATCAAATGGATAGCTGCAAGGACAATTCAAACCCTTGAACATATGCTTAGGGCATATGTATTAGAGTTAAGGGGTAGTTGGGATGACCATCTATCTTTTATTGAGTTTGCCTACAACAATAGTTATCAATCTAGCATCGATATGACTCCTTTTGAGGCTCTTTATGGGAGACATTGTAGATCACTAGTTGGTTGGTTTGAGGTTGTAAAGGTGGCTTTATTGGGACCGAATTTAGTTATAAAGTCATTTTATAAGGTTAGGATGATTAGGGAGAGATTGAAGACAGCCCAAAGTCATCAAAAATCCTATTTTGATGTGAGAAAAAGAGACCTTGAATTCAAAGTGGGGGATCAGTTTATTTGAAGATTTCTCCAGTGAAAGGTGTGGTATGTTTTCGTAAGAAGGGGAAGTTGACTTCAATATATGTTTGTCCTTATGATGTCTTGAAGAGGGTTAGCAAGGTAGCTTATAAATTGAAGTTGCTTAGTGAAATTAATTTAGTTCATCCGGTGTTCCATGTCTCTATGTTGAGAAAATGTGTTGGTGATCCTAATGCAATTGTGCCTCTTGATGTTGTGGGTGTTGTTGAGGATAATTTGACTTATTAGGAGACTCTAGTTCAGATTTTGGATAGGCAAGTGAGGAGATTGAGGAACAAGGAGGTGGCATCCGTTAAGGTCCTTTGGAGGAACGAACAAGTGGAAAGTGAGATTTGGGAGGCTGATGCGGACATGCAAAAGCGGTATTCTTATCTTTTCCACTGCACTTAACCCTAAGGTACTAACCCTACGTCCCCTATGTGATTTCAAGTCTTATATTTCAGCCCCTATGTTATTCACATGCATTCATGTTTAAGTTGACAAATTTATGATGATTTTTACACTTATGTTAAGGTTTTAAAAATGGTGTTTAAATGTAATGATGCACTCTTGTTGAGGGCTGATTTGTTCATGATTACTCTTGTCTTGTATGTCTCTTTTACATTTGGGGATGAATGTTCCCAAGGAGGAGATATTGAAACAACCCCAAAAAGTGCCTGAAAATGTGGCTTGGAATGCCTGGAATTTTAAATTCCATACATCTCAGAATTCGTATGTGATATCGAAAATCTGACTTCATACTCTTATTTAGGGGGTCAAAATTAGGAGGGAAAGGGTCGAAACCCAGATTTTAGACCAATCAAATCACAATTTCAAATTTTCAAAATTTTAATTTTCAGAGACGATCCGTGATAACATCACGATGCATAGCTGTCACGGACATGTGTCAATTTAGACTCCACAATAGGTTTGCATCATGATCCTGTGTATTTTGTTGCTAGGGATTTCTATCTTGGTCCAAAGCTTTAGGGTCTTGGGCCTAAGTGTTCCCAAACATGTTTTTACCTATACTTAGCCTTATTTTACCCACATATCATCCTAAACATTCCTTAATACTCACTCAAACACTTAGTCACATTTTCACTCCCAAATTCAAGTCCCAAACCCTCATGTCAAGCGAAGGTTCTCATTCAAGATTCTTCCTCAAGATTCAAGTCCCCATCTCCAATCTTCACCCAAATCATCTCTAAGCTAAGGTATGTAGGGTTCTTTCATGGTCCCCGCACTTATCAATGTATTAGATGTGTTTGTTGGACATGTTATGTATCTATGTTAAGGGCCTTGACTCTATTGTTCTCGATGTCTATGATATGAAAGTGTTTTCCCTTATCCCCCATTGCACCAGTTTATTATCTCTTGATGCTTGTTTTATCGCTTCCGCGATCAAGGATGTATATTGATGTTCTAAGAGTCTTGCTTGGGGTCCCTTTAGGTTCCCCTTGCATTGTGTCACGTCTAAGCCCTAGGCTTGGGTCATGACATAGAGTATGTGTTAGTACATTTGACTGTACTAAGTATGTAGGATGCAATACAACAAGAGATAGGCAACCTATTCAAAATGCAATATCATAAGTAAGGGATAACATAATAACAGTATGTAATGTATGCATGAAGCTTTAAAGTAAAACATGTTTATATAGAACATAGTACATAAGTAGAAGGAGAACATCATCATAGACCAAGCAACTAGTACTTAGAATCTAAGGTTTGGAACCTCCTTAGAGGGTGATTAAGGTATATACCCATTAATCGGTAGATGAACATGATACCCTTCATTAAGGTGACCAAGGTATCAACCCCTCAACTATGGTTAAAGGACATCCAACCCTCCATTTAGGTGGCCAAGGCATCAACCCCTTGTCGGTTAATGGACATCCCACCCTCCACTTAATTGGCTAAGGAATCAACCTCTTGTCAGTTAATGTACATCCAAACCTCCATTTAGGTGGCCAAGGTATCAACCCCTTGCCGGTTAATGGACATCACACCCTCCAATTAGGTGGTCAAGGTATCAACTCCTCAACAATGGTTAATGGACATCACACCCTCGACCAAGGGCGGTCATCTTAGAATAGCATATATACTTCTCATAAACATAGTTCATATAAACATTCACTTCATCATCATAAAGTCATTCAACTCATAAGATATGCTTTGGACCTTCAATTCCTCAAGAAACCACATCCGGACATTTTATCACACTTAGAGGGTGTGAAATGCTAGTATAAAATCAAGAAATATAGAGATGAAATCATGCAAGAAAATCCATTGTGAAACCATCAATCAACACCTTGCAATACCCTCAAGAAATGTACATCAAAATCCCTCATCAAATCTTACAATAGATCCAAGATTTATAGCTCAAACTATAGCAAAATAATCACAACTTTATATAGCTTTAACATAGTGTGCAGCGAATTTCATAGTATGTAAGACTCATTTGTAAACCAACTTTAAATTATGCAATTTGAGTAAAATTAGTCTTAGGCATCATGGATAAGGAACCCATGAAAGAAATCCACACACCTTAGCTTTTGAGATGAACTTTGGCGAAGATTGGTGATGGAGACGTGAAGCTTGAATGAAAACCTTAAAGAAATCCTTAAGATTAGTCTTGAGTTTTGGGACTTGAATTTAGGGTGAAGAATGAGTCTAAGTGTTTGAGAGGATATTGGGGAATGTTTAGGATGATATGAGGGTGAAATAAGGCTAAGTATATGTATTTTCAAGTACGTAAACCCTTAGGCCCAAGACTTGAATGTGTTGGACCGAAGCAAAAAAAAAGGACCAAAATAACATCCGCAACACAGATTAGTCATTGGAAATTCCATTTCTGTACATATGAGTTCTATAAAAATGGGCATAAATTCTTCATCTAAACACTTAATGAGGTAAAACCAAGTGATTTGAAAAGATAATTCAAATAGCTTTAATTTGGTAGGTCGTGGGTCACCCAGTTCTTTGTGTGCTAATGCCCCTTTAAAGTTGACCTCCTAAATCGTACTTTTACGACTTTTGAATTTTGATAAAGTTGCTCTAAAATTCGGGTTAGACCTATTTCCCACTCAATTTTGTCCCCTTGACAAAAATATGAAATTAAATTTTTGAAATAATAAATGGATATTTAGATATATGGAAATTACGATTTTGGACACTTTCTAGACATATTTTTGGACACTTTTTGGGGTTATTTCACCGTAAACTTTAATATGAGTAGTAAAGAGCTTTCGTATGGTGTACCAACCAATTCTCCTATTTTCTTTAGGATTTGAATTTAACTGTTATAAATAGGTCTTTTAGGTTAGTTTTCATAAGTTTCGGCCTAGTACTCAAGAACTCAATATTTTAAGAGAGAAAATTGCAAAACAGTTGGTGAGAACACTTGTGGTTGAATTTGATCTGAAAGCTTGTGATTCTTATTGTCATTGGATTGCTTGTTCTTAAATCAATTCTGTATGAATTTAATTATGTCATCTTAATTCATTATTTCTTCATCTACACATAACATGAGTAGCTAAGTCCACAACTAGGGTTGTAGGAACTATGAAGAACTAACAAAGTAAAACTAGATAATTCACAATTCTTAGAAGGTGTATATGCATGTATTAATTAACTCTCTTCGTTTTGCATGTTCTATAGTGGTGGCCAACATTAGAACCCGCCTAATGTTACTAACTGGACCAAGGTAGTAATGAATAGAAAAAAAACTAATTAATAGGATTCGATTGATGTGTTCTCGTCTAACTAACCAAACTGAGCCAAGGGGAGGTCGTATTAGGACTAATAGGTAATGGTTAGCATTGCACACTAAGGAGATAAGCCAAGTCATATAGTGAAATTCAACTCTCACCTTTGACGAAAGTGCTTGGTGAACTTAAATTACCATCCTGCATGCTATACACTAGACAAGAATGATACTAAGTTGGGAAATCATGGGGAACACAATAACCCTCCCCCCACTTTTGGGTATTAATTACTCAAATTGCAAATTTTGGTAAATTCTCTTGGGTCTACGTATTCTCAGTTGGATCGACCCTAACCTTTGTTAGGTTCTATATCTTGACAGCGATCGCTTTATCCTCTAAAAAAGAGGTATAACTTGGGCGACATCAAGATTTTGGCGCCATTGCCAGGAAATACAGCTAGGCTTAGTAAATTCATTAGTATTCTAGTGTTAATACTTAGTTCCCTTATTTTACTTTTGTTTGTTGTTTTTATTTTTTTTCAGGGTGTAAGTGTAGTGTATGCCCAACACTCGGAGTCAAGGCAATCCCTTAACTCCATTTGATCTAAAGATCTATAGAACCTTAAGAAGAATGGCCAAAGACAATGCCAACAACTCGGCCAATGTAGCCTTGAACAGAAATAACAATTAGGATGCTAAGAATGAGAACCCACCTCCTTTGGAGGGCATTCCATAACCTCGGGATTTCAATGCCACTACTTACTAGTGGATTTAGTATAGGTTGAATCCTATGGCTATAGAGGTGAATGGAGCTATTGTGTTGCCACCACTACCGGTAGACACAAAGTTCATAGTCTCGAGTAGGTTACTTCAAATGTTGCAGAACAGTGGCCTATTTATGGGATTACCATCGAAGGATCCTCATAGCCACCTACACAATGTGACATTTGTCTGTAAAAGTGTGATGGGAATACAGAATCTATCTATGGATGTTGCGGGACACCATGTCTTACATTGTCTCTTAGGGGTAATGCTACATTATGGTTATCTAAACTCCCACAGAGTTCAATCACCAGTTAGGCAAACCTGCAGAAGGCCTTTTTGGAAAGTTACTTCCTTAGGTTAAAGAAGCTCAAGTTGAGGGACTAGATCAACAACAACTTTGAGCAATTTCCTAGTGATTCGATAAACACTACTTGAGAGCGGTTCACCAAATGTCTAAGGAGCATCCCTGACCACAAAATAGTTGATGAAGCCTTGGTGGAGATCTTCTACCGTGCCCTTGATAAGAATAGTCAAGCCTATGCTGACACTATCATGAGGGGCATATTTCTAGATCAACCATTTGCAAGGATTGCGGAGCAAATACGCTCAAGGGTCCAATCAGGACTATTGGCGCCAAGGTCAAGGAAACCAAGGTCAGAACTTTTGTCAAGATGGAGCTTACAGGGACAATTTCAGAGGTTACTATGATAGGGACAGAGGTCCAAATGCAAACAAGGGTTGCAATAAGGCTTCAAAAATGGTCCTTATGTGCCACAACACAATCGTGATGTAGGTTCAAGCAATTTCAGAATTGAAGAGATGTTTGATCACATGTTGAAGAAGGATGAGGCACAGGATGAGACTCTAAGGGGCATGAAATCAGTTCAAGTATTAATTAGAAAATAGAGTCTCACTCTGTGTCTAACAATCAGCTAGAACAACAGTTTGGTCAAGTATCGACTTAGCTTAATCAGTGTTAGAGGGGTATATTTCCTAGTAATATAGTGCAAAATGGTAGTCACTACTTGGGGTGGCAAGAGCACTATTGATCCTCCCATGCCAGTTAATGAAAAAGATGTTTGAGAGGAGATGGTTACGGCAAAGGATATAGATGAAGGAGACGATTGTGGCAATGATGGGGTTAGTAAAGCTGCTAATGTGGCATAGAGGTTGAAGCCCATTCCTAGGCCTCCTCCTCCATTCCCTCAGAGAATCAAAAAAGAGAAGAAGAAGGAAAATTCAAGCACTTTATGTCAATGCTAAAGCAACACTTTATCAATATCCCTCTCATCGAGGCATTGGAAATGATGTCAAGATATACGAAGTACATGAAAGCCTTGGTTACCAAAAACCATACTGTGACCCAGGAGCTCTCCCAAGAGCTTTAACATTGCAGTGCTATAACTACAAGGTCCTTGGTTTAGAAAAGATAAGATCCAAGTGCTTTCACCATACCCTGCACCATTGTAGATGTAGAGTTCGCAAGGGTACTATGTGATTTAGGTGCCAGCATAAATCTTATGCCCCTTGTGGTCTACAAGAAGCTTGGATTGGGAGCCCCTACTCCACTTAGTATGTGGTTATTAATGGTGGATCACACGTGAAAAAGCCATTGGGGATACTATATGATGTACTGATTAAAGTTGAGAAGTTCATATTCCCTGCAGACTATGTAATCCTAGATTCTGAAGTCGACTTCAACGTCCCAATCATCTTGGATAGACCATTCCTAGCCACTGGATGAGCCTTAGTGTATATGGAAGTTTGTCAACTCAGGTTTAGATTGAATAACAAAGAAGTTGTCTTCAATATTGAGTTCAAAAGTGAATTTTGAGTAACCAATTTGTCCAAGTCCTGCTGCGACAATAAATCTAGCGCTACTTGGGAGGCAACCCAAGGTTTTGATGTAATAGCATAGTTATAGGATTATTTTCAGTTTTGTGATTCATAGGTAGTTTATTTTCTTGTGTTTTGATTGTAATTTTGGACATTGGGCTAGTTACATATAAGGTAACAGTGTATTTTATTAAGAGTATATAGGTACTGGACTAAGCCAGCCAGGTTTGCTGAGAAAAGTATTAAGTTGAGTCTCTACACTGGGTTTACGGGTCGTAAAACACTTTATGACCCGTACCCTAACTCATAGAGATTTCTAAAAAGAAAAAAATATGCAGTCTAGTCCATAATCCAACTTTACTATTTGTAGATCAAATTACACATCGTGAATGAGGCTTGTGGACCCCAAGTAAGTTTTCTAAAAATTTGCTCTAAGTGTTGGGTCTCTATGACCAACTCTACGAGCCGTAGATCACTTTACAACTCATTGATTGGTCCATAAAACCCAATCCTAAAAATTAGGGTTTGCATTTGCTACGACACCATGATTTAGGTGATGTAAAATAGTCTATGGCTCGTAATTGGGGTTTCATAAAGTCCAGACCCATTAACCTTCTGTTGATCTGGTCAATATATAAATAGAGGGGTCAACTTATTTTGACCCCATATTTGACCTAATTTACAAAACTTACCCAACCTACCCCAGACCTTCATATTTTCGATCACCTCTGGCCACCTATGGCCTTTTTTGACAAAAATTTTGGCACCCTAGGATTTTGTGACTATCACACCTTTAATCTTCTTCAAGTTAAATCTCAACTCTTGGTAAGTTTTTGATTTAATTAAAACCCTTAATTTACCTTATTTGAAATGATTGATTTGGAAATTATATGGAGGATAGTGTTTATACTTATAGTCCATGCTTGAATCTAGTATGTTATTAGAAAAAATTGGGGTGCCTATGTTAAATTATTGACTGAGTCCGAAATTGGGAACTTTGGCCTTACGTAAATGTTCATTGTTTATGCCTATTGAGTCACTCACCCTATGTGATTGAATGATTGTATTTGTGAATTGGTTGGTGATGATGTAGGTACATGATCTTGTTTGAATCAATTAGAAGAGCTTGGGATCATAAGATTATTCGTGATTAATCACATCCATAGGGCATATGTGGCTACTATATGTTGGGGTAAAGGTTGTGATGTGCAAATTATGTGGGATCGTGTTTTTTGCTTTGATGTTGATAATTGATTCACTAAATAAGTCATCTGGGGTCCATGTGATGGACTTAAAAACTCAAGTGAGTGAGTTTCCTGATCCACGAGTGACTTTTACAGCCTGTGGAGCAATCTATAAGTCGTAATTGCCCCTTGTATAGTATTCTACAAACTTTATATTTCTGAATGTCCATCAGATGAGACCTTCTACAAGTCATAGATCACTTTACAGCTTATAGTTAGGTCTCGTATATCCCTACCTGGAATTAATTACTTATTGGAAATCTCACTACCAGTTTATGTATTGTAAACCACTTTAGGAGTTATACCTAGTCTCGTAGACTTTTCCAATAATAAAAATTATTTGAACCATTGGTTTATGAAGGATCTTTAAGACTCATAGTATCCACTATGGCCTGTAAAGGTGCTTTCGTAATGCCATTCTGCAACTCAACTCAGATAAATTTTTGCATTCCAATTTTGATTTGTTGGGGCTAACCAGGGTATGTATATGTTTATGTTTCAGGGACTATAGCTCTAAAATTCAAACAAGATGAGATTTGAACCATGAATAGGAGGCTCGGGAATGAGCCTTTAGATGATAAGCAGGCCACTCAGCTAAGTGGCTTACTAGAGATGCTGGATGTCAACCTGGCCTTAGAGGCAGCCAAACCATAGACCAATGTCGCTGCCAGAGCTGGGCGTACTCAGGCTCTTGTTGCTCACTCTCCCCAGTATAAGGAGAGAGGAAGCAATGAGAGTAGGTTGCCACAGATGACTCCATATGGAGAGGAGTCCGGTTCTGAGGGAGTCTCTAAGGTTCTGAGGGAGTCTCTAAGGATAGATTAGAGGTAGAGTACTCCACCACACCCTGATTATCATCATCTACACTAGATTCTCTCACTAGCCGATGGTGCATAGATGGCATGTAGGAGATCTATACATAGGTCACACAACAAAGAGAGTGGCGCAAGCTAGCTAGCTCTATTTACGAGGAGCCTAGAGTCATCACCGACAGACTCGACTGTGACCCTGGCCTCTAGGATATGATGATTAGATACGGGCTCGTGTGGCTAATGAATCTCTTGGATGATGCTCCCTGACCATGGTGAGGGAGTTTTATGCCTCATGTGCAGCCAGCATCCAGCTCACTCTTCCCAAGGGAAAGAAGCCTCTTGCTTAGCCCAGACTGATTGAGACGCGAGTAAGGGGCTGGCGAGTGGATATATCAGAGGTCACCATCCGCCATATGTCATTTGGTCCCAAGTGTCCTACCCTTAAATCCACCGTGACTTCAACTATAGGGTGGGACATATGAGGGGCCTACTTGTGATGAAATATCCAGAGAGGTAAGCCACTTTGATGAGATAGGCTGCTGGGTACATTTCTGAGCAGGGTCCAGAACATGCTTGGGCTTCCACTTACTTAGAGCCTATTATCAAGGTTTCACTCAGTTTCCCCACCAAGTTTTGGTAGGCGGTTGTTCGTTCATGTATCCAACTGACAATTGCTGATAATACTCTTAACGCTAGAGAGTGTGGTTTTGGTTACCAGTATCTTAGCTGGTTAAGAAATTGACTGGGCCTGCCTTATTGCTGAGCAGATTCATGAGGCTACACTGAAGAGGTCCACCTCCATCTAGTTATCGCACTTGCTTTACAAGATTTATCTAGAGTTGAGGGTGGAGATACAACATCAGCTAGACCATATGATTGAGGCCCAGCGCATATTGGATCCTAGCCTGATAAAGGATGTAGAGAACCCAATGGCACTCCGGCAAGCACAACCTTCACCTATGCCTGAGATGTTTGCCCCAGCACCACCACATGAGGGTTCTGAGACTGCCGCCACTACTACTGCTGCTACCACTTAGGAGAGGCCCCCATAGGTCGAGGCAATTGAGGAGAGGGGTCCTACTATTACTGATCCTGCACCATAGACCACTACTTTACAACCTACTATTGCGGGCATGATCTATGTGTCTGTCGCATCTATACAAGCTTGACATAAAAGTTATCACATGTTGAGTCATGGTTGACTAAGCTTATTACCAGAATAGGCCATGTGTCTGCCAGGTGATAGTAGACTCGGAGGGTTAAGGTCGAGCATTCACGGTCGCTATTATCCAAAACCATATTTCTTTTATGAATACCTGCATCGAGACCTTAGAGTAGAGGGTACATCAAAGATTGGGTGAGGCTCGGCCATTAGACTTGACATCTATGCATATGGAGATCCAACAACTCTGAGCTGACTTGACAGCAGCACTAGCAGCACGAGTTGAACTACCATCGACTATACCTCTAGTATAGGTAGTTGATTTATTTGCTCCTGAGAAGCCTACCTAGTATTTCCTTGGGAAGAGACCCTGCGCGAATGATAAGCTAGATAAGAGACATGTACGCGTGAGGATGACAGAGGAGGAGGAGATAGAGCTTGCCTTAAGGAGATCGAGACATGATAAGGAGATGAGACAACTTTAAGTGACAGAGCAGATGAGGGGTGTTGGCCCCTCCGAATAGAGTACCACTGTTGAGTAGACCACCCCATAGGAGTAGGATAGCCAGACTCAGCCACACACTGGCGCTTAGGCGCCCTATATTATTTTACCCCTTATGTTCTATTTTGTTTTGATTTCATGCATTAGGGATAATGCACATCTTTTTTCGATAGGGTGTGGGTAGTTTTGGGCCTTGGTGAAGTCTGAGTAGCTTGGGTCCATAACTACCCCAATTTTTTATCTCAAGAATTTCTTGCCTACATTTTTTTCCCTATGAATATTTACTTTATGCTGATCTAACATATTTAGGATATTTATATAATATTTGTAGCATAGAGTACAAATGTTTGTGGCATATATACCATGTTTTTCTCTTTTATTTGAAAAAAGATACCCATCAAAAAATTTTATTAAGTAGTTAAATAGAAACCATGCATATTTAGGTATGTGACAATGCCTCTTCTGATAAGTGAGGGCACATTGAGATAAGAAGCATGATCTGTGAGTCTTTGTGTTATAATGTAGGCAGTGCCATGTGAGTGTGAGCATAATTTGATAAATTTATGTGCTTTGTGCTAATTCAGAACTTCCCTTATTACTCTAAATTAGATTGTAGATTAATTGAATTAGAAAAGGATTTTAGGCCATTGTTCTTATTAGTTCACTTTAGCTTAAAAATGACCAACCAAAATGATGATATAATCCTTTGTTCCTAATGTTTGAGCTTAACATATATCTATTCTTTGAGAACACCTGATTGACCTAACCTTGTTAGTTGTAAAATCTTGAAATTGGATCTAGTATTTCCTTGAACATTGTGTAGCCTTACTGATGCAAAAAGCCTAAGTTGAGGGTGGCTACCAAAAGTGGCTCGGATTTGGAGGATGGATATTGTGTACCTCAACATAGGCTAAAATCCTAAGTTGAGGATGGCTGGGGTAAGGGTAAAATACAAAAAATAAATACGTGAGTTAGTGGTACGAAGAAAAAGAGATAAATCATGTATTGGGTGCAAGAAAAATAAGTGATACCTTATATGTGAGCTAAAAAGCAAAACAAAGTGTAAAATCAAGCCAAAAGGCTGAAGAATGAAAAGAAAGCACCCAGAAAAGCTTTAAATAGGAAAAAGGGAGAATAAGGTGAAAATAACAGAGTTAGTGGGGCAAAAGTGTGGGAAAATGCAGTGTTAAGGAGGGCCTTTAGTCATTATTTTCCCAAAATATCATACCAAAGCCCCCTGAGCCTACGCTTCAAGCCTAGAAAGTCCTAAAGTGATCCTTGTCTAGTTAGTTGAAGGTTTGAGTCATGAGTATAGGGGAAAGCCTATAGTATTAGACATTATTCATGAATATCTGTTGTGAGAGTGAGTAATTTTGTAGTCCTAATGCTAAACATGGAAACATCATTAAGTGCCATATATGGGACTTCTTTTTGTGAGGACACTTGCATTGCATTGTTAACAATAGGCTTGTTTAGTGATTGCGTATTGTTGATAATACCTTACTTATCATAGTTATGTTGTCATATGTACCAGTTTGCGTTGGTTTGATAAATAGTTATCTAATCTTGTTTTGAAAAGTTGGTGTGGATATCAAAGTTTAAGATTTATATGATGTATGCCATTGAGTTGATAAATAGTTATCTAATCTTGTTTTGAAAAGTTGGTGTGGATATCAAAGTTTAAGATTTATGTGATGTATGCCATTGAGTTGAGGTCTGTGTGTTATTGTATTGTCTATATAGATTGAGTCTATTGCTTGAGGCTAAGCAACAATTTAAGTTGAGGGTGTTGATGTGTTGTCAAAATACAACACTTTTGATGCTTAAAATTTAAAATTTTGTGTGTTTTGAATGCGATGTTTGTAGGTTCTATGTGTTTTTATGTTTATATTTGCAAGATTATAGGTTGGCCATGATTTTGGAGAATGTTACAGAAGTTACTGCAAATTTAATATTATATGAGACCCTCTCGAGTTGTAGACCATTTTACGGGCCATAGGGAGGTTTCATGAAGATTTCCAGTAAGCGGCTGATTTCTAAAGTTCATTCTACGAACATGCAAATGAGTCATAGAAGAGTTTGTGATTCATAGAAGAGGATTTGTGCCCTGAGGATTAGAGAAGTAGACTTGTAGGAATGTTATCAGACGAGAAACCCTTAACGGGTCGTAAACCACTTTATGAGTCATAGAGGTGTGTCATAGAGTTGAAGTCCAAAATTTCAGAAGCTGAGTACAAGACCCCAATAGCAGGTCGTAAACTTCAATACAGGTTGTAAAGTGCTTTCCTATGGTGTGCTGACCTGTTCTCCTATTTTGTTTAGGGTTTAAATTTAATTGTTATAAATAGGTCTTTTAGGTTATTTTTCATAAGTTTTCACGTAGTACTTAGAGAACTCAATATTTTGAGAGAGAAAATGGTAATAGTCTTTGAGAACACTTATGATTGAGTTTGATCTTAAAGCTTATGATTGTTCTTGACATTGGATTGGTTATTCTTAAATCGATTATGTAAGTGTTTAATTATATCTTTTCAATTCATAATTTCTACATCTACACATAGCATGAGAAGCTAAATGCACAACTAGGATTGTGGGAAGCACGAAGAACTAACAAAGTAAAACCGAATAATTCATAATTCTTGGAAGGTGTATATGCATGTATTAATTAACTCTCTTTGTTTTGCATGCTTTATAGTGGTGGACAATATTAGAATCCTCCCAGTGTTACTGACTAGACCAAGGTAGTGATGAATAGAAAAAAAAATTAATTGACAAGATTCGATTGATATGTTCTCGTCAATCAACCAAACTGGCCCAAGAGGAGGTTGTAATGGGACTAATAGGTATTGGTTAGTAATGCACACTATGGGGATGCAGGACCTAACTAACTATGACAAGAGAAAAGTCAATATGAAAAGAAACTAGGGTATTGTGTTCCCCATGATTTCCTAACTTAGTGTCACCGGATAACCTAATTCTTTTCTAGTGTGTAGCATGCAGGACGGTAAGTTAAGTTCACCAAATCCTTTGTTCATTGGCCCATCCACAGTGTGCATTACTTACCCTTACCTATTAATTCAGGTACAGCCTGTCCTTGGCCAAGTCCGATTGATTAGACTAGAACAGATTAAATATATCCTGTTAATCAATCACTTTTCCTATTTATTACTAGCTTGGTCTAGTCAGTAATACTAGGCGGGTTCTAATGTTGGCCACTACTAGAAAATATGCAAAGCAAAGGGAGTTAATTAATACATGCATGCACACTTTTCAAAATTATAAATTATTCGATTTTATCTTGTTAGTTCTTTATGGTTCCCACAATCCTAGTTGTCGATTTAACTACTCATGATTTGTGTAGATGCAAGACTTATGAATTGGAATGGCATAATACAACACTTACACAATTGAATTAAGAACAAGCAAATCCAACTTCAAGGAGAATCACAAGATTAAAGATCAAATCAAAGTACAAGTGTTTCTCAAAACTCGTCAATGTTATCTCGTTGTTTTTCCTGTCCAATTGTTGAGTTCTTTGTGTACTATATGTGTGTTTTATGAAAATTAACATAAAACCATATTTATAATATTTAAAATACAAATCCTAAACACAATAGGAGAGCCGGGTCGGTATGCCTCAAGAACAGGTTTACGGATCGTATTGCCTTCCATGGCCCACAATTAGGGTCTCGTACAGTGTTGTTGGAAAACTGAACTTCAAGTCTATGATATACCTCTACGACTCGTAATATTTTATGACCTGTAAGGGGGTTTCGTCTGATGAATCTTCAGAAAGTCCCTCATTTCTGATTCTCAGGGCGCAAACCATGTTCTATGACTCGTAAATCAATCCATGATCTATCTGCATGTTCGTAGAATCAACTTCAGAAAATTAGCTCCTCACTGGAATTGTCCATGAAATCCACTTCACGGCCTATAAAGGGTCTCATCCTGCATTAAAATCAGCAACTTTAGTACTTTCTTCCAAAAATCAAGATCAACCCTAGAATCCTGCAAATATAACACAAAAACACATAAAATCAATTAAAATCACATTGAGAACATACAAAATTCTAAGTTTTAAGCATTAAAAGTATTGTCTTATGATAGCACATTAATACTAAGGAAGATCTCTGAAAGAATCAGGTGCTGGAAGAATAAGTTTATATCCTTTGGAGGTAATTTCTTCAATGCATATCTATCTTCTCTCTGTTATGAATCCACCAAAGGAAGTATTGGACCAGATTCACAAAATATTTACATCATTTTTCTAGAGTAGGTTGGGGGGTATAGGAAAGCACTAGTCAAATGGGAAGATCTCTGCTACCCATATGAAGATGGTAGGTTAGGTTTCAAATCTTTCTTTGATATTTCTAAGGCTCTTATGGTTAAACTATGATGAAAGTCAGAATATCAATAGATTCAATTTAGAGCACATTCATGTGGAACAAATACTATAAGAAGGTTCACCCTTGTATTGTTATGAATAAAGAAGGTTCTTCTATGTAAAGAAAAATGGTTGAACTATGGGAGAAAATTGAGCATGACATCTAGTAGCTAATTGAAAATGGCATAGTGAGTTTTTGATTTGACAAATGGACTAAGTTGGATGTGTTATACTTCATTGTAGATCAAAGGAGAGAGGAGGAAATTAAAGTCAGAGAATTTATAAAGGATGGATGTTGGAACAGAGAGAAGCTAAGTGGGGTCCTAGGGGAAGAACTGATGGTTCATATCTCTAATAACATCAAGTTTAGGTCCTTAACTGATAACCATGATATAGCTAGGTAGATGCCTCATTCCAATGGGCAATTTTCTAGCAAATCAGCTTATGAATTGTTGAGATCCAAAAAGGATGAAATTTGATGGATGAAATATATATGGCTCACTGGTCTGCCTTGCAAGATATGTTTTTCTTTTCAATGGAGGTTTTGAAAAAGAAGAGTGGCAATAGAGGACAATCTCAAGAGGATAAAAATCTCTCTAGCTTCTAGATGCTATTTTTGTGAGGATTTGGGAGAAGAAACTATGAGCCACCTTTTTCTAACTTCTCCCACAACCTTAATACTATGGAGGTAATTTGTTTCTTCTACAGGTCTTAGCATAGAGGAACATCATTTACAATACTGAATTAAAAAGTGGTAGACTTTGGATGCACCAATTAAGCTATTTCCTATTATGAAAGATGTCTATTATCCTAATGTGGTCTCTTTGAAAAAGAAGAAATGCCAGGAGGCATGTAAAAGATATGCCCTATGACTCACTCGTACATTACTGTCAACAATTATTGTACTTTTTGATTAGGGTGAAGTACCCTTGGATTAAGATTCCTAGGGATAGGATACGAATGATCAATACTTTTGCAAATTACAAACCTAAATTATACCATTATACAGTTAAATGGGAATTCCCTAATATTAACCGGATAAAGTGCAATACTAATGAGGCCAACAGAGGCAATCCTGGTTCAACTCCTTATGTTTTTTGCCTAAGATATTATCAGGGAAATATAGTGTATTCAGAGGCAAATAAGATTGGATTTACCAACAATATGAAGGCTAAAACAATGGGAGTGAAATATTGCCTAAGGTATTGTATGACTAAAAAGCTACATAACATAGTGGTAGAAGCTAACTCCCTTGGACTATAAAAAATTATAACAGGAGTTTGGAAGATACCATGGACTATCAAGGAGCACATAGAGGAAATAAGAACATACAAATAGGTCATAACAAATAGGTTATAAATGTAGAAATTAAACACATATACAGAGAGGCAAACTCGCTAGCTGATATGCCAGCAAATCATGTAATAGATGGGGGAGGGAATATTCAATGTAACAAGTTCCAGGAGCTCCCTACAACTTGCAAGAAGATAATAAACAGTAACAAGACCCATATTTACACTTTATTATTAAGGATTAAACTAAGGCCTATCAAGAGATAGGGAGACTAATTACAGGGTACAAAAATTGACTATAGGAACTAATATTTACAAATAGAAAATTTATATAGCTAAAAGTAGACCATACTCCTACAACTGCACATTTTCAACTTATAAAAGTATCTCCGCCAAAAAGGAGGGTTGGAAGGTGGATAGGTCAGGAAGCACACTGCAATAGAGGAAGATCCTTTGACATGAGCATCACGTTCATCTCCATTGCTTCATCATCTAGTCAAGGAAAGTGTCACTGGCAAGGAACAAAAGTAAGAGAGGTAATGGAGGCAAGGTTATATGGTTACTTACCAAAGGAATCAACACTAGGAAGTAGATCTTGACGCCTCTTTTGCAGTTTGTTCATAACACTACTGGCGAAACAAAAATTAGAAGGATAAAAAATGAGATGAAGGGAGACGCAGTAGACATACCAGTAAGAACAGGATATATGAGTCAAAAATGGCATCAACAGAAAGAAGGGACCAGCAGGGAGATTGATCACCCAAAGATACATGAGAAGGAAGAAAGAGTTGTTTAAGGATTTCAGATACATGGCGAAAAATAAGAGTCAAATTTAGGAAAGTGAAGAGGCACCGAGTAAGGTTAGGAATATTTTTGTTGGACATTTAGGCCGCTCTTTTCGGGACTTAGTACATGTATTATTTTTGTTGAATGAAACAAATCGGTCCTTGGCCATATTAACTTTAAAAAAAATATAAATATAAAATATAGAAGATATATTAAATTACAAATTTCAAGAAGATAGATAACTTGAAAAATCTATAGTCTAAAACGTGAGAAACCCCTCTATTTATAGCCAACAAAAGGTTGTATTAGCAAAAAGTTACAACCCTTTGGAAAAGTAGAACTCACCAAAAAAGTCACAACTCTTTAGAAAAATCACAATCCTTCGAAAAAATCACAACACTTGAAAAAATTCACAACCCTTAGAAAAATTCACAGCTCTTTGAAAAAGTTTTGACCTTTCGAAAAATCCATAGGTCCTTGAAAAAGTCACAATCCTTCAATGTGAAAATGTATTGGCTTTTAATATAATATAAATGAACAAATAAATATAACATAATATAAAATATAAAAGATATACTAAATTGAATATCTTAAGTTGGAGGTAGTAATTTAACATTCAAGTTAGAAAGTTCATGCTTTTTTAAGATTTTCTTTTATGGGTGTGTCTATATATCACATATATATAAGAAATTCATTCAGCAGCTTTCGGTCGTAACTGCCTGCTTAAGCAGCTTTCGATTGTCCTGTTTGCTTCAACTGTCTGCTCTTTGCCTTTACTATATGGGGCCAATAAAAAATATTTTGCTGATTTTTTAATTTAATCTTTTCAAAACAGCTGCATATCGATGTGCTTGCTTCAATTATTTCGTAATATTTCTTTAGCAACTTCAATTATAATTTTACAATAATTTTTAAAATATAGATAAAAAAATCTATCGATGTCACATAAATAATTTATATTGACTACTTGCTTGAGAAGCTTGTAAGCCAACAAAAAATAATTTGTGAGCTTTTCAATCTAATCTTTCCAAGGCAGCTGTCTATCGACGTGTCTGCTTCAATTATTTCGTAATATTTCTTTAGTTGTTTCAATTATAATTTTACAATAATTTATAAAATATAGATTAAAAAATCTATTAATGTCACATAAATCGAGATTAAAAAATATTTTATATTGACTACTTGCTTGAGCAGCTTTGAGTGAGCCAACAAAAATAATTTATGAACTTTTTAATTTAATCTTTTCAAGGTAGTTGTGTATTGACGTGTCTGCTTCAATTATTTCATAATATTTCTTTAGTTGTTTCAATTATAATTTTATAATAATTTTTAAAATATAGATAAAATATCTATCGGTGTCACATAAATCGTGACTAAAAAATAACTTATACTGACTGCTTGCTTGAGCAACTTCTAATGAGCCAAGAAAAAATAATTTGTGAGCTTTTTAATTTAATCTTTTCAAAACAGCTGCATATCGATGTGCTTGCTTCAACAACTTCATAAAAAATTTTAGTTGCTTCAATTATAATTTTACATTATCTTCTAAAATATATATTAAAAAACTATCGAAATTACATAATATTAAGACTAAAAAATAATTTATATTAAACCCATACTAGCATGAATTTTAGACACTAGTATATATAGAGAGAGAGTTCTCACAGTCGATTGTTTGGGAGGAGATTTCTAATCTTCATCTCCAACAAAAATATTACTAACCAATGGCTTAAGAAAGTTAATTGCAATTCTCACTGTCTGCCCTAGTTTTGAAATTACTTGAAATAATTGGTAAAGTTGTCATGTGATTAAAAGATCACAAATTCAAACTTTGAAATAACTTTGGTAAATATTCTTACCTTTTTCCCACTAGATTTAGTAGCAATATCCGATTCTACTTGTCACCACCAGTAAAAATGAACTCACTGACTTATGTGGAATCCTACATGTACTATGTTGATACAATTGATATGAGATTTCCTCATCCATCATGTATCCCAAACAACAATAAATTCGAACAGAACCTTTAAAAGAAATTACTACTCCTAACATCACATGTCCCAATCCGAATATGGCAATTTACAATCTACGCCAGATAAATGAATTTATTACACGAATCATACCATGAAGTAGTAGAAGAAAGAAAACCCATTAATGCTTTGCAATATCTCCAGAATGCCGTCTCTAAAGTCTAAACCAACTATGGAGTCAATTTAATACAATGGACTTCTGTTGGTGCATAGTAAGATTAGGAAAACACAATAATTTTGTGATGCACCAGCTATACGCTTTATTTACAATCTAAATAAGAAATCACGACAATCAAACAGTTGCATTCACATGTATTTATTGATTTGCATAGATTCTCAATTCCAGAACAAATTCACAAGGTATTAATGTCAACCATCAAGAGCACAGAGTGATTTCATTTCCAATTGCATCAAGGAGGCCCTGGCTTTCTTACATATATTCACTATAAGGATTCTTTAAGAATACTAAAGGTTCATGCTGCTATTGGCTAACTAAAAGAATACACACAACAAAGATACAGAATATCATCAATCAGCAATCAGGCGATCTCTTTTTATTTTTAGAGTAACTGTGTCAAACAATGATCACCATGATCATGATGGCTGCTTTTAGTCTCCCCACTTTCTACACGGATCTGCATTCAAGAGATAAAAACTTAAGAATGTCATCGGTATTTTCAACATTTGAGATCCAACAAAACCAGGGAAAAGAACTGTAGAATAGGTACCCCTACCACTACCTTTTTTAACAAGTTATTGTCATATTTGATTAAAGCTTTAATAACCTTATGGGGGATAAGGAAAAGATTAGAATAGATTGGTTGTCACATGATAAAATAATGATAAGCATCTTTATTGTTGTCATGCATCCAGTAGTTTAGGGATATTACAAAATCTGCAGTATGTTCTGAGAGTTCATTTGTTCTTCTGACTTGGTTGAAGCTCTTGTAACATTTGATGCACGTCTTACTTGTCAAACGATTCAAATCCAAAGTAGTTCACTAGGTTCCACACAGGAATGTGTCTTACAGTCGTATGTCCGGTTCACTAGGTTCTACCACTGCAGGGCTCAATCATGGTCAAAAGAAGAGTTTGATCCTGGTCCATAAAGTTACAACCAGGAAACACTAATTATCACAATTCTAGGAATGTCCCGTTACTATATCCTGTTTTCCTTGTCAAAACAAGAAATGTCTTATGACAATACATGCTCTTGCTAACCTAAAGTGAATTTGATTACATAGTCATCAATAATTAATTGTCTGGTTAAACAAAATGATACTGAAGCAGGCATCTCAATCAACAAGTATGAGTAGATGGGCTTTCATTCTTTCATGTCACAGGAAAATTTGGAAAAACAGCTTAATTTACCAGTAAAAGATCCTCATCAGTTCCGAAGGATTTGCGTGCCTTTTCTAAACACTTTGAGGTGACCCTTCCATATTTCCTGCATACGATTTCCAAACTTAATGCAAATATAAACTAACTGGTTTCTCAAACAACCTGAAGCAGAATCATAGAAGTCCAAAAATAGAAGTTGGTTTCTTTGAAGAAGGAATCTTTTTCATTTCATTATATATAAATTTTGCTATTCTTTTATGATGGTAACCTTTAATTATTAGAAAAACCATAAGGTGCTGGTGAAGAGAACAAAGTCCATACTTCAATGGCAAATCAGAGTATTTAAATCCCCTTGATCTAACGAAAACTCATAGGAATTATGCAAACTTCGAGTATGGATCCACTGTCATTAACAGAACATTCTTTACTCCAAAAAAGAAAAAGTACTATATGGCTCCGTTTAACTCTCTGTGTGGAGATATTTCTATTCTCAAGGCAACCAGTGTTTCTTTCGTTTCAACCGATCCACCAAATGCAAGCTGGGATGAGTTGCCACCACTTTATACCATCAACTAATCCATTCCAACATCTCAAGATGTTTACTGTCTCAGACTAATTCATTTCAGTCATACACAAGAACATGTGCCATGGTTGAGCTGTGATAACACAATGCAGAAACAAATGAGAATTGTCTTGCAACTTCTATTTCACATAGGTGACATCTGGAACTTAGCTAACCCCTCCCCTGTAATGTCTCCTGAGTTAGACATGCTTCTCTGTCCATTAACCACCCAAAGCATTGAACCTTAGAGGGTGTATTTACTTTCGAAATCTGTTTCAATGGCCATCCCTTGACCTCATGGTAAGTACCCACCAAAATACTATAAGCTGATTTTACTTGGAAGATTTTGGAGCTTGAGCCTTTGCATACCATAAAATACTCACAATCTGTTTAACCTTGAACCTGCTCAAGTTGATCTAGGAGTCCAGTAACTCCATTCACTTCCCAATCATTTCGCCATCTTCTGAGGTTTAGATTCCAGTTTGGCGTTTATCTTGTCTCTTCCATTGTGGCTCGAAGATTTGTTGCTAGCAGATATAGGTCAGGATATTAGTCTTTTAGAGGGCTGCTTCCTATGCAGTTCTCATCCCAAAAGACAGCCCTCCTACCATTTCTTAGCTGAATTCTGTGTTGCTGAAAAAACAAGGCCATAGTGTAGAGATTGACGGGCAATAGCTTACACCATTCGAAGATTTCACCACCTTTGTGCATCACTGTGAGACTTTTTCATACTTAAAATCAATTGCCTTCCTCCATAAAGCCTGGTGCTAATTATTACATCTCCACAGCCACTTAAGTAAGACTTCTGTTGTGTTGCCTCAAATTTCTGATGGCTAAACCCCCATGCGCTTTGCTTGAGATGACTTTCTTGCAGTTTACCAAGTGAATAGCTTCTTGTTTCCTTTCCAATTGAAATTCCTTCTAAGAGTGTCCAACCTTGTTTCACCTTGACTAGTATAGGGAAAAGGGATATCACATAAGTCTGAAGAGAATCCAACACACTATTTACTAGGACAACTCTTCCCCCAAATGAAATATATTGAGTGTTCCACATGGACAGTCTCTCAACACATCTATCAATCACACCATCTCATATCTCCAGTGCTTTGTTTTAGGCCCCTAGTCCTAGGCCAAGAGAGGTAACTGGTAGACTACCAACTTCACATGCCAATGACCAGCCAACTTATGAATCTGTGGCATCATATTGATAGGAAAGATCAGACTTTTCCTCCAATTGACATGTAGCCTGCGACTGCTTCAAAGACGGTAAGAATCAGTCTAATATGCCTCAGTTGATCAACTTCAGCATCACATCCATCCATTTGCCTTAGCTTTCTGAATCATGTAATTAAGTGAACAAATTTTCTACTCACTTTCCTACTAAAACACCAAATTAAGAATAAATTTCTTGAGCGGGTCAATAAAATTGCAAAAACAAGGAAAATAACAAGTTTGAAGTCTAGATTATGAAAAAGAGTTCCAAGCAAACTAACAAAAGACTCCATCATTCTTCAGGCATCATACATCTTCTAGAACAGTAGAGAAAAGATACAGGGTATCTGTTAAATAGAACCATGTATAATGTTTGTGTTCCTTCAGGAATGACTTAGACAAACCCACTCGACTTAACAGTATAGTGTGTAGGATGAAACATTGAAGAAATGCCAAATTAACTGTCCTGCTACAGCCTACCATCCTAACATTTTGAAAGGGCTAGGACTTGGAGAAATTCCACATCCTCACCCTGTAGCCCCATCAAGGATGATGAACTCATTCTAAATGACTGCTTGATGCAGAACTGGCCAGGTGAGTTAAACCTTTTATTTTTCCTACTACTCTTTAGTACATGGCTTACTAACTAAAATCAGTACACACTATAATGTTCCTCTAGATACACCTAAAAAACTTCCAGACTTGTGACATCTCCATGTAAATGGATATGTACATAGCTCGGGGGACGCATGTTGCTGGGTAATCAGATCATGGATGGCATATAGGAGACAATTTTTAGTTGTGACCTCTTCAGAAGATCTTCCCTTTGAAAATAGATATTTCTATCGCAGACCCTTCCCCATCCAAGTTAACATATCGTATATCACTATCCTGTCTATCAGGTGATTCTGAACTTTGCGCTGCATCGCTCCATATTCCTTGGGATGTCCTATAAAATGCCAAATGACCTCATTTCAACACCCCATCACAAACTCGATAACCTCCACGAAAATCATACCTTTAGAGGAAAAATAACAGAAAACTTTAAATTTTTCATGACTTGTTTTTACTGAGTTTTAGAAATTATCCTCCCTTATTGGATAAAGCCCCTTTCAGCATGCATGCCTTTTGATGTCTCAGTTATGTTACAGTTGTGCTCTGATACTCTAAAATAATAAACTAAACAACTTGCCTCACCCCATATCAAATTCAAGTATGAGCATTTACATATTAATAGAAACATCCAACAACAAACAAAATTATAAGTAACTTCTTCATCTTCCGCTTTTATGATAAAAATATCATGAAATGGAAATACAAGAAAGTTAAAATAGACATTATTAGTATTGGCAAGATCTTCTATCAGGTAAGGTCCTTTTGTAAGTTCCTTAGTAAAATCATGGTGAAAAGACGAGATGAATTTTTGTTAATGCAGCTAAAGGTCATTAGGAAAAACCTTGAGCTGGCAGGATCACGAATCTCAAACTCATCGGCATCACTGTCATAGCCACAGATGACAATATAATGACCTGTGTAAACATGATTCAGCAAACAGGATTCTACAACTCAAGTACGAAGAGGACAGAGGTCCACTAGATCAGTACTCAGATCAGATATAGGTTTTGTATTCAATCATTTCATTATAACTTAATGTCTTTCTAATTGATTAAGCCTATATGCCATTTAATGATGCCATATGAATGCCCAGAGAGTCCAGTGACACTTTAGCAAACAGAAAAAGTGAGAATTTCTGTTCAGCTGCAGAACAATAAGTTGAAAGACAACAAACAACACGTACTACATTTCCCCATGGTAGGGAAGCTTAGCAGAATAAAAATTTACACAAAAATAGAAGTCATCCACAATCCATGAAAATATCAATTGGCAACTAACAAAATGATAATTTTGTAGCTTTACTAAGAGATAACCAATGTTTTATAGTGAACTTCCTAATAGTTCGAAATAATTATTTCAACCTTCTGATTTTTTTATTTCCATCTTTCAACACCAAATTATACCCCCAGGTTTGAATAATATTTAACAATTATACCCCAGATTTGAATAAACTTACAAAGCTGATTTAGAAAAATATTTGCATGCAATTGGATATGTTATCAATGACATAATTGCGCATTTATATGACCCTTCAGAAAAATACTAATTCTCCTGTCAAACTAGTATTATATTCAAATGAGGATGAAAAGAGACAAAGGAATCTGGACATTTTTCAATAAAGCTATCTGTTTGACAATTAATGTCGTAATATCTAGTAATTCTTTTGACCTCCCACCCCAAAATGTTTTTTTTTACTAGAGTGCAGCCTAGTTGAAAAGCTGCAACACATATGAGGAGCAGGAAAGAAGAAACTTCTCACCAGTATAATCTGGGGTGTCAGTGCATAAATCTGAAGCACAAGCATCCAGCCAAGAATCACTGCAGAAAAAGTCATATACAGAAGTAGAAATAAAAGACCTGAAGGGAGAAAACCTTGCCTTATTAGCCAAAACAAGCAAGACAGACAAAAATCTGACTAATCTCTCTCTCTCGTGCATGCATGGTGAGGAAGGAAGATATAAGGGAAGGTAAAAGTGAAAAATTAATAAACGATGAACATTATACCTTAATTTGTACTGATCAACTAAAGAAATTGCAAGAAAATTTCCAGACAAAATCAGTAAAGAGATCTCTTCGCTGCTGATTGATCTGCACTGGAGAAGGAGAGTGTTTATGTATAATATCATAGGATGTAAAACATAAGGCTATAGTGAGCAAATTAAGAAGGCTATAGTGAGCAAATTAAGTTTCTGAACCTGCAGAACGGCAGAAAATAGAAACACCGCAAAATCAACAAATTTAGAGTTGACACTGCGCAAGGTAAAATAACTAGTAAACACCAATTCTAAATAAAGTCACATCCCGTGGCCAAGACTTTCCGAGACTTGCCAGTTGCCACTTCAAAGGAAGAAGAATAGTCTGATGATACGCTCCACACCATCTTGTGGCACCAAACTGGCCCCACAGTAGTAAGGATTGATTAGTCAATCAATCTATGCCTCAAACTTAAACAAGCAAGTTGGTATCAGCGCTATGAATACTCTGTTATCATTCCAAGTTATTCGATGTGTTAGAATAGGAATAGGAACAAGAATACTATCCACAATCCTACTTAGAATAGGATTATGAATAGAAATAGTATATAGAATCCTACTTGGAAAAGGATTGTATTATAGTATCCCAGTTGGAAAAGGAGTCTAATATTATCTACAATCCTACTTAGAAAGGATTAGGAATAGTATATCGAATCCTACTTGGAAAAGGATTATATTATAGTATCCTAGTTGGAAAAGGAGTCTAATATAGTATCTAAAAATAGAGTCTCAATGTAATAATGTAGAGACAACAATTCAATAATAATCTTCTCCAATATTTCTCACAGGATGTTAAACAATGAACCTAATGAAAGTGTAACCGTAAGAACTAAGCCTTAATCCAACTAGTTGGATCACCTATATGGAACTTATCACTGCCATGGCAACATGAATTTTTAGAAATTGCAGGCCTTCTGAGACATCTGCTCTCCATGTGATTTGGGTTCTACTTGTTCCATTGTATCACCTCATATCATCAAAGTGTAACACTTAAATGTGGTGGTCTATGTAAGACCATGGATAAACCATCTTACATTAGCTTTTCTCATCTTACAACCTCAAAAGGCACCATCTGAAGGCCCCACGAACGGCTCCAGATTCAGCATCATCACTTCAACTAGAAGGCACCATCCTATATGAGTGACTTGCAGGAATGTCGTTCATAGGGGGTGGTCTTGAACTTTCGGCCATGCTTAACAATTTTTCTTTTAATATTGAAATGACCTCCATTTAAGAAAATCCATTGGGAAAAACCTTTTTTTGCCCATTGGACATAGGTTATGGGTATAAACTGGTTTTGCCTTGGGCAACTAAAGCTTTGCCTGGTGGATCTATAAAGTTAAGTTTATTTCTACAGATTTTGTTAATCGGGGACAAAAATTCAAGCCCCACCACACCCCTTATCATATCCTATTTATGTAATTTATACATCCTATGAGGTACCCTAGCCCTGTACCGGCCAAAGATTGTTTTTCTGGCAAGACATATTAATTAGTAACAAAACAAATGTATAGGCTTCCTTTTGTATGCATATTTTCTTCTGGCAAGACGTATTAATTAGTAACAAAACAAATGTATAGGCTTCCTTTTGTATGCTTATTGTACCTTGTAAGTGTATATATACAAAAAAGAATCCTACTCCCTGTGTAAGTACTCCTATCGCCCCAAATTATGCGATGCGGTTTGACTGGGCACGGAGTTTAAGAAATAGGGGAAGACTTTGCAATGAATCAAAACTATCCTTAAATAAATGAATTTTCAAATAGAAAAGCAGACCTTTGTAAACTTTCTGCCAAATAACTGGGACCCAATATGGGTAAAATGTTGATAGTGTAACTAAATATTTGTCAAATAAGGAAATGTGTCATTCTTTTTGGCAGCGACTAAAAGGAATTGTGTGTCACATAACTTGAGAAGGATGGGCTATCATGATAGTGGGAATAGAGAGAGCAAGATGATAGGTTAGCATTCAATCTCTCAAATTCAGCTTTACTTTCATTTGAAACACTAAGAAACACATCATCTAAAAGTTCAAGTATCAAGAGATGACAAATTTACTAATCTACTTAGGTTTTCAACATGCTGTCCTAATCTTTTTCAGTATATTAATCTACTTAGGTTTTCAACATGCTGGCCTAATCTTTTTCTTGTTATTCTTTTCCGGGGCGGAACATAGAATACAGTAATAAGCGAGACCAAAATCACAAAAGTGAACACATTTATTCATTTATGTAATTAGGTTTGCAACAAAACAAATTCCAGTATTTGTTATGGCAGGGCTAGTTGCTAAGCCATCTAAGACTAAGAAAATGATGCTATCCATTCCTTTTTAGAAAAATTATATTTTTTTAAGGCCACAATCAATTTTTACCTACAAAGAGCAAAGCATGTAGCACTTCACATCCAGTAACATTCATCTTTGCTTGATAGCAACAAATGGTTAAAAAAAGATTATCACATTTTTCTTTCATCTCTACTTAGCTTTAACTTTGCAAGACAACTCTGTTAAAATGCTAACTCGCCTTGTAAGTATTCTTTTATTAGTAAAGAATAATAATATCGTTGACTTGAACCATTAAGAACTAGTTCTTCACATATTACAAACAGGAAGAACAAATCTCCTAGTTCATAACTCTTATAGTAAATCCAAAACCAACCCTGCAAAATATCAAGCGTTAACTGGAAATAAATTGCTACCTCTATACTTATACCAGCATCACGTGCTTTTTGAAATAGCATATCCACTCGGACAAGATCATTGGGCAGTTGTTCCTGCAAAAATTCAATGTTATGAGCTTCTCAGAGGCAGGAAAACCAAATTTCACAGAGCAAGCCACCACCATGAGTTGGGGTCACATCTTTCCTTCACATATATCATGTTTTTGGTTACTATAACTCCTGCTTTTGCAATACAACTTATAACACTACTATGAAAAGAGCGAAAAGAAAAAAAGACGCGAAAAAAAATAGAACATTGTTTTACATAGTAAAACTAAATGTGACATGAGTGACCTAATTTACCTGGTATACAAATAGAGAGCACTTAGAGTGGGATGAGATTGAAGTGCAAGTTTTATGAGACATAAATTCCGAAGATTAATATATGACTCAACATGAAATCATGGGAAAGACCAATCTCTGTCAGGTTATGACAGTTTTTTAATTAGATGGATCTGAATTCTACACTCATCAGAGAGTAAACGTCAACATATTGTCTATAACTTACGTTATTCCACACATTGACATTTTATATGAGTGTCAGCAATTGAGGACATTAAAAGCATATACATGCAATTTGACATTTTTGACATACAGAGAACGGTCAATTTAGAGGATATAGGAAAATATCTGGATCTTAATTTTTTTAAAAAAAAACAATCGGCATAATACATAAACAAACATTCAAAACTTGGGTTTAGGTCACAAGTAAACAGTCCAACTCTGAGGACGAACATCTAGCCACCTCAACACAACTGTACTATGTCAATTGAACATTCCAACTTACAAAATGATAATTTAGACACCTCAAAAATTTATGTTCCACATCAGCGTTGGGTGTCCACATGGCACACTAGGCATGAGCTGGAGTGTTTAATTGTCAATTGAGACAAAGTTGAGGTATCTAGATTGCACTCTCAAAGTTTGAGCGCTTAATTAATTAAGGCCAAGTTTGAGTATTTGTTTATGTATTATGCCAAAACTGTATGTGTTAAAGTTGCTGACATGTCTGGAGCGGATAAACCCATTTTACATTTGCCAGGTCACCGGCATCATTTCAAACTGAATGTCAATGTGAGAATGAACAGTTTACAGCGTGAAATCTCCTATCCACAAATCTTTTATGAGAAAAGACAATACCTTGTAAAATGTCTCCACAGAAAAACTTGGATTTGCACCTAATGTTACTGTGAAGTAGGAAAAATTGACAGAAAATTTCTTCAATAAATATGCCAGATCAACTGTCCAAATACTGCAAAAAAACAAAAGCAACATTGACTATCTCTGAAAATCATTTCATCTTTGTCATATAAGAGGTAGATGATAGTTTCTTTGACCCAATTCAATCCAGCAGGGAACTCGAGTGAAAATAGTGATTTGCCAATGACAAAATAAAAAGAGGTACTCAATAATCAGAGAATAAGATTAATTATATCAGAGCCTAGATTTTCAATAAATTTCTTAGTTAACAAATATGCTTGAAGTAACAAAATTTGCAGCAGGGGAAACAACTGACCAGAAAAATTTTGAGGCTATGATATTATTATCTTACTTTGTGATGCATAAATACCACTAACTATTTCCTATTAAGAAACATAAAGGATATTTACTTAGAATTATCAGGCAGTTTAATCTCTAGAATGAGAAGCTCACCTGCTGCGATTTGGGTGTGTGTGTGGACAGAAAGAAACACATTTTATTTGAAGATGGAAAGAATACAGTCATTACTGTCAAAACACAAATATATTTTTTTGCTTAGCTTTTGGCAGAACATGGCAGATCTACATGCTTTAGGCAAATCATGCATGACAAGCAAATATTGGAGATAACATCACAGCATATACACGGGTTAGAAGAATTTCTTTCCCTGGAATGTTGATAATAAGAAGAAGCTTCACTTCTTAAGTTAATAGGTACAGGGGAATTACGTTGTTTTTTGCTCCAAAAATATCATCAAAAAACCGCACTATTTTCATTTAATAGAAGTATCACCAATGAAATCAACTCTGACCGCAATGAATTATTTAATACTGCCGAGATCCAAAACTTTCAGAGGAACACCCAAGAAAAAATGCTACATAGAAGAATCTTGCATCAATTGAGACAAAACATTGAAAATGGAAAAAATTCCTATTGGAAACATCCATTTCTCCTTTCTATATAGTACTTATAATGGACATCCTAAGCATGTTATAATTGAATACTTCGGTTTGACCAACACTTATTGAAAAAATGGGAATTCTCAAAGCAATAAAGGACACATGGATCAACTTCTTACTTCAGGAGCAAACCAAATAGATAAAGTAAAAACAAATAAACAAAGAGATGACTGAATATAGATACCAAAGGCTATACCTCACATGATAGCAGAGGAAAAAGGTAGGGGCATTAGATAAAGGAATGTCATCAAATACTCATAGCACTTTAAAGTAGTACCTCGTAGTGCAGCAGAGGTCTTTTAGTTCTTGCATGTTACAATCCTTGACCCCAAGAGTCCTCAAAACCATCAGAACACAAGCAAGACCACAGTCCCACGAATGTAGTTGGTTTATATGTGGAACCTAGAGTGACAAACACAGAATATTTTTAACAAGTACAGAAACTAAAATTCAATATATATTAAGAAGACTCACTAGATTTTATACAAACACCAACAAGTACGGAGATTCAACCATTGAGATCAGCATAGAAGGAAAAAAGAACAAATGATAAAGTAAGAAAAAAATAAAAGAACATCACTCACATCAACAAAGTATGAGCCGGACAATGTGCCATGGAATTTTTCTCGACCCAATGATTGTTTCCAGAGCAAGGATTCTACCAAACATAAACGATTCTTTCCTGACTGTTCTTGTGTTCCCCAAAGCTTGCTCAATAAAACATATAATGGCCACATCTGAGATATTGTGAAGTAGCTAAACGATCAAATGGAATTTATAATTTATGAATTGTCACTAATGAGAAGAAAGAATTATCGGAAAAACAATGAACCAGAAATCGCCATAAAAAAATTGATAAAGCCAAAGACTGAATAAACGCCAAGATATTCATGTGATTCCACTTGAGCAATTCATCTACTATCGAATCCAAACACCAATCTATAATACTCGTTTACAAAATTGACCATCATGTCCAAATCTCTGGCTACACACATTTAATAATTACAAGACCATACATTTGTCAACATAATAGACAACAGAATTACAAGAAGACTCCATGAACTACACTAACACCAGGGAACAGCAAAATTTTTGCGGAAAAGTTGATCAAAAGTAGGAAGATAAAAAAAGTACCTTTTGATTAGGCGTTGACACAGAAAGAGCGGGGTTTGTTGTACGAAATAAAGGAAAGCCTCTCTGTCTGTTTTTCTGGAGGTCAGGTTATCTCGTCTGAATATTAGGCAAAAAAATAAATAAATAACAAGCTAAGGTTCACTTTGCGGTAAAAACACTCTGAAAAAATAGGAAGATAATATAGAAATAGTATAGGCAAATACAGAGGACAAAAAATTAAAATTAAACAAAATTTTGTGAGACAGTAGATGTATGATAGTAATGCCAACCATATGTATTCATTCGATCCAAAAAACTAAACTTATCAACCAAGAAGACTCGAACTTCACCTCAACGATTGCTTCAAGAATGCTTAATTCTACCCGTACTAAATCAATAAAGCCCAGAAAGAAAAAAATAAATATTTTATTTTCCAAACAAAATTAGATAGTCGGGTTGATTGAATGCTGTAAAATTGAAAAGGAGAATTTCAAATTAATTCATAAAATTTTAAGTATCGTGTTTCATTAGGAATTCTGCAAAATGTTATAATGGTTCAATGTTAAATAAGGTCTTGAAGCTGAATATCCACTTGATCCACTACTGAGAAGTGTTGTTCAGCTGGAGGAAGCTTCTAATGACAAAGATAAGTCTAATGATAAGAAAAGACCTTCTGGATCAGACAGAAACCAATAATTCAAAAGACCACGAGTAACTGGAGAAACTCGTGGATCTATCAAACATGCTAACATCCTTAGCAGACATCCCCCATCTGTTTTAATTGAGAGAGAGCATTTGCTAATAATCTAAGAAGATTGGTCCCTTCTTTTCTTGTTGAATAAATTTATATACGTAAAACTAAAAATCAACCTAATATCTACTCAATCTATATTTGTTGATCATATGTAGTTGAAACATCTAAAGAAAGTTGATCAAATTCATGTAGATTCCACATTCATACCCAAATCATCTCGTATTGACACAGGTATGGCAGAAATTTTGAAGAGTTTTAACGATGTAGATCCTTTCGTCTAAGCAGTCTTTACTCTCTTTGTGAAAAAGTATATTTATTTAAGTGGATATTCTTTCATTTGCATCAATATCACTACTATCTCACTATGTAATTGTGAAAGCATATGCAGAATTAGTTTTTCTACTCTTTGATGGGACTGAAATATATTTCGAGGCTATGACAATACCATCATACACAAACTGTATGCATGACCTTCCTATGAGGTCCGTATATCCCATGAGTATAATAATAAACATTGAGATGTAAATTCTCTTGGAGTTTTATCTTCCATATTTAAAATATGTTTATTTATAAAAGACTTTCTAGTACAAAATTATAAGTTTGCTTATCTTAGTACATCTTACGATAATCAACCTGTAAGCCAAGTCACATATCCCCATCAACCCTATGAACGGAGATCATATTATTATCTAGCTGATGAAGAAATTGCTGCAAATTCTTATACAGTTGCTCCCCCGCCATCAGTTAGACCAGTTATGCAAGTTATGCACATTACCAGCAACAAATGAGAGAATTAATGCAAGTTCTTATATAGCTTCTCTGATAGAGTAATAATCATCCATACAAAAATTTAAATTGCTTTTAATGTAAATTATAGTCTCTACTAAAATTAAATTACACAAATACATAGCTACAATTTACCTATTAAAGTAAGGTAACTTATTATCTTTGAGTATCGAATTGGAGTATCCAATTTCACAGAAAATAAGTAACTTTCAATCAAAATTAAAAATAAAATTAGTAACAAAAGTAAAATAATAAATCCTAGGCCGATTAACGAAGGAAGATCGAAGGATTCACAGAGAACGTACCTATGGTGGCGAGCTTAATAGATAAGAGTTTGGTTAGCAAAGAACTGTAGAAGTTCAATCTTAGTAGCGAACAAGTTTTAAAGCACCGACAGAAATAAATCTAAAATCCAAACTTTATAAATATATTCAGCCAAAAATAGAAATCAAAGGAAGAAGTTCAAGATGAAGAGAAAATCAAGAAGAAACATAGGAAGATCAAAACCTTATAAATCAAATCTAACAATTGAAGAGGAAGATAGCAGAATAACAAATCACTATCTTAAGTTTACAAAAATTTTCTTGATGAAGGTTGAAGATGAAGAGCTATGGAAAAAAATATTCAATTTTTATTTTATTGTTGTTATAGTAGAAGAGGATATGGATGAAAGGATCTGAAGAAGATAGGTGAGAGAGGCAAAATGATTTCATGTGTAATAACTACGTGGAATGAAATCGAGATAGGGTGAAATGATAAGAATGCCCTTAATCAATTGAACAAATTTCCACAAGTACACATGTTGATACCTTTGCATATACTCACTCTTCTATATAGTTAGAAAAGAAATTTATTTTCCTACGATTAGGAATCACTTTTCCATATTAAAATTATGTATTACCTTTTAATTGTAGGAGCTATTTATAATTTTTTGCATTGTCAAGTAACAATCTTAAGATTTATAAGAATTTAAGGTAAATTTCGTAATGATTTCTTTGAATAAATGAGTTTGGATCCATGGATTACATTTAAGAAAATGAGCTTAAGGTATAAAGTTTATTAGCCTACTAGATATAAAGAAAATTTCAATAAAGAAGTATTTAAAGTGTGTGTATAACATATATATATGGAACATATGTTACATTCTAAAAGACAAACAATATAATACATTAATAGACTGGTGCCAGACCTTCGTAGGTATTTTTTTATATTAAACTTATTATTCAAATATTAGATTTTTCTGTTACGATCCAAGCCTACGATCAAGACGTGACATCGAATGGGAAGCCCGAAGGCAATCCAAACAAGCCTCTTAGCATATTGTTTGCACATCCTTGCTTGCGGAATATAAAATAAGTATTTAACAAATAATTCTAGGGGAATAGGGGATTATGACTCATGTTGTGGGATAGATGGGGAAAATAAATTTGCATGAATGGCATAACAAGCAAGTACTGAGGAGAGCGTAAGTAGGACTCAAGCTGTGGAGAAATAGGGACTTAGGACTTTCATTATTTTTCATTACTATCAATAGCGTCAAATAGTATCACATAAGGGATAGGGTATAAGGGATAAGTTTCTATGAAATCTCAACATGAAATTATAGGTACATTGCATAGTATCCAACACCATCTCTAAGCATGAATAGGACGGGGGCCAAGACATGTTCAAGGCTCACCCTCAATTCATAGAAAGTAAAGTGGAATAAAGTCCCCAATAAAAGTGAGATAGAAATCGGATATTGTCCCCGAACAAGATGTCAACTCTCTTCTTTCAATGATCCAAAGCTAATCACGTGGAGGATATCGATGAGCGTTGGCCCCTGCATGGTTTAATCATACAGGAATAGGAGTATGCGTCAGAACTTGAAATGTACTGGTATG
>JAOTQJ010000072.1:15109013-15154781 GCA_025642045.1 Solanum sejunctum
AAGTGAGAAAGAAAAGGAAGAGATGAATAAGGTGCCTTATGCTTCCACCGTGGGCAGTTTGATGTATTCCATGGTATGTACGACCAGACATTGCACATTCAATTGGGGTTGTTAGCCGTTACATGTCGAATCCGGGTAAAGACACTGGGCAGCCGTGAAGTGGATTCTCAGATATCTTAGAGGTACCTCCAAAGTTTGTCTATGTTTTGGTATTGGACGACCTAAGTTGTCTGGGTACACAGATACAGATATGTCAGGAGATGTTGATATGCAAAGTCTACCTTGGGATACTTGATGACATTTACTGGAGCTGCAGTTTCATGGCAATCAAGATTGCAAAAATGTGTTGCTTTGTCCACCACTGAGGCAGAATATATAGTAGTTGTTGAGGTAGGCAAGGAGTTATTATGGATGAAAAATTTTCTTGAGGAGCTTGGTTTGAAACAAGAAAATTATTTTCTTCCCTGTGATTCTCAGAGTGCCATCCACCTTGCCAAGAATGCCACTTTTCATTCTCGAACCAAACATATTAAGAAAAGATATCATTGGATTCGAGAAGCTGTGGAGGACAAGTCATTTGAACTTGTGAAGATTCACACAAGTCATAATTGTTCAGATATGTTGATCAAGACTTTGCTAAAGGAGAAACTCGTGTTTTTTCGAGAGAAGGCCGGTTTGATTGCTTACTCCATGTAGGAGTGAGGGAGAGATTTGTTATATCCCTCCTACATGGAGGGATAGCCCAATTTAATTTGGGCTACTAAGCCCAATATTTATGGTTACTGTATCTTGGCTCATTTTCACTCCTTTGTGTGGAAAACACAAAATAAGAGTCAGCAGTAGTAAATAAATGCAGCAGTCAAAAAAAATCAGACTTAGAGAGAGCAATCAAAAACAGTTGCAGCAGAAAAGAAAGAGCAGAAAACCTCACAGCTCTGTCAGCTGGTTTTCCTTTCAGATCGAAGGTCAAACAGAGTCTGTTGATCTTCAAATTTTAGTATGTTGTTTTTGACACTCTCATCTTCAAGTACACCAAACAGTTTTTCATTTTGATGACCGGAAGGTCATTTTCTGACTGCATTTTTTAGACTGTATTTTTGGTACTTTTTCCTCCATTTTTGGTGAAATTGTTAATTGTTGTCTTGCCAAGATTGTTTGTTGGTGATTGTATTTGCCTCTAGTATTTACTAGAGAGGAGAACTTGTTGTACCCACTTGATTCTTGGTGATTAGTAGAAGTTTTTGGATCGTTGTTGAACGGTCCCGTGGTTTTCTCCTCGATTTGGGGTTGCCACGTAAATTGCGTGTTCTCTATTTAAATTTCTGTTTTTAATTGGGCTGTTGCTGCTGAAATTTGGAGTCCATTGTTTCTTGTCATTCATTTTATTTATTTGGAGGAAAAGATTATATTGCGCTTCCGTTGTGTTTAGCCGTTGCTTCCCCAACAAGGTGGACCATGAGTATGATTATTTATTCAAGATTATTTTGATAGGGGTCAAAAAATCTAACATTCTCTCCAGATTTACACGAAATCTGTTTGGAGTCTAAATCCACCACTGGCGTCGAATTTGCAACTAGGACCCTTGAGGTTTGTTTCTGGTTTCTCCAGATTCCATGCATTTGTATGTCTTGTACTCAACCATATATTTCATGGATTAAAATTTTGACTATGTGAACATCTTACATGTTATGCAATGTGGCATGAATTTTAGAAATTATGGTACAGACATGTGTTAATGGAGTAACTTAATTTTTCTGTCTCAAAAGCATCTAATACAAAAGAAAAAATGAACTCGAAAGATTAGTTATAGACCTGAATTGATGTGGTGCGAGTAGAATGAAAGACAGTAGAGGCACAAATATGGGACACAGCAGGGCAAGAAGGTACAGAGTCATAACGAGTGCTTATTACAAAGGAGCCGAGGGAGCACTCTTAGTTTATGACATAACAAAGAGACAAAATTTTGAACATGTGCACCGATGGCTCCGCGAGCTGAGGGACCATACTGACTCCAACATTGTCATCATGATGGGCGGCTGGAAACAAGTCTGATCTGAACCATCTTCAAGCAATTCCAGATAATTAGCAGAAAAGGGTTGTCATTACTTGAAACCTCTGCATTGGAAGCTTTAAATGTCGAGAAGGTGTTCCAAATTATTTTGTTGGATATTTATCAGATAATTAGCAGAAAAGCTTTAGGAGTTCAAGAAACAGCTGCTACTCCTGGTCAAGGAACTGTTATTAAGGTTGGGGAGGATTCTAACAGACCATGTTGTTCCAACTGAAAAATGGGTGGCTACTTTTTTTTCCTTTTAATGTGTAAAAGTAGATTTATGTGTGACTTATGTAGGTAAGATTTGAATTGGGGAATGACAGATAGGAATCTTATGCTGCTTAAAACTTGTAAACACAGGTTTACTTTTTGACATTCTTATTAATTTGGAGAATCAAAGATTTTTTTTTCTTATAACTCAAGTGAAGGTCCGCGTAGCAACCAATCAGTTTTCGAATGACATAACATTTACTGATGTTACCTGAATATGGCTGAAGCTAATCGATTGTTTTCTGTATTTCAAATTTTGATGTGATCACAGTTGCACAATAAGTGAGCACATCTTATTGGCATCATGCAGAGCAGACAATTAAAAAGTGATTCTTATGAATGTATCGCCTGGCTTGTTGCAAAGTAGGTTTTCATTTTAGAACAATATTTGCAGGAAGTGGGAACACACTCTTGGAGAATTCAAACTCAATTTTTATTGCAGTAGAATGCTGCAGTCCACAATACATGTTACATTTTCTTCGCATTCTCATTGTGGCATAAAATCTTCTCTTTGTGACCGAGTATCCACAGACGAAACCATAAAAAAAATAAACGGAGCTAATCCAGCTTTGCAAGATCAACTCATTTTCTCAGGGGAGCATTCAATTCAATGACTTCTGGATTGCCATACAGCACAGGTGGCCTTTGACAACGTAACAATGATGGTATCATAAAGGAAAACTTCCTGTCAAGCGAATGTGATCCAATGTACATCTTAAACCATACTTATTCACAGCTTCATTAGCAGCTCTGAATCCTCCACCATATGCTGGAGAAGTGTCATGGGCGATCTGATGCATGAAAAACTCACCCAGCTTATTCTCTACTCCAGACTTAACACCTTTCTTGGTTGATGACATTGATGACGATGAAGCAGTTGATGATGTTGATGGCATATCTCTGGATCCTAGCATTACCTCTGATTCCAGCCACATGTAGGATAGCACTTGGCAGATCCCTTCCTCTACCTCAAGGCTGAGATTGCGGAATCCTGCAAATTTCGTACAAGGTAACTTTTCTGAAGTAAATCACTTATAAGCATATATGAGCTGCAGAGGGAATATCCAGGATCTAGAGTTTGTGGACTCAGAATGAGTGTTATCTTATTTTATGTACAATATATTTAAATGCCTTTTGCACATAGCACATACTTTGAGCTGGAAGCAATGGTTTCAGTCGAACTCATGAAACTCACCCTAGATTGGCCTCTGATTAGCTGCTATCAGGCATCATAAGAGTTTGAAAATGAAACATCTAGCTGTCTTTTTATTATTCTTTCCGTGAAGATTTTACATATCTAAAATCTTTGCAGATCAACGTAGATAGAAACACAGGATCAAAATTACCTTTTAGACGTAACCATGCATGCATCAGTTCATGAGCAAGAATAGCACCAGTAAGTAATCTGTAGATAGAATAATATAGCAAGTCTATCAGGACTAACACAATCTTTTCTACAGAGCATCTTAACTAGTAAATGAGGGTAACATATATTCCATCCATATCATTATCAGTTGGACATGCCATAAGTAGCGAAAGAGTTATGTTGGAATAAGACAAACTGAAAGGAATTAGACAAAAAGAAGTTACCTTGGTAGACCAAACAATACTAGAATAGCCGTAACTTCACATTTTCTAGTTAGCTTCTGAGGGTGTGTTCTGAGTCCCACTATTTCGCGATCGCCCATTCTCGGCCTTTTGAGTATCTGGACAACAAAGCATCATTGCTTGTAATGCACCATTCACTACGTTACCTAGATAAGTTCTTAACATTTTTAAGCTAGTAAGAAACTTAAAAATGATTTCAAAGTACTGAACGGCTTACACTGGTAACTGTCTGCTCTTCTGATAGGCATAGACCTCTGGTTTCGGGCATATGATGGAAACCCTGAGGTATTTTCCAGTCAGAAATTTCCCAGACTAAAGAACAGAAAACTATTAGGTACAAAGTCATCCTTACATGCCTCTCCCCTTCAATGGCTTCATTAAGGGCTTGTCGTTCAACAAGAAGCATAGGAACTTGCTGTTCTATTTTCATGTTCATGCCTTCATAATAGTCTCTGATGGCATGGTACAGTGGTTGGCAGTCGCCGGTATCCATGATTGCAGATTCCATGCACTCTAGGCATAAGCTCCTACCATCCCCAAGTGATACATATCTTGCATTCCATGGCTTGAAGAAGGTAAGAACAATATCAGCGTCAGGCATATTAGTTGAACAATAGGTGATCCAACATATTCAATTTTACAGAAAATCATACCTCCAAACGTTCACAACTACAGCATCGTTTGGTAACATCATGCTCATGTGAAGGACAATATTTCTGAGACCAAAATGGGTGGCACCTATACTCAATCAAGCCTGCTGTGTTTGTTGGGATCTGAAAATGTAATGACGGATCATAAAATGAACTACGAGGGATTAAACCGTTACAAATAATCATTGGCCTGCAAGTATATTCCATATAATTTCCAAAGTTTAAACTGATTCACCAAAAGATGCAATAGTGACTACAGAAAAATTAGTACTATAAGCTGGTTCCTAATCGGAACAAAAATATTATAGAGCAATTTGAAAGAAAAACTTAGAATGTAATCTATAGAAAAATATTCTGTAAAACGTTCTAGGTTGGTGAACTGACAAAATTTTGTCTCAAAGATGAAAAAAAGCAAAGCAACACCAACGGATGAACTAATGAAACTGTTATGCCATCTCAATGTATGATACTGTAACAGCAAGTGATGATTTAGATGGATGAAAATCAGTGGGCACTCGAATATTCTGTTTGCATACATGTACAACTGTGCCTTTGAATGCTCTCTAGGGATTTTGCATTTTCAACTGAAGGAAGAGCAAAAATCAACAGTAGCCTAACAGAACAGGTAGGAGAAGTCTATATCTGCAGATGCAGTCGAGATGAACCAAGAATTGAATTGGTGATGAGCAATTTCCAGTAACCAACTACATGAAGAAGCACCATGTCCTTACAAATTGGTAGCAAACTTCACATTTGGGGTGAGTCATTTCCCTGAAGCATGATTTGTGATATGTATTGTTCCCTGACAAGGAAAACTTGATTCAACAAAGAAACCAATGAGTTAAACATGAGGAAAGGTTCAAAGCCATTGAGATTACAAGTTCAATTAAGCTTCTGTTTCGGGGAGAGAGAACGAGTTACGGCACAAGATAATTGTAGACCAAGGACAAGAATGTACCTCATGTTCAGTAATTGGGTAGCCACAGGCACGACAAAGAAAGCACTCTGGATGAAAGAAAGTTCCCATGCATCCCAAGTAATTGCCAGAGCCAATACTCCCATGGCAGCCATTACATACTCTGCAAATTACACGTGCGCATATAAGATTTCTTGTCCTCAAGAAATACCGATGCTCTGTTTATGGTATAAGTTAATCCCCAAACAAGTGTGCACAAGAAGCAGTTTTTAACAAAATGCAATAGATGTTCCTTCAATACTTTATAACTAAGAAATATCTACTCGAAGACATAAAAAATTGTTTGGATGTACGTATAAGTGGACATCAATTCAGGTCTTAAATTTGAATTTGTTAATTCTCCAGTTGTCCCCCAAAGGTTACAGGAGGGTTTTCAACGTTTCGTCTGTAATAGGTATTAGCATGCTACAGTTTCCATTTCCAGTAAACATTCATCAGAATTTTCTCGGCTAAAATTTGATGCCCCCAGAATTTACCACTTTAGACGCAGCCTTCTGTGAATTAAAAATCCATAAATACTACAAACAGCAATTTTCCTCTTTTCTTTGATCCCTTGTTTATTAATTACAAAAGAAACAGTATCCCATGCAGGACTTGTTTCGCTTAGCAAGAAAGGATTAATTGCAATGCAGTAGAAGATAATTAGGCTAAAATTTCAAATGACATGAAGCATAAGAGGATATTCAACAAAATCCAATTACCTATATCTTGTGGGATTATATTCCCAAGGAGCATACGAAGGAGGATATGGAAGATATGAGGATGAACTAAGGTCATGATTAAGTGATCTTTCGAGATCTTCATCATTGTCTGTCCGGCATTTGTATCCTGTGAAGCATAGTTCTAATTAATCAATAGAGAATGGTCAAGGAATATTAATTTCATAGGCTTGAAATATACAAAAGAAAACTTTTAACTGCCACCTGGTCTTTTCAGATCTTCGGACAAAGAGACTGCGGTTGCACGGTCTAGTTCCTCTTTCTCTTTACTAACCTTAGAGCGGTCATCCTGATGAACTTTAAAATTGCGTTAAAGAATCATTTGATCAGACGAAATATACTAGCAAGTAATGGCAGTCAGTCATATACCAAATAATTTCATTACTTGTGAATCAAAATTAATGGAAAGTAAAAGAGATTACCAATGTTGTGATTGGAGCGCGCCAAACCATATTGTCATCTCCTAGAAACTGTCCTCCACTATTACCCTTGAAAATCTTAGTCAGCCATTTCATAAACCTTGACTTCCTCTCAAAGTGACCTGCTTTAAAATATCATCAGCAAAAATTTTTATACGGGTGTACGTTAAATAGCAAACCTTACCATATATGCAAGGCTGAGAAAACTGATTGACACTTGACGGAGACATGGCAAAATAGAGAGAGAGAATGGTAATGTAATGGAACAGGGTGGAAGAATGGCATCATTATAAGAGAAAGCAGAGAATCTTTGAAAGGGAAAGAGATTCGTCGCTTGTAATGGGGATTGGGAAAAAAGTGGACAAGAGAAATGGGGGAATCTGATCGTGATGGAAAGGCAAAGACAAACTGGCACTTCCATTGGAGTGTTACTGAAGCATCATATACAAAATTCTCAACATTATTCAGGCTACCGAAAAGGATTTTCTTTAAACTTAAATTAAATTGCTGAGAAAATAAAATTTAATACATAGGATTTGGTCGTATGAAGTTGATGAAAATAGTTTTGGTCTAGGGCCTATAATTGACAAATACTCAATCCTTTTGTATCAGTCTACCCTTTGAAGTGCAATCCCATACAACACCTAAATACAGAATACCTTCAATATCTTCCATCTTTCTCTACTCTCTTCTTACTAATTCCACCCTCCCCAAAACATAAACTACCCTCCTATCCTTCTCATTATAAACATAATACGTAAGAAACAACATCGAAACTAATGTATTATTGTTGTTAATTTAACAAACTGATTTGTATAGTCACTTCTTGTTTCACCTTCTCAATCGTCATAACCTATTTTTTTAATTCCCTGAAATACCCTTTAATTCCTTCAAAACAACCTCATTCTTACAATAATAGAATTTGAATTTATGAGATCAACTCATCAAGAGCTTCTCGACTCTGACCCATCCAAGTATAGCTAGAATCTATCAAATGTTTGTTTAGTTAAATTCACTTGTGATTCTATACTGATTCTACTAGTTTTCACTCAAAGGTTGTAGCTTTATCAACAATAATTAATTTGTAACACCTAGATAATTTTATTTTAGTCAAGATCAATCCATCTTTCTTATGCATATCAGATTGTATCAAAATGAGTCTTAATTGATTATAGTGTTAAATTCAATTCTTCAGCATGGGGATAGATTTGGAAATGAATTAAAGTCGTAAGAATCCTCTAGCACAAAATTGAGTTAAAAGTTTCCTTACTAATTGAGTTTTCATAAAATATTTTATAAAAATTAGGTGATCCAATGACTTTAAGTGTGTATTTATATTAGGATCAATTCCTAAATATTTATAATGTCTTGTATACGATTTTAGGGTCATAAGGGATCTCGTGCACCAAACTTAGTTCAAAGAATTTCTATCGACTAAGTTTTTGCATGAATCTATATACGGGTCAACTTTAAATTACCATATCAGAATATAAAGAGTTAGATGGCTCATAACTAGTCAAACTAAAGGTGATTTAGTCTTCCTTACAACACCACTAAATTTGCCTTATTCTGAGCTTAGAGTAAAATGTTACAGTAATTTTATCAAAGACCTGCAAATCTGGTTGAAGTCCACGATGGCCCACGATGCGAAGTGAATATGGGCTTCATTGCCTAGGTTAAATGAAGCCTCTTTATTATTTATTGAGAGAATTTTTCTCCAATAACCTTTGTAGAGTTATTTTAATATCCAAAACTTGTTGAAGATTATTTTTTTATAATTAAAACTCTCTCGTTCCTTTCTAAAGTTGAATGCTGAAGAATTTTGAAGAAACACGCCATGTTTGGATTTTCATTCAAGGTTCTTGGTCAAGGTAAGTTCTTTTTATTAGATTTCAAGCCTACTAACACAAATTTCTTTATCTGTTCATGAATATTTAAGAGAAATCATAAATATTAATTATAGGATTTTCAAGAAAATAAATTCAAGAAAGGATTTCTTAATTGTTCTTCTTGAAGCATTAATATGCTTCATAAAAAATTCTAAAGTTTTTAAGTCAAGAATTCACGAATCAAAAAGAATCCCTTCAGCCAAAGATTTTTCAAGTTCTTCCACCCACTCTAAAAACTATTGAAGAAAAATTCTTTTGTCAAAATTAAGCATCGAGATTCCAAGATCAGAAATTTCCTCCAAGAAATCTAGTGTTTTTCGAATTTTGATTGTAATATCAATATTTTAGGTACGTAGAACTACTCATAGCATTGGATTGAAAACGTCCACACACCCAATATCTAAATTTGTCTCGATAGAGTACTAAGTTGAGTTTAAACTAGTTTCTTGAATTCCAAATGGATTAATTCTTTTTATATTGAGTTCTATATATGTAAGCATAGAGATTATCATTTCTATCTCTTAATTATTTGAAATTATCGTTTGTTGTTGCATTCCCATGAATCCTAATTGATTTGATGACCATAATGTAATACCTCCCAAAGTGCTTCAAAATAATATATATATTACTAAAAGTGGGAAGCTCCTATCTTCAAAGTTAAATTACCATTTTGCCCTTTCACTAAATTAAAATTTAATTAAATAATAATATTATAATTATATAATGATAAAATTTGTATTCCAGCTACTAAAAAGTATACCTTAATTCTTTTTATGGCTTTATAAATTTTTTTATGTTCTAGATGGAGTCCAGAAAGTATTTCTTAACTTCTTTTCCTTGGCTTTTCTCCTTCCATTTATTCCATCCATTCACTACTCCTATATTTAAAGCTCATAACTTTCCATATTAAACAAAAAAAGGAAGTGCCCATCAGTTTTTCTTAGCAAATATCAAATGGCAACAATATTATTAAGCATTTATAACTTATTTAAATCCTATAATTTAATTTGTCAAACAACCGATGAATTTAAAAGGTTAAGGTTAAGGGTCAGGACAAGAAATAATACTAACTTCTAAAGTGAAGTGATGTATGCTCTTCAGATAGTATATAAGAATATTCAAAGGTCTTGCTTTATTCAAAATTGTCATATCATCTAAATTATTTGTTCCTTTTAAACCTACTCAAAAATTCATACAAGGTTTACTTGTAATGTTTGATTTAATTCAAAACCAATCTCATATATAATTATCGTATGAGTTTAGGTGTCTTTTGGTGATTAGTTTTTCCAACAACAAATAGGAAGAATTCAAGTGAAGAAAAAAGAAAAAAAGTCATTCGTGTAGAAGAAGTATAGCTATCATTACGAATAATTTTCTGTTCTTTTCGCTACTTAAAAAAGTCATTCGTGTAGAAGAAGTATAGCTATCAATACGATTAGTTTCCTGTTCTTTTCGCTACTCTCCTATCATGTACAATTTTTCAATTTACCATGGGATTACATTTTATTTTGATGCTTGTATACCTATCTAATTATGATCTATAGTCTAAAATGTCTATTACTTTCAAAACAACTTTCACTTGCAATTTATTAATATCATTTTTCATCCCTTTTGTGATATATAACCTGGAGTTGTAATAGTGACAGTGGCGTGAGCATTGAATAGTTCCTTTTATTAGTGAGATTTCATATTTGCTTATTGGTCAAATCTCAAGTTGCTAAACAAAGTATCAACATTCATGAACATTTTAATTTACTTGTGTAGTGATAATATGTTCCAACAATCTCATGTGATTATGCAAAATCGTATACTAAATCATTTGAAATACACGTGCAAAGTATATGTCCAAAAATTAGTATTATTAAAAGTGGGAAGATCCTAACATCAAAGTTGGATTAACATTTTGCCCTTACACTAAATTAAAATGTTATAAAATATTTAATTAATTAAATATTAAATAATAATCATATCAATTATTATTATTATTATTATTATTATTATTATTATTATTATTATTATTATTATTATTTTCGTAACTTATATTCTAATAGTAATATTCATTTATCTTGTGCATTTAATTCAAAATATTATCATTTTCATCACTTTTACTTTTAATAATCTCTTTAGTTTTATGTCTTTTCAAATTCATAACTCAAATAATATGCTATATTATTATAAAGTACCTTAAAATTTAATGGGTGATAAATGTAACATGCATGCATTTTTTGAAATAATTAACGGACATAACAGCTTAATACATTTGTATGTCTTGTGCATATATCATGATATCATCTTATATCATACTAATTAAAAATGTCGTACATATCTAATAACATTAATTTCTTTTACATTAAGTACAAATTTATAATGAGTGTAGTGGTTACAATTGAAAAATCATTACTTATCATAATGAATTTTCTCATTTGCTAAGAAAATCAAGTGATGCACAATTATATTAATAATGAAAAAAAACTAACTGGGGATGTGACTATAAAAGTTGTTTAACAGACCCTTTATCTATGTAATATACCCGATTATGTAACTTGGACATGCTATATTTTTTTCTATTGATTTTAATGTTATCTTTTTTGTGGGCTTATTTCTGGACAAGTTTAATGTCGATGGATATATCACTAAATATTTCTCGAAATAGAAAAGTTAGCAAGAGAATCTTAAATAATATGTGTGTATGTGTGTGTGTATATATATAGATAATTCTACACAATTTAGCATGGGACTCACGTGGAACGCAGGTGCACAGGACTAGTCTTATAATAAATGCCTTGCATAACATATCATCTGTTTGTTTTTTGGAAAATCTGAGGTTGTATATTGTTCATGAGTTAAAATTATGTGGGAAATGATCTTCTTTGATTTTTAAGTCAATCGTATCGAAAAATAATTTCACATAATTTTGCACTTTTCAGAGGGGTGCGCAACCTCTCAGGGTCGCGGAGATGGTCCATTTTAGTGTAAAAATAATCGAGACTCATCCCATTGTCAAAATAGGAAAAAATTAAAATTTAATGCGAAAATGAACTACGACGGAACAAGTTCGCGTTGCGATCCCGTTTCATCACAGTACAAATTTTTAGATTCGAATAAAGGCAATTGGGACCTAATTTTGTAGAGAAATTAACTTTCTTGTAAAGTACGAAAGTCCGTTTATAGGTCGTAGAATGAGCTATAGGTCGTAAAAGGTAGCCGTGAAAATAGGGCAACAGTAAAATTGCTCACTAAAAATGCAACCATGAGACCTATTTATGACCCATGGTTTGAACTATGAGTTGTGGTTGTAGGCTCTTCAGAGTATTCTGCAAGAATTCAAACCACAAACATTATTTACGATCCGTAAATAAAACTATAAATCATAAACAGATTCATCCTGTTGAATTTGAATTTTTTAAGTTTTTGAAATCCACCCATGAGCGACAATTACGATCCATAGATTGAACTATGGGCCATAAAAGACCCTCGTGATTTTGGATATACAATGCATGAACAATTCTAAGTCCAAGTCCAATCCAATTTTCAAACAAAGTGTAAATACGCTAATATTTAGTTAACAACTTTGTCAATCAAATTTAGCCAAACACAGCCAATTTAAGCCCAAAGTATCAAATATAGTCCAATACATCAATATATGTTTTCAACAATTAATTTCAAGCCTAAATTCAATCAATATACATAATCACATACACCAGACTCAATTTATCAACTTGGTCTAAATATTTAAGCACAATGACAACTATAGTCCAAACACATGGTTCAACACTATTCAAACATGGATATGTACATTTACAAATCCAAATTCATCATTCTTATCATAACTTCGATGCAATTTTTTTCAACTCGACACAATCTAATTTATCGAGTTTTCAATGACAAGTGTTTATGCATGGTCTACACAGTGAAGTAAAAATATGTATTTGTCCTAATATCTATTCAACAATGGCAATTCATTGATTTTCAGACTTGCCACTCCTTCCTATTCAATCACCCATCAGTTAGCATACATCATTTTCAGATAATTTCACTCTTGCTAAGGGATTTCAAGATATCAGTATTCAAACCTTAGTAGTAGGCAAAGGAGAAAACAAAATACCCTCTATATCAGTTGCCCCATCTCGATTTTTGAATATAAAGGGAAGAAAACATACCGTATAACTTTAGGGTACTTTCTTTGAGTGAAAAATTGACCTAAATTAGGATTGAAGTGACCAAGGAGCATCCAAGAATCATGCTGGAATAATGGTAATACGTAAGAATAGTGGTTGAAAACTAGGAGAGTTGGACGAAATTTGAGATCTGAGGTGGTGAAGGTGATCGAATTTGAAAAAAAATAAAAATGATAAAAGGGTTTTACCTTTTTATTTTAACCGGGTCAGGTCAAAATTCTATTAGGTGTCTCAATTCATGAAATCCCAATTATGGGTTGTGGATGCTTCTATGACCCGTGGTTCTTGTTTCGTGGACTGAGCCAACCATTATTTGAGACCTGAGATCCAAGAAACCCATTCACAAGTCGTGGTGTGGATTTCTTTTACACTTTGAAAAATTTCAGAAATCTTACCTAGATTCCATGAATCCCATTCATGGCCAATATATCTTTTTACATTTCGTAAAGTTGGCTCGTAGAATCTATGTATCAAAACTCTTGCTTATTTGAACTTGACGCACGAATAGCGTATACAGGTCGTAGATTGAACCATGACCTATACACTAGCTCGTAAACCTATATTTTTTCAATTTTTTAACTTACCTGCTTTTTTATTTTGTTCCTGAATAGTCTCACGAAAATAAATTGTTACCTTACAAATCTCCTAACTGTTAGTTCAAAAATAAAAAAATAAATTCCAAAAATTAAGCTACCTATGAGTCCAAAACTAATAAAACACAATTATAAGGAAATGAAAGATACAATCATGTGTTACCTCCCACAGAGCGCCTGATTTAATGTCATAGCATGACATAGATTACTTGATTACTCAAACTTTGCCAAGTGTCAAAACTTTAACTATCCTTATTTTATCAATATTGCCAAAAGTATGGTTTGATCCTCTAGCCATTGACTTTTAACCTTGTGCTATTGTTATCCTCTAACTCAACGACTCTATGATAGAAAACATATGTGACTTTATAAGGCCCCAACCACTTAGATTTGAGTTTGTCGGGAAACGACCTCAGTCTAGAATTGAAAAATACAACCAAGTCTCCTAGTCAGTATTGACGGTGCTCAATGCGATGATCATGATACAACTTTATCCTTTTCTTGTACAACTGTCACGATCCAAACTAGGGCCTAGACATGACACTGCGAATAAGGAACCTGGAGGAACCCCAAACAAGCCTCTTAGCATATCATACACACATCCTTGGTCACGGAAGTAAGAATAAACAATAAGAGAAAATATAAACAAGGAAAATTAGGACTAAGGGAGAGAGTTTAGTACTTAAATAACATAGATGAGTCAAAACTCAAGCATAATGCATAACTTGTCCAACAACACCTTTAGACATAGAACTTGGTGAGGGCCAAGACAAGCAACCGGGCTCACCCTCATAATCATAAGTTTCCAAATAAGAAGAGTCAATACATAAAATAAATTCAGAGAATTATGTCCTCGGAATGGAGGACTCACTAACTTGCTTGAATAGGTATTACTAGCCATCTGAGGAGGGTGATGATCAAGTAGAGCTCTGATTCCTACATGGTAACATCATGTAGGCATAAAGTATGTGTTAATATGTTTGAGTATACTAAGTATGTAGGATGTAATGCAACAAGAGATAGACAACATAGTCAAAATACATGATGATAAGCAATAGATAGCATAATAACAATATGGCATGTATGATCAATGCTTAAGTAAATCATGCTTTGCAAATCAATTAATTTATATAGATCATAATGCATAAAAGTGGGAAGAGACCTCAACTGACATAGAATAAGACTAAGCGAGCTACAACTTGGAATCCCAATGATTACCTCTCACCGGTAAATAGGTGGTCTACTTGCCAAGGTAAACCATACTTCATCGTATGGGAGCCTATCCCTTTTTGAAGAAGTAACCTTCCTTATGAGAGTCCATCCCATTTTGGAAAAGATTTCACAAGAAACTTCACCTTACGGAGCAGTCGCGTACTGCTACTAGAATTACATAATTAGCGAAATTTATTTTTTGTTGCGGGTCCTCTAAAATTGCAGTTAGACCCATTTCTCACTCAACTTTGCCCCCTGAACAAGAATATGAAGTCGAATTTTTGATATCAAGTATGAATTTTGAGATATATAGAAATTATCATTATAGGCATTTCTGAGGCATATTTTTTGGCATTTTTGGGGTCGTTTCAATAGCGGTGAGCTCTGATATGCCCTCAACAAAAACTCATTGAGTTGGCTCAACTTTGAATTTGCAGCATCAGTCTACTCTAAGTTTATCTTCTTAAGCACCTACATTGCCTTATGTTCAAGCTCTACAAATGGCAAGCTTTACCAAAAATAAGTTAGTAAGGAGAAAACTATGGGAATTTTGAATGCAATTCTATATGCCCATAATCCATCACCTAACTTTTGCGATGAATTTGTCCAATTTTCATTCACTATCTTCAAAAGGATCTGCTTAATCTCCCTATTTGATACCTTAATTTGTCTACTCATTTAGTGATGATAAGAAGTTGCAACATAATGTCTCACCCCATACATTTCTTATAGAGCTCTGAACAACCTATTATAAATATGGGAACCTCTATTCTTATAATTTCCCGGAGTGCCAAATCGTGAGAAGATGTTCCTCTCGAGAAATGTTGTAACACTTTTACCTTCATTGTTAGGAAGTGTAACTGCTTCCACCCACTTTGAGATATAGTATACAGTAAACAAGATGTGCTTATTCCCATATAAACTTATGAATGGCCTCATGAAGTTCATACCTCACACATCAAATAACTTAACAACCATCATAATGGGCATGTTATAGGGATAGAGATTTGCATGGATTCACATAACACATAACACATAAAATCTGAGGGGCGAGTAAGTATGACTTACCCTATAGGGATAGAACGGGACTTAAGACTTTCCATATCATATCATAAATAACATCATAATATCCATATCTAATTGACAGCCATAACCATAATCTCCAAATAGCAAATCATAGCATATATCCGTACAAAAGTCTACATGTTGTCCAACATTACCTATAACTCATAGAATAGGACGGGGGTCAATACATATCCCGGTTAACCCTCAAAGTAACTATAACATAAGTGGTAGCAACATAATAGGTAGATAGACGATGGCTTGTCCTTGAATGATAGGAGTCACCAACTTTCACGAATCTGAACTAGTCGTCAAGAAGTGGATAGATATAGTCTTGCCCTTACATGGTAAAATCATGTAGGCAAAAAGTATGTGTTAGTATGTTTGAATGTATTAAGTATGCGAGTATGCAGTGCATATGAACTCAATGAACGTGCACTCAATGTTAGATGACAAGAGTATATATATAGAAAGAAGTATGTAAACAAAGAAGAGTGATATATTAATATGACATGAAATCCATGATGCATGAAATGCCATAATTCTTACATATAAAAGGGGTGTGACCATAACTGACATCTCAAACCCATGCGAGTTATTATATGAATTTGCCCAATGAAAGCCTCCCACCCGGTGAGAGAAGATTACTTGCCAAAAGTAATCTATACCACACCTTACGACCCAATCATTTCAATGTGATGACCCCCTTCCTTATGACCGAGTCATTTCAGAAGAATTTCCATATCATATCATATTATATTATAATTGTAATCATACCTTACGACCCAGTCATTTTGGTAAAGGTTACCATATACGTATGATGGCACATAGTTCAAGAGAAAGGAAGAGAACCTTAGGATAGCCCTGATGCCCCCGATTCCATTCTGTGCTAAGTCATCATCCACAATAAATATACATATATGTGCATTCAAAGAGGCATAAGACTTTTCAAATCAATTCAATGCACACTAAGGCTTGAAAACTAGCTTCATAATCATGCAAACTTGAGTTCAAAAGCCAAATCATAATTCAATCTATACTTTTATGCATAGGAATAACTCATTCACATATATACAAGATAGTGTAAACACCCAGAGTTGCTCATAGAGCCATATTATAGACATTTATGTGATCAAATTATTATCATAATCATACTTTTATCAAAATCATATTCATAAACATATGTGGGCTTAACCCACCGAATAATTTTCATCAAAATCATATTCATAAATATATGGGGCTTAATCCACCGAATAATTTTCATCAAAACTAATACTCATGTATGCATATGCCATGAATGATATGAGAATAGCATGAGCAATGGAGATTCAAACTTAAATCAACAATATAATATGAAATTCAAGTAAATCTACATTTAAATCATAATTTAGATTACCCATACTTAAATCAAACTTTAAAGGGACAATGCATATTCAAATCTTCATAACATCACAGCAATTCTTTATATTAGTCTTAAATCACTTTAAAATAACAATTAAACATAGTCTATATCTCAATTGAGTCAAATACACCATAATAAAAAAGGCCCATATTTAAAGTAAGCTCAATTTCATAAAATCAAGTATAAAAGAATTTTGGGTCTTCATGGTTGAAAGAGACCATGAATCAATCCCATATACCTTAGATAACCAAGAAGAAATAAGAAGAAATTGATTGAAGAAGAAGACCCTTTCTTACTTCAAGGTTCAATTGAGTGGAGTTCATTTGATGAAAGTTAGAATTTGCTATGTGTTTGAACTGAATTTGCATAGGTATAGAAGAGTACAGATCTTTTTAGAGGCTTAGGATAGGTTAGAAAGTCATAAACAATCTTTAGGAATAGCCTAAATTACAAGAAAGTCATTAATGAAATAGATGTCAAAAAGTTGCCAAGGGTCCCATATAGGGGCACCACAGGTCGTGTAGGGGTCACACGGATCGTGTGCCCATACCTGTGGCTTAACTTAGAAAATTTTTGCACTAACAAAATTCTGAGATAGTGATTCCATACTTAGAGAATTTTCACACCTACACCCTTACATGCCACCTCATGACCCGTGTAGGGCTCACAGGTACCTTGCGAGGTTCATGTGTCAAGTGCCTTGGCCAAAATATGGTTTTAAAGGCCAAGACTCCTCTCACGAGCCACCACATGGCCAATAAAGTGACACAAGAGCTGTGTGGGGTTCATGTGATGCATGCCTTAGTCTTGAACTCCAACTTAAGGCCAACATCTATACACAAGGCCAAGGGTCATCTCAAGGCTCCTCCACATGGCCAGTGATGAGTCACACGACCTATGGAGGTGCCCATATGGTGTTACCTTGGTCAAAAACTTTTCAAAACCAAATTTACATGCACCATTAAGGCCTTACAGGGTTTGAGTCCTTACAGATGAAGTATGGAATAAAGATAAACTACTAGAAATTGTGTCTGAAGAAGTGGTAGAATATATCACTGGTAGTACCAAACCAATGGTGGGTACAATGAGTGATAAATCTTGGTGGGTTCATGATACTAGTTCAAAATCATGTAATTCAAGAGAGAAATAATATCAGAAAACTTAATACAAATGAACCCACCAACATGTAGTAAAACCCTCATATAGGGTATCTTGAAATCCATAATCAGAACTGATAATAGATCATAGTTTCATAGCTAAAAACATGCATAATTTCAAGTCAAGAATTTTCAAGCTATTGATGATCTATTATATGATTTACAAGTAAATTGACTTCATAATGATTAAGGGCTTTCAAGCATGTATTGAATTCATGAAAAGTATCTATGATTTTACAAGTATCAAGTTAAGCCCTATTTTAAAGATTTTTACCTCATGTGAGCCATTTCATGTTAAAGCAAGGGTTCATGTATTATTATTATCTACTCTCATATTCAAATTAGGCTCACTATTAGAGTTCAAGCATGCTTATAAGCTACTCAATTCATGTTTTTACAAGCTATTCATGTTATGATTAAAGTGTGATTATTTCAAGTATTCTTTTGGATTAGGCTTACATCGATGGATGGGATGTTAATGTGGACTATCTTCAAGGGTCCATACTCTTTTTCTCAAACTATGTGCCAATATAGGATTATACTTTACCCTTGCTATTCTAGTGAATCCCTCTAGTGCACTTTATCATGAAATACTTTTCGAAGTGGGTCATGTTCCCGTAAGGAGGGTTACTTCATACGAATGGGTCATGTTGCCATAAGGTAAAGTATGATTTACCTTGGCAAGTAGACCACCTCTTTACCGATGAGGGCTAATCATTGGAATTCCAAGTTATAGCTCGCTTGGTCCTTCTTATGTTGGTTAAGGTCTCTTTCCACATACGTATACTATATATATTATGCAAGATGAATGATTGACAAGCATATTTTACCGTAAGCATTGATTATGCATGCTCTATTGAGATTATGCGTCCATTTTTATGATTATGCATTTTATTTCAAATACCTAATATGTATTTTTGTTACATTGGGCTCCTTCATTAATTGATATAAATATCAGTTAGTCTGCCATTTTACCCCTTGACAAAAAAAATAAGATAAGGTAATTGCTCTAAGTAATGCAACTATGAATCACACGGATAGTTCGATCCTAGCTCAGGATGAACATTGGTGGCATACTTAACACATGTAAGTCAGACGGGAAACATGGGAAACGATGTTTCTAGTGGTGGATGGGTGAGTAATGACTATATTGGCTTATGTCTTATTGGACTACATCTCATGTACTTAGTACTTTCAAATGTACTACCGCATACTCTATGCCTACATGATGTTACAATGTAGGGACCGAAGCACCTGTTGATTATCTTCCACGTGGCTAGAGAAGTACTTTGGAAGATAAGCATTGGTGACTCCTCAAGTCCGAGGACACTATCTATACTACTCTTGCTATTTCAAGACTTTCTTATGTTTTACACTTGTTATTATGAGGGTGAGCCCGGAGAGTGTCTTGGCCCCCGTTCCATTCCACGCTAGAGGTGTTGTTGGATATTATAATGTACTTATGTTATAAGCTTGACTCCTTTATGCTTTAATGATTATCAAAAACTTCCCTTAGTCTCGCTTCTCTTGGAATTTTATCTCTAGTTGTTGTTTATTTTGCTTTTGCGACTAAGGATATGTGATTGATATTCTAAGAGGCTTATTTGGGGTCCCTTTGGGTTCCCATTCATCGTGTCACCTCTAGGCCCTAGGCTTAGGTCATGAAAAATGTGGTATCAGAGCAATAGGTTATTAATGGTTCTAAGAATCCAACACAACACGTCGATTAGAGTCTTATTCATGTTTATGAAGCGCGCCATAACTATGACTGGGAGGCTATGTGGCATTTTAGGAAATGTTTCACTTCTTCATGGTCTATATCGTGTTTTAGATATCAATGTAAGGCTTTTCCACTGATGAATGCTCTTTGCTCTTCTAAATCATTCCGATTCCAAGAGGGAGACTAAGGAGAGCCCGTACACCTTAGGAGCAACCGATCCCTCCCGCTCCTCAAGGTAGATGGGTAGTTCAAGATAAGTTCCGAGATGCTATTATAATATTGGCTTGTGCTATGACCAACCAAATTAACCAAGGGTGCTAAGCTGCTCATGCTTCCACTTTGGATTCTAGGGTGCGATATTTCATAAGAATAAACCCATTGGAGTTCCATGGATCCAAGATGAATAAGGATAAGAGTTCATAGACGAGATGTACAATGTGCTATCCATCATGGGGGTCAATTTGAAGGAAAAGGCAAAGGTGGGGTCCTACCAACTCAAAAGGGTGGCTCAAATTTGGTTTACACAATGGAAGTTGGAGAAGGGAATGATAATTTTATCCTTTGGGAAGAGTTCAAAGCTGTATGCCTCAACTGGTTCTTTCATATCGAGCTAAGGAAGGCTAAAATAATAGAGTTTATAAACCTTAATCAAGGTTCCATGAGTGTAAGGGAGTATGATCTCAAGTTCAACAAGCTCTCCAAGTATGTTCTACATTTGGTGGCCGACCCTAGAGCTAGAATGAACAAGTCTGTGTCGGGGGTGTTTGACTTAGTTAATAAGAAGTGTTGTACCGCTATGCTAGTGAGTGATATGGATTTGTTTGACTTATGTTGAGCAATTAGTAGGGGAAAAGCTTAGAAAAAGAAGAAGTGGTGAGTCCAAGAGGGCTCATTTTAAAGGTGGTTTCCAAAGTTCTAAGGATTGATGGTTTCCTCAAGGCCATAAGTTCCAAGGCCAAAGGGTATTCCAATGCTCCTAATAAGAGATTTGCTAATGATAACCCAAGATTCCAAGGCATCAATGGTGGGATGGCATATCCTAAGTGCCAAAAGTATGGGAAAAACCATGGTGACTCATGTTTGAAGAACTATAATGCTTGCTTTGGTTGTTGTGAAATGGGTCACAAAAGGTCATTGATTGTCCTCATGCTCAAAACAAAGGTAGAGATGGTCATCCTTAAAGCCAAGGTGCTAATGCGGGTCAAAGGGCAAAGGGAGGCCAATAAGGGGTGCTCTAAGGCAAAATAGGTTATATGCTCATCAAGGAAGGCAAGGGGTGGATGAAGTACCCGATGTCGTCACCGATATGTTAAAGATTTTTTATTTTGGTGTGTATGCATTCATAGACTTGGGTGCCCCTCTTTCTTTTATTACTCCTTTTATTACCAAAAAGCTTCATGTTAGTCCCAAATTATTGTGTAAACCTTATGAAGTATCAACCCCCATTAGTGAGTCCATTTGTTGCTAGAAGAGTCTATAGAAATTATCCCGTGTTTGTATTGCATAAAGTCTTGCCTTGTGATTTTGTTAAACTAGATATCGTGGATGTTGATGTCATTCTTAGGATGGATTGGTAGTATGCATATTATGCTTCTATTGATTGTAGAACCCATAGGTTTAAATTTTAATTCCTTAATAAGTCTATCCTTAAGTGGGAAAGTCATGATGTGGTGGTCAAGTGTAGATTCATTTCTTGTCTTAAAGCCCACAAGTTGATTTCTAAGGGTTGCCTTTATCATCTTGTGAGGGTTAGGTATGTTGAGTCCAAAGTCCTTCCTATTGAGTCAGTTCTGATGGTTAATGAGTTTCTTGATATCTTTTCCCATGAGTTTCCCAGTGTTCTTCCCGAAAGGGAAATAAAAACACCCCGAAAATGTGCTTCGAAAATGTCCATAATTGTAATTTTCATATATCTCAAAATTCGTGCATAATTTTGAAAATTTGACTTTATATTCTTGATCGGGGAGAAAAAATGAGTGGAAAATGGGTATAACCCAGATTTTAAAGGACCCGTAGTAAAAAATAATTTTTGCTAATTTTCTAAAACAGTGTGCATCTGCGACCAGGCTGCGATGCAGACAGGGCATGGATCACTGTTAATTGTCCTCCACGATGCATCCGCGTCGTGGACCAGCTGCGAACCAGTTCAACTTTTTCCTTAGTTTTTCATTTCGACTAAGGGCATTGGGGTCATAGCCCCATGCCCACTTATGCATGCAAAACACCTATACTAAGCCATTTTTCAACTCTATATCACTCAAGACCCTCTCACAAACCTCTCCAAGACGTAATCAAATATCTCATTTAATTTTCAAGGATTTCAAGCCTAACTTTGGAACTCAAGGGTTCTCTTCAAGCTCCTAGTTCTCTTTAAGTTCATCTCAACAAACCCCAAGTTTGAGATATGTGGGTTTCATCCATTGGGTCCTTTCACCCATGGATCCCAATATTTCTTTTTATGAAAATTGCATGTTTTCAAGTTGTATTATCTATGGGTATCTCTTATTATAGATTATGATTATAAATAATGTTGGAGTTTTATGAAATGTTGATCTATTATGCATGACTATCTATTCAAACTTATTACATGATTTGATTATATCTATTGAGACTATGCATGTTTTGAGCTATGAAACTATGATCTATTGTGAGATTTGATGATGGATTTCAAGGCACCCTACATGAGAGTTTTACAATATGTTGATGGGTTGATTTATATAAAGTTTTCTCATCTTATTTCACTCTTGAATTGTATGATTCTGAACTTGTATCATGACCCACTAAGTAATTGATAAAATACTAAGTCAAGAATTCTTAAGTTATTGATGATCTATTTCATGATTTACAAGTCAAGTGACTATATGATAATTAAGGGCTTTCAAGTATGTATTGAATTCATGAAAAGTATCTATGATGTTACAAGTATAAAGTTAAGCCCTATTTCAAGATTTTTACCTCTTGTGAGTCATTCATGTTAAAGCAAGGGTTCATGTAATGATTATGATCTACTCTCACGTTTTAAGTTAGGCTCACCATTAGATTTCAAACATGTTTAAGAGCTACTCATGTCATGTTTCTTATAAGTTATTAAATTTATGATTATTTTAAGTATTTTGTGGGATAAGACTTAGCACCGATGGATTGGATATCAACACGGACTATCTTCAAGGGTGCATACTCTTTTTCTTAAACTATGTACCAACATAGGATTATGCTTTACTTTTGCTATACTAGTGGACCATTTAGTGCACTTTATTATGAAATCCACCTCGAAATAGGACGGGTCCCATAAGGGGGGGTTACTTCTCCGAGATGTGATGGGCTCCCGTAAGGTGAAGTATAGTTTACCTTGGCAAGTAGACCACCTCTTTACCAATGAGGGGTAATCATCGGCATTTCACGTTGTAGCTCGTTTGGTCTTACTTTTGTCGATTAGGGTCTCTTTCCACACATGTATTATATTCTATGCAAGTTGAATGATGTTACATGCATGTTTTACTTCAAGCATTGACCATGCATGCCATATTGATATCTCACTTATCTATTGCTAATTACTATGCATTTTGACTATATTGTCTTATGTTTTATTGTATTTCATCCTACATACTTAGAACATTCAAACGTACTAATGCATACTATATGCCTACATGATATTATCATGTAGGAACCAAAGCACCACTTGATTACCCTCTATGTGGCTAATACGATCCATTGAAGCAAGCCTTGATGAGTCCTCAAGTTCGGGGACACTATCTTTACTTCTCTTGCTAGATTGAGACTCTTTTTGCTGAACACTTGTGATTATGAGGGTGAGCCCAAAAAGTGACTTGGCCCCCGCTCCATTCTATATTAGAGATGTTGTTGGAATATTATGATGTGTTTATGTTATAATCTTGACTCTTTATGCTTTTATGATTATCAAAGACTTCCCCTAGTCCCGCTTTCCTTGTTCTATACATCTTGTTGTTGTTTACTTTGCTTCCATGGTAAAGGATGTGTGATTGATATGCTAAGAGGCTTATTTGGGTCCCTTCGAGTTTTCATTAGCCGTATCACGTCTAGGCCCTAGACTTGGGTCATGACAAAATAGACTTTGGTATATATCTCCTTTCCAATACTCAACCTATTTCTATTCCCCTTTACCTCATAGCCTTGGAGGAATTGAAGGAATTGAAGGAACAATTAAGAGATTTGTTGGAAAAGGGTTTTATGAGGCCTAGTAAGTCACCTTGGGGTGCACCGGTGTTGTTTGTGAAGAAAAAGTATGGTTCTCTTAGAATGTGCATTGATTACCGACAACTCAATAGGGTTACCATGAAGAACAATTACCCTCAATCAAGGATTGATGACCTTTTTGATCAACTTCAACGGGCTAGTCACTTTTCTAAGATTAATCTTCAGTTCGGCTATCACCAAGTGAAAGTAAGGAAGTGTGATGTTCCTAAGATGGCTATCTGGACTAGGTATGGGCACTTTGATTTTGTGGTTATGTCCTTTAGGTTGACTAATGCACCAGTTATATTGTATATCTCATGAATAAAGTCTTTAAACCCTACCTTGACATATTCATGGTGGTCTTTATTGATGATATCTTGATTTATTTCGATAGTGAGGAGGAGCATGTGAATCACTTGAGGGTGGTATTATAAATCTTGGGGGAGGAGAGGTTGTATGAAAAATATGAGTTTTGGTTAAAAGAGGTTGCTTTTCTTGGGCATGTTGTGTCGGGTGATGGCATTAAGGTGGATCCTAAGAAGACGGAAGTGATTAGGAATTGGCCTAGACCTTTAACTCCATCGATTATTAGAAGTTTCTTGGGTTTGGCGGGTTATTACTGGAGGTTTCTGAATGGCTTTTCTTCTATTGCTTTTTCTATGACAAAGTAGACCCAAAATAAGGCAAAATTCATATGGACCGATGAATGTGAGAAGAGTTTTCAAACTTTGAAAGATAAACTTATCTCTACTTCTATCTTGACTCTACTGGAAGCGTAGGAAGTGTTCGTGGTATATTGTGATGCCTTAAGAATTGATTTGAGTGTGTGTTGATGTAAAATGGTGAGGTGATAGCATATGCCTCTAGGCAACTTAGGTGCATGAGAAGAATTATCCCACCATGATCTTGAATTAGCGGTTATGGTATTTGCTTTGAAAATTTGGCATCATTATTTGTATGGTGTTTATGTTGATGTGTTTACCGACCAAAAGAGTCTCCAATATGTATGCACCCCAAAAGATCTTAACTTGAGAGAAATAAGGTGGTTAGTGCTCCATAAAGATTATGATATGAGTATGCATTATCACTCTGGCAAGGCTAATATTATGGCTAATGCTCTAAGTAGAGTGTCTATATGTAGTCTAGCTCATGTTTATGATGGTGGTAAGGAAGTGGCTAGAGAAGTTCACCGGTTGGCTAGATTGGGGTTTAAATTAGATGAAGTTGAAAATGGTGGTGTAGTGATGGTTTATGATTCTAAGTCTTCTTTGATTGAGGAGGTAAAGTCCAAAACAAGATCTTGACCCCGCATTGTTAGAGTTGAAGGCCTTGGTGAAAGATAGTGTAGTGGAGGTTTTCTCCTAAGAAGGAGATGGTGACCTTAGGTGTCAAGGTAGGTTGTGTGTGTCTAATGTTGATGACTTAAGGGAGTTGATCTTGAAAGAGGCCCACAATTCATTCTATTCTATTCACCTCGGTGCTACAAAGATGGATAGAGACTTAAGGGAGGTGTATTGATCGGGTGGTATGAAGAAAGATATTGTCAAGTTCATTTTCGGATGTCACAGTTGCCAACAAGTCAAAGCTGAACATCAAAGATCGAGTGGCCTAGCCCAATACATAGAAATTCTTACTTGAAAGTGGGAAGAGATCAATATGAATTTTGTCGCTGGGTTGCCTAAGACAAGAAAATATTTTGACTCTATTTGGATTGTTGTGATAGAATAATAAAGTCGGTTCACGTTCTACCAGTCAAAACCACTTATGGTGCCAAAGATTATGCCAAGTTGTATATACATGAGTTGGTTAGATTGCATGGGGTACTTTTGTCTATCATTTCAGATCATGGTCTCAATTCATTTCTCACTTTTGGAAGTCCTTATAAAGAGGTCTTGGTACCAAGGTTAAGCTTACCACAACTTTTCATCCTCAAATGGATGGTCAAGCTGAGAGGACTATCCTAACTCTTGAAAATATGCTTAGAGCTTGTCTTTTGGAATTTAAGGGTAGTTGGGATAAAGATCTTCCATTCATTTTTGCTTATAACAATAGCTACCACTCAAGCGTTGGTATGACTCTCTTTGAAGCTTTATATGGTAAGCATTGTAGATCCCTGGTTAGGTGGTTTGAAGTGGAAGAGATGGCTTTACTAGGTCCGAATTTGGTTATGGAGGTCTTGGAGAAGTGAGGTTGATAAAGGAGAGATTGAAAACAACCAAAAGTAGACAAAAGTCCTACTCCGATGTGAGAAGAAGAGCTCTTAAGTTTAAGGTTGATGATTGGATTTACTTGAAAGTCTCACCCATGAAGGGTGTGGTTCAGTTTGGCAAGAAAGGAAAATTAAGCCCAAGGTTTATGGGTCTTTATAAAGTTTTGAGGAGAGTGGATAAGATTGCATATGAGTTGGAGTTGCCTATAGAAATAAATATGGTTCATCCAATCTTCCATGTGTTCATGTTGAGAAAGTGTGTGGGTGACCCAATTGCTATAGTACCCTTGGATGTTATGGGTGTTGTAGAAGATAATTTGACCTATGAGGAGGTCCCCGAGGAAATTTTGGATAGACAAACAAAGAGGTTGAGAAACAAAGATGTAACTTCCGTCACAGTACTTTGAAGGAATCAACAAGTTGAAAGTTCCACATGGGAAGTCAAGGCGAACATGAGAAAGCGATACCCATATCTCTTCCACTCCACTCAAGCCGAAGGTACTAATTTAAGTCCCTTATATGATTTCAAGTCTTAAGTTTCAGCCTTTATGTAGTTTTGCATGCATTCATGTTTATGGTAACAAGTTTAGGGTAATTTTTGACATTCATGTTGAGATTTTTTTCTTGAAAATGATGTTTAAGTGCATTTGTTGCATTCATGTCAGGTTGACATCTTCATGATTACTTCTCTTATGCATATTTATTTGATATTCGGGAACGAATGTTCTGAAGGGGAAGATATTGAAGCATCTAAAAATGTGCTTTAGAAAGCTCATAGTCGTAATTTCTACATATCTCAAAATTCATGCATGATATCAAGAATTTGACTTCATATTCACGATCAAGGGAAAAAATTGAGTGGGTAGTGGGTATAACTTGAATTTTAGAGGGCTCATAGTGAAATATAAATTTTGATAATTTATGATTTCTAGAGAGGTCGTGGCCAGGGTGCGGAACAACACATTTTCTTCTTCGCTTTGGGTTCGCATCATGGACCAGACGTAGACTAGTACAAAATATTTTTTAGTTTTTTTATGCGCCCAAGGGCATTGGGGTCATAAACCTATGTCCACTAAAACATGAAATCATCCATACTTAGTCATTTTTCAATTCTATATCACTCAAAACCCTCACACAAATCTTTTTAAGGCTTAATCGAATATCTCATTCCAAATTCAAGGATTTCAAGCTTAATTTTGAAACTCAAAGATTCACTTCAAGCTCTAAGTTTCTTTCAAGCTCATCTCAAGAAAACCCAAGTTTGAGGTATGTGAATTTTATCCATTGGGTCCTTTCACCCATGGAGTCCAATCTTTCTTTTTATGAAAATTGCATGATTTCAAATTGTATTACTTATGGGTATTTCTTATTATGAAATATGAGCATGAATTATGTTGAGGTTTTATGAAATATTGATTGATTATGCATGACTATATATTTCAAACTTATACCATGATTTGATTATATCTATTGGAATTATCCATGTTTTGAGCTATGAAACTGATATATGATGGGTTTTGATAATGAATCTCAAGGTACCCTACATGAGGGTTTTACTACATGTTGGTGGGTTGATTTGTATTAAGTTTTCTCATCTTATTTTACTCTCAAATTGCATGATTTTGAACTAGTATCATGAATCACCAAGTATTTGATAAAAATGTCAAGTCAAGAATTTTCAAATTATTGATGATCTATTACACGATTTGCAAGTCAAGTGACTATATGATGATTAAGGGCTTTCAAGCATGTATTGAATTCATGAAAAATATCTATGATTTTACAAGTATCAAGTTAAGCCCTATTTTCAAGATTTTTACCTCTTGTGAGCCATTTCATGTTAAAGCAAGGGTTCATGTATTATTATTATCTACTCTCATATTCAAGTTAGGCTCACTATTAGTGTTCAAGCATGTTTATGAGCTACTCAAGTCATGTTCTTACAAGCTATTTATGTTATGATTAAAGTGTAATTATTCCAAGTATTCCGTTGGATTAGGCTTATCACCGATTGATGGGTTGTTGGCGTGGACTATCTTCAAGGGTCCATACTCCTTTCCTCAAACTCTGTGTCAACATAGGATTGTACTTTACCCTTGCTATTCTAGTGGATCCATCTAGTGCACTTTATCATGAAATCTTTTTCGAAATGGGTCATGTTGCTGTAAAAAGGGTTACTTCATTTGAAATGGGTCATGTTCCCGTAAGGTGAAGTATGATATACCTCGACAAGTAAACCACCTCTTTATTGATGAGGGATAATAATCGGATTCCAAGTTGTAACTCACTTGGTCTTACTCATATCGGTTAAGGGCTCTTCCCATATATATATATTGTGCAAGATGAATGATTCACAAGCATGTTTTACTATGAGAATTGATCATGCATCCCATATTGAGATTATGCATCCATTATTATGATTATGCATTTTGACTATATTGACTTATGTCTTGTTGTATTGCATCCCATATACTTAGTACATTTAAACGTACTAGCGTATACTCTATGCCTACATGATATTACCATGTAGGGACTGGAGCACCTTTTGATCATTCTGCACATGGCTAGATCGGTACTTTGGAAGATAAGCATTGGTGAGTCCTCAAGTCCGAGAACACTATCTACACTATTCTTGCTACTTTGAGACTTCCTTATGTTGAACACTTATTATTATGAGGGTGAGAAGTTGTAAAAGTAAAAAAGAAAAAGCTTGTACCTAATGTTTATATTTTATCATTCAAATCTTATTGCTTTTTTTTTCTTTATTTTTTATATTTGATTTTCTTTTTTACCCTTTGGAAAGTATTTAAAAAATTGAATTTTTGTAAGGAAATAAGAAGATTAAGGTGCAAATCACACACACAAAAAAATGATAGAATAACATTCAAGTTACAAAAGAGAGATATACATTATACAAAAGAGAGGCATACATTAAAGGGTTGTTTGGTGTGAGGGATAAAAATAAATAGTGATGGGATAAAAAATAGTGTAGGGATAATATTTTGATTTGTTGTTTGGTTGGCAAGTTTAGGCTAACTTATCCCATCATTTATACCATATATATAATGAGATAAGTTATCCCATATAGTTAATTATTCTGAGATAAGTTGTTTCCAATCAAACCACGTGCAAATCACGTATTACTCCAATTTAGACTAATTATGCAAATCACAAGTTACTCCATTTTATACTAATTACAAAGTTAGGAAGCCTGGTTGATGCACTTGACAGAGGGCGCCCACTTTTTGGGCCAGCACTTTTTTTGAATTTCCAAATTCCAATCTCTCTCTCTCCGGTAGGGTTTCAAATCAAATGCTCAATTTCACCCACTTCACTCCTCTCTCTCTTTCCCACTTTCCCATCTTCTGAAAGGAATTCAAATCTCTGAAATTATACATTTCACAATTCATAGATGAATTCTACAGATTCGATAAAGACCCTTTTGGCCTCTACTGGTGGTGACACCGTCAAGCTTTTTGACCTCTCTTTGGAGCCCCGTGATCCCTGCATTCTTAGCTACACTCCTTCCCGTGGCTTTCAAGTCAATTCCGTCAAGTGGAACCACACTAGTTAGTGCCCCCTTCTACCATGAATTTCAATATTTACACTTTTTGCAAATGGATTTAATTTGGGTGTTGCAGATTTGGTGGTGGCAACCGCTGGAGATGACAAGAAGATAACCTTGTGTAGGAAAAATGGACAGACATTGGGGACCATTGGCACTGATGCTGCTGACAATATCGAGGTCTCTACTTTTCTTTACCCTTTCTGCAGAATTAATACCTTTATTTTAGCTACTTTGGCGACCTCTTATCAAAATGTAATAATTCCTTAGTTTTTGTGAATTTTGAGAGGTTAAAGATATGCTGTAGCTTGGACCAATTTCATTGTTACCTCTATTTGCTGCTGAAATGTACAGAAAGATTAGTGCTTTCATGTGATAAGTTTTCTTTTACAATGCACAGGACAGGTCTCAATGATGTTCTCACATGCTAGAGAGATTTCCAAAGCATAAGTGCATAATGACCAACACATTTCAAAAGAGACATTATAGCACATTGAAACTATTGTACACATAGCTACACTGCTGTTTGCCATATACATTTTATGCAACATGGATACTTTTGGTTGTGCTCATAATACAAAAAAAAGTAGGTTAAAGGAGCTGTTTTATAGAGTAGCTTCAAATATTGATTTTTCCCTAATAAAGTAATTTCAAATAATGATCATGTTAAATTGCCCTGGGGTTTTGATCTGTTGTAAGAGCTCAAGACATGATGTGTGGGTTAGGTGCATGTCATGGGGTTCAAACCTGGTCAGAGATAAAAACCTAGTAGTTAAGTGGAGAAGGGTAGATGGTGGGTGCATTATCTACCGAGTTTTGAACCATTCGCCACAGACCGTTGGGGAATCAAAATTTTTTTTGATTATGATAAATTACTCATGTATCATCTAATACACTTTCTGATAACCATGTTATCATCTAATACACTGATAGTGTCATTCTGATTGGTGGATGTTGCACTCAAATATTCTCCAATAATTACTTTTCTTATAGGGGTTTCCATATGTTTCAGGTGTTTTAGGATAAGTTCATTCAAATACTTTTAGTGTTAAAACACCAACTGAAAAAGTCACAGTTTCAAGTTCACTAAAGAAACACATCAACATGAGATTGAACCATAACAATTTTGTTAAGAAGAAGCCAAAATGATTTCATTTTTGCTAAATCAGTAAATCAGAATTGTGTGTTTACCATTGGCTTATAAGAATTTCATAATTTGCTATATTTACTGATCAGAAAAGAGTACCATACTTTACATCTTTGTATGTTGAATGCGCTTGCCGGAGATTCTGTGTTTGCCTCTGGGTTTGAATGGGAGAAAGATAGGGTTTTGGTAGGGTATAGAAATGGATCCTATTGTTCAATTATCCTATGACATATATGTTTATGAAAGAAGTATGCTGCATAAATATGTGCTATATTGCTATCCTGTGGCAAAAGGTGATTATAAGAAGATTTGTTGGAACAAAATTAGCTTCTTATCCCTCCTTCATTACCTAACCTGGGTCTTTGTTATAAGCTGTCAACATTTTTTTGAAGTCCACCTTATTTAGTGGGATGTCAATCAATTAATTATCTACAAGTAGTTACGCTATATCCTTGCAGGAGTCCTTTTCAACAATTAACTTTAGCAGTAAAGCATCCAGATACATTTGTTCTGGAGGCAGTGGCCAAGTTGTACGAATATGGGATTTGCAGCGGAAGCGTTGCATCAAATGGTTGAAAGGCCATACTGATACTATTAGCGGTGTAATGTACAATTGCAAAGATGAGCACTTAGCTTCTATCAGTCTTAATGGGAATCTTATACTTCACAACCTTGCTTCTGGTGCAAAGGCTGCTGAACTCAAGGATCCAAATGGGCAGGTTAATTCATTCTTTCCAAGTCTCACCTTTCTGAAAAGCATCTTACAGCTGCAGTTTGCTTTTGCTGTTTGGAATGATGCTCTGTTTTCTGATGCCATTGTTCTTTGTCTGATTTTCACAAGATCAGGTTTTGAGAGTGCTTGATTATTCTAAGATTAGCAGGCACTTATTGGTGACAGCTGGTGATGATGGATCTATCCATCTGTGGGATACAACTGGTCGCAACCCCAAGGTTTGTTGATATTGTTGTTCTGAGATGATAAAATTTGATTTCAACAGAATGTGTTGGTGCCTAGATCTGTCTTTTGGTTAAAAGGGTTATAACTGGACATTACTAGGGAATTCTATATCTTTCTCCTCACTCTCTGCATTTGCAGGTCAGATGTCATCCACTAATTTGGTATTGGCTGTGACAGAGAACATTTCTGGCAGAGTGTTTTCAGAAAGAAGAATTAGCTATCCATTTGCAACTTACAACTGTTGCGTTTTTGAGGACTTGACAGTCTTTTACTTATACAAAGAGAAATTTACCACTGCTCTTTGGGGGTTTAGTAGTCAAAACTCACAAAAAAAGAAATTATTACTTCTTAGTTGTTGTGCTTTTATATGTTATAGCTTGTGGACTTCAAGGTTGGAGTGTGAGCTTGCATGTATGTGCAAAACACTGGATAATGGTTTTGAATTTTATGAATTATTCAGAGAGAGAATTATTTTGGAAGCTCCCAGTCCCTGTTTCAGTACATATTTTGCCTGCCTACCTGCTAATGTTCAGAATATGTCATAGTCTTTCTAGATCAAAAAAAAAAAGTCATGGTCTTTCCTCTGTTCCTTTCCCGGCGCTCTTTCTTTTCCTACTCTTCCTTTATTTATTTTGAAAGATGAGATGTGGATATTCTTCTGTCCTCCCTCTCCGCATTCCTTCCTCTTCCCATCCTCAAGCATGCTCTGATAGCCATAATGGTTAAATTCGCCAAGTGCATTGGTATCTTGCTTTGCATTTGTGTTAATCTTTATTATCCCTTAATATAGTGGTTGAGCTCTCTGGGTTGATGTCTCTCACTTCTACTTGTCTTGCCTGCTGGGCATTGTTTTTATGTAAAAACTGATAATTGCTTTTACGTCTGACAGGTTTCTTGGCTAAATCAACATTCTGCACCAACTTCTGGCATTAGTTTCTCACCATCAAATGACAAGGTTTTTTCTCTATTAATACTTGTCAACTGGTAGATGTGTTGTGGACCTGTTCTACTGGAAAAACTGTGAATCCATCCTCTTGTCAAATGATGGGAAGCATTTACTTAGGTGTGGTTTTACTGTTATGATTGCAGATTGTTGCCAGTGTTGGAATGGATAAGAAGTTGTACACTTTTGACTCAGGGTCAAGAAGGCCATCATTTTGCATTCCTTACGAGGCACCTTTTTCTTCACTGGCATTTACTGATGATGGCTTCACTCTGGCAGCTGGAACAAGTGGTGGCCGGGTGGTATTCTATGACGTTCGCGGAAAACCACAACCTTTGACTGTTTTACGTGCTTATGGAAATTCTGAGGTCTTTAATTCTTTTCTTAATAAATTGTTTTCTGTTAATGAGCATTTTGTCCTTGACTGTGTACTTCTATTATGTCATTTTATTTCCTTGGTTGGCAAGACATGAGAAGGAAAAGAGAAGTAGAGAAAAGTTTTAGTTCCTATTTGCCAAAGGATGAGATATGGAACCATATAATAAGCCCATGTGGGGTTGGTATGCATATATACTTAGGTCCACTGATTGTCTTTATTTTTCTTGCATGATGATAGAGGTGAATATGCATGACAATGGTAAATGTGCAAGAAGGGGTGGGGTGCGGGAGGTTAGACAGACAAGTAGGTGACCCATGGTTCTTTCAATTTGGTGTGTAGATTTTGAGAGGTTAAAGATTGCCTGCAGTTGCTTTGAGGAAAGAGAGGTAGTCCCACAAGCTGTTGACCACCTATGATATGCCTAGGTGCAAGAATAGGGTTCAAAAGCAGCACATTACTTGGTCAGGCATGACAACCAAGTTTCTGGTTGGTCAAATGTGGATAAGAATTAAATGCATTTCTCAGCAACACCACCATACCCAGTGGAATCTCACAGATGGGGTCTGGGGAGGGTAAAATGTACGCAAACCTTACCACTACCTCATAGAGGTAGAAAGGCCGTTTCTACGGAACCCTCGTCTCAAAAACTCATAAGTAGAATAAACTAGATACGGAAAAAAGAAAAGGAAAAGAGAAACAAGGAAGAACAATTAAAAACTAAAGCAATGATAGAAAGTAAATGCAATAAAATTAACAAATATAAGATGGATAATGACACCACAGGATATAAAGACCTGACTAATCCTACTAATCTATCCCTACTAGCCTATTAGCCTGCCATTCTAATACGCAACCACCACTCCTTTCTATCTAAGGTCATGTCCTCGGTAAGTGTCGCCATGTCTTGTCTGATCACCTCCCCCCAATACTTCATCGGTCTACCTTTACCTCAACCTCGGACCTCCTAACAGAAGCATCAGTACTTCTCTGCACATGTGCAAACCATCGCAGTCTCACTTCCCTCATCTTGTCATTCACAGAGGCCACTCTAACTTCTCCCGAATGGTCTCATTCCTAATCTTATCACTCCTAGTATGTCCACACATCCATCTCAACATCTTCATCTCCGCAATTTGCATCTTTTGAACATGTGAGTTTTTGATTGGCGAACACTCTTACCCTATACAACAAAGATGGTCTAACCACCATTCTGTAAAACTTACCTTTAAGTTTAGGTGGTATCTTCCTATCACACAATATTCTAGAGGCAAGCCTCCATTTTGTCCATGCTGCCCTAATACGATGTGTGACATCATCATCAATAGCGCCATTACTCTGGATGATGGACCCAAGATATTCAAAGTTTTCTCTCTTGGGAATATATTGAGTAACAAGCCTCACATTACTGTCTGCTTAATTCCTCTCAACATTGAATTTGCATTCCAAGTATTCTGTTTTGGTCCTGCTCAATTTGAACCCTTTGGATTCCAAGGCATGTCTCTAAACCTCTAATCTATCATTAACTTTAGCTCGAGTTTCATCAATCAGAACTATGTCATCTACAAATAGCATATACCATGGAACCTCCTCTTGAATAGACCGTGTCAACTCGTCCATCATTAAGGCAAAAAGAAAAGGGCTTAGTACAGATCCTTGACGAAGTCTCATAATATTCTGAGTCTCCTCCCACCGTTCTTACTCGAGTTTTGACTCCGTCATCCATGTCCTTTATCATTCTAATATATGCCATTGGAACACTTTTCACCTCTAGGCACCTCCATAGGACATCCCTCGGGACTTTGTCATAAGCCTTCTCGAGATCAATGAACACCATATGAAGGTCCATCTTTCTTTCCCTGTATTTCTTCACTAATCTCTGAACAATGTTCAGATGAATTGCTTCACTAGTCGACCCTCTCGACATGAATCCAAACTGATTCTCTGAAATAGACACTCCTTTTCTCACTCTCATCTCTACCACTCTCTCCCAGACCTTCATAGTGTGGCTTAACAACTTGATACCCTTGTAATTGTTACAATTTTGAATATCACCCTTGTTCTTGTACAATGGAACCATTGTACCCCTCCTCGATTCATTGGGCATCTTGGTAGTCTTCATGATAGCATTGAATAGTTTAGTCAACCACTCTATACCATTCTTGAGCATGCTCTTCCAAAAATCCACCGGAATCTCCTTTGGTCCGAGCGCCCTCCATCTCTTTATCCTACTAATAGCACGTCTAACCTCAACTCTGGAACGCCTGCAATAACCAAAGTCTCAATGACTATCGGAGTGTACCAACTCTCCCAACTCAATATCTCTATCCCCTTTTTCATTTAAGAGTTTATGAAAGTAAGCTTGCTACCTTAGCTTAATGGGAGTCTCATTCACCAACACCTCACCTTGATGCACTTCACTTGGTCCAAGTCGCGAGTTTTCCTTTCTCTCTCTTTTGCGAGCCTATATAATCTCTTGTCCAGACCTTTCTCACTTATCTCCACATATGGGCGTTCAAACGCTGCTGTCTTAGCTTTCGTCACCGTCGTCTTCGCTTCTGTCTTTGCCCTCTTATAGATATCCTTAAGCCTTCACTTTTCATCCTCATCCCTACACTTCAACCACTTTGTATAAACTATCTTCTTAGCTTTCACTTTGCCTTGAACTTCGCCATTCCACCACCAATCACCCTGATGTCCACCAAAGGTCCCTCTTGAAACCCCTAGTACCTGGGTAGCTACTTTTCTAATGCAACCAGCTGTAGTGTCCTACATATTGTTCCATCTCTGCTACTACTCTAAGCCTCTACACTACTCAACTTTTCTTCCATCTCTCGAGAAAGGTTAGGAGTCAAGCCTCCCCATCTAATCCTCGGTTGGGCATAAGTAACCTTCTTCTTTTCTCTCTTAATCTCTAAGTCCATCATTAGAAGCCTATGTTGAGTGGAAATATTTTCACTCGAAATAACCTTGCAATTCTTACAAAGGTTTCTATCACCCTTCTGGAGAAGTAAATAATCAATCTGAGTCTTAGCTACCGTACTACGAAAGGTAATCAAGTGATTTTCCCTCTTCGGGAAACATGAGTTAGCAATAACTAACTCAGGCTTTGGCAAAATCTAAGAGAGACGTTCCACCTTCATTCCTCTCCCCAAAACCAAAGCCTCCATGAACATCTTCAAACCAGCTAGAGGTTGCCCCAATATGCCCATTAAGGTCTCCCCCAATGAATATTTTTTCTGTATCAGGTATGCCTCGCACAACCTCATCCAAATCTTCCCAGAAGCGCTTTTTGACTTACTCGTCTAGGCCCACTTGAGGTGCATATGCACTAACTACATTCACTACATGACTACTAACCAAAAGTTTAATAAACATCATCCTATCATTAATCCTCCTAACCTCCACCGCATATTCCCTAAAGTCCTCATCTCCTAGGATACCTACTCCATTTCTATCCCTAGGACCACTCGAGTAGCATAACTTAAACTCGTCAACTCCCGAGCTTTGGTATTTTCCCATCTGATCTCCTGAACACATCCTATATTAATTTGTCTCCTCTTAAGACTCATCACTAGCTCTGTGGGTTTTCCCGTAAGTGATCCTATGTTCCACGACCCCACTCTTAAATAAACTTGTGCCTCTCTTACTACCCCTACGCCTTACCTCCGACCCTAACCAACGACATGACCCTAATCCACCATCCGATCCCAATGCCACTAAACTAAGAACTAATAATTTGCTAAGCTACAAAGATCAAGAAGGTACAATCTAGAGAGAACGATACAGCCCAACAAACAGAACAGGGAAATTTAAGGTATACTACTAATCAAACAATTAGGTTCAAAATTAAGAGGAATAAACCGATAAAAGGCAACACAATATGATATGTAAGCTCACAAAATATATTAAATGGTAAATTTAAAAATATACGGTAAAAGGCAACACAAACAGCAAAAGGCAAATTATGTACAAGGTAAATATGTAACAGCAAGAAAGAAACCACACAAAAATATGTAATAGGCAAAAAATAGAAGGCAAGTAACAGGATAAAATTGATTAAAATAAGAAATAACAAGGGATTTGGAAGATATCACCAGGAAATTTTGGTCAAAAAAATTTTGAACGTTGCTGGAATTTGTAGATGTCGCCGGAAAACTGATTTTCGCGGAACCAGCATTTCCTGAAATCAAAGACACTGTTAAGATATCGCAGACCCACTTGTAGGATTCCACTGGGTATGTTATTGTTGTAAAGACACTTATGATATCCTTGTTTCTTCCTTGGCCAAAGGTTTCTTTGTGGCATTTGTCTGTCAAGACTAGACTGATGTGTAATCTGATTGATGAGTTGGAAGATGGTATACAATGTTGGCTTTTGGTGTTGGGCGGGGGAGCTGGTCTGGGAACTGCTTCCTCTTATTCACTCTCTTAATCCATGCTGATATTCTGCATCTTTTAACATGTTCTGGCTGTCCTTTTTATTTTGTTTGTCAGCTTGTTAACTTGAGTTTTGTTCCTCCGTACCGACAGTAACCTTCTTACTATCTGATTTACTTCCTCTTACTAGCAAAGCGTGATGAACTTACAGGCTGTGACAAGTATATGCTGGCAAAGAGCAAAACCTGTAATAGTCAATGAAAACACTTGCACAATGGAAATGGCTCTCCTTGGCAGTGCGGTGGAGGATTCAATTTTAATGCCTGACCCACTTCCTGCTATGATATCATCAAGCCTAGCAACTTCTATGACAACATCAGGTTCCAGAACTACTGTTCGTCCTGGTTCTGTGGACTCGTTTTCTTTTTCAGCAGGCATTACGGGATCGACATCTGGGACACTAGGTTTATCTTCATCCGAGGAAACACCCATACGAAGTAGTCTGTGGAAAGGTGGATCTTTGGCAAGATTACATGCTCCTCGTAACTTCAAGGATGATATGGAAGTTTTTTCTCCTCTTGTTGAAGTTCAGCCAATTACACCTTCACTTGATAAGCTGTGGGATGATCAGGAAGGTTTTAAAAAGGATTTTGATAAGAAATCATCTTTGCTGTTTCCTTCTTCTCTAAGGTTTCCCCTTCCAGTTGAGGGTGGCAATGAGAACCGGCCCATATTTGATTGGAAATCAAGTTCCTTACCCAAACAGGTTTGGATCTTGTCTGGTTGATGTGCCTAGATTTATTTTCTTTTAGAAAACAAATTATATCCTCGGTTGCAGGACATTTTGTGAAATTGTGAATTGCTCTTGTATATATAAAAATGATTGACTTGTTTGTCGAAATTTCCTATGTTGTTGGATGCAAAATGGTGTTTTTGATATCTAGATGAAGTAACTAATTTCTTGACTCCTCCATTCTTGGGTGCTAAATAATTTATGAAGTCAATCCAAAAAGTGGTGTCGGTGTTCTGAAGTTGAAATCAATGGCTGGATTTAACATTAAAATGCATGAGATGTTTTCTTTCCTTAACAAGTATTTCATATCTTTGACATTCCTGCAGGAAGATGCTTCTTTTGCACAGTTGTCTTCTACTCCTACATCATCCCGTGGTGACGACTCTTCCTCCATAACTCCTCCAGAAGCTTGGGGTGGTGAGAGATTATCTGATAGATTATCTCACCTCCGGCAGTCAGGAAACATGCCTTCCCGTTTTGCAATCTCGACATCCGGTCCTCTTGCACCAGGAACTATGTTATCTGGATTACAGGATAATTTTCCAGCAACTCAGAGTATCAGCTCTTTGACTAGTTCTAGTCTGAGTTTGGCGAATTTGCGTGTTAAAGAAAATCCAAATGAAGAAACTATTCTAGGATCTTCAGAATATGTGAGTTCCACATCCTTTTCAGTTGGAACAAAAGGCATCACAGGGCAGGGTACTCTTGATTCTCTTGGTTCAACTATGTCCCTCCCACGAAGATTTTCCAGTTATGCCGAGAGAATAAGCACCACACCATCTTTTAGTGATGGATCCCTTTCTATTGGTTCTCCAAAAACTAAGAAAACTGGAGCTGAAACAAGGGAGGAGCTTCTGAATAGCTTGTTATCTAGGTCAGATACGTCATCTGCTACAGCAGCTGGTGCTTTCCAAGCAATGAATGTATGAATCAGGAAAACCTGGGTGTTTCTCTCTTTATCTTAGGCATCATTTGTCTTGAATAATCATTATGGAATTTTTACACCTTTTGTGTTTTTCGAAGAGAATATCGGAAGCATGAGCTGGTGGAAAGTCTTAATGATGAATCATTCCAAATGACAGACTTATCTTTTTAATAGAAAGTTTAATTTGACCTATGGATTTTGACAGGGTGAAATTAAGCAATCACAAAAGTCTACACTGCCTGAATTGCAGCAAGGAAGTTCCTTCACACTCCAGTTGTTTCAACGTACACAAGAAGAAACTCTTTCTTCCCTTCAAAAATCCATTCATGAGGATATGAGGAATCTTCACTTGGATATTTTAAGACAATTTCATATGCAGGAGGTATATTTCTTAACTTTGCTCTTTCCTAGTTCTTTAGTTGTATAGTATCTCTTAGATTTTGGAGACAACGCAGATGGAAACTTCTAGTGCTATGAAATTGATCCTGGAAAATCAAGCGGAGCTGATGAAAGAGGTCCAATCACTTCGAAGGGAAACGCAGCAGCTTCGGCAGTTATTATGACCAGAGTAGCTACAGGTCTTGTCACTACGTATTCCTTTAGTTTTAGCCATCTACCCAATGTTGTTTTAGGATGTACGTACTGACAGTTGTGTAGTGACTAGTGAGTGTGGAAGTGTTATTATGTGTTTATCTACCCTAATATAGTAATGAGTGTGTGAAGGCTGATCAATACTTGTTATGGTTGTGTACAGAAAGTTGACTAGGCCAGTACCAGAAATTTAATGTACAGAACTACAGATCATCTGGTTCACTTTGATTAAAATACATCCTATGAAGTCAGAGCATGCCTCATCTTTGTTTATTCATAAGCTGTGATGTTCATGAGCTACTTCTCCAAATATTAAATAATTCCAACTGTCGAGTGTTTTAAATTATCTTAGTTTCAAAAGCAATTCAATGTGATAATTGCATAGTACACTTGGTTTAGAAAATATTTGATTATTTGGGAATGATATTAGAACGCACTACTAGTGCTTAAAACTTGTCTTCTTGCTTTGCAACGTAGCATAGTAACTTAAAAATCTGATATAATTTTAATTCTTGTGGTAAATCACACTGGAGGTTTCTAAATGTTCCACTACCCTTTATATTCCTTAAAGTAGATTAGCACAATTAACTGTAGTATCTAAAGGCCGTTTTTCTAACATCTGAGACAACATTGAAATATATAAAAGCTTTGGAATCCATTCAACTGTTCAACATCATCAATGAAAATGCACGCCAGTACAATTAGCAATCATGAAAAAATTGGAAATTGCAATCTCATCAGCAAGCAACAACATGCTGCAATGAGAACTAGCTAGCTAGCGCATACAGAATAACTCCCCAACTAGTTGGATTTCACGGTTCTATCAATGATATAGCAAAAACTTTCACAATCATGGCATTGATCATTGTTGCCAAATTAAAATTACACTACTAAAACATCAAAACTTATGCCTCAATGAATTTCTTCAGATTCTTAAGCCACATCTTGTATTCTCTGCCATCCTTGTTGATCATGTACTCATGCAAGAAGTTGGTTGTGCTGGGCTTGATACCCCTAATCTCCAGATACTTGTGAAAAGCCTTTTGGAGGTTCTCATCCAAATCACTGATTGCAGAAACAGATACTCTATTAGTATAATCAAAACACAAGAAATTAATATTAATTGAATTTCAAGACTCACGAGAAATCAGGTCCTTCATAAGCAATCTGATCCTCAGCAACATTAGCATCTTTGATTGACAAAGTGTCAATAGCAATCTCATCAGCAAAAGCTGTGATACCAAACTCCAAAGATGGCCCATTCTTCTTAGACACCCTAACAACAAGAGGAATTTGGGACTGATTGGTCCGTTCATGATCATCCTCAGCATCATTGTCATTCTCATTTTCATCACCGGTAACAAGGTCAGGCATGTGAACTTCAACATCAATACATTCACCTTGATACTCTCTTGTCAATGTTATAGTTTGTTGTCCTGGATGATCTTCAATCTTGAAGGGGAATCCCTCAGGAGCCTCATCAACCTGCAATGACACTGAAAAATAATGAGTCTACTTATCGAGTAGCTTTTTTTTTTCCTTTGGTAAATATAGAAACAACATAAATTTTAAAAGTTGAATCAGACATGCCATTAGTAGTAGTAATATCAAGTAATCAACAGAAGTTATCAATATCTTAAACCCTAAGAGTATCTTGTCTGGTTTCTAAATCTGGACATTTAGTTTAAGAAAAATAAAGAATTCTGATCATTACTCTGAAACTGATTCTTCTTTTGTTCCATAAGTTGGTCTATATCGAGATTCACTAAAAACAGTTGTTGTTTTTTCATAATAATTATATCTGATTAGACAATAATAATCCAATGTATATCATTTCTCTCTCTTACAACACAAGATAGAGAAACTAAACTGATTTTAGGCCGGGCACCTAATTTTCAAAGCTAATTACAGTATATCTATCAGGCAAACGAAATAAGGAAAATATAAAGAGCATTATTATTTTCTCATATTAATATTCCTTTGCCACCTGAAATTGGGGCACATAGAAGAACAGAAAGCGAATTTTGGAAAATCTAACCTGGTCTTGTTCGTCGGATTCCTCGACACATTGGATTTCGGACTGAATGACTTTGAGGAGTGACTCATCAGAACTGGGCGTCTTGGTAGAATAGAAATGAAGGATAGACGATGCTGAGCTCCGAAAGAAGTTTCTAGAAGCAGCTTTGTGGTTAACTACGGTGGGAAAGAGAGAAGAAGATCGATGATGGTAGCTCTGCGTCCTACCGATCACCCGAACAGCCAGGGGTACAACTTGAGAAGCAGCCCTTCTGACGATGTTGGTGACAGCCATTTTCCCAGAGGTAGAAAGTGTAGGGTTTAAGGAGAAGAGGAAGCTTGGGTTTAGGGTTTACGCTACTGTTATTAATAAGGGGATACTGGTCTCTTAAGGAAATTTACAACATCAAGTCGGGGCAGAATGGGAAGTGCAGTTATAATATGCGTCAAGAGGATTCTGGGCTTTTAAGGAAATTCAACAACGAAGTAATGGAACAATTCCATTTCAAAATAGAGGAATTTTTATTCATATTGCAATTTAAAAATATCTTAATTATGCTCTATAGTTATAATCATAATTTATATAATTATATTTTATAATTATAGTTGTAATAATATTTGTATAATTCACGCAATATTTGCATATGTTTGTATAATTTGCTATACAATTTGAGTTTTTGTATAACGTTTATAAATTTCATATATAATTCATGCACAACGTTTGTATAATTCGCTATACAATTCACAGTATTTGCACATTTTACTATACAATTTGATTTGCACATAGCAAAGTATAATCATGTGTAATGTTTGTATAAATAGTGCTAATTATACAAAACTGAAACTGTAATTACACCTAAATGTTTGTCGCAAGCCGTAAATAATTCAAATTATCGCTAATTAAATAGTATATATTTGTTTATTCGCGTAATTATTTCTTCCAAATAAGTGAATTGTTGAGTCAATACAAACTCATTAAGAAAAAATAGTTTAGGAATTCCAACATATATATGTATGTGGGCAATTGTGCATATGAATCTTTTTGGTTGCCTCTTAACAGTTGAATGACTTTTTTCTTTGCTCGCTTTGCTTGCATATAGATCAATTTAATACCATGTGTTTTCTTGATATCTCTTTGTATATCTGTTGGTGTGTAAATTATTTTTGGATCATTCAGTTTGTTTTGTAAGACATTTGTCACAAATAGTGCAACATCAGTTCGCTGTGCACATGATCTTTTATGTTCTGGACAGGTGTAAACATTATTAAAATTTGTCGAAATAATCTTAATTTATGTATACTCCTTGCCGTAAGACTACATCTACATGTTTCTTGCAAACAAACAACTGTATGCCTAAACATGAAATATGTTAACAACTGTATACTTAGAAAATTTACATTTGATCTGAGAGTATCATTGGATACTGATTATTTTCTGAATGATGAAATATGAATGATATCATCAGAGTATCTAAATATACTGCAACAATATCCTTAAGAATTTTTTATGCCTAATTAATTTTTTTTGGTGTATATTTATATATATATATATATATATATATATATATAGAGAGAGAGAGAGAGAGAGAGAGAGACAGAGAGAGACAGAGAGAGAGATGTGCATGTAAGAATCCTTAATGATACCAATATGGTATATACTTAATGTAATAGTATATTATAACATATGGATATGCTTTGATTGTACTATTAAGTATTTTTATGTTTTAGTTACAAGATCATATACATAATTCGATATTGTAATTTGAATATACTATAATAGTATATACCTGTTTTTGCAAGATTTAATAGTCCTATGTTGAAATCCTTCTACAATTAAATGTCGTTTTACAGCTTGTGTTAGAGTAAATTTGCTATTGTATATTTGAGAAACTTGAATTAATTGGCTAGTGATGTCTGTAATGATGTTTGTTGAATGCATTTCTTCAGTAATAACTTTAATCGCAGCATCATATGATATCAAATGATGTAGCAGTCATTTTTTTTCACAAATTACAAGTTCTGAATTCTGTCTAAATGTTTGTGGATGCTCAATCATTGGTATCAATACTTCAACTGTTGTGTGATTCCAGGAAATCACTAGTGTATAAGCAGTAATTTAAGAATTCTTCTTCTACAAATCGATGTAAACTTTGATTCCCATATTATTAACTATTTTCAATGGCGAAAATCAAGGTGAAATTGTATATTTGATGTCGATACCTTCACTATCATTAATTTTCAGTTGATGTGAAATCTGAGTGACAAAATTGGTGAAATTTGTGATAGATTTTACCATAATAGCTTCAATATGAAAGTTGATGTATTGCTGATTAGGGTTCCAAGTTCCACAATGTTGTAGAAGAATCGGTATTTCCTCTATTGATTGAGAGATATTTTCTGTAATTTTGACTTGTGAAATTTAGAGTTGGTTGAGTGTAGACAGAAGACAAGTTACGAAAAAAAAGGAGAATTTGAAGAAGGAGCAAACTGTTCCTTTTTTAAATGACATTCATATGAAAAATATTAAGTATATATTTGAAGAAATATTAATTAGGGAATTAGTCAACTGTGACATTGAATGTAATTAATTATAAGGATATTAAATGTAAAGGAACATAAAATTATAAATACTTTTGATAGAAGAAACATCAACTTAGTTTTTCCTGCTTTTAATTGCATTCCAATGATGATTGTTGCTTACTAGTAATTTGGAGCTATCAAAGTTTTTCTTCGTTTTTGTATGTTTCTGCTACTGTGTTAAAAACAAAAGGAACTCATGTAATAGTAATAGTTTGTGTAAGTTTCTTAACGTTAACACTCGACTATTTTCTTAATAAGTTTTTGTTTTTGTAGTTTGCCAAGATATTTTCTTTACTTTTGGTGTCCATTTTAATAAATAAAAGAATGGGAGCAAATGTTTTAATAATTGGGTGGAAATAGAGCTATTAAAATGCTTCAACTCATTTTCTCGAAGATAAGACATCTGTTGGAGAAATGATCTGGATCTAACTTATATTTTATTGGATCTATTTATCTATAATATATTAAAAGTGTAAAGTCTCTTAATAATATTATTTAAACTTTTTACCTTTCATTAAAAAAATTCTCTTTAGATCAAATTATCTTTTCATCACTTTTTTAAAATTAATTTATTACTATTTTAATAATATTAAATATAATACAAATTAAATTGAGAATATTTTTTATTATACTTAAATGCTTAAGAAGAATTCTTTTCCATCTAAAATTAAATATCATAATTAAATTCTTATAAAAAAAAATATTTTTCAACTAAAATAAATTTAATTAAAAAAATAATCAAAATAAACTTTCACATAATAATTAAAATTTAAAAGAATCCTCTCTTTAAAGGGGGGAAACGTCGTCCTCTTTTTTTTTTTTTTTTTTTTTGACCTTTTCCCTACTAACCTAAAAAGCGAATAAACTTTCACATAATAATTAAATTTGTTTTTAAGAAAATCCTTTTTTAAAAGGGAAAACGTCCTCCTCTTTTTTTTTTTTTCCTTTTTCCCTACTAACCAAAAAAGCCATGTTTCGAACTTTTTCTTGTACTATATTAAAAATGTGAAGACCCTTAATAATATTAATTGAATTTTTTATCATTCATTGAAAGATTTATCTTTAGATAAAATCGTCTTTTCACACTTTTTTTAGAATTATTATGTTAATAATATTAAATATAAATAAAAATTAAATAAAGAAAAATCCTTACACAAAGAATC
>JAOTQJ010000072.1:15154881-15193924 GCA_025642045.1 Solanum sejunctum
AATAATTAACTAATATAATTTATAATAAATTTTAAAAAACATAATTGGCCATAAATTGAACTAAATGAAAGAGAAGTGAGGGACAAAGAAAGTGGAATAAACGGAAATGCTCTTTAAAAGAAAGTGGTGGGGGTTCATATGCATTATTCCTTCCATCCAATTTTATTGGTTTCTAATTGATTTGATATAAAAATTAAAAAGTAATAAATAATAGAATAATTTTAGTAGAATATTTTTTGAATATAATAAATACTATATCTTGTAAAATATAATAGGAAAATAATTATAATTAATGATAAAAATAAATTAGATCTAAATATAAAATTATCTTTTAATTTGAATAAGTATTATTAAATATTCAAAAATAGTATAAGGATAAGTAAATTATCTCATGATTACATGGAAAATTGTGCACATTTCGTTGAAGAAAAGGCAAAAAAGCCAAAATAGGTTGGTTTTAATGTCCAATGATAAAAAAAATCAGCACAAAACACTGAAGCACAACATTGTTTCAACATAAGACCATAACGAAACATCAAAAAAACTTTTTGTCAAGAACGAAGCATATCGTCCAACACTCTCCTCAATCAATTATATATAATAGAAATATATTAAAATCTCTTTTAAGTACAAAAGCTTAAGATCAAAATATTAAAGCTTTTGTTATAGTAAAATTCAAAAAAAAGGATCTAACTATAAAACTGTACTATACGTAGACATATCATAAGCTTTTCTCTTAACCATAAAAATGATATGAGATGTGTTGCCTTATCTTGTTCTCTCAACAATAATATATATTTTTTATTTTAACTGCTTGGAACGAAACTGAAACAATTGGTGCAATTGACATAGGGTCAAAACAATGCTTTAATTACAATCAAACTATTGGGTCCTTCACTTTTTTCCTTTTTTGGCTACATCTGTGTGTCTATTCATTTGAAGCTGAATAAAAATTCTTCTCATAAATTAGACACTTTTAATTAATGATTATAAATATTTGCAACAATTTTAAGGTTTTTCCCTTAAAAGAAGGATTAATTTTCCTTTTAGAAGCAAAAAGAGCAAACTCACCAGGTTAATAGGACTAATTGAGAGCTATCCAGATTAGAAAAGAATCTAATTACTCCCTCTGTTTTTATATTATTTAACTCATATTGATTTGATATAATTTTTAGCAATTTTTTTTATTAAAGATGTATTTTATGAAATGATTTTTACTGATATCTTTTGAACTCTAAATTTGCTTTAATTCTTTAAAATTAAAAATAGAAAGAACAAACAACAACTGAAATCTCACATGTATGATTTGGAGATTAAAAAAGATAAAAATATACACAGATTGTATCACTATCAAAATTTGTTTTAATAAAACAATAGGAAGAACAAAATATAACAAAATTCTCTTTATTCTCTATATTGAACAAGTGAAATAAAATACAACATTTATTTTGTTATAAGCATTGAGTAATATGAAACGGAGAAAATATATTGAATATGAAATTCTGGCTGCCTACATCAAGAAAAAATGATAGACGAAAGGAAGGTCCATCTTAGATTCTTAGGTTTTTAATTATGATTATATAATTAAATAAAGTAAACATATATTGCTTAATTACTTTATTCGTCTTATTTTATGTGACATCCTTTTCTTTTTAGTTCGTCTCAAAAAGAATATTACCTTATTCAAATTAAAAACAATCTACTTTTAAATTTTTTTTTTATTCTTAATGAAATAATTCTCAACCACATAAATATTTAAGAATGATTTTAAATTATAAATTTTAAAAATTTTTATTTTTTTCTTTAATAATATGTTAAGTCAAATTATATCATATAAACCTAGATGGGGCACTATAATTTAGTGATGAAAATATATACGAACATGTATAAAATATTTATTGAATTAGTACTGCAGATAAATATTTACTCCATTTTAATTGGGTGTCAATGGAAAGACTGTGGCTCTGATTGTTGAGTGACAGGACATGAGGAATGAAAAGTAAGAGTTCTTTTATAGTTTATACAGCTATTTACTATGAAAATTATTTTTGGTCAGAATGTTTTTGGAAAAAGGCTTTTTTTGGGAAAAAGAATATTTTGGGGGGGAAAAAACTGCTGTTACTATTTAAATTAAAAGTACATCCCTTCTCCCCTCTTTCACATAAAAATATAAATGGGATTTTCACTCACAGGATTTGACATATAAAAAATATAAATGTTGTGCATTTTGTGGAATTTGAACCTAAGTGACATAGGTTCATTTTTAAGGAAACTTATCACTATTTATATTTTTAAATTGTAAATATTTTTTCTATCTCAAAATGATACTTATTTTGATATAAATAAATATATAATCGGTAAAATAAAATAATTTTTTTGTATAAGCAACTTGAATCATTTTTTTCTTCTTTTTATGTATAGTCATCTATCGTGGTGATGGAGAGTTTGACAAGACTCGTAACGTATATACAAACAATTCTTGGCCCTTCACTCAGCAAATGTCCAAGATATGCTCATTCATTTCCCTCTTTTCGCAGCAAAGTATTTGCTTTTCAAATGAGATAGCAGATTCATCCATTGGAGATAAAACTTTCAAACGCATCACTCCATTTTCCTATTATTAGTCAATCCAAAACATGACTTCATGATTAGGGCTTATCAAATTAATGTCATAATTATAATATTTTGATTAAATATGAAAGAATCTCTACCCTTCCAATTATAAAACATCAACAACAGCTTCTTTTTGTTCCACTGAAAAGCACATCCTAATCTTGTTGGGTCCATTCGTAGACTCGCACAAAATCAAAATTGACACCAATAATATGGTTCACCAATTCAAGTTGAAGCTGTCCCCAGCTACAGTTCACTTTTGTCTGTTATCCTATTTTTTTTTATTTGACACGGTAGTATAAAAAAATAAAAAAAATTAAAATTTATGATCTAAAATAATTTTTAAATATTTGAGTGACTGAAAATTATTTTATTAAAAATAAAAAAATAATTAAAATTAAATAAAATGAGATAATACTAATTAATTTTAATTGTATTTTTATAACGTAAAAAAATTATTTTCAATAAATCAAATTATGCTTAAAAGGAAAGGACAAAAACTCTCTTCTCTCTGATTACGAAATAATCCCCTGATTACACAAGAAATTTCCGAGCCCTTGAATTAATTAATCTTAATATATTAAATATCAACTCAAAGGGTGCTAGATACATTGAATCTGGACATATTCAATATTGGGTCCTTAACAACTCTCCCAAGTATAAATAAATCCGTTTTTTAAGAGGTAAACGACAAATTAATCTCGTGGCTATTCTTCCTTTTCGCGCAGTTAAACCACAAATTACTTGCACTAAATTTCCCAACTAATTCGGTTTATCATGACGCCGACTATAGCAGTTCCTTCCACCCAAACAAAACCCTATCACCGGCGTGAGGTCTCCGCCGTGCCGGAGAGCGAGGTGCTCAGAAGAAGAAATGAAGAGTTAGAGAAGCAATTGAAGAAGAGCATTGAGAGGGAAGAGAAAATGAGGCAGGAACTGCAGAAGGTGTGGGGGCGGCTGAGGGTGGCGGAGCAGCAGCTCTGTTCTCAGCTCGGTGAACTTGAGGCCGAAGCTGTTCATCAGGCTGGGGAATACAGGACACGTGTCATCAATCTGATGGATCAACTCTCTTTGGCCCAAAAACTTCTCCAATCAGCTTCCATTGTCGTTCCTAATTCCCAATAATCGTAGGGGAAATTGGGTTTGACATATTCATTTTTCTCCTTTTTTGTATAATCATATATAGAAATAGTATTCAGAAATATTGATGCGATCAATTTAGATTTATACATTGAGCATTTTGAAAAATAACAAAAGTTTTATAAACCAAAATAATAAAAGTTTTATATTTGTGGTTTATGGTCAGATTATGCATAAAGTATCATCTTCGAAAGAAAATAACCGCACACTCAATGCAAATGAAAAGCCTAAAGATTAATCGAGTTAACGAGGGCACACCGTAATTGAGTTATTGAACCTCATTTAATGGATAATTACATTAGATGTTTGACCAAAGTAATTATAAAAAAAATGAGCATTTGTTATATTCTTATGTATAGTCGATCTGTATATTATATATAATCAAGTTATATACTTTCTCCGTTTAATTTTAATTGATTCCTGTACGATTTTGAGATGTCTAATAATACTTGCCTTTTCTCAAAATAAATGAATAATTTACCTATTTTTACCAATTTTACCCTTATTTAATACTCTCCCCGTTCAACTTTACTTGGTACCTATACTATTTTGGGATGTCCAACAATACTTGTCCACTTTATGAAATAAAGAGATAATTTTACATTTAATTCCTAATTTATCCTTATCATTAATTATAGTTATTTCCTTATTATAAAGACATCATGTTTATTATATTTAAAGAGTAATTTGATAAAATTATTCTATCATTTATTACTTCTTAATCTTTGTGTCAAGTCAATAGGACCAGCTAAAATTGAACAGAAGAGTATTACATTAGAATTTGCAATTTATTTTTCAAACTTTGGAATACTATAAGTCAAAAATTAAACTTTCAAAGCCTAATAAATAATTAAATATACTAATTCCTCCATTTCAATACTCCATAAATAAAATACTCCTACATGCGTCACTCCATATTTTTTTTTTTAAGTTGAAGACTTAGTTTATTTAGAAGAAATAGAAAGAAAGACTCTCTTGGGTGAGTTGTTAATTTCCCAAGCTAAAGAATATAATATGTACAGAAATTAGGAAAGAGAAAATTTTATCAAATTATCTCTATTTAATGTAAGTTATTTTCTTTTTTAATTTTTATGCCAAATTAACAAGGATCAATTAAAGCTGATCAAAAAAAAATATATTTTTAAAAATAATTTTAATAATTACAACAATTTGAATTACTAAATAACTTTCCGACTTTCCAAACAGATCCTCAACATTTTAGCTAAACATTCTGGCAACTTTCAAGTATTCATAAATGGCCGGGAATGTCTCATCTCCGTTATCCATATAATTTTCTTTTAAATTAGTCAATATCAATGGGAACAAATACAACATATAATTCACACGCACTTCCTCGATCCACTTCTACATTATCATCAATTGATCATTTTATCTTTATTACTTTCTCTGTTTAATATTAATTTAATTTGTAAAGTAATGTATACATATTAAGAAAAATATTCAAAGATAAATTTTACATCATACTTTTCACTGTTGTCTTTTGTAAAATCATAAATATATAGTATAATTTTTTTCCTAGAAAATATAAAAGTTTAATAAATGAAAGAACAAATATGAAAAAAGTTTCAAACATTTATCTTGAACTTTGAAAAATTCGCTATTTTGAACCTTGAAAAAAGCCTAAAAAATTCAATTAATTTGAGATAAAGAAATATCAAATAATATAATTATTTTTAATAAATAATATTTAATTAAAAGTTATGACTTAAAGTTAATTTTTTTATTATTACTATTAGATAACTATGTTGAATATCAAACATGAATAATTTAAGACAAAGGTATTAAAAATACTTTTCAATTTATTCAAAATTAGTGATTTTGTCCTTAAACTATTGACAAATATAAAAATACATCGTCAATAATTTAGTAAATATGTCATTTTTCAACATGAGCTCATCAACTATATGCAGCAACTGTACATATTTACGGAAGTTGCACGTTACCCACTAATATTCATTGGTGCAAAAGAAGAAAGAATTAATGCTTCTTTTTTTCTCTCCAAATTTCTGTTAGCTACTAATTGGTTTAGCTCACAAGTAACAAGTCCCATTATCAATATGGTTTAATTACTTCGTTCAATAAATTATTTTTTAAATATAATATTAAAAAATATATTAAAAATAATTATAATTAATAATAAGATAAATTAAAAATTTAATATAAAATTATCTCTTAATTTCATAAAATATATAAGTATTATTGAATTATGAGAGGGATAGAGTGATTGGTAACGTCACGTTTTCTCCTTTTAAGTTGTTGAAATATCAATTTCAACTGCACTAATTGGTACTCTCTTCATTTCTATTACTCCCTCCATTCCATTATACGAGAAAAGGGAGTATTTATCTTATTTTTCTTTTAGGTTTTATTTTATTTTTTGAAAAGATCTTTATTTATTTTATTAACTTTTTATATTTTAATTTTCATGTGATATATTTAAAATCATAAAATTAAATCATCTTTTTATACATTATTGTTTATAGATTTTGGATAAATATATTCACACAAATCATCAAGCAAATTTACTAATTTTTTTTCGTTGGAAGATACAAATTATATACAATCATACACGTGTTATTCTACATGAATTATACATATATTATAATTTGTTGGTAATTATCAGTTTAATCACTTAGTGATAGTTATTTGGTTAATTCTTCAAACAAAGAACTATTGCGAAGGCCCAACAATTTTCAATAAAAGAGGTTAATTAATGTCTTTGTTAAGTACATATTAATATTCTAATAAAGAGTCACAATACATATTACATCAGCCAAATTAAAACTGATCAAAATTATATTGAACAAGTAAATTATATTATAAATTATCCTAAATTATATTGGATAATATTTAGGATAATAATAATTATGTAGACAGATTAGCAAAAATTTCAAGTAATGATAAAAACAGAACGACCTTTAGGCACACTCTAGGGCCACAACACAAGTTTTTTTTCTTTTTTGTTCTTGTTATTTGGATTTAATTTTTTCAATTACTTTATAAAAATCCCCCAAATTTGTCGGCAAAATATTCAATATTAAATAAAGAAGTGGAATCTGAGGAAGTTTAATATAATGACTAACAATAATCAGTTGCATTACGTATGCCTTTCTATAGTTTGATTTTATAGTTTGATTTTATTATGTTGAAATTGTGATATATAGTGCAAGATTCAACTAGTTTTTAAAGTAAATAAAAACTAATATATTTTTGAATAAAAAATATAATGGAAGATAAAATTAGCTTATTTTGAATAAATCAGATATTTTTAGCCACATGTTATAGAGGGGCGGAGACTGAACATCGCAATTAAACAAGGATTATTTTTTATACAAAGTTTAATATTGTGATTAATTGCTTCATTACCACGTACTAACCGCCCTTTATTGTTTCTCTATCAAATGACGCAATATGTCGAAAAAGTCATGCACAAAAATTTGATTGAAAGCGTTTCCCTCTTCAAATGAGTAGACTTGTGTAGCTAACCTGATAATTTTAAAAAATTATTATCTTTGTTTCATATTAAATTAATTATATATTAATATATTAATAATTTCTTAATAATTATGTAAATAGAAAATGCCTTTATATTATGAGACAGATAGTATAAAGAATAGTTTGCCAGGTAAATAGAATTATAGAAACATATGGAATGCCAAACTTAATAAATGAAAGGATAGATATAAAAACTTGCATAATAAATTTATAAGATAGAGTTTGCTTAAATACATATCCTAGAAACTATAAAAGCTTAATAAATAAAAAGGTAAACATAAAAAAATTTTAAACATTCACTTTGAACAATTCAAATATTTTGAACATTAAATTTTTTTAAAAAAATTTAATTAATTTGGACAGAGGAAGTACTTAATAGTTAATATGTGGGCAGAACCTTTAAGAAACCAATAATATGGATTTATACTCCTAATAATCTCCCGAGTTAATTAATACAGATTGGGGGATTAGGGTAGTGTATTGATCAGTTCGACTTTGATATTTATCAATTTGATTTATTGGTTACGAATTTGTAGGCATACTAAACCGTTATAGAACTATTAAGATATTGACCTATTAAAAAAATTAAAATCGTTAAAAAGTGATAATTTGATAATAAAAAAAATCAAAATAGTTATTGAAATCGCTAAATTAATAATCTACAATTGATAAATTAATACTCCTTCCATCTCATTTTATGTGACGTCCTTTCCTTTTTGGTCCATCCCAAAAAGAATATCACCTTACTCAAATAAAAAAAAATTGACCTTTTAATTTTTTTTATCGAAATAATTTTCAACCACACAAATATTTATTTTAGAGCACAAGTTTCAAAAGTTTTTTTTAAACACTTTGCCAAGTCAAAGGTATCATATAAAATGACAAAAAAAGTAAAAAATATTTTGAGGTGGCCCCTGCGACTTATAAGATGAGGGGAACGAGACTGTGATGGTTTGGACATGTGTAGAGATGGAGTACCGATGCTCTAAGAGGTGTGAGAGGTTGGTTTGGGGAGCTACACAGAGAGGTAGAAGTAGACCAAAGAAGTATTGGGGGAGGTGCTCAGACAGGATATGACAAAACTTGATCTTACCGAGGACATGATCATGACCTTAGATAGAGAGGGGTGAAGGTCACAAATTAGAGTAGCAGACTAATTGGTTGGTAGAATTAGGTGAATGTCTGACCTTAGGGTAACATGAGTAGTCGTGATTTATATTATGTGTTGCCATTACTGATCGTATGTATTGAAAAATAGTACACAGCGAAAGCATTCCCAAGATCTTATAGCTTACCTGAATAATAGATAACAATCACAAACATATATTACACAAAAAGTATACAGAAAATAAATTCAAAGAATACCTCGTGCATATGTCTTGAAGCAAAACAGACTCGAGATCCACGGTCTTCTACAATGATCCCAAATCAACAACCGAACTCTCTCAATACTTGGGTGGGCAAGTATTATATAGAATATTAATTTTTTTCTGGTTCTTTCTCTAGTCGATTTTCTAGATAAGGAGAACCTCTATTTATAAAATTGAGCTCTCTCAATACTTGGGTGGACAAGTATTATATAGAATATTAATTCTTTTTCTGGTTCTTTCTCTAGTCGATTATCTAGGTTAGGAGAAACTCTATTTATAAAGTACCTTTTCAAATCCAAAAACAAGAAGAAAACCCTTTTCTTGAAATACAAGAAACATTCTTTAATTAGAAACATGATTCCAAGTTCCAGTTAAATATGAACACTATAGAGATCACATAATTTATTACTGAGCCTTCTTATTATTAGAATAATTCTTTTTAATCTGAATTATTTTTACCACAATAAGTTACAAATTATTCCACTAAAAGTTTGCAAATGCACCCCTCTATTTATATTTCAAAATTTCCCATTAAACACTTATTTAATTCCCATGTTAAAACTACAAATACTAATTAAATAATTAAATTACTGATGAATTTAATTTGATGATTAATTTCCTTTAGAGCAATACTTAACTTATTTCATGCGTCAGATTCATAAATCTACCGGCCAGGTTTGCACATGAAAAATTATAAGCTTCTCATTGAAGGTGTATTCTCAATCTCTATATTAAGACATGGATTCCATCAAAAAACTAATTATTTCACCAATATATATTATTATCATCTAACTTACCAGACATATTGACCTATCTCAGAATCTTACCTTTTAATAAATCAAAATGATAAGTAATATCTACAACTCATAATCGTTATATCAGGATTAAGAATATAAGTACATTTAATAGTTTACAAAACAATAGTTTATAGAACATGTTTTTATCGGCAATCTAAAACATCTATCTTTACTTGGTCCCGTTCAATACATACAAAATATACTAGCACGAGAAGTTAGAACTATACCATTCTCGTAGTTAAGATAAATTACATATAATCTCGTGCTACAATCTTCTCGATGTTTTGTTCAAATTTTCATCTAGATTGTGAACTATAATTTTAACTTATAAGAACCAATGATTTGATCTTTTGTGTATAAGCTCAAACTCTATACACCAAATCATCTACTATATAAGTTAAAAGGACACATATATGACAAATTGATTTGTTTAATGTAATACTTTATTAAATTGAATAAATAACAATTGTTCAATAAATAATACTAAATCTAAACTCATGGTTAATAGTATATCATAACAATATGTATATTAATTTTATCGTATTTACATATTGTTATGTGTTTTTTGCTTTTAGTTGCCCTTTTTATTTTTTTTTTATTTCTTTTTGTTATATCTAGTTTATTATGCTTATGAATTTTTGAGACGAGGGTTTCAGAAAGTAACCTCTCTAATTTTATAAGATAATGGTAAAATTTGCGTATATTCTATCCTCCTCATACTGTATTAATGAGATTTCACTAAGTATATTATTATTGTATTGATTTCAAGTTGACTTTAAACAGATTACTAATAGTCATTTGAAAACTAGAGATAAAAATAGATTTGAAACCAGAGGGCTCGAGCTTGCTAGATACAGTGAACCTGGACATGCTCATTTTGGCACTATAAAATCTCCTGTAACTCAAACAATATTCACAACAAATCAAATAACATTTGCATTTCTGTTTTTATTATTTGCTCAGCATTAGTATTAATTTATTGTTTCCACCATTTTCTGAACATGTTTACCACCCTTGTCGTGCCTGCCGCCCAAACAAAGGCCTCCGCCGTGACAGAGAGCGAAATGCTCAGAAGAAGAAACGAGGAATTGGAGAAGGAATTGAAGAAGAGCATTGAAAGGGAAGAGAAAATGAAAGAGGAATTGAATAAGACCTGGGAGAGGCTGAGGGTGGCAGAGGAGGCGGAGGAGCGACTCTGTTCTCAGCTCGGAGAATTTGAAGCAGAGGCTGTAGATCAGGCTCGGATTTACAGCACCCGGATCCGCACTCTAATGGATCAGCTTTCAATGGCTCAGAAACTTCTTCAGTCAGCTACAGTTCCCGTTCCCAATTCCCAATGATCATTCACAGAATTTGAACCTTTCATTGATTTTTTTCCCTCTTTTGCCGATTGATGACATAAATAGCCTTTTCTTTTCGACTTTCTCTGTTTGATGTTTTGATACTGTGTTTGGCTCCGTGTAAATGGGATTAATTAGGAACTCAGAGTGATGTGTGTGTTGGCTCTCTCCTCCTCACTTTTTTGGAGATGTAATGCGAAATTTGTGTGTAACATGTATTTTCCACGCTTACTTTGTTGCAATTCTAGTGTTGGGTTAAAATATATGTGCTGAAAACGGAGAGAGAAACAGCATCTCTATAACTTTTATAAACCTTATTACATTTCGAAGATCAAAGTTAGCTTTGCAGATGAATTATAGGGATTAAAATTAGCCAAGCTATCCTATATTTCTACGAGAAGCTATTTTAATAGCTTATGATCCTGTGATTACCAATACATATATACGGTTGGGCCTCCTGCAACCAAGTGTGCCAATCTTCTTCTTGTTTTCTTCATTCTCTTTTGCAATTGATCTGAATTAGCTTATGCTCAACTGAACAACATGTCAAATAAGGGGTTCATGTAAACTATTGAATTTCTAACATGAGGAAACATTCTATGGTAATAGTAAAAGGAGTTCAAATCATAGGTACAAATTTTTGGCGTAGAATTAAATCCATTAGATAAGTCATTAAATCGGGAGACTAAAACATAACAATAATTAAATCCTTAACTCAATTCTCACGCTTTTACTTCTTCCTTTTAAATTAGGTGAGAGCACTTCCCATCACATCATCTTCCACATGTTTGAAAGTCACTTAACAATAACGAGAGAATCATTTCGGTCCTCAATGCTTCAATATCCAATTTTTGCTTAGTAGATGGGTATGTTACTCTAGCAACATTGACGTTAGATAATACATAGCCGTTGATTCATTTTATGAATAGCTTGGGATTTTTTCTAAAATAATAGAGACACATGAAGAATAACGAGAAAACACATAATTGCTAATTAACATTTCAATAATCTTTATAATTAGATATAACTCACATCATTATAACTATACAACATTATCATGTATTCCAGTATATCACTATACATAACGTATCTTATGTAATTCTCGAAAAGATGTATTTAAATTTAATCTTAAATACAATCATATAAATTTTATAGTGAGAAGAAGTTTGAAATTTAACAGAATCTTGTTGATAGCTAAACTTGGTGGCTCTGCATATTTGACAATATGTTATAAATTAACGTTTTCATTTGTCGCAAAAAATTAATATTAAAAGATTAGTGATATGACAGCAAACTTGCAATTCATGAAAAAAGAGTTATTAAGATAGAAATTTGAAAATTTAATAGCAATGGTTGATGGTCAAAGGAGCCCACCATTTCTGTTAATTTAAAAAAAAAATTATTTTGAATTTTAAAAATATGATTTATTACTTAATTAGTTTAAGTATACGTCAAATTCTCAAAATTAAACAGAGTCGTCACTCAATCTTTTAAGGAAAATTAAGAAACCTAAAATAAATATTAAGACTCAACAGAAAAAGTCTTAAAATTTTTTAAGAATTGAGTAAGGATTTAATAGAATTAAAAATTTTCAAGAATCGGGTAAAGATTTAATTTCTATTTTGAGAAGAAATTAATCACTCAAAACAGCCGCTAACTTGTGGTTGACCAACGATTAGGACGTTTGACTAACTTTGAAAAGTTGACTAAAAAATTACTAAGTTTAAAAGGAATTGACTAAGTTTAAAAAATTGACTAAGTTTGCAAAAAGTTGCCCAAATTTGAAAATTGACTAACACTTTGGACCAAATTTGCAAAAGTTTTGCCAAACAAATTATATAAATTGTTTTAGTACTAAGAAAATCACTACAACAACAATAACATACCCAGTGATGTCCCACAAGTGAGGTCTGAGGAGGAAAGATTGTACTCAGACCTTATCGGTACTTCATAAAAGTAGAGGAGCTGTTTCCTAAGAAAATCACTAAAAATAAAAAAACCCGACTATTTTATTTTTTTTGGCAAAGTATATTGCACATCTATATTTTTTTTCCTTATTATATTTATTAGTTAATTTTAAAGAGGTGGTACATTCATTATATTTAAACATAAATTAATTTTTATTTTTTGGAATAAGATTAAATTTTTTTTAAAATTGTGTGAAACTAAACAAAAATATCCATAATTAATAGCTTGATTTAAAAATGCATTTGTGGCAACTAATTTTGATCTTGCTATTATTTTTTATATTGGAAAGAATTAATTTAAGTTAATAAAATGTTTTTCATACAATATTTTGGATGTCATTGTATAAACTTTTATTTATTAATATGAAAATGTGAATAGTTTAATTTAAAATTTTAAAATATTCTATTATAAAAAGAAGAGAGTTTTTAATTTATTTTTTTTCATAGATTCCAATATTGTCTAAAATAACAAAATTTAGAGGAAACAATACAAATTCTACTAGTTTGGCTAGTAATTACATTCGGACGGCGTAATTTTGCAAACTACCATTCCTAGGAAAAATTACAGAAATACAACTTATGTTTAAGTAATTTTATATAATTTTTATCTTTTTAAAAAATTATAAAAATTTCTTAAATGGATATAAAACTGTAATACGTATTGATACAAATTTCAATTTCTACTTCTTCATGTATCAGAATTAAGATTTCTTAATGCTCCTATCTTTTGACATGTATCATTAATTTTATTTTTTATATCAAAAAGAAGAAATTTTTGATAATTTTAAAAAAATTAATATTAATTAAAATTAACTTAAAAAAATATGAAATTTTAATTCGCTCTCGGCTCTTTACCACCTCACATTGAATGCAGGCTTGACTCATTTTTCTTATTTACTGATCTTGGTGATGAGTGGCCAAATCTCGAATAAAATAGATGAGACCATCGCATCAAAAGACTTATATTAATCTAGAAAACACATTTTTATTTGCTTGTGTTACCAACCCAACAAATACCATTCTCATATTCAACTCAGTGGACTATTAGTCATATTTCTAAGAAAGCAGTAGACAGGAAAATAAAATCAGGAAAAACAGCTGCTGAAATCTTGACAAGCCATTTTTTTTTGGGGGGGAAAAGTCAAGTTTTATTCCCCTAATGGACGTTCAGCAAAGATGACACTCCAGTTTTCTTTTTTCTTTTCTATTAGATTTAGATAGTAGACAAATATGATGTTTCTAGCAGTTACACCAAAGAAGTTTCATAAAAAAGCATAACATGAAGCTCTCACTATTTCTCAAATTACGGAATATGGTCTTTCCTACAAAGGAAAACTTCAATCTTTTGCAATTGTAATTACTGCAAGTTCATCCTCATTTCTTTCTGAGTTCCGGATCCCTACAGGAAAAAAAAAAAGCAATGTAAGGAATTTTAATCACTAAAGAGTTGAACAGGAAGTCACTTTCACATAACACATTATTTCACCTCTGTATACGATCAAGAATAAGAAGCCTAGGTCCAGGAGGGATCCTCACATCTCTAAGAGCACTGAAAAACAGGAGAATGGAATGAGACTTAATTATAAGAAAATCATAGAATTAATACAGTTAGATGGTGCAATAGGTCTTGCCTATCAGTGAGTAAAGGCAAAGTGGCGTCTGTCAACAATCCTTTCTTGAAATTCTTTTCATAATTTTGCAGGCCAAGGCTTGACAACAATGTTCTCGTTCTGACATAATGTGTATCTTCAGCAGGTGGCTGCGAAAACTTCCGCCCAAGCTGCAAGAACCAACAAGAGAAGCTTTTAAGGACTGAGATTCGACGTTGAAAATTCAATTTATTCAACATCAATCAAAAACTAGGTGCCAAAAGGGAGTGATAACTGGTACTTTTCATACCTCCAGTCCAGAAAAATTTCTTCACACCAGAACTCTCGATCTATCTTCAGAGCAGATGGCCCTCAAAGCAACAATAAAGTTATACAGGGGGGCTATACATGTCTGACTAGTCCTTAAACTCTATTGAGGGCACAAGTAGAGGACTTAAATAATCTATGCCTGATTGAGATTAACTTGAACTTTTAGTTGAAGTATGTCTTCATAAACCGTTTCTATTTTAGTACACCTGCCAACTGTAAACTTTTCATATTGCTCTACCTTTAAAAGAGAGATGGGAGAGAGAGAGAACACAGAGAAAACCGAAAAGATCAGGATATTGCTGAACCGGACAGTTTAATCATCAAAAAAGAGAAGTCTATATTCTTATTGTACATTTTAGAAGTCCAATTCCAATGTGTTCATCAAATACATTGAAATCACAACTTGTTGTTATCAGTTCTGATGAACTCCCTCCATCCCATATTAATTGTCCACTTTGCCCTTTGCATGTTCTTTAAGACATCATAAATAAGAAGGGCACTTATACTAATTTACTCTTAAAACTCTTTTTAATACACTCTTATTTATGTACCTTATCCATCGATACCAAGATTAAAATGGAGGAACTCTTTTGAGACTTTTAACAATACTTCTACTTTCAAAAAGAATTAATTTGAAGGCAAAACCCGAAAAATAAATTAATTATATCTTGATTTTGTAAATTGACAAGAAATTTGAGACGGATTTTTTTTTAGTCATAAGGACAAGTATTATGAGGTGGAGGGAGTACATATATTAACTGAGAAGGGACCTAAAAAAAAAAACAAAGGTGGCTGACAATGAACAGGAACTGGATCAAACCGCAGCTAATTTATCATTATTTATAGGTGGAATTCATGTCGAAATATACTGAAAGAAACCAAAATGAACTCCTTTATTTTTGGAATAAATAAGAAACCAAGTCAAAAAATTGAGACGGATGACAAACAAGAAGTCAAACTGACTATCGGATTGACATAATATCAGACATACAAGATGAATGGTACGAGAATAGAGAGGACTGGACTGAACCAAACCCCAACATAAAATAAAAGGTAAAAAGCTCAAAACCACTTCATCATAAGCCAGGAATGCTCATATTTTTTTTAAACGTAAGTAAACATGTTCGTATTATCACATAAGTATAAAAAGGTTGGCCCTTTCACCAGAGACAAGGAAGTTTTAATCTCTCTTTCAGTGTCTCCAGAGGGGGGCATGAGTGTGTCATTCTATACATTTCATTTGAACATTACCTCAAAAAGTCCACCCTGAACAAGGGCAAAGAAAATCCCAGATGTCAAAGCATTGGGTACTGGATTTGGGCCACCCATGCCACTAACTAGTGAAAACAGTGCTCCAGAACCAAAGGCAGCTGCCATACTGCATAAAGTAATTATTAATCTCCATCAGTTACAGGAAACAAAAAACGTGAACTCAGAGAGCTTGAGAAAGAGTGGATGGGGAGAAAGTGGATCAAAACGGAAAAATGGAAGTTTAAGGATAAAAAGGAAAACAGAATATCCAGTTAGGATATTTATGATCACTAAGGTGTTAATCCGAGACATCAATGGTATAAAGATTAAGGTGTATGAGACAGCAAAGAATTTTAGGTTCTAATGAAAAGGCGTCAACTGAAACCTGCGCTTTACCTAGTCTAGAAGGACAGCTAAATGTGCAACCAGAAACGGATGCAAGAACTTTAACAGAGTAAGGCTACTGTAGTACCTAAGTGAGAGCCAAATTGGGAAAGCATGTCCTCTTTCTGGGGAGGGGAAGACAGTATCCCTATTCATAATCATAGCTATACTACTATAGCAGTGTGTGTGAATTGGCCTCTGAATATCTAATCTATAGAGGATGCAAAAACGTCTAGACAAGAATATGCCTCAATTCCAAACAAGTTGGACATGTTGGAGTGTAAAAACAAAAACTTATCAAGATCAATGATTTCCCTGGAAAATCAACTTACATCGAAAAGTCAACTATTTAGAGGCTTTACTTAGTAAACAAGCCTGATTATAAAACTGACTGGCAAATTTTGTCTACCAGGAATCCAGTAAAAACAGGCTTACCTAGACTGCACATCCTCCTTGCCTCTAATTCTTTTCAAGACACAAGATATGCCAGCATTAGCACCAGTCATAACAGCAAAATTACGAGCCTGAACCAGCGGACCTCCTGCAAGAGCCTGAAACCAAAATTCCCGTTACGTTTGCTTATCCATCATAAATTAGCTCAATCAAATCTTAAAGATTCCACCTTGAAGTACTACACATTGACTTTCTGGATTGACAAAGTGCATTCACAAGTGCAAAAAAAAAAATAGATAAAAAGATTAAGCTTTATAATCTATTCTGATAGTTCAGAAATTATATACATGAATGCAGAGAATGCAAGTAAAGCACATGATAGACTCCTGAATTCTAGCCAAAAAAACCTACTACAGTGAACATAGAGATAAATTCTCAACAATAATTTTCAGCAATACCTTAGAATAGATAAAACAATATAGTACTAATAATAAAAGGACCTGAGCTTGTTGAAAAGAGGCCATAGCTTGAGGATTGAGATTAGCACCAGGAGGAGGAGTAGGCATAGCGGAAGACACATCCTGTGTAAGCGTTCCCATAAATCCACCAATAGCAGCACCCTGTAATCCACTGGTTGCTGTAACCACAGCGGCTTCAACAGGAATTGACTGCTTCGATAACCACCCCTTGAAGCCAATCTCCAATTCCTTGAACTTGTTCTGCAACTGAGCTATTGGATTCTGACTACTGCTATTCGGCATTTCAACCACCATAGCTTCTTGCTTTCCTGCACCCATTCGAATTGAGAAACTTTTAGCTCTTTTTCTCTACCTTTGAAATGGAATTTTGGCCTGCAATGGAGAAAGGGGGTTTTGGGGGGATAATGTTAACAAACTTTTTTATTCCCATTTTCTCCCTTAAACCCTTATCTTAGCAAAATGACAGAATTTTTTTACTCTTCTTTCTCATTTGACCCCACGAATTTGTTTATTTTCCCTTTTTTCCCCAATATAATTTTAATTTCTCGCTTTTGGTCCATTAGTACTTTCCTCTTTCAACGCTCCTATAGTATTTTAACATGTGATGCACGTATAAAAAATTTTCGTATTAAGTTCTCTTTTTCCCAATTTTCATACTTTGGGTTGTTGGGTCATAAGGTTTGAAATCCCTTTCATTTTACGTTGACCCTCCAGTCCAAATAGAAAACTACATTACTACTGTACTTTTTTTTTTGACATATTAATAATAAAATGTGTCACAAAAAATTAGATAGAGATAAAGAATTTTTTTAAAAGAAAACTTACCATTCTAAACATATTAGTATATTAATTTTGTGATAATGAATACTAGTAGTTACGATGGCAAAAATAATAACTTTCAAATGTTCGTATGTCAATTTAGGGGCAGAGATAAAGATAAAAAGTTATACAACTTCACTAGGTGAGAGAGAGAAAAACTCGAGATCTAGATCCAGTGAAGCACATAAAAAATAAGAATAAAAATATATTATCGGAAGAAACACATATTAGACGAAGATAACATACTTTCATATATACATGAACGAAAAAAGAGATATGAACATGAGGAAATGGATGTATAGTTACAAATAACAAAATAATTTTAAAAATGTTAGTTTTCAAATCCCTTAAAAAGAGAGGAAAGGGGGGTATGATTTACAAATGCATAAATTCGAAAACAATTTATTTAAAAATATTATTTTTAAATCTCTTTTAAAAATATAAAATCAAAAATAAAATTAAAAACACCACTAGTCACGTACGGCTTCCGTGGGTAAATCTGAAATCAAACGGGGGGAATATTTTCAGGTATTTTCACTTTTAACTTCTCACCGAGTCTTCAAGTCTGTAAAAAAATTCTCGCAGGCAAGGGTTTTAGAATCCACTGAAATTATTCTTTCAAAACTCGGAAAATGGGTGATAGAGAAGACTCTCCAGATTGGCTCCGCGCTTTTCAGGTATATCTGTTTTGTTTACATCGGAATTCATACAGTTGTTTGCTATGTAGTTTTCATAATCGATTATTTGCACCGAATCTCTGTTTAATTAGTTCGACAATCATGTGATTGAGTTTAAACCTATTTTGAACTTCAGTCTGATGGTCTTTCAGCTGCGAGATTTTGAAATTGTCTACACTCATTCATTTTACTCTTGTAAAGATGTTATCAATTTGAACTACATGGATGTGGTTATAGAGCACATTTGTGTTAGGGTATGTGAATTTGGGGAAATTATTTCTAGTGGTCAAGTCGAAAGCAGTAAGTGTGGACTCGGGAATACACTTGAAATGGATAATCCCTTTTTTGTAAATTCTTTTGAACCTTCTCTTTTCTATAATTCACCTGGATAAGTTTGGATTATAGTTACACATCGTTTCGAATTGTATTGCATTGTACTATTGTTTTAATGGACATAATGTTTGGATAGGTTAAATCATGTTCGATCATTACATAATATCACACATCAATAAATTGAAGGACAAGTCTACAAGGAAAGTATGATATGTCGTTACCTAACGATGAATTAATGATATGATGCAATACAATTCAAGTAATTATCACAACAAATATTGTATTTAAACTAATAACATAATCCAATACGATAGGTAACAACCATCCAAACCAGGTGTAAATGGACAAATGGATTAGCCGAATAATTCCATGTCAGTGTTTTCAAAGACGTTTTCAGGGGTGAGTCTTGGGCGGGGTGTACTAAAAATACTTTGGGATGTAAATTGAAGACGCAGATCCATAGGACGTAAGTCCTAAAATTTGCAGTTTAGAAATTCACTTTGGACGTTAATTTTTATTTTTTTGTTTTAAAAGTATTGTTGTTATAAATCATATTTTTTAGTATTATGAGTGTAATGATATTTGTATTTTATGCTATCATATTTTTCAGGTTATACAATATTTTCCAAAATATATAAGAAAGTAACTCTCATAAATAATTTTTAGATAATAGTGCCTCAAGCTGACATGATAGAGATTTCATAGCATTGTGTACATTAAGCAACTTTATTCATTTTTTCTCATTACTCTTACTCATTATATCCTTTCCTTGTTTGATATATAAACAGTAATAGTGTAAATATTAATTGACAGCTGGAAAGATTAGTAAATCTGGAAATGGATGATTATTTTATTTTAAAAATTATCTTTGCTGTTATCATTTTTTGTGTTGTAACCTTTTTTTGTATTGTTGATGATTTGTTTAAATTTATCAGTAGAATTATTGAAAGTTTTACTTTTTCTTATGTTCTTATTAATGAAATTACAAAATTTCAAATATCTGAGACATATGCCACGTAGATCCATCGGACTTGCCCCCCCGCCCCCCCCCTCATACTGCGTATATCCACTCATGATAACTTAATTGCATGCCTTTCTGCTTCTTGGGGTTGACATTTTTTCCTGTCTTGGTTGATATTTTAAGGTCATTATTCAAGTATAAGTGCTGCTGTTTTGATATTGATTCATTATCCACACACTTTAGCTGAAAGCATGGGCTTTAGTTATTATTTGCTCTGTTGTTGTTCCATGTTCCTGTTAATGACCAAGACAATCTGATATTAAAATGATTCAGGCACCTGCTATGATAACCTTGTCATCCGAATCTGAATCTCCTGTAGATAAGAAAAGTCTAAGTGATGACGAGGATAGCGTCAATCTGAGTAAGCTGTTTCAGAAGGATAAAGAGGCCAAAAGTAGTCAGGATGGGGACGGTTCTCAACTCCCAAAGATGTCTGAAGTAAATTCTCCAATTAAAAATGAAAAAGTAGATCGTACACCTACCAGGAAGAGAAAGAAGGAAAATCAGAGTGAAAAAGAAGGTATTAGCTAATCCATTCTACCAAGTGAATCAACTGCAGCTTGAAAGTCTGAAATTAAAGAAGGGTCCCGTAAAGATTCTCTCTTTCCAATGATACAGGAAAAGGCACCGATAAGGCTTTCACGAAGAGAAGAGCATTGGAGAAGTCTTTTATAGATAAAGTAAGTAGCTTCCTATTATATGTCCTTATTTTTTAATTTACTGAACTATCATCAGTCATGGAAGTTCAGCATCTATAGTTGTTGGATAATATGTAGAGAGTGGGTTTAATAGTTAATTACTCAAAGAATGGTAAAAGCCATTATATTGTTCAACTTGTAGTCTTGTATGAAACCGATCGACGCTATGTTTTTGCTCATATATAGCTTAAATGTGACCCTTGATCTTGCTTTTATATTTATTTTGCCCCTATCTCTAGCTAGCTCGATATCAGTCATACTTTGGAGCATGCACAATCAATGATTGCCCCATTGATAATCTTCATGATGAAAGAGGTAGTTCCAAATATGCCCCTAAAATGTTTAGACCTACAACACGAGCTGACAACAACTATGTACCACCTATGACACATTCTCGAAGGCACCCCTCCCTTTTAAGATGATTCACGTCAATCAAGCGCGAGAAAATAGTGACTTCAAAAGTCGACCAATCAACTCTTTAGTCATGTTTCTAGTAAACGAAGAGTAAATAGATAACTATTTTTGAAAAACTGTTCTCATTTATGGCAGGATCTCGAGGGAAGTCCTATGATACCTGAAGGCTAGAGGTGTACCAATGACTTATATTAGACTTGAAGGAAGTCCTCTGGAGATGCCTGGAGGCTAGAAGTGTATTTGTAGAGGATATGCATGATGGAGATAAGACTTGGTTAGAATAGTGGGAAGAGAGTCAGAGTATTTACCAGTTGAGATCGGGTTGCTCTAAAGAACAGTTAGCCCAATCCTAATTGCCTTGGTGATGGATAATTTGATGCGATATATTCAAGATGAAGTGCCATATGGTATGTTATGATAGATGACATACTGCGGATTGATGAAATATGCAACAAAGGTAATGCTAAGTTGGAGGTGTGGAGACAAGCTTGAGGTCTAAAAGGTTCAAGTTGAGCACGGTAAAAACAAAATATTTGGAGTGTGAAAATGAAATGCATGTGGTAGGCATGGAAGTGATGATCGACACACATGCTATCCCCAATAGAGAGTTCAAAGTATCTTGGGTCTTTAATCCAGGAAAATGAGGATATCGATAATGATGTCACACATCGTAATAGTGTAGCGTAGATAAAGTGGAGGCTTGCCTCTAAAATCTAAATTCTTGTATGACAAAAAAGTACCACCGAAACTTAAAATTATTTTCTATAGAGTGGTGGTTAGGCTAACTTTGTTCCAGAGGACAAAGTGTTGCCATTGAAGAACTCCCATGTTCATACTAAGAGTGAATATGAGGATGTTGAGATAGATGTGTGAGCATACTAAGAATGAGAATATGCAAGCCAAGGCGGGAGTGATCTCCGTGGTGGACAAGTTGAGAGAAATAAGATGAGATGTTTTGGGTATGTGAAAAGAAGATGCGCAACTGCCTAGTTGGGAGGTGCGAGAGGTTGAATATAGTGGATACGAGAAGAGGTAGAGGTAGACCAAAAAAGTATTGGGGGGTGATAATTAGATAGGATATGACACAACTTCAACTTACTAAGGATATGATCTTAGAGTATAGGGTGTGGAGGTCGCAGATTATGTTACTAGGCAGTGGAGTGTTATCTTGCTTTTTGATGTGTTTGGGCTTAGTGATGTTTGATAGAATTTTGTTTAAATTAAACTATTAATTAGTATTTTAAATAAATTGATGTGTCTTTTATTGAAATGGTGTGTCTTTTACATGAAAGGGTATGTCCTTTCATTCTTTGGTTACCATGAAAGAGTGTCTCCTTTCATTCTTTGGTTACCACGTATTCTATTGAAGTCCAACATCTGCAGATCCCTACATAATTTTACTAAGTATTTTCTTTACAACATTCTCTATAGAATTCTTTTCTTCTCCAAAAAAAATTAAGTTCAAGTTTTTGCTTTCCAATAGATTTCTTCACTGTTTGCTTAGTGTAGAAATTCATAGGCTTGTCACATCCACTAAAACTATTTGCGTGCAATCCCATAACAATTTCGTAGAAGGGAGGACGAAAATATCATTTTTAGGTAAGCATTCACACGTGTTCCAAGCCTTCAATTTTGTTTTCCTAATTCATATTATCAAACCTTCATCTTGATGGTCTTCTTCATATAAATTGTGTTCTTGATATGTAATTTCCAACAGTGTCTATTGTAATATTAGCCTTATTCTTGTAGTGTCTTGCTTTTGACTTCTATCCTCATATGTTGTTTATGGTGTTTTGGTTATTGCACTTTTTGTTGTTGTTAATGTTTCTTATTTAGTTGCTATGCTTTCTTCACTATCATTTTTCCTTTTCATACCTACTTTGATTTGGGGTACTCAAGTCAAGGGTACTCCAAAAATCACCTCTCCACTTCCATGAGGTAACCACACTAGTGAGATTTCACTGGGTATGTTGTTGCTGTTGAAGATAAATGGTTAGATGAACCTTGACACATCAGTACTATGATAGATCATTTATTCTCCTAAGTATTTTTCTTACAACCATTCAATGTGGAAAATGACTGCTAAATTGCCCAAAACAGTGGAACTGCACTTCTAACTTCTTCTAATCAGTTTCTTGATAGTATTTTCTTCTTATGAAGCAAAAGGTGTCCACTAGCTAGCATTAATTTGGCTGGAAATACTGTTCTAGGCTTCAGGAACAGCCGAGGTAGTTCAAATTTCTTAGTATGCTGGAACGATTCAATTGCTTAACATCAATTTGTAATATTATGAATTAGCTACTCCACCCAGAATCTGTTCTTGGGCAATTGATTTTTCATACTTCGATTAACTCGTCCAGAATTGTGCAGTTAAAACCTTTTGACACATCTCTATACTGACCCAAGTGATCTTTTAGAGTCAGACAAACGTTTTCTCATTCTAGGTATCATAATGGTACTCCCATTTGTTATCATTAGTTTTGGGAATTGCTACTAGTGGTGATTTTACTTTGGCCATCCTCATGAAAATTATTACAATATGCATCTCGTTTCCTCCTTTGATTGGTTGCCCGAAGTTCACGGACATTTGGGCTTAATCTGAAGAGTCTCTGGATCTCCCATACTCTTTATTGATAACTACTATGCATACACTATCGACTGTAGTGATCTTAGTTTAATCTCAAGATCATATTTTTGGTTCATGCAGGAACCTAGTTATTCAGTCTGTACATTGTCATCGGATTCTGAGTCTCCTCATGATTGCAGTTCCATAAAAGTGGAGGAAGTCCTTGACAAAGAGTTGCTTACACATGATGCTAAGGCTACAAAGAAAGGAGAAAATGATGTACTGTCTAAGCAAAAATCACCTAAGAAAAAACCAAAGAAAGAGGAACAAGAAAAGAAGATAAGACTAGAAGATCAGCTGAATGAAGGTAAACCGTTTGTTTCTAGCTTCTCAATTCTAAACATATCACTTATAGTTCGTTTGGCCAAGCTTCTAAAATCAGCTTATTTTGAAAAGTGCTTTTCAAAAAACTACTATGAGAAACAGTTTGTGTTTGGCTAATCAATTTGAAAAGCATTTTTGAGCAGCAATTAGTGTTTGGCCAAGTTTTTAATAAGTATATTTTCCAAAGTGCTTTTTAGGAAAGTACTTTTGTAGAAATGATATTTTTTTAAGCTTCGGGTAAAATAGCTTCTGCTATTCCCCAACAACACTTATTTTCTCCTAAAGGCTTGGCTAACACGTAATATTTTTTAAATAAGCATTTTTTTCCTCCCAAAAGTTTCTTTCAAAAAAACTAGTTCTTGGTGAGAAGCAGTTTGTGTTTGGCTATCAATTTGAATAACATTTTTGAGCTGTAATTAGTGTTTGACCAAGCTTTCAATAAGTGTATTTCCCAAAGTGCTTTTTAGAAAATTACTTTTGGAGAAAAAGATACTTTTTTTAGCTTCAGGAAAATAGCTTCTGCTACTCCCCAACAACACTTATTTTCTTCTAAAAGCTTGGCCAACACCTAATGTTTTCTAGATAAGCATTTTTTGCCTCCCAAAAGTTTGGCCAAATAGGCTATTAGTATATTAGAGCCTTAGGGGTGAATGGATCTCAAAATATTTGGAGCAAGTGCCTTTTTAACCTTAAATTATGGTTCCACACTCTTTATCTTTGTAGAGTTGTTGATTTTCCAGGCATTTTATTTTTTTTCTTTGTAATGTGGTGTTTGAAATTGGTATAGAGAAGGAAGACATGGAAGCTGTGGAGGAAAATGTTCCAGAGAAACAACGCGAACCAAATGTGAGAAACTTTAGTAATCCTTGATGGGTCTTTGGATATGTTGACTGTTCACTGATTCCACTTTTATGATAATTGTGTATAGTTGTCATCTTCAAGGCTGCCTTTGGTGCTTCCCGAGAAAGTACAGAGGACAAAGGTAAAGTAAACACTGTAGTGACTCTCTTAGTGTGCAGGTGATTACTGTGGTCTGTCTGTTTGTCTCTTTTTTCTTTTCCTTTTAGGATCTTTTTTTCTCAAAGCAGCCCAGGGATTCCTAGTTTGCATCCCTTTTCTGTATTATTTTTTCAAACTGAGAAATATCTTTCTAAATGTCAGAGGAAGAGGATATGGTGGCTTATACTAGTTTGGCATCTAAAAGTTCACCATACTTTATCTTTTAAGAAAAGTCATTTAGGTGACACCAGTTGAATTTTCCGAATCTGCCAAAGCTTTTGGTGAGCACAGTTACCTTATTTGTGCTGGTAAGAGTTGAGGTGTGTGTCAATTGGCAACCTGTTGTCAAAAATAAATAAAAAAGCCGTGTTAGGCATTCACAAGTTGGCACTTCTATGTATTTTTTTATCAAATTAGATGTCTTTTTGTTTCTCACCTGATGTTCGGTGACCACTTTTGGGCCTCCAACTGATCCAGATTCATATCGCATAAGGCTCATTTAAGGGAAAGCATTCCCTAACAGGATCAAGTTAGATGTCGTTGGTACAACTAATGGATTGTTAATTTTGTACTTGTATTTGTTTTTGTTTCTATTTTTCCCCAATCTGTTACGGTATTTTCTGCTAAACTTTGTCAAGCTTTGCATCACCCTGATATAGGCACTTGTGGAGTGTGACGGTGATTCTATAGATCTCAGTGGTGATGTGGGTGCTGTGGGGAGGATAATTGTTTCTGATGGTCAATCAGGAAACCATGAAATGCTTCTCGATTTGAAAGGTACACACGTTTCTCAAACATCTGTTTACCAAATTCTTACAAGTGCTGGTTGTGGTTGCGTTTTAATGTGTTTCAAACAATGTAATGGCTTATCATTATCATTCTGGCATGACAAGAATTTGTTAACTTGAAACAATATGTTATCATATTTACTTTAGCCAGATGTTTATAGCATATGAAAAACAAGCATATTCTGCTTTAGATTTGATAATTAAACGTAAAAAACAAGCATATTCTGCTTTAGGTTTGATAATTGAATCTAGCAATTCCCTAGAAGAAAATCTTGCAATCTTATTTACTATGGTTAATATGAAATTTTATATGAACTCTTTAGTTCTTTTACATCTCAGGAACCGTATATAAAACGACAATATTGCCTTCCAGGACATTTTGTGTGGTATGACGCTCTTGTCTCAAGCAATTATTGCTGTCTTTACTTATTCCCCCCTCTCACTCACCCACCCACCCGCCTCATACGCAGACTAACATAGATTTTCCTTTTTTTAGGTAAGCTTTGGACCATCAGAAGCAAAGGTTTGTTTCTGTCTTGCTTACTGGTTTATCTGCTCCATCCATAGTGAAGAAATTGAAGAGATAATGTTTAGCTTTAGATTTGCTTTTCTGACACGGGTTACTGTCTCTCATTTTATTTTCCAGTTTATCGAAGCGGGTTCAGCAAATTTTTAGAAATAAGTAAGATTTATGCTGTTTACTGATGATTATGTGCTCTCTGATCAGGTGGAGGCCGTCATGAATGACTTCATACAGCTGGAGCCACAATCAAATGTTTATGATGCCGAAACCATGGTTGAAGGTAGCAGTTATATGTGTATATACCTATTTTTCTAGCAAGTAGCTTCAACTGTCTTCTTCGTTTTTCATTTTGGAAGAAGCCATTTGCGGGCCAATTTGAATGAATCCTTCTGATATTAATAGGGACTCTTGATGGTTTCACATTTGATTCGGATGAGGAGGCTGAAAATTTGCCGCGACCAGCTTCCCAAGGTGACCAGGATGAGAATGTTGATGATCAGACCAATGGAAATGTTAAAGCAAAAGCAAAAACTAAGAAAGCATCGGTATGCTCTGTTCTTTTTGTTTTACCACTAGCAGTTGCTTTACTTTGTAGATCATAAATTGAGATTCAGGCTTGTTGTGCAGGCTATGGAGCAAAAGAAGGGGAAGAAGGGAGCAAAGACACCAAAGAAAGTAAAAAAGAAACCTCAAGTGCAGAAGAAAAGCAAGAGCAAAAAATAAGATACGACTGTACATATTCCATTTCATTCGATATGTATTCTCATTATTCTCTTTTTCTTCTGTGCTTTGTATACCAATGCTCATCGTATTTTTTTAAAAGATAATGAAAAGTAGTCTTAGTAAGCTAGATAGTTTGCAGAGGTCACACAATATGTGTTATTTGCAAGATTTTCACATTGTTTATCCTCCATGTTACCATAAAAATTCTAATGTCAATGAGTTTCAGTCTTTGAATGTGATTTGCTTTTCCTTCATATTTGTCCTGTAGGGGGGTGGGGTGAATTTAGAGGTTTGTTGGTTTGATTCGATGAATCATCTGATTTTCAATATTTTTGTTAGTGTGCTGAATGTGATACTAAATCAAATAAAGAGGCATAATGTTGTAGTACAAGATTCTGTTGATATTGTAAATAAGTTGCCATTTGTATTGGTTTTGCTATGTTTCCTCAGGAATGCTCAACTATGTCTCGAGATAGCATTCCTTAACTTTGTCATATGTCCAATCAATTTCTGCTTCATCTCTTGTTGTGCCAAAACATATCCTGATTTATGCTGTTTTGACTTATTTATAGAGATATAAACTGAAACAGCAGCCCAATGAGCATGGGGAAGGGAAGGAGAATGTTTGATGATGAGGCCATCCCTGGAAACTTCTCCATTTTACTTTCTTCAATAGGTGGAGTTGTTTCTCCATCATTGGGTCTCTTCACCCTGTTTGACAATCCAATAGTGGTAGATTAGGAGAAAATGGAAAACATAAGATCTAGTGTTTGAATAGTGAGATATGTTTATATACATTACCCATTCATGGGACAGAAGGTGATTGCGTAATCGGAAGCCTTGCAGGTAAAAGTGCTGGTGCCATCATCATATGCATAGCTGTAAGCCCTTGGACAAGCATTCTTGAAGATGCTGGAATAGAATGATGGGTGACAAGTTGTTGGATTTGCAAACTCTCCGGCACAGCAATACTGATCTAAACCAAAGGCCTCACATGCACTCTTGCATGCTACTACATTTCCTTCTCCATCTTCGCCAACTACTTGAAGTTCTTTTGGACAACCTGTAGATTTTTTGGAAACATATCTGTTAGTCATGGACTATTTGTATCCAAGGGTATGGTCTATAACAACCAACGAGCAGGGTGAAAGTCATGGACTACATAGGGGACTTTTACCCATGTTAAGATTGGAAACACAACCAGTGGCATTGCATCCTCCATGGACTCCCTGTGGTGTTGCAACCATTGGCAGATTATAACCATCAACAATGCTGACATCGTAGAAATCTTTGGTGTCTCCTGTCCCTAGAGTTATCTCAAAGAGAGAAGCAGGTGGTGTGGCACCAAGACCATCACATTCAAGCTTACCACCACAATCACCTGTCTGACAATGGCCAACACCAGACGCATCAAAAGTGCAGCCAGTCCTTGCCCATATACGACCTGACCATCCCACAACACTTGGAATCCTGGTGCTTTGGCCAGCATTCAGTTGAAAGCCTGTCGTGGAAAGTTGAGGTGATGAGGAACCAGACAGTGTTCCAGGCCATATTGTATACGGACAGTTGTTAGTAATGGTGAAAGTTGAGGCAAAAGAATGAGAAATCAATGCACAGAAAAGCAATGAAATTGAAAGCTCTTTCCAGGAATTTATGCTGAGCATATTATTATGGTGCTTTAGTTTATGGGTAATGTCTTTGTCCTATACTTGTGGGAAAAATAAAGTTAGGGGTAGAGGGGGAATCACCCTACATATTTGTAGGTGGAAAGAAATTTCACATATTTGATACAAAATCCATATTGTTAAGTTGCTTAGCTAATTCATATATTCCTTTCTTTAGAAACTTTTAGGATGCATGTCTATAAGAACCATACAATATCATAAGATGGTCCCCATGACCAAGATTTTTTAAAATTTTATCTTTGGAAATGAATCATTTTTTCTTTGTAGTGCATAAAAAGGTTAGACCATATGAAAAGGGTATCTAGATTCCCATAAATTTGTAAATAAATAAAAAGAATTGTTTCTAATAGAAGAGTATATTGTTTTGCGAACATACTCTGAATTAATATTAAGTTAAAGAAAATAATGAAGATTTTTAAAATTTGTTATCTATTAAAAAGTATGTTGTATTTGTGTAATCTGAAACTTATAATCTGAAATATGTCATAAAATTGTATGTTCATAAAAACTTCATATTAAGAGTAAAATAAAAAAAATGTAAAAGAGATTGTTTTCAAATTTAAAAGTGAGTTGCATAGGCCGGGATGTGAAAGTAAAGCAAGTTTGTGAGGAATTTCCTTGATCATTTTTTTTTAAATGAGCTAAAAAAATTGTATAAAAATTAAAAAACTGAAAATGGTGGGGCAATAGATATTTAGTTTTTTGAAGTGTCAAGCTTAAGCTTTACCCACATAAGGGCTACTTATTGACATGTGCACAAGCATTATTTCATAGCAATTTGTTTAAATTCATATTCTTCCCAACTTAATTTATACTTTTTGCGCCATTTTAGTTATCATATTACATTTTTCAAAATTAATTAAATTAATTTTTAAAATTAAATTAATTTGATAATTTAAAATATAAATTTAAATATTAAAAAATTATAAGAAAAATATTATTGATTGCAACTTTTTCATATTAATATGATAAAAAATATATTTGAAATATCAGTTAAAATCTACATAATTTTACTTTAAAAATAAAAACTGTAATATTTAAAATGGAATAGAGGGAATATGATATAGTTTGACTGAGCCTGAAATTTAAGAAAGATTTTTGTTTTTTAAAAAATTATGACCTAAAACAAGTTATGGATATTTGTGTGATTATAAATTATCTTATTAGGAGTATAATAAATATTTTAATTAGATTTTACTAAATAAAAAATTATATTTGTTTAAAAAAATAATTCATTGAAATAATAAATCATCATTAGTATTGAAACAGCACAAAATCACTAATTTTGTGATTATTAAAATGAAAAGTGTCATATAAATTGAAAAGACAAGAATAATAGACAATGACACACTTGGGTAAGAAAATCTTTGCCCGCCCTCGATTGTGCATCAAAGCAATAAGTAAATGATATGTATCATTTTTTCCCTTTTTGACGTTTAGTACTATAAGGGTTCGTTTGGTATGAGGGATAAAAATAAATAGTGATAGAATAAAAAAATATTGAAGAGATAAAATTTTGATTTGGTTGGTTGGCAAGTTTGAGATAACTTATCCGATCATTTATACCATAGTGATAAGATAAGTTATCTTATATACATGATAAGATAACTTATCCCAGGATAACTAATTCTGAGATAAGTTGTTCCCAACCAAACCACCCCTAACACTTTATTTTTACGGATCTTTACGTCTCAACATAGAAGAAGATAATACAAAAGATGCTATATTTTGTAGGGTCATTCTCTTTATTGAAATGTAACTGATTATTTTATACTATTTTTTGAGTTAAAAAAAATCTTTAAATTTTATAAATTTAAATTTAAAATATATGAAATATATCAAAATATTATTTACTTTTATAATTTTAAATATGTAACGTGAAAAATAAAAAAGTCTTTTTTTGTAAATAGACCAAAAATAAAAAGACAAATAAATTGGGAGTAAAATTTTCACATTTCATAGGTTATTGAATTACTAAAGGACAGGGGTTCTCTGCTTAGCAGGGATGGAGCAATAATTTTTTTTTTGAGAATTCAAGAGGTCATGGCAAGATGAGCGTTTTATCGTTACGATCGATGTTAAGTGAAAGTGCATATGCAACTGAGGCATCCTAACAGACTGGTAGACTTGAGCCTTTTTCCTACATGACTTGATCAAATGGATCAGACACTCATCATTTATTTTTATTGTTCAAATCTTTGACAACATGAAAAGTTCATTGTTTAACTCTTTGACAATATGAAAAAACCAAAAGCACTGTCCTAACATGAAAAGTTCATTGTTTAACTCTTTGACAATATGAAAAAACCAAAAGCACTGTCCTTCGCCCCTCTCTCTCTTTCTATCCTAGGGATGTAAGGCTAGAGGCCTTTGATATCCTCTCCGATTAAGAATTGGACTCTTACAATCACTAGCCAATATGTTTCTCTCCTTTTTATTTAATGGGAAAAACAGGCTGAATTGAGGAGGAAGCAAACTAACGACTTTTTTAATCATTTTGAGCTAAATGGAAATGAAATGATACGCTGTCTTCTTTTGTTTCCACTATACCTTAAGTGGATATCGTCAGATCCTACCAACTCGACCAACTCCAATAGCCAATTACAATGGAGGTAGTTTTGGACTGCCAATTTCTCCAACACAAATACATATTGCTGCTAACCATCTTGGCTTGCTTGACTTTGTCAATTCACTACATAAAAACTCTACTTTTACATCTTTTATTTTACAAATATGAAAAAGGAAACAAGGTGAAACGCATGTTTAAATTTCTAGTAACTGGCAAACTTGCAGTGATGCAGTCTTATAAAGGATAATTGGTTAATTACAGAAAACAAGTCCCCTGTCAGATCAATTATTGTGTGTACATAATGTACAATGCTGGGTCTGCACCAAAGGAAAAGCTAAATGAAAAAAATGCATCTATGATTAAGGCTATGTTTCTAGCTTTGCCTCAAAAATTGTCTTGTTTCCTTTAATCCAAACACTGCAACCGATGTTGTCTGCCAAGTCCCTTCCTTCCTTTTCCAGCAAAGTAGCAGCTCGCAGGTGGATTTGGTGTTGTCCAAATTATGTTAAAAGTATTGCAGAAAATTTCAGACGAAATACACCTACTACAAAGCTCAAAGCTCATTTTTTGTAGGTTAGATTGTGGTAACAACATGCCGCCTTCTTACTCTCTAACCAAGCAAAAAAGGAAGCCTTCAAGAGAGCTCTGTTTTCAATGGATCTTCCATTGCAAAATACACAATTGACAAATATGGCCTTCTTTGAGTGGTGTCAATGTGGAATATGAATGTTGCTCATCCTCCTAGAGGACATTTCCATGGGAAATGATATTTGACTTTTGAGTATGATGACTCCTACATTCACCAAAGCCGATCTCACAGACAAAGCTGAAATGAATCTGTGAAATGCCAGACTGAGTAAGCTCACTTTTGCCATTCACCTTGTAAATTTTCCATCCTGAAAAGTAGCAAGATAGCAGAGCATATAGACAAATACTGCATTGAACGCCAGTTTAAAATCCAAAGAACATGGAAATGGGAACATACAGCAAGTGTATGTATGCTTTTCTGATGAAGACGAAATGAGCAGCAACAAGGCACAAATGACAACAGCCATTAATTTACAGAATGCAGAAAGTCCCAACACCTCTAACATCAAGCACTTTCAATGAAAAAGGATCCATTCTTTTGCAATAACAGAGGAGCAAATTGACATCAGGTTAATAACTTCAATGTTGTTAGCAACACACCCCTTGATATGAGACTGCTAAAGATACCTCTTCAGGTAACACTATCAGGAAAAAAAAAGATGCAGATAGGTGGAAATTAACACCGGATCTCTGATACCAACCCATTTCAACCAAATATAGGACCTTGCTTTCAAAAGATCAGACATGATACCAGACTATATTACTCACAGCGAACAGCAGGGTAGTCACACTTCAATGTGGTTACAAGACACCAACTGATTTGGCAGCTGTTAGATTCTTCCACTGACTTATCCCTGTTCAAGAGTTTCAAGGCTTATGGTTTGTTCAAAGTCTAGACCTCATGGAACAGCACAGTTCTGCTGAATAAGAAAAGAGCAGACTTAGTTAGAAACTCATGATTCTGATGCTAATGAATAAGACAGATAATAAAACATCAACTAAATAAGCTATATCTCAACTCTCCTGACAGAAAATGTTTTTGAGTTCCTGCAAAAGTAAAACCATTTTAGGATGCCATACATGAGCAAATTCAAGAAGCAAATAAAAAAGGAATTAAAAGGAGACTTGAGCAACATATGAAATATAATGGAGCTTTCATCCAAAACCTGCCAAAAAATAGGAAGTCAAAAGTCATAAAAGTAGGTGAGCTTTAATGAGCTCACTGAAAAGAGTGTTCTTCATCTGATGGGGCAAGTTCCTGTAAGGAAGGAAACAAAGTGGAAATGACAGGATTCGAGTGATAGTAGGCGATTAAATATGTCCAGCAAGCCAATACAGATGTTTGACAATCCTAAAAAGGGATAATTGTAACTACTTAGGTATAAAGTTACTTAGATTACAGCCAATAGAGGTTATACAAAATGCAGCACTATAAATAGTTAAAGCTTTCACGTGACATCAACTCAGGAGCATATCAGTATTTGCAGACATAATATTGTTAGTCCTAAACAGTTATAAAGTGCTCAGTCCATAGGAATGTAGAATATAAGTCCTACAAAATGGCAAGACAATCAAGTCTGCCATGGAAATTATGAAATTTTTCCTAATCCTCTCCGAAAAGACAGTAAAATTAAACAGACGAAAGGATGGAATTTATTATATCTAGTTCATGTCCATGCCATCTCCAACTTGACTGCAAATGGGACTAACAGCAGTGAAAGATCTCTCAAATGGTGATGGATGCAATTGTGCATCCCTTCTGCGCTTTGAAGCGCAGCTATCAGAAGGGGAACTATCAGCATCAAACTTCCTCCGAACACCTCTCACAGCCTGCACTTCAACTTGTGTTAAAGGGAAAATCTGCCTGCTAACTCTGCAAAGAGAGTTATGGTTATCATACAATATTCGCTGGTTACAGTTTTTGTCACAAATGTGTGTCAGCCCAGTTAGACGGCAGCGGAACATGTTCCCACACACATGTTCATTTTCACATTTCCAATCACACTTGTGAACAGGATTTGGGCCATCTTGGCCAAGAATACTTGACAGATATAAAACATTTGTAGGCACTGCTACCATAGATTTTCCAAGTACCTCCATTGGTCAGTTAATCAGAAAACTTGAGTTTGAGAAGATATCCACACCCCACTCGCCTTGACCCGGATGCTCTGCAGACTCGACAAACAAGATCCGTCAAGATTGGTGGGTTGATCATGGAATATTATTGTTTGTTTCAAAGAACTATAACCATCTTAAATCTTTTCCTATGGAAACTGAAAACCAATATTCAGGCGACTAAACAAATCTCAGTAAAGAAACATCAAATAAAAAAGCTAAGCTTTAAGAATTCATCTCCAGAGTCACTTCGTGATATTTCACTAGGTATGTTGTTGCTGCTAGTGAAGATTCAAAAGAAGCTTCTTACCCGCCTCCCCACCCACCCAAGCTGGAGTCGTCCCACATAAGGGTGTTAGAACTTCACATGGAAAGGAAAAGGCGTATATAATGTATAGTCAACAGCACCAGTAAACTAAAAATTAGGTTAGTGTGTAATAGCCTTTGATTCAAGAGATATCATCTTAATTCTGTTAATTTACACATATATAGCGAATCTAATTACATTGTTGTTTTATCAAAAGTGTAATATTGTTTGTTTTTACAAGTACTTCATGAAAGAATTCACTTATTAGGTTAGGTTAGGCGTAGGTGTGGCAACACCAAACTCAAACCACCCACAATCCATTTAAGTTTGAGAGGTTATAAGCCCTCCATGTACCACCTCAATCTATTAAGAATTGGGTTAACATATAACTTTTATTGACTTACAAATCTTGTCAGACTATTTTAAAAAGACTTGACTCGCTTGGCTTGACCCGTTTTAGCCCAAACAAACCAGTTGTATTAGGTCTTGACCCATTTTAACTCACCCAAAATGGATCCGACCCACCCAATTAGCATCGCTAGACTTAGGTGTATTCCTTCTTTTCCACCCACAAATTTTCAATGGTAAATCTCTAAAATTACACCTAAAACAAAGATCCTGTACAAAGCTTACCAAACAAGGGTAAAATGAATAGTAAAAAATTCCTGTTTCAGTTCAAACATACAGATTTTCCTCTCCCACAACCATTTATGAGAGCAGCTCAACAAAATCCGAAGAACTACCACAGAATTATCAGAAGAAAGAGATACAAATCACACCTACCTAATTCTCCGACAAAATAATACAACAAAAAATCATGAAAAAAAACAGAAACTAAAATATACAAAGAAAAAAATCTTACGATGAAACCGAAATGAAGAACACCTCACAAGCTCCTCCTCCCCTCTCTCTCACTTCTCACTCACTTTCTCTCTCTCTCTGAGACTCTTTCAGCGCTCTATGCGTATAGTGAAGCAAAGGAATGGGGAGAGTATGGGAGAGTATTTATAGAAAAAGTGGGACACGGATAAGGTGTTGATCCGATTCTCATGTGTGGGACGTAAATGTAAATGCACATCAAATTGATCTAAAATGAACTTTCATTTTGTCATTTTCTGTAATTTATCCAACTTCGTTACCGTTTAGTGGATGCAACACGATGTCGTATGATGCCTGTTACAATCACGACTCTAACGGGAGGTGCATCTTCCGTCACGTGCCCCACGGTTTTTTGGGGGTAATTTTATTATTTATTTTCCTTTTTTTTCGTGGGGGCTCTTTGTCAAGGTCGTCGGTTTTAACGTTAATGAAGACTTCCGGGAAAAAGAAAAAGTAGACTTGAAGGACCTACCAGACTTTGACACGTTTGGGAGTGCTCTTAACTTGGTTCAACAACAACCCGTTTTTGGTGTGCTTACAGGGCAAATCTGGTATTGGGCTTCTGCCCATCATTTTATGGGCCAATACCAGACGGAAATTTTTTATAAATAGCCTAACTTAAAATTTAATATGATCAATAATTATATTTTATATAATTATATAATATAATATTAGCTGTGTGATCTGAAAATGAGAAAAGAGGCAAGTGAGATTAAGATAGGTAAATTATATATGTATATTTATAAAATAATTATATGTGTATTATTAATATATATATATATATTTGTATATTTAAAAAATAAGATTAGGAAAGGAAGGAAAGAGGAGAGAGGAGAGAAAAATCAAGAGAAGAGGAGAGGGATGGGTGAGAGAGGGCAGAGAGTAGAGAAAATATATTTTCAAATTGATTATGTAGTTATATATCTGAGAAGAAATTATACAAAGAGAAAGAAAGGAAGAGGAGAATAACATTCTGACTAGCTATAAATTATAATTTTTAAAAATTATAATTATATTATATAAATACATATTATATATTTGTCGTAATTTTTTCAATGCTAAATGCGCTTTTTTTTAGAAGAGGGGGGGGGGGTTGTTTTTCCATTACAGTCATTTCCGCCGCCAATTCCCAATTCCCATCTCCAATTTTCAACTTTCCTGAACGCAAAAAATGGTGAGTTTGAATACTGATCCTGAGATTCGAACAATTGTTCCTTTAAGTCTCATCACGATCTGGTAGTTTTATGGTTATTTTGCTATAATAATTCACTCTTGGTTCTGGATTAATCTGTTATTGATAAATCTTAGTAACTGCTTTGAACTGTTTTTTCTCGTGCTGAGAGTTTATCGGAAACAATCTTCAATATATGGTAAGGTTCGCAAAATCCTACCTCTTCGGACTCCATTTGTGCTATTACACTGGATATTTATTGTAGTTTAGATTATTTTGGTAATTAACAAATATGAGTGAAAATGTTTTGGTAAGTTTGACAGTGTCAGGTTTCACAAGATCAAGTAGTAAGAATCTTTCACCTTTAACCTTGAGGTTGTAGGTTCGAGTGGAGCAGAGCGGGGGCTCCTAGGGTGGGGATAAAAATTAAGGCTCCGGAAAGGGGAAATAGATGGTAAACTAGAGTAATCAAATTTGTTCTATTTTGGGTGGTATTGCATCGTGTTGGGTTCATTCTTTTGTCTAATGATGCCATACTGTAGTTGAAAGTTCCACTGGCAGAACTATGAAATTTTTGTCTTGCGTATGTATATGTTTGTTACTGCTTGATTGTGGTGCAGAATGCCATTTTGCTAGTGTCGGTGATGATCCTTTTGTTTACTGGTTTAAATCTGTTGGGCATTTTCACATGTAGTGTTTCACTGTATCTATTGTTGGGTAATTCCACTGGAACAGTTTGCAGTTGTATATATTCAGAATCTAGTGATGAATGCTTATTGCAAGTGTCGAATGACACTCTAACCATTGTTGGGTGTTGATTTGAAAAAGTTTTCTGAGAATTCACCACGTTTAGACTGTTTTACATGGGTCATCAATATACACAACTCTCCTGCTTTATCTGGATGTTTGAACATGAACATTTTTGTTTCCTGTTTACCCAAAATGCGTAGTTCAACTAAAAAGCTGTTAATATCTAGCATAAAGGATATTTCAAAGAAACAAACATTGTCCCCTCATTCTTCTTCTGACTAGTTTCATATCCCAGCCGTTTGTACTCCTTCTACTTCTTAATTCCAGTGACGAATGCCTATTTTACAAGTGCCAACTACATAGTTCAACTTGCCAAATATTTGATCATAGAATATAGGACACAGGATTTGCAAGTACATCGTCCCTTGATTCCTTTTTTTTTTTTGTGATTGCATTTTTTCATTCTTCCTGCTTAGTTACATGGTATTGCACTCCATAAAAATAGAAAGCGAACAGTCTTTTCATTTCCTGCTCTGTACTTTTTGTTCCACTCTGTCTTGTCTGAACTTGATGCTATTTGATTTCGAAAACATTTATCCTTCTTCTCTCTAGTTATTTTGAGGTCTAACAACCGAGGTTAGGGAATTGAGTTCACTTGATAGGAGATGCACCTAGATGGTTGAGGAGGTCTAAGATTTTTGAGCTCATTGCCTTCTTGTACTGATTTGCCAATACTAGCACTACTTTCCTGAATATTTCAGCTTACTCTTAGTAAACATGGTGCGCTTAAAATATTGGCATACTTGAAGTGGGCTTTTGGTACTTTCTCTTTATAGAACATTTCATCCATCATGTTACAACCCATTGATTTGAGAGTCTGTTACTCATGTTGTGATCCACAAAATTGAATACTATAGTTCCGAGGAGTCTTTTCCATTGCTTTCTATGTTTGCTTGGACTCTTCATAAATGTTGTTAGAGTGCCTGTTCGATTCTCCAAATTGGTGCACTTTTGGAGGACCCGATATGGGTGTGGCAATAGGTTGTTTTCCCTAATGTGATATGCATTTGCATTTACATTCAAAAGCAACATATGCATATGTGCTCTGTGCAGATTAAGGTTCAATGCAGTGTTATTGTGCTATTTAATTATTGGGATGATTTGCAGATTGAAAGAAATGTCATTTATGCACTTTTCTTAACAGTGAGCTCTCCCCTGACTGGTGGTTTGATTTTGTCTCGTTGTCCTCTCATCATTTGGAATAATTACTTGTGGTTCTACTTTTGGGGGGAAATCCTAGTGCTTTTAGTTTATGTTTTAAGAATTTGTTATATGGTTGCATACTGACAATTGTGAAATGGTTCCTCTTTTCCTTGCTGCAGAGGATATACTCTTTCATACTAGTAATCATAGTATTAATCTAGGAGTATCATGTTATTCCATTTCTGTTAATACTATTTACTGTTTCTTACACTTTGATTATCATATTACTTTGTAATAGTGATTGTTCCATTTTTTTGGTATGATTTGTCATAATTTCTTTTAACATTTTGTCTTGGCTTTTTCACTACCTTTGTTTTCTTTTACGAACTGCTTTGAAATGTTTTTACTTGAGCCGAGGGTCTACTGAAACAGTTCTTCTACCTTTCTGGGTACACAGGTATCCTCTCTAGACCCACTTATGAGATTACATTGGAAATGTTGTTTGGCAGTGCATCTTGTTGGGTTCATTCTTAGTGTAATGATGCTGTGTTGTAGCTGAGCTCTTCTTACAACACTACCACTAATAACAACAACAACAACATACCCAGTAATATCCCACAAGTGGGGTTTGGGGAGGGGAGATTGTACGCAGACCTTACCGC
>JAOTQJ010000072.1:15232197-15242939 GCA_025642045.1 Solanum sejunctum
ATTTTATTAAAATTATATATTTTAAATATTAAAAATAACTTAGACATATAAATTAACTTATATAATTAATTTATATTAAAGATGAATTAAAATAAATTAATTCTAATTTAATCTGATTTAGAAACAAAAATTTAGATTAATAATTAACATTTTAGAATGTATAACAGTTTAAGGGTATTTAAGACATCTTGATAAAAAAAGTGTTTGATAGCACCTTGGTATCAAACACATTAATAACTTTTTTCAGTTTAAATACTTTTATTCAAACACGTAACTGTTTGTTTTTAAAATAAAACTTTTTAAAAGTTACTTTGACTATTTACCTGCTCTTTATTTTGTAAGTTACATTTTTTAGCTAATTCAAATGGGCTCTAAACTTTTTCTTGAAAAAAAATAAATAAAATCTTTGACTATTTACGCGCTCTTTATTTTGTAATGAATTTATCGTTATTGCACTAAATATTCTACACCGTCAAGTAAAGTTGATCTACAGATTATTTATTATTTTTAAGTTTTATTTTTTATTTTTCTATTTTAACTTTATTTTCTAAAATTTAAAATAATTTTCATAAACCCATCTAAGCTGGATTTCAGTCAAAACCTTCTCTCCACGTTTTTTTTTCTTGTTTGTCTTTTTAATATGTAGTCATCTCTTTTTAATGTGATAATAGAATTTTAAGATCTTGATGCATATTTGTATTTGATATTTGCACTTTAAATATTTCTTCAAATTTTTTCTCTAAAAAAAAAAACTTAATATCACTTGCAAAGTTTTCACAGATTATGAATTTTGATGCATATATTATTTCTCTCCAAGATTAGAAAGTTGAAGCATGAAAGAATTAGTTCTGGTAATTTTAATAGTATTTGACTTGAAGAATTATTTTATTAATTATGATAATTTTGTTTTGAGAGAAATATGAACAAATAATAACTAATTTAGTTAGAGTACAGTTAGAATTCTACTTTTAATATTTTTTCCTAAATTTCAATTACATTAATATTTAATTTACCTGATAATCCTTTTATTATTATACTCAACTTAATTTCTTGCCTGCTACTTAACGAGGAAAGCAACGTATTATACTCAGACAAACGTGGTGCTCGTCGACAAAAGACAAAAAGTCATTAATGAATATTCATCTTCTGGGTTGAGGCCTTCGTCAAACATCGGAATCAAATTATCGTGACAATTGGAGACCATTTTTTCTTTACAATAATAATCCAATTGTCATCGAATTCAATCTTCCCGAGGCCAGTTTTTAATTTGAAAAAATGCACCTGCTATTATTATGGGTACGACACACTATAAAAAGAATATTCGTTAAACTTACCCTTCAACAAAAACAGCAACTCTTTCGATACATTCAATGCTTTGCTTTCACAGTTCCCATTTAATTCTATAACTGTTTTGTATTTCGTATAAAGTTTCCAGATTTTAGGATCCATTTTTCTCATCTTTGATCCGTGACAGGCCACAGCGTTATGGGTTCTTACGCAGATGAAGAAACTGGAATAGGGTTACCTGATTCCCCTCCCAACAATTCAATTTTCAGGTACAATTCGCCGCTTGTTCAGGTTGGTTTGATTGGATTGGTGTGTTTTTGTTGTCCAGGGATGTTTAATGCCCTCTCTGGAATGGGTGGTGGTGGTCAAGTCGACCACACGGCGGCTAATAACGCCAACACCGCACTTTACACAGCTTTCGCTATTTTTGGGATATTAGGTGGTGGAATTTACAACATTTTAGGTCCAAAAAAGACTCTGTTTGTTGGGTGTTCAACTTACATATTGTATGCTGGGTCTTTTCTTTATTACAATCACCACAAGCATCAGGCGTTTGTGGTAGTGGCCGGCGGCCTCCTTGGTGTTGGCGCCGGCCTTCTCTGGGCTGCCCAGGGAGCTATTATGACATCGTATCCGCCACATGATCGGAAAGGTACTTATATATCTATGTTCTGGAGTATTTTCAATATGGGTGGTGTTATTGGTGGACTTATTCCTTTTGTATCCAATTATAATAGAACTACCGCGGCCTCTGTTAATGATGGTACATATATTGGATTTATGGCCTTCATGACCGTTGGAACGTTTCTTTCTTTAGCGATTTTGCATCCTAGTAAGGTCGTTAGGAATGATGGTTCGACGTGTACTAATATTAAGTACTCCAGTGCGTCTGTGGAATTAGTACAAATTCTCAAACTGTTCGGGAACTGGAAGATGTTGTTGATGATTCCAGCCTCGTGGGCTAGTAACTTCTTCTATACTTACCAGTTCAATAATGTTAATGGGTTATTGTTCACTTTGAGGACAAGGGGTTTGAACAATGTGTTCTATTGGGGTGCACAGATGCTCGGGTCAGTGTTCATCGGATTCATAATGGACTACAGCTTTAAGAGCAGGAAGGCTAGGGGATTGGTGGGTATTATAATTGTTGGCCTTCTTTCAACAGCAATTTGGGGTGGAGGACTCGCAAAACAGCTTGACTATTCCCGTGATGATGTACCTCATCACATAGTGTTACTGGATTTCAAGGATGGTTCTAAATTTGCAGGTCCATTTTTCTTGTATTTTAGTTATGGATTACTCGATGCCATGTTTCAGAGCATGGTCTATTGGGTTATAGGAGCCTTGGCAGACGATTCTGAGGTTCTCAGCAGGTAAATTTTCATATACTGATCTCAATTCATCCGTTATGCTTACGAGGAATAGAATTGGTTAAAATCGGATTGTTTTATCTGTATTCATAGGTATACTGGCTTCTATAAAGGAATACAAAGTGCAGGGGGTGCGGTTGCTTGGCAAGTCGATGAACATAAAGTACCATTCATGAACCAGCTTATCGCGAATTGGGCTTTAACCACCATTAGTTTTCCATTACTGATAGCTCTTGTAGTGTTAGCTGTGAAGGATGACAACCAAGATGAAGAGGGCGCAACTAAGGAAGTTGCCATTTCTTCAAACCGAGACATTAGTACTACAGTAGACAAGCCCAATAAGGAGTAGTTTACATAACTGTAAATTGTGGACAATCAACCACAGTGTGATTTAGTCATTAGTACCATAGTAGAGCTTACACAACTGTTCTGTAAATCGTGCACAATCAACCACAATGAAATTTGTTTCTTAATGTATGTTCAACAGTCTTCGTAAATTTTTGAAAAGAAAATTTCTTACATGCTCTAGAAGTGTTGACTTTAATCTCTTGCTTTAAGCACGGACCGTTTTGTTTTTTAACTTTGCCCAAGGAAATGATAAGGTTGCTTTCCAGTAATGTAACACACTAATACCTTCGGCGGCTATCTTAAAAGGACTTCCAAGTATCTTTTATCAATATCTATTTCTATATTATTTTAAAGGTATAAACTTGGTGACTCGAATGATAAATTATTATGATGCTTTTAATTTAAAATATTTGATTTAATATTTTTTTATATTTATTTATATATTAAAAATAAATATTTTTTAAATAATTATTTTTAAAAAAATTATAACTTTTTTGATGAATTGTAATTTTTTCAAAGAATTTATGATTATTTCAAAGATTATGATTTTTTCGAATAAGGCATAAACTGATAAGTTACTAGATGGAGCAGGGGTTTTTGTAGGGTTGTTTGGGTTTCTTTTGGTTTGGCCTCTGCCGCCTCCCCTTTTGTATCCATTTGTTTATAAATAAAACGGCCCCAAGGTCAATATTTTAAGGGTATTTTACATAAATTTTGTATTTTTTGGAGTTAAAGTTTAATTAATATTATTTTTTTTAAATTATTAAAAGTTTTTTCTTTTTAATACAAAAAATAAAATTAATGATAGATGTCTAAAAGGTAGGAGTATTAAGGGATTTTAGTTATGATACATGAAAAAATACGAATTGTAATTTATATTAATAAGTGTTGCAGTTTTGCATTATTTAAGATACGTTATAATTTTTTAAAAGAGTAAGAATTATATGAAATTATGTAAATATAAGTTGTGTATTTTTATATTTTTCCATATTTTTTTAACCAAAGAAAAAAGTTTTCTATGCTTCTTCTTACAACACCTATTTAATATTTTTTTTTCATATTTTATTTTATATTCATTTATAATTATGAATTACTTAACTTCAATATTAAATTAATATAATATCTCCAATTTAAAATATCAAATTTAGTATATTTTTATATTATATTATATTATATTAAAAGTATATATCTTTTTATATTAAAGGATTGTGAATTTTTTGAAAGACCATAACTTTTCTAAAAGAGTTTTGACTTACGTGAAGGGTTGTGATTTTTTCTAAGGAATCGTGATTTTAATAAAGATTTGTGATTCTTTTAAAAAAATTATTTGATTCTTTTAAAAAGTTAAAATTTTTCTAAAAAAATATTATTTTTCTGAAAGATTGTGTTTTCTTCAAAAATATTATGACTTTTATAATAAATTTCTTAATAATATTCTGCCACACCGTTGTTTGACATATTGATAGACTCTTAAGTTACTTCCCTAACCTTTCAAGAATATTTTGATCCTGCTCTAACATGTGATGGAGAAGGTTGTTTAAGCATGTACTTTTAGTACTGAAAAAGTCTTTAAGGAGGCCCAATGATAAGCAAGCTTAAAAACGAGGGAAATTAAGTTTGTATCTCTTTAAATTAAATTATTTATATTTATATTTTATATTTTGTACCTTGTATTATTAAGATTTTGCCATTCTAATATTAAAATTTATGCGCTGATATCATATTGATGTCAACACATATGATATACCAATAAGGTATACATATATCAACAGAATATCACAAATAATTAAGTTTAATCTTATATGATACCAATATGGTATCAAATATACCGATAGAGTATATAATGAATATATTTTTTACTAATTTAGATTTTAATAATTTTTTAAATTTGTTTCTTATTTATTTCTTAAAAACAATCCTATATACCAATTGAGTATCAATATATCGTCTTAGTATCACAAATGACTGAGCTCATTCTATATAGTACCGTTATGATATATATATATATACTGCCATAATATATTTCATAGTATTTATGCTGATGTTAGCAGGCGAAATAAAAAGGGGTAAATGGGTAAAAAAATAAATAATTTGAGTAATAGATCCATTAAAGGTAAATATTTAGATTGAGTCTACTGAGGACAAACAATTTCAAATTAAATGTACTTTTTCTTTAAAATTAAAGCAAATTATTACTAGTAATTGAAGGATTTAATTTTTCTTCGTTCTTTCATAACTATTATTGTGCCTCAATTTCCAGTTATATTAATCCTCAGATCTTATTCTTTACTATTTTTGATTTGCGTATGTAAAATAGGAATACGTGCTTTTAAATTATCATTTTGTCAGAACGTGAAAGTTTAATGAGTGATATCTGCGAGTTGAGACACAAAGTCCCATATTAGTGATTAATAAGATAGGTGGACTCCTTATAAGACTTAGACAATCTTCCTCCCTTTGAGCTACGTGGACTCCTTATAAGACTTAGGCAATCTTCCTCCCTTTGAGCTACCTTTTGGGGTGTGAATTAGGCCTAAAACCTTCTTCAACATGGTATCAGAGTAGAGCCCGTCTCACCCAATATTTGTGTGAGAGGGGTGTTAAGACACAAAGTCTAACTTTTAGGGTGTTAGTTAGATGTAAGACCTACTTCAATAGCGATTATTGAATCTAAATAACTCGTCAAATATATGAACTCACAAATCCATAGCAGTAAATTGGACAGACAAACAAAAAGTAAAGAAACATCTTTGGAATCTTTTATTTATAATTATTTTTTGTTTGTTTTACTAAAATAAAGCCACAACAAATTAACAAACTAGCAAAACGTTGGTATATGTGACATGACAAAAATTAGATGCAAAAGAACATTAACAAGGGGTGTTAAGGATTATGTTTTTTTGTTTATTTGGCAACAGCTTAAGCCTCCTTTTTCTCTTCTGCTGGGTTTTCCTTAACAGTGGCTTCCTCAGCCTTCTTCTCCTCCTCCTCCTTTGCCGGCTCGGTGGCTGCGGCGACGGTTTCTTCCTCAATCTTAGGAGCCTCTGGAGCTTGTTTTGATACATCTACCAAAGGCTCTTCCTTTTTAGTCTCCTCCCCATCCTTCTTTTCCTCCTGATGAGATAAAGCAAAGTTTCGTAAGAGGATCAAAACATATTACATTTATAATACGATACTAATATTTCAGTAGGCTTCAATTGGATTAAGTATATGAATTTGGAACCTATATCGAGTAATGGTTCATAGAAAAAAACGGATTAGATATGTATAAATTGTTTATTGATATGCACTATATCAAAACGAGAAAATATTGAATTAGATATAGAATTTACTAGTAATCCCTAACTAATCGATCGTTAAAATGCTTCTAACTAATTGATTTTTCTTATAATTGATCGTTAACTCATAGCTAAAGAGATTAACATAAAATTTCTATTATTTAACGCTAAATTTTTATCTGACGCTAGTGCATTGTAACATGATGCTTTCAGTGTGGATATTGATATACCTGAGGAGCAGGGGTCTCGTTGTCAGCCTTTTTGGGGGTGACAGCCTCCGGGGCAGGGGCAGGGGCCAACTCCTTATCCAAATCCTTAGGTCTGCTCGCACAGGCTCCCATGACTACTGTCTGAGCTTTTGCGCGCTAACAGGAGATGGACAAGAAAATGCAGATTGAGAAAATATTGATAGGAATCAAAGAGAGGCTTGTTTTTTTTTTAATTTTATGTTTGAAGTTTATGAAATAAAGTGGTTTTTATAGAAATATTTGAGGGTTGGCCTAATATTTTGGTGTATCGGCGAAACATGCGCGGCCTGTTTGTGGACAATTGAAAGTGGGAGGCCTCGACGTTGGATAGTTCGTTACAAATATGCGTTGAATATTATTCATTGTCACATGACGGAGAAAGCTGAGATGGCAATTATTTATTGGCAAATATCCATCTAGTTATAAGTTACACCTTTCTTATTTCACCTTATATATAATATGATATGATAAATACGATGTGGACGTATTCATGATATAAGTTGCACCTTTCTTGTTTCACGTTCATATCGTTTTCTCGATAAAAAATAATAGTGACTTCATTTTCTGTTTTGGAATGGACGGTGCCCATATCTTATTGGATACTCCCTTTTCTTTTATATTTGATGACACTTGCGTTAACAAAAAAAAAAAAAATTTTACTATTCTGCTCTTATTTAATATACATTAATGACTTTTTAGTTATTCTAGTTGATTAAATATTTAGAACTCATTAACTATCAAGGATAAAATAATGTCATTTATGCATTAATTTTATGAAATGATATATATTAAGGACCATTTATTTATTGTAAGAACGATATATAAAAGGGACTAGGGGGAGTATTAGTCAATGTTCTAGCTAGAACTGGTTCAACTAATTGCATGTCCAAAATTTCAAATGGACCCTAATATGCACACAATCCCTCTATTCACTTTTACTTATTACTGTTTCATTTTTTGAGGTCAACTTAACTAAAATTCGCAGCTAAATTCAATATTTGAAATAAAAAATTTAGATGGCTGAAAACTATACGAAAAATGTTATAAGTTGCAATTCTTCCCATATTAATATGATGAAAAATAAAATTTTGATTGAATCATGATACAAATTACAAATCCCAAAGATAGTAAGTATTTTCTTTCTTATGAAAGTCTTATGAAGGAAAGTCTTTTACTCTCTCTATCTCATATTAACTGAATTTGTGAGGTAATACACACATATCAAGAAAAACATTCAAAGACAAACTTTACATCATACTTTCCACCATTACCCTTTGTAAAATTATAAATATATATTGTAATTTATTTCCTAAAAAATGTAAAAGTTCAATAAATGAAAGGGCAAATATGAAAAAAGTTTCAAACATTCATCTTGAACTTTGAAAAATTCAACTATTTTGAACCTTGAAAAAAGCCTCAAAAATTCAATTAATTTGAGACGGAGGAGTATATCTTAAATGTTGATCAAAGTTCATATAAGTGAAACAATGACAAGTAAAAATGAACGAAGAGAGTACTAAAAAAGAAAGAAGAATTTTTGAAATATATCATAATATTTATGTTATTATTAAATTTTCAAATTTTATGATCTAAAAAACCAATAATATTATAGGGGTGTCAATCTAATAAGTCACCCCATGATTTGGTGTGAAACCATATAATCCTTTTTCAAATGATGCCAAATGCATATTTTAATTTAAAAATTCTAAGCTCATTTCCCTATTAATGATATATATATATATATATATATATATTATCAATAAGCTTCGACTATGTGCCTCTACTAATTAGGAGGATTAAGAAAGTTTCACTTGGGAATATTAGAGAATAAAAAAACCCATAAATGGCATAAAGAATCCAACCTGTGCATCCCTGTCAATGGCTATGCGTAACCAGAAAAAGAAAGGAAAAAAGCAAAAGAAAATTAGAAGAATATTAACTTTAGTTGGGTTAGGTCCACCTTCTTAATTATTTGCTTTTTCTGTGATTTATTCTTTGACTCGATTAATTAACATTTCATAGTAGAATTATTTAGTAAAAAAGCCATTTCATCCTCAAAAGAACCCAATACTTTGACTCCCATCATTTACATTTATTTGTCTCAATTTTTGAGGGTTGAATTTTAGTTTTTTTTTTTTTTCGAATTTACTTGTTTAAATTTTGAATTGTCACATTGATTAAGAAATAATTATTAGTATAATGAGTTTATTATTTCATCCTTATTAATATAAGGCTCTTAGTATTTTTACCTACTATAATTTTCAATGATATTAATAAATTAAGGATGTATTCTTCTCGTCCAACAATAGTTGTTTACTATTAATTTGACAAAAAGTTCAAAAAGTAGTACATAATGAGAATAATTTTAATTAAATTATCCTTTGAATATAATAGAAACAAATGTAGCAAGAAAATAATTTTAATGATAAGAGTAAATTATAAATTAGGTGTAAAATTATTTCTAGAAAAAATTATTGTACCTTGATTTGTCAAACAAAATATGGCCGTTAAATTTAAAATTAATTTCGTTTAAAAAAATTATCCCAAAAAGAAAAAATGACAAAAGGAGTAACTGAAAATGACCATTTTTGTTGGTAGGTCAACAGTATGTATTTCTTTTCAACCAATGGTATGTATTTACACATAATTTCAACCGCTAGAAAGTTCGAATTTGACGGAGTCATTACAATAAGGGAAAATTTATACTAGTATTTCGTTCTCTCTTCAAGAAAAGGAAATACTTCCCTTTGATCATCGGAAATCCCCAAAATTTCAATTGTTGGGTTCTCAATTTCTTCAAATAAAGGCGAGCTTTTCTTCTCTGTTCTAAGAAAGGCTCGCCTGGAAAACAAAAAAAGAAGAAGAAAGTATAATAATAATGGAACTTCTTAGAGTTTCTGTTTTTCAACCTCTCCTCGTGTTTCTGCTCGTCGCCGTCGTCTACTTCCCGGTCACCGTCCGTTCAGATGAAATCATCCCGCTTCTTTTGCCGTCTGATCAAGTTAACGAAGACATTTGCCCCACGACGCCGTCTCCGTCGGAATCCTGCACCATTAATTGCTTCCGACCCGACCCGGTCTGCGGCGCTAACGGTGTGACGTACTGGTGTGGTTGCCCCGACGCACATTGTGCTGGTGTACGGGTTGTGAAATTAGGGATCTGTGAGGTGGGAAACGGAGGTTCTGCTCCGTTTACGGGTCAAGCCCTGTTGTTGATTCACATTGTTTGGCTTGTGTTACTCGGTTTCGTCGGACTCTTTGGGCTTCTATGATCGATCAGGTTTCTTACTTGATTTAGGGTTAGACTTGATAGGATGATTTTTTGTATAACATACTGTATCTTGTGTATGTATGAGGGGAATATACGGCTATATCTGTTCTTGTTTTTTTGTTGGATGAATACATATATAGGAGATTTAGCTATTTCTCATCCTTGCTTCGTTGATCTTTGAATTTCCGTCTTAATTGCGTTTATAGTCCTGAGATAATCCTTCTACACAGCCTGAAATGAATGTGTGATGTATATAATAGTAGATACTCGTACCGACAGAGCGGAAAGATGAGGATTCATATGACTCGGCCTGACTGGTTTAGGTAGTAGTTGTTGTTTGAATATGTACATTATTGAGGAGATTCTTAATATGTGAGAAATTTGATGAGGAGATGGATGAGTTAATTTGAGGCTAGGATCGATCGTCTAAATGTCTTCAGCAGCTTTAACATCTGCTTGTAAGTTGTTATGGCTGATAGGACTTTAACCAAAGATGAAAGTATGGGATATTGGCTTCTAAAGTACCTGCCTGCCTTTATGCACCAGAATTTTCTGTTGTTTTGGATCTGCTTGATGTGTGTGAACAAACTGCACTCTAATGTTTGGCTAGGGAAGTATTCAAACCAAATACTTTTGTGACATTTAGCAGGCTACTTGTTTAATCAGATTCTGGAAAATGATTAATGGCACAAAGCATTGATCCCAAATGCCAAATTGGAGGTATTTTTGCTGTTTCTACGTCATTCATTCACATGTCGGCTATTTATGATTTTGTTATGCCATTTTCGTTCTGTCGCTAATTGCGCAGACTTACTGTTCCTTGTAGGGAGCAGTAGTTTGGCAACTGAAGACATAGCGGCCATTTTCATGAGCCTTTATTCTTCCTCGCCCTCTAGGCTACTCCTCAGTCTCCGCCTCCCCTTGATTTATTGGTCCCTTTT
>JAOTQJ010000072.1:15243039-15253322 GCA_025642045.1 Solanum sejunctum
TATGCCATTTTCGTTCTGTCGCTAATTGCGCAGACTTACTGTTCCTTGTAGGGAGCAGTAGTTTGGCAACTGAAGACTTCATGAGCCTTTATTCTTCCTCGCCCTCTAGGCTACTCCTCAGTCTCCGCCTCCCCTTGATTTATTGGTCCCTTTTCTCTCCCCAGCCCGTCCTCAACCTCCAGCCTTTGTCCTTGTAGCAACTCTTATGATTTCCTCATCTCATCCTTCCTTCGGCCTTGTACCCCCTCTCCTTCCTTTCCATTTTGATCGCAATGATTTGGGTAGATTTTTGACATTCATCCTGGTATACTGGTCTCAGGAGTGAGTCAAAAGTTCTCTGTCCTCTACAACTGTGATCTCATTTCATAGCAACCACATGGTATCAATATCATTATCAGGCATCTGAATGGGAAGGGTGCATCAAAGACTTGAGAGGACTTGCAAACTTGGTTGAAGATTTTCGGTATTCCCCCTGCCAGTTTATCTAACTCTCTTGCAAGAGTAGTGCATTGGTTGCTAATATTTTCTTGTTAATCTCGGTTCTAAAAGGTAGATAACGTGCTTAGACTTTTACGGAAGTACCCCGTTGACCTTTGACAACTGGTGGTCTTGAATTTTTGACCCCTCAGCCTGCCCATTGAAAAATCTTCAAGGTCAAGAGTCCAAGTGTTGTCCTTGAAGTGAACCTTATCCAACTTGATGTTCAGGTCAAGACCATTTTTGTAAATCAATGTCTTAGGATCAACAGCATGAGCCTTTTACACTTTACAGGTCAACTTTTCTGCTACTCTAGTTGTAGTAAGTATACCAACCATCAAATATGATTACAGTATGTAATTATTTATCAATTAAAGAAAATTTCTCTTACCATCATACAGTTTGGTTGCAGAATAATTTTTATGACATTCCTGTTCCTGACGAGAGAACTAATGCAAAAGCTGTTAATTTGACCAAGTTTGACTCCAAATATTTGTACATTTGCCAGCTCCACACCCCTCAGGCAGCATCTTAGGCAACATTCAATCATGAATATGAGCAATTAAACGAAAAAGACGGGCAATTATATAATTCTCATGGACTGGACATTTGCTTTCCTAACAATGTGCGACGTTAATACTTTGTTTTTGATGGGTACAGACTAGCAAGTCATATAAACGCAAATCCCACATTCTATACGAGTTCTTTTAACGAGTGCGTGCTTGCAAAAACGTTCGTCTCATGGTACTTATCATCAAAAAAGATGAATTCGTCTCCAAGAACACCGTTACTAGTTTGAGTCTCCACATAGTAAGTTACATATTGGACCCAGATTATATACATCCACTAGATCAGACTTTAGAGTAAATTGTCCTTCTGGAATTGAGACTGAGTTCGCATTACAACATTTGCTGCGTCCGAATTTAGTACACTATTGCTGTTAATGTGTGCAATAATTGGATGCATTCTAAAACTGAAGCTAAATGTGAGGGCAAATTCACGATACGCACAAATGACAGTTATTGCAACTTACGAGATAATTTTATTGCTGATGGAGTCAGTACTTTGTGGAGAGAAATACATGGAAAGACATTACATTTGTTCCACTAGTTTTGTAAAAAGTAAACAGAAGTTCTAAAAATTGTGAAATCAGAGGACGCTCTTATCCACAAGAACATATGTAAAAACAACATATAAAAGTGGCGAGTGAAAAGTGTCAATGTTTCCCCCGCAATTCTACGTTTTTAAGTTCTCCACAATAATAAACCTCTGGAAATGCTTCATCCTTCAAAATATGAAGGAGAGTCAATCAGTATAAGGCCCCCCCCCCCCCCTAACTACCACTTTTTCTATTTCATTTTTTTACCATTTCTCTATTTCCCAAGAAGGCTCCTCCGGAACTTAGCAGTCATCCTCAGAAAAAGAGTAATCACCAAAACGATGCATGCAAGTCAAGAGCTCTATGCCAAAAGAATAAGCACTCTTATGATTGCCAAATTATCTACTCAGGAATTTGATGCATGTAAGGCTAGATACTCCACAAAGCTAAGAAAATTGAAATAAGAACTTCCCCATAGACACTCAGTCATCCTTTTTGTGGCTTTGCAGCGAGAAAACGGGATCACCCAGATGATCATCAGCAGCAGAATTTGCATGAAGAGAGCTGTCATCACTGCTTACAGCAGATGAATCACTCTGCTTGGTCTCTTTGGTCAACTTAGATTGAGAGGTTGCAGGAAGATCAGTGCCAGAATTCTTGCCCACTACATTTTTATATATGCCAAGAGCTTGAGCCATCATGCTAGCAGGATCAGCAGCACTTGTCGGAAGCAACAGTGTTGTGCCCTTCAAGGTTGCGACGGGCAAACGGAGAAAACAACGTTAGCAAATAACTTAAACATGACAGTTGACACAAATACAATGTAACAATTGTGCTTCACCTCCTTTGCGATATTGCTGAAGGCTTGGATATACTGCTCTGCAATCCTCAAACTTGCTGCCTACAAACCAAATATTGAAAATAAATATTGAAAATTATAAGTGTGAATACAGAATCGCAAAGGTAGAATCAAATGTAATTGACAATCTAATGGAGAAAACTTTGCTGTAACATGGCGCATTACAAGCATGGAAAGCAGCATGCTATTGCACTTCCGCAAGTGCCACAAGAGAGGGCAAGGAGGAAGAAGGAAGAAAAGACAAAACAGAGAGCCAGATCAGGACCAGCACTACTGTCATTTCAAGAACCTCACCTCTGCACCGCCATGCTCTTTAAGGCTTTGTGACACCATCGCAATACCTTTAGCTGTAGCTTGCGCCCTAGCGAGGATTGCTTCTGCTTCACCTGATTCATTCCACAGGAGGAGAAAACAAATGAGAAGAACCAGTAAAGCTGAGATTGACAGTCCAAAAAATAAATGGTCACTACAAATGAGCCAGTTAAATGTTCTGTAACCTGAAACACCGTGACAGCATATATTTTTTATCAGGCATCTCGGAACCACATTATGGCACCAAATTCAGTAATGGATCATGACGAACACCATTTCTCATTTAATACCAAAGAGCACACACATGCCCATACGCTAATCAATCCACTAAACCTTATCCAACAGCGGCAATTGGCAGGTGAAAAATCTATTTCAAACATGACCTAGATTTTCTTTTGAGAATTTCACTGGCTAAACAACTCTACTCTACTTTTTCTCGACCATGATAAAGGGAGGTTGAATCTCACCAAAGTGCATGGAAAAAGTGAAGTTCTAAGTAAACAAACCTTGAGCTCTGTTGACTTGATCCATTTTTGCAGCTTCTGAGGCAAGGATCACTGAACTCTTCCTTCCGTCTGCAATATTAATATTTGCCTGCCTTTCTCCTGTTATAGTGTCAAAAAATATCAATATCATAAAGAAGGAAAACGAAAAAGTTCCGCATGACAGATAGAAATGCTAGAAATTATAGGCAAGTAACCTGTGATTTTACATTGGCATGGTAATCATTTCGCTCATACAAGGCCTTACTAAGTTATCAGTCTAAGTAGACTATGTACCTAGTAAGAACAGACTGACTTTTTATTTAACAGATGGAAAAGCTTTTCAATAGACCTACTTGAAAATGTACATTAAGCAGGTCTGCCCGTGATATCATTAAAAGTTATGCCATTCCACCGCAACGGCATGCCTACGACCCGAAATTCCAACACAATTACTGCATTGCAAACTAACCATTTTTGAAGAGGATCAATTACCTTCTGACTCCAAAACTAGAGCCCTTTTTTTACGTTCTGCTTCAGCCTGCATCTCCATAGCAGCTCTAACCCCACGAGGAGGAGATATATCCCCTGAAAAGAGAAGGATAGCAGACATATTCAGCATTACAAAGTCACAACAATTTCTGTAATGATGAAAAAATCGGCAGACTAGCCCACACACTTATTTCATATCGAAGACATTTCAAGCCCCAATCTTTCGCAGCATCGTTAATAGCCATCTGCAATAAAAGCACATCAGAGGGATCAAAAACAAGGATCAAAGGTGTAGAACTAAAAGGAAACCATTTGTAATGTTTCATAAATCAACAATCAAAATATTCATTGTAGGTAAAATTTAACAGTGTAGAGATTGGATGAGCATATCATTACCTCACATCTAAATAAGCTGACATACTAATACTGATCAATAATTAACATCAATATGGCCATATAAGAATGCAGAAATTACTTGGTTACTCTAGAAACACCACCTAAATAAAGCATATGCAAGAGTCACTGAACATGAAAATGATAATGGTCATTCAACAAGCAACTCTTGCTGATCAATAACTAACATCAATATGGCCATATAAGAATGCAAAAATCACTTGATGATAACTCTAGAAACACCACCTAAATAAAGCATATGCAAGAGTCACTGAACATGATAATGATAATGGTCATTCAACAAGCAACTCTTGATTCATGTGCAGATTGATAGTGAAGTATAGATACAAAAAAACAGCATTTTAATGGTAAGGACAAAACATTCAAAAACACAGAGAAACTGATGTTATCAAGTACACAACTAATTTCACCAGAATCAACATAAAACCTTGGACCATTAGTAGTTTCTCATTAACTTTCAAGTTCCATTCTGGAGGTTCTATCTGATTTCATGATACACGCCTAAATGATACCCCAAAATAGCAAATAACTTCTCAAATTTCAATGGCTTTATGGCTAAAAAGAATTGAAACTGCTAACTAAAAGTTCAAACCAACATTCTGTTTTTACCCTCCTTTACTTTCCACAAAATATCATTTCTTATTCTATGAGATTTATTAAGCGAATCATTATTTATTAGCATCACGAGATGCCTTCTTTTTGAACTTGCAATTACTTATCCTTCACCAAACGGGCCAGACGAAAATGCACTCACTATAATCAATTTGACAAGAAAACCAGAATCAAGAAGCTCATATAGCATGCAACACACAGAAGAAAATCAGTGAAGGTGGATATTGGCACTCTCCGCATGCATGGTGTTTTAACTCTTATCTCCTATTAGTATTTAGTTATCTTGGAGTTTCTTCTTAATGTTGTTCTTTCTTTCTTTTTTTTTAGAACTTCTTCTTAACGTTGTTCTTAAGGCACCTCATCTGGTATAATACCCTTTAGTTTGTCTCCAACGGCAAAGTTGACCAATTTATTTAAGTAGTAATTCACTTACATTTTAGTTATTAATAAAAATAACCAAGCTCACACAAAGAAGGGCAAAAGCATATAAACAACACACATCACATACACAATAAAGATAAAGACAGAAATACTACAAGGAAAACCAAAAGCAACTGAAAAAACAACAAACAAATAAACATTACAATCTTCTATAAAATGTCTTCACCTCCCCAAAAATGACTCTTTCTCCATAAACTTGGGAAATATCCAATTGTCAATATTCAAATTCTTCAGAAAATCAATTTTATATCCATTTTGACCTGATTTTACTAGAGTAAACCAGTTCTTCAGTCCTACCTCAATAATGAAGCATAATCAATATATGATAAATAAACTATGACGAAGGACTTTGATACTTAAGAAAAGCCAGTTAACGGTGAACTACAAAGAAAACAGGTGATTATGTACAACACGAAATACCAACAGGTACATAATTAATATACAAACTCTATGTCGACAAGACTGAGACGGGCTTAAATGGAGCTACATGAACAGCGCTGATTCATATTCTTTTGTTGTATATGTCCACAAGACACATTTATTTTACATGAAGAGCTAGTAGTGACAAGTGTTCTGACATTTTTTTTAAAGTAACAATGCTTTTTAAAGTAAAACAGCAGAAAGCAGGTGCAGAATTACATATGACTACAAACTTCTCCTTTAACGCTGAAGAGTACTGAAAAGTCTAAGAGAGAGGCAAGATCACACTTGCAGTTTACACCAAAAGGATAAATGTGGTAGAAACATCAGGAAGAGCATTGGGATATACCAATTAATTGCAGTTTAGAATCCTAAAATAGAAAAAATTGAGAAAGGTTGACAGAGTAGCAGAAAAGGTATTCTTTAAAAGGAGGTAAAGTAATGATAAGGACATTTTCAAATGCCCCGAGCCCCCACCATGCTGCATGCATAGGCAAGAGCGACAGCAAAGCTGCAGACACTAAATGGAACACACGTAACGGGATAAAAAGTTTCATTTAATGGATTGAAAAATTGGTCACATCTCCTTAAAGGGGTCAGCCATAACACCACGTTTAAAAGGACCAAGAACATTTCTGAAAGCACCGATGGTGTGTGGATGAAATCTTAAGTATCAAATACTCGAGTAGTTTTCCACATATCAAGCCAGAAAAGATAGCATTGATCAGATACAGAGAAGAAGAAGATGGATCATTATAGAGCTTATGATTCAAAATAAGCATTTTGATAAATTATTTTATAGACCAATTATCAACTGATCAAAGCTGGACACATGGAAGTCATAGGCAGGGGAAGTAGTTTTTCTTAGGGAGCTCTAACACAAGTTATTGAAGAGGATAGGGCTGCCATTATTTCTCCGTTCGGAAACCGAGAGCATTGAGAAAGGTTTGCTTGTTCACATTGGTAGCAGTAAGGGCAATGATACTAACTTCTAATCATATAAATAAGGAAAGAAATATAGCATGCATCAAATGGTGCTTCGTCTGCAAATGGTTGTGAGAGGTTGTGAACCATTTAGTAGTGCATTGTAAAGTTGCAAAACCACCTATACTGGACAATCAACATTACATGTGCTAGTTGAACTAACACTTATGCCTTCACAATGTATTCTTTTTGCTTTTTAAAAATTTAAGGGCAAAATCTATCCTCCCCTCCAAATTTAGCATTTCTTGACTAGAAGAATTGTTTAACATATGAAACAAAGTTCTAGCAAGTGGACCTATCAACCTTATGTTAAATATTTTGATAAGATCCACCTTATGTGAAACTTGCAATATTCAAGATAAGTAAATCATCAATTCTATAAGTAACTCAAAATCTTAGAAGTAAATAATTAAATACCACTTGCATCTCAAGCGTGAAGAACTACATCGAATAGATTGCATAGGCAATTCACTTAATTTCAGTTTCAGCTACCCACAATCCATAATTGGAAGGAACTCATCAAACAATCCTCAAGTCATCCCATTTGACAAAAAACATATAGATACTTGGCACGTGCTAGTAATGAGGAGAAACAGAAGGAATGGGGCTAGACTTTTTCGAAACATAAGCTAGTAAAAGACTCACCACTATCTTTTCATTCAAAGTGTCCCTTTCCTCAAAGGTCTTGTCCAGTGTGATCTTACCAAGCTCACTGCGCATAGTTGTCTGTGCTAGCTGAATTACCGCATAGAGTGGATTCTCAACCCCATATGAGGCCAATTGCGGGTCCACAATCTACCATTAAATAGCAAACAGAACACATTATCAGCACATTTCCAAGAGTGTACACAAATAATGTCGCAATCCACAATTAGTTAGAGTAGCCTAACCTTGACATAGAGAACACCATCAATCAAAATGCTAACATTGTCCTTGGTAATGGCAGATTGATCAGGTATAGGAATAGCCTCTTCCTTGAGCGAATGCACATAAGCAATTTTATCCACGAAAGGGATCAGCACGTGAATTCCAGGAGTCAATGTCTTCGCATATTTCCCGAACCGCTCAACAACATACGCCTTTTTCTCAGGCACAATTCGTATTCCCCAATTAACCGGTGGCGGTATTTCATATCTTCATCAAATGCACAACTTTTTCAGACAAAACAAAATCACACTTCAAATTAAAGCAATATGAAAAAGAGGATCAAGGATTTTACCTCACACTAGGGTCGCGAGCATTGCGAAAATGGCGGACCGAGTTGAAAAAAGGCGAGAGCTGACGTGGAGGTAGTTGACCGGACAGAAGTGAAGACTGCTTCAGAATCGGCGAAGAGAGGGTGGAGATGGTTCTGTAAGTGACAGCCGGCGGCGACTGCAGGAAGTGATTCAGCAGCCGAAGCTTGTTGAGGGAGTTCGATCTAGCCGCGTTCATTGATGTTGACGAATTGGATACCGGAATCGGACGGCGGAGAGAGAAAAAAACCGATCGATTAACGGTCCGACGAACGGGAGGTTCGAAGTTTACAAAGCCCTAGTAAAACCCATTACCCAAGTCACATAATTTTGTCATTTCACGCCTACTGCACCGTCCGGGGGGTAGGTTGGACATGGAAACTTCGTTTTGGATTTTTGGTTTTCGGATTAAAAATTGTAATATATTTAATTGGATCATTTTCTTAGGTTCGGTTAAACATTAATCAATTTAATAATTTTAAATTTTTTATTTCGACTTTACAAGTAAAGTTTTCTACCAAAAATCGTAGAGTTATTTATAAAAGAAATCAGTTGCTTAAATAAACAAGTAAAAGCATGTCTAAAGAGATCATACTACAAATCATATATAGCCACAATGAATGAATCTCAATTTGCATTACTTATTATCCTGATATGATATCTTAAATGATAGTAACTTTTTTTTCTTAAATGATTTAATTAGGAAAAGAGTAAAAGAATGGGACCTATTATGAGATATCTTTTTTATTCTAAAAAAGCAGAGATACCTTATAATTATTTATTTTTAAAAAATTAAAGTATATGACAATTAATAACAATGATGATTAACATTGGTGATTGGATATGCTGATTTGAAATGTTATTGACTAATGATGGTAATTCTGTATAATATCTTATGATATACTTGTTGGCAACAATAATTAACCATGGTTGTTGGTATTAGTGAAATGATATTAATTATTAAAGACAGTGGTGAATAATAATGAAAATTAGTAACATAATATATAATTTTGACTAGTGAGAGTAGTTATTGATAGTGATTAGTGATGTAATAATAATTGATGGTGATAATTGCAAATAATGGCTAATGATAATAACGATTGATTTAGGTGAATGACAATAATGATGGTTGAGGTTAGGGTTGGGGTAAGAATGGTGATTGTGGATGGTAGGTGGTGGTGATCAACGGTGATATTAGTTGTGAATGGTTGATGAAAGTAGATGGAATAGCGATAATCTGTCTTCTTTGTAAAAAAATAAATAAATAGACATATATTAATGATATTGAGACTTTGTTATAAAATTGGGGTAAGAATGGTGGTTGTGGATGATAGGTGATGGTGATCAACTGTGATATTAGTTGTGAATGGTTGATGAAATTAGATGGAATAACGATAATCTGTCATCTTTGTAAAAAAAAATATTAAATAGACATCTTAATGATATAAAGATTTTGTTATAAAATTCAATCATACAGGCTTATTTAAAATCAATAAGTAGTTGTAAAATAAGAAAAAAAATTATGCGACTAAGAAATTATATACTATTCAATTGCTTATCATAGCTACAGTTTAAATTAATTATAATTCGACACTATAGTTTAATTTGGGTTACTAGGGGTACATTCGAAATTTGTATAATCAAAGCTCCCAATTGTGTAAATAAACATTTGTTTAATAAATTTAGAATTTTCTAATTGAATACATCTGAAATTTGTATATGCTTAACTTATGTTGAATATAATTATTTTATTGATATATTTGATTAGTATAAATTCTAAAAAAATTCCTAAAATGTATAGTTAGAGAATTTATATATACTTTTTCTATTTGTATATTGACAGCGAATCATATAAACAAATATGCAAATATAAAATAATTATTATAATCACAGTTACATAATATAATTATCTAATCTGTAATTATTTTGACCTATTAAATTTTATAACTAGCCTATTCATAAAAATTTGACAATAAATGCACTTAATTTGCCTTGTTCTAATTTGCCACTTCATGTTAGTAAGCATAGCTAAGGAGGAAAAAAAGCCCAAGTATTCTTTCATCTACACTTCACGTCGTTATTTTGGCTTGTTCTAGTTTGCCACTTCATGTCAGTTGTTGCACACATTACCCTTGGGGTTTATACGCCATTGCCTTCGGAGCTGGCAAAATTACGTCCAACTCGATTCAATCCATTAAAGTTTAAATTTGATCTAATTTGGTAAAATTATTAGTTCAATCCATCTCAGCACCTAATCTATTTCAACCCATTTAAAATTGGATTGATATGCAACCCGAATTAATTTGAGAGATCTTGTTAAAATATTTTTAAAATACTTTTTTTTTCTGTTATATCAAAAAATGGCTTTCTTTGAAAAAGAAAATAATTCAAAAATCAAAAATCGATTTAAACTCAATTAATTTGAGAAAAAATAATTCTCGAAATTCGAAAGGAAA
>JAOTQJ010000072.1:15273397-15283430 GCA_025642045.1 Solanum sejunctum
TTTTTATTATTGGCTCTTTATAAATTTATAAATATATAGTACTCTTATAGTTTATCTCCCAAAAAATATTAAATTTCAATAAATAAAAGAACAAATATGAAAAAAACTTCAAACATTTATCTTGAACTTTAAATAATTCAATTATTTTAAATATCGAAAAAAAACCTCAAAAATTTTACTAATTTGAGATGAAAGGAGTGCTTTCCATAGATATTTTTTTAAAAAAAAAGTATTTTCGAAAACTAACAACTTGAAAAGCGCACATTTACCAATATGACCTTGTAACTTGTATTTCCCTAAAATTCCAAAGTGTTTCTGAGGGGAATTTTTAAATACAGTTTTTAGTGTTTGAAAATAGTTTCTGTTGCTATGCAAAACCACGTTATTTTGTTTTTTTTTGAAGCTTGATTAAATGCGTAAACTTTTCTTTTTTAAAATTAACATTGTTTACTTCTTAGAAGTATGGCCAAAAGGTGCTATACTTAAATATAGAACTTTTAAGCATTGACAAGTGCCACTTTATAACATAAAAGAACTTAATTATAATTTTTAATGTAAAAGTTAATTAGTACTACTATTTTTAGGTTTTAAATAGCTATGCTAATTTTATAAAAACATATTTTAATCCATGATAAAATAGATAATTTATTAAAGTCTAAAATAAGAAGACATGCATGCATTTGGGTTCCCCTTAATGAGTTATTAAGGCACTAATATTGCTTAGGTGTTTATAATTGTGTCTCATTAGGGAAATTTACGTGTAACAGAATTCTGTTACACATATCTTTAATGCCTGTCTATGTAAATCAAAAGTAGAGAGAACGTTAACAACTCTTTTTAGTTTCGGTACTATTTATGACTCTTTTGTGGAAGTGTTAAATGTATTTCCACTCTATATTTTTACTTGATTTTTATATTATTTTGAAATCTTTAATAATATTTGTCCATTTTCATCATCATCAATATACCGTACTGCCTCGAAAGGCTCCCGCTCATTGCGGGGTGAGGGGGGGTCAGATGTACGCAGCCTAACCCCTTTGTTTAAAAACATAAAACGGTTGTTTTTAGATGACCCATGAGGAGCGTCGAAAGTTGCATTGACTAATTGCTACTTCACAAATGAAAGAAGTGCAGACAGTTTAATGAACTATTTTGCTTTATTCATCATACTCCAAACCAAAAAATTAGTCAATCTTTGACTCCATCCGAGATTGATGGAAAATATTTGTCCATTTTATGAAATTAAAATATAATTTTATAGGAGTAGTTTCTAATTTACCCTTAGTATTTATTAATTATAGTCATTTACTACTTCTTTATTCTTATGCCATATCAACAGGGACCAAGTAAAGTTGAACGGAGAGAGTATCAGTTATTATTACTATTATTGCTATATGTACTATTTCCTCCGGTCATTTTATATGTCAGATTTAGATAATTCTTAATATATGCCATTTCATAAAATTAATGAATAAATAATATTATTTTTTTATTTTACCTTTGATAGTTAACGAGCTGTGAAAAAATATATTTAATCAAATAAAAAAACTAAAACATAATTAATATGCATTAAATACGAATAAAATAGTAAAATTACTTTTAATACAAGTGTCATTAGTTGATATATAAAAAGGACCAGATGGAGTATTACTGTTTGCTCTATGTCAAAACATTTATTGTTCTTATGGAAAATATAATCAAAATACTTGTCATTTTAGAATTAGTTCAAAATAAAATTGATTGTTTAATTTTTTTCCCCTATTTTACCTTTAATAGTTTTCTAATTGAAAATTAACTACCTCAATTATGACTCATAGAAAGTAAATTACTCTATATTTCAAGATACAAATAAAGACAAAACAATTAAATTTCTCCTAATTAATACTTTTTAAAGGGACATATAAACGAATAACACAAAAAGTATTTCGAGAAGGGAGTAATTCGTGCGTCAAAAGTAATACTTCATCCGTCTACTCATATTCACTTTAATATATGAAGAGAAATTTTTATTCTTTTGAATTTTGCCCTTACACGTATATTAACACTATTTATTCCTCAAAGTTCTTCAAAAACTATACATTATCTTATTAATATGGTATAATTAGGATGATTTGGACCTAATCTTTTTGAAGTATTTAATTATCAAGAATAGCCTGATATATTTTGATTTCTTTGTGAATATAATATCCAAAAATTTATGAAATATTCGAAATGCCTTTTAAGTGAATATAATAATACCTACTCTTTGTGAATGTAATATCCAAAAATTTATGGAATATTCGAAATGCCTTTCAAGTGAATATAATAATACCCATTAGGGATTAGGGTAGAGTTGAAAAATAATAATACCCATTAGTATTAGGGTATAGTAGCTTCCAAGAAACCCTTACTGAAATATGATTCATCTTATAGAGTCCTACGAAAATTCGACATGTAGAAGATCCAAGACCTAAATTTAGGTTATCAAAAAATATGAACTTTGACTAATGCATAATCGAAGAATATGAATTTTGACTAATATTTAAATATGTTTTCACAGATTAGTGATTAAAATTTGATAAGAATGATTTGTCTGAGTAATAGCCCAAAGATATTAATACAGGAGATATTCCCAGCGGTTTTCATTTGAACACGTGTGTGTAAGTAGAGTATTTTTATTTATTCATTTATAAGAAAAAAATGTGGAAAATCGGAATATATGAATTCTCACACAAAGAAACCATTCGGCATTCAAGTGGTTGTTGCTATCCAGGAGATCACTCTGAATGCTTTTGCTGATATTTATAGTTTCTTTTGCCCTTAAAAACATGGGCAGAAGAAAGAAAACAGTTACACAGCAAAGATTGTGAGTTTCTCTCTATATATCAAATTATTATTATTTTTGGTGTATATAATATAATAGCTACAGAGATGATGGAGGAGATAAAGAAAATATTTCAAGGATCAAATGTATTGATAGGAATGTTAACAGTTCAAGTGATAGGAACAGGATTACAGCTTCTTTCAAAAGTGATTTTAAATCACGGCACATTTATTTTTGCTCTCATGACTTACCGTCATGTCGTTGCAACTCTATGCATAGCCCCTTTTGCTTTCATTTGGGAAAGGTAACATAAAAAAAAAATTATCTTTTTTTTTTCTTCTTCCATATTTTCAAAAAATAGTCTCTTTACTTCTATAAGATAATGGTAAAATATACGTATAGTTTACTCTTCACGGATTTCATCTATGAAATTTCACTAAATATTTTATTATTATTTTTGAATTTAAATAATGTTTTGTTTTGTTTGTAGGGAGAGTTTGAGGAAGAAAGTGACGTGGTCAGTATTCTTCTGGCTTTTCATGATCTCATTAACCGGGTAAGTTGTTGTTATTTAGTGACAGTAAGAGAGTATGGATTGTGTAACAATCCACGTACGGGGAATTGAGCCATTTCATGACATGAGCTACTTCCTCCTGCCACCTTTCACTATTCATGACAAATGTCTATTGTTTCCTATTTTTCCGGTGTCGGGATTATGAAAAATATCCTCTATCTTCTTTTGAAGGTATGAATAAAGTCTCGTACACTCTATTTTCTTTGGATTCTACTGAAATTAATGGGCTTATTTGCAACAAAATCTTTAAATGCATAACAAATAAAAGAGGAAAAAATAAGAATATTATTGATAAAAACAATATGAGTATAAATTTATTTTTCCTCTCTTAAGATTTTTTTATGATTCGAGGATGTGTTTTCTTGAAGAAGAATTATTTTGACCTCCTTGAGTCATATTTTGATCTTTTTATAAATACCTTTAGAGTTCATGGATATTTGAGATGCCTTTTTAGAAAATATAATACTCTTTGTATATACATAAATTAGGGTTTAGAATAAGATAGTCTCTAAAAAATCTAATCGAAATCAAATATATTTACCTTTTATATAGGGGTAAACTAAGATTTAGCTTAGATTAACCTCTAAGAAACCTAATTGGAATCAAATATGTTTTACAGCCATAAAGTTTCAGTGTCTACGGGACTAGTGCTTAATGTTATTTGGTGGAAACTATCTTCTATGTTCACTGACAAATTAAATAGAATAAAAATCATTTTTTCTAGATTATTTCAGTAAAAATGAAGTTTTTTTTTTATCTATAAAAATAGAAATCTTTTGAGAAAAAAACCATACAAACTAAAAAGCAAGTTTGTGTATGAGTGCAAAACAAAATCGCTCACGGATAATATACTCAATGTAATTCACGAAATCGAATTTCCCCATTATTTCGAAAGTAAGATATACTAGGTGTTACTGATAATTTGTCGAGTTGCATCTGATGTATGTTTATTCACAATTACGATGTGAGGATAATTTAGGCTTGCATTAGATTATGTTGGTCAAGTACACATGTTATAATGTAAAATTAATTTCTTATTATCTCTATTTTCTCAAACACATGTTATAATCTAAAATTAATGATTAAGATTTTAGTTGATTTAACTAATTAAAATAAAATCTTAGTTCTCATTAAGCCAAGTAAATATTCCATATATTTGTTTCCATAAAATTTTTATGGCAATCCCATGCTCTAACTAAATCAACGTATGATATAAAAAAGATAAGGAAAAAATATTGTCTATTGTTAAATTTTAATTGGCCATTCATTTACATATTGGCTTGTCAATCGTTAAAAACATGAAGTAAATAAATGTACGAACAAATTAAAGAATAGGGAAACTCAATATTTAACCAAGTGAAAATTAATTTAAAGCATAGAAGCTAATAATCAGAAGTTCAAAAAGTTCCATAAATTAATAAAAAATATAAGGATTTTACTTTAATTAGTTAAATTTCAATCATTATTTTTTAATGATGGGAAGAATTTGGGGAGATGAATACAATAAAAAAAATCTTTTTACTATTTGTCGTCATATCACTCTATTTTGATCAAATAATTTAACTGATATATTTTATCGTTGACCTTTTAACTTTTTAGCCTTTATTTTTTCTATTAATCATCTATGGCATCACTCCATGTATATAGATCTGCCCCTAGTAATTATCTGTAAAATATGTATTATCTCTTAAAAAAAAATCACCTCTTTATTATTATCCATTTATTTATTTATCATAAATAGTCCAAACTTGGAAGTGTTTGTGTGTGTGTGTGTTTTCTGCTAAAGTTTTTCAAACATTTTTCTAAATGTAAAAAAAAGGTTTTGGCAAGAGCCAAAGCAGACCTTAAATACGATATATTAGGTTGGGATTGAGGTCGCCCAAAGCCCCTCCTATTTCCTATGGATGTTCATTTAAGTTTTACGAGAGTCTTTGGATTGACTTATTATTTTGATTTTTAATTTTGAAGTATTTTTTAAATTTTAAAAGTGTTTGGATAATGTAAAAGTACTTTTTTAAAGTTAAAAAAGTGCAAAAAATAATTAAAAAAAAAGTTAATCCAATTAGGCATGAAATCAAAAGTGAGATAAGTTGTGAGTTCGCCTGAACTCAATACTTAGTTTTAATTATAAAAGAAAGTTTTAGTGCATTGAATTTGTCCTTTTGGGGGAGTCTATTAAATATTAGTTGTAAAAAGTATTATAATGTGAATCAAATTATTATATTGTATTTTTATTATATATTAATATGAGGTAGTTGCGAAAACTCAAAAACATCGAATTCTAAATTCAAAACCTTACCATTTCTATTACGAGTTTACTTTTTTAACATAGTTCCAAATAGGCTTATTCACAAGGCTTTAGGTGAAGGGTTAATGGGCCAATCAAGTAACTAAGTAGCAACCCTTTATGGATGGAATAATATTTTCAAACAAACTCCTAAAATTTTCTTAGTATTCCTCCTCTGTATACAATATATTCCTGAAACACTAGTTAATTAAAATTGGCAATGTAACAGGATTATCATGGCTATGGGACTTTTCTATTATGGCCTCAAAGACACAAGTGCTACATATGCTACTAACTTCCTCAATCTAATCCCAATTGTTACCTTTATCTTCTCAACTCTGTTACGGTATGAAACTAATTTATGCTTTTGTCATCTAATTTATATCGATCGGTCTATTAATTCTGCAAATTTTTTTTCATATGTTATAGTGTGGAAAAACTAAGATTGAAGACGAAGATTGGTAAAATTAAACTTTTAGGTGCAATATTGTGCTTGGCTGGAGCGTTGACGATGACTCTTTACAAGGGGAAAGTTTTCTATATTAGTCATCACCATAAACATCAAAATAGTTCCAAGGATCATGAAAATATGCTTCGTGGGACTATATTTTTGATTTGTAGCTGTATGTCTTATGGTTGTTGGTTCCTTTTACAGGTAAACTTTTATAATTAACCAAAGTTATTTAGTCGACGAGTAATTTTTATGATGTTATGCGTCTCTTATATTGTGTTACAGGCCAAGGTGTCCAAAGTGTTCCCTTACAAATATTCTGCGACGTTTATTATATGCATGATTGCAACTATCCAAAGCGCGATTATTGGAGTATCCATAGATAGAAGAAAGGCCTCGTGGAAGCTGGGATTCAATTTGCAGCTAATTACTATTCTTTACTCTGTAAGAATACTTAGCTACATTATATTGGCCTATCATATTTAAGTTTCAGTAACTCGAACTCATCAAGTTGTAATCTTGAATCCGTCTGCCCTACTATTGTAGGGCACTTTGGCAACAGCGGCAACATTCTGCCTCGTATCATGGGCAGTTTCAAAAAGAGGACCAACGTACCCCTCTATGTTCAATCCTCTGTCTTTAATTTTTGTTGCTATCGCGGAAGCTGTCTCCCTTGGTCAAGAAACCAGTATCGGAAGGTAAAAGAAAACGATCTTTCATGTAAATTCAAGTTATGTTCAACTAATTTGCTCGTTAACATTCAAAATATGTAAAAACTAAGTAGTAGTACTAGCTACATTTTGTTTACCTGTTGCAGCTTGCTTGGCATGTTTCTGATCATAGTGGGATTGTATTCGTTTTTGCGCGCAAAAAGCAAAGAGATCACACAAATTGGATCACCAAATGCAGGGGATGTTGAAACACTAACACCTGAAAATGAAGTAATAACACCTCGTACAAACATGGAATTGCCAATTTTAGTACGTGAAAGCGCTAGATTTCAATCAACAACAGTTGAAGTTGCTGCTCCTATTCAAGAACAAGAAGAAAAACAATGCATTTGATGTGGTCACATTTTGTTTCCTAGGTTGCAGGGCTCAAATTTGTGCAGCAACAAAAAATAGTATTAACAGGAACAGAGAGGTCTAAAAAAACATTTAACATTTGGATGATGTTGTACGCGTGCTTTTCAGATTCCAGAGGTACCAATTTTGTCTGTTGGAATATTTGAAGAGACACTTAACCCTCAGCTGTTTGTATAAAAACATTAAATTAAAGAAGAAAAATTATTGACTCTATGGAAGCTTGGTTCGGACTTGCGTCCTACTCCTCTTTGTCCAATAATATATTTTTTTTTGTTGCCGTTGCCGAAGAATGATTTTATTAAATATAAGTCATTTAAATTTTGAAAAATAAAAATATTAGTTAATAATCAGGTAAAATAGATATCAAATAATTTTATAAATTAGACAAGTATTATTAGATATTTGGAGAATAAGTAAAAATAGATTGGGAAGTACTCTCTCTATCCCATTTTAGTTGTCATAATTTTTATTTTTAGAGTTAAACTATATAAACTTTGATTAATATTTTAAGATATATTTTTTCATCATACAGATATGAAAAAAGTTCCAATCACTAATACTTTTTCTATAATTTATCTAAATTTTTATATTAAAATATTAAATTAATTTAATCTATATAATTTTCAAATTAGTCAAATTGACTTTTAAAAAGTGCAACATGACAATCAAAATGAGACAGACGAAAACTATGGAGTATCTTAAACTTCTTTTATTGGATTTGTTTTTAACTTTGTCAACTGACAAGATAATCAAGATTAATTAGTCAAATAAACATAGTGACTAAAATGTAATCACATATCGAATTCGTGATTTAGGTTGTCATTTTTTTCCATGGTCCTGAAGAATTCATATGACCAATAAAACAAAGTATCAGTCTCTATGACAACTATATTTACATCAAATTAAACTACTTTTGATAAATTAATTATAGAGTTGATTTTGTTGTTGGTATTTGGTAGACAAGAATAGACAATTGGCTTCTGAAAAGAGCTTATCTGTTGCCAAGTGGATTTTGTTAGTGATCCTGTGTTTGTGTGTCAATCTTATCTAATCTAAAATTGATCTTACGATAAACGTTGCTAAATTGATTAAGTGAACGCGGTATGGGTTAGGACAAATTAGTCATATATCCTTTTTTGTTTTTTATTTCATGCTTGGTAATTAATATCTAGTTGTCTTCGATTTGGACCTATAAAACGAGTTCGTCGGTGCCTCTAATTTACGCTATGGTTTGTTTTCTTAGTCATCTCTCGTGTTAAATACTCAAACACAAAAATCTTCTATTTTATTTAGGAAAAAGATTCAAAAATATTTTTGAATTATTTAAAATAGAGCAGAAATATGTATCTGTTATATTTTGGTTCAATAATATTCATCCGTATATTTTTTACTCAAAGTTTATCCGTCTTTTAAGTTTCTGGCTCAAAAATATCCTTTCATAGTTACAGCTAAACAATAAATCAATTGCCCACTATGCCAACTTTAACAGCTAATTCTAGCCACTCACTCAAATATGAAAAGATAAGAAAATAAATTATCTACGATTCTTTATAATATAGGAGTAGATTTATAAGATAAGAGAAAAGAAATACGATTAAAAACAACACGGAATAGAGATGACAATCTTGAGTTCCATTGTTGTTTAGTGATATTTCTTGAGAATATTTTTGCCCTTTTGATTGTGAAAGTGCTGAATGCAAAAATTGCTAATTGTGTTAATGTAGATGAAAGATAATATAGGATAATCATGGTATGATGGAGCAATTTTATTGATCAACCGGTCTACCACACGGACAATCCCTAACACTTATCGAAATAGTTATTGACAATGTACTTTTTATAACTGTCAAAGTTATGCAAATATAATTCTAATATGGGTCATGTCTCATACAAGATCTCAATTTGTCAAATCATCAAAATTATAGTCTAAAACTTTATATGGTATAACATCTCTGTATATAATTACATTTTCTGATTTAACTATTAAAACAAATTCAATAATCTTATAAAATAAATGTTTAATTAGATTCTTTACTTTTATATAACACTTTTATTATTTCAATCTCAACAATTTCTTAAATTTTTTAAATAAAAATTTATTATATATTATTCGCATTATCTAAATATTTATATTCATCAAAATATCTTTTTAGATGTATATATAAAGTAGCAAGCTGACTCATGGAAACAAAGACACTAAGCCGAAACCACATCAGATCACTAATGAATGAGATATCTCTAATCTCAAATAATTTTCATTTCATTAGGTAACTTTTCAAAAGGAATTATGCCGAAATTATAATAGCTTATTCTGTCTTTTGTTTTTGTTTCTCGTTAGGTATCTGGTCATATTAGAGCTCGATTATATTCGAATTCATGCTGCGTAGGGTCTCATTTGGAAAGAAACACTTCCTATCAAGGATTTTCATTCACGAGGCTTAAACTCGAAACCTCTGATTAAGGGAAGAACAATCTCATCTAGGGATGGCAATAGGGCGAGGCAAGTATAGGGCGGGGTTAGAGCTATATGGGGTGGGGCAAATGTAAAGCTATGGGGAGCGGGGCGGGGCGAATACAGGACGATTGAAGTTGGTATTTTTTAAACTAATATGTAGTAGGGCGCGGTGGGGTACGGGTTTAAAAAGTCAAAATAAAATTCAAAAAAAATATATTTTTTTAATTAGTAAAATAGAAGTTATAAACTTTTTTATATTGAACATTGACTTTAATTTATTTTGTTTCTAAAAATTAAATTAGACATATCTGATAAATTGTTAGTCATTGAAATGTTAATTAGAAGCTTTCAATTTTAAGAAACAATTGTTGAAATGTT
>JAOTQJ010000072.1:15283530-15317656 GCA_025642045.1 Solanum sejunctum
AGTCAATTTGATTAATTTTAAGAGCTAAATTGAATTAGAATAATTTAAATTTAAAATTTTAATAGTTAAAATTACATGAAAATTAATTATTACTACTATAAATTATATTTATTTTTATATTAATATGATAAAAAAAATATCTTACGATATTAGTCAAAATCTATATAATTTTATTCTCGGAAAAAATAAAAGTGATAAAAGTAAAAGTGAATAGATGAAATTTTTATGAAGCAACTAATATCTGACTAGTGACTAACCAACTGTACGTTAACTACTAACTTGCTACGTACTTTCTAATTTATTCTGCTAATAGCTAACCACGAGTTAATAGCTAACTAATAGCTAGATACACTATACTCAAACGGCTTAATGCCTTTACATAATTGAATTAAATCAAATTAATTTTATTTAATAATTAAAGGTAAAGTTAATTTATTTTAGTTTAATTGAACTTATTCCGGCGACTGACTCCTATTTTGGGAGTTTTGGCTCCGGGAGATACGTTGTATTTCCATTACACACCCGTTCAAAATATTTATTTTAGAAACTTCTTGTTTAAAATAAATTATAGATATTTGTAATTTTAAATAATCTCATTAATCAACTTAAAGTAAAATTATTATCCTATTCCTTTCTATTATTTATCTAGCTTTAACTTGACAAAGAATTTAAGAAAAAAATAAAAATAAAATATATTGATCATATAATTTTAAATTAAAGCTACATAGATAATATCAAAATATTTCGATATAATATATTCGATTTAAGAAAAGTAATTAGACTATTAAATTGATGAATGCAAGTATGAAACTGAACGCAACTTTCAGTCGAGCTACTTCGCAACTTTCGAATTTGGAAGAATATGTGAAATCAAATAGGGATTTTTATTGTATATTTTCACAATTTTAAAAGATTTGATGGCATTTTTATTATTAAGTATTATATGGATCCACTTCCCTGAAAAACTGCAAAGAAGACGAATCACTGCATCCAACTCCTCGATTGGCCCCCTTAGTTTCACTATGTTCAACTCTATGTGAAACTAAGCAGTTTGTCCTTTCCCGCCAGCTTCAACCTTTCCTCCGTTCGTGATGAAAAGGATCGACTACCATCCCGCATCCGCTGCTTCAGAGCTTCAGGAAGCGTAGAGGAGCCCAATGACCATCCTCCGATGAATCATTCGAGAACAATGGAGATCATGTACAATAACAATCTTATATTTGATGTCGATTCATCCACACCTCCACTCTTTGTAGAGGAAGGCTAACTGCTTGCTGGCTGGAAGCTGTATGAGCGGTAACATCCACGTACGATTCATTAATTTTATGATATTAAATATGATAAATAAAAAGTTATCGAAAAAATATATATTTACTTAATGTCAGTAAAAAGTTATCGAAAAAATTTATAGGACATCCAAATGTCACTAAATCCTTACATTGAAATTTAGGCAAGAATATATTTTTATCGTTTGGGTCAAGTGATAAGAGGGATTATTGGAGGATTTCTCGTATCAATTTCTCATGCTTCAACATTCTATTTATTCAGTCAAATGCCATGTCATTCACGTCAGAATTTATTTTATGAAAAAAAAATTATATGTCTGGGAATTAAACCCCATTTTAACGACCTAAAAGTATTTCATAAAATTAATATTAACTTATAAATTTTTTTAAAAAAATAATATTTTTATTTTCAAAATAGAGATAAAGTCTGTTAGATTTTATATTTTTAAATTCACTTTATAAGATTATATTGAATATATTATTAACATAATAATAACGTACAAGTTTTTGTTGTACTATGCTTCAAATGGATGTTTTAGCCGCACAACAGGAATTCTTTTTGAAATACTCATGACATAGTGTGTGACAGGATTTCTTCAACTTTAATGACTATTTTCTACGTTGATTGAGATATTTATTTTAGTGTAAAAGTAAATTTACCTAATAAAATGATAAATTTAATTTAGTTGATGAAACAAAAAAATTAAAAAAAATTACGTGTGAGAAGGATCCAATGTATCCTTATATGAATATGTTTTTAAAAATAAAAAATAAAATTTGAAATTAATTTTCTTTTACTTCCATTTAAGGAAAAGGGTATGTGTGAGCAAATTGTGTAACACTATGGATATAAATCAACGACTAGTATAACGAGGGATATATCAGGTTTAAATAATAAAATTAAGAGATATATCAAACCCCTTTTTTTTTGAAAAAATAATTTATTTTTTAAAATATATTTACTAGAAAAAGAATATGTTTGACTCGAAAATAATAATAGAATATTTATTCATTAAAATATTGACAACAAAAATACTTTTAATTATTAAAAGATTTTAATTTAATTGTTCACATTTAAACTTTTTTGGTCTTTTTTTCCATTTTATAGATGGTGCAAATTGCAGAATATAGAGTATAACAAATATATATTTAAAGAGACACCAAATTTAAGCAGAGAAGAGAAGTACAGAGAGATATCCTGAGAAAATGCTATTTTTATAATTAGTCCATTTTTCAGAATAAGTCATGATCTTCTACATTTCTACAGGTGCATGGACCAAAACCACATGCCACATCATCTATTTCTATATTTTGATTACTATATTCAAGAAAATATTATTCCGGTCATGAAAACAAAAGAAAAAAGAAAAATATCCATAATGGTCGAGCACTTTGTCTCTGTTCATTTTAATTTCTTTTACTTATTTATGATTAATGATATTCCTACTCCGTCTATCTTTACTTATCTACTATATTAAGAGAAGATGTTTAACAATACTTGTCAATTTTATGAAATTTAAGAAATAATTTTATACTTAGTTCCCAATGTATCCTTATAGTTAATATGATCATTTTCTTATTATATTTTACATAACATTACATTTATTATATTTAAAAGATAATTTGGTAAAAGTACTCCTATCATTTATAACTCTTTAGTCCTTGTGTCAAGTCAACAGAAAACAAGTAAAGATGGACGAACAGAGTATTAAGGAGAATAACGCTTTTCCTTCGATTAGTAGTTAATTTTAATGTAACACAAGAATGATTAAATGCTAGGTAATTTCGAATCAGATGCTCTAAGATTTGGAAGATAGAGTTACATTGGTATCTATTGTTGGTGAAAGATGATAATATAGAGAAATATCTCATAAAATTAATTAAGATATATACAAATTGACTCGTGTATCACAATTTTTTTAAAAAATGAGTAATTAACTAATAAGATGATTAAAAAAAATTATGAATATTCACTCGCAAAAACAAATTAGAAAATGCAATGTTCAGATAATTAACTATTGCATGTGATTTATCAAAATGTTAAATAACACAAGGATTAAAATTTAGAATTTGTCAATAATGGAGTGATTTATCAAAATATTAAATAACACAAGAATTAATATTAGAATTTGTCGATAATGGAGTAAGTATTAACTCGTGATGATTTAATTCTTCTCATTCTGGCAAGTGGGACCCCTGTATGATATTATACACAAATCAGACACTTTATACGAATTAAGAGGTCAGGGAATATTGTATTTTTTATTTCGAACAAAAGAAATATAAAAAAATATTGTCATTCTAATTCATAAATAGGAGAGGAGGAGAAACATTCACTGGCATCCATAAAACAAACAATTTATATCTTTCAACTTCCCCACTCGCGGCCCTTCATTACAATAATACCCATTGGCTTCTACATATTTTTTTCATCTCTCTAAAAATCTCTATTGGTGCCCACATTGCTTCTTCTTCTGTTAATTTTTTCGCCTGAGAATTTCGGTTTCATTGTCGGAGGCTGTTTCTGTTGGGTTTATACATTCCGTTGCATCGGAAATTCTAATAATACGTTGTATTGAATTGAATTATGGGAAGGAAAAATAGGGGAACAACGAAAGGGAGGGTTTCAAGGATTGGAAGTTATGCGATTGCTTCGTCAATTGATGAACCCAATTCAATTTCCTGTACTACCTTCAATATTCTCGCACCCATTTATAAGAGACTCAATCATGAGGTTGGTTTCAATTGACATTTTCCTCTGCTATTGATTTTTTGTTCTGTTTAGTTTAACGATCTGAGGATTTTTTTTCCGTTTGTTTAATGGGGATTTTAGGACCAGAGTTGCAGAGAAAGCGATTACAAGGCGAATTGGTTGGCCAGGAACAATAGGATAGTGAATTGGTTGTTGTTTGAGCGGTCTTCCATTATTTGTCTTCAGGTTTGAAGTTTAAATCATTTTTTATATATGAAATTGGCTTTTAACATGTTTATTAGGTGAAGTATATTGAAAATTGTGAAATTTGTTATAGGAACTCTGGGTTGGGAATGAAGAACTTGTTGGTTTGTATGATAAGAGGCTAGGAGATGCAGGATACATTAATTTCAAGCTTGCACGAACCAATAATCGTGGTGATGGTACGCCTCTTTCTTTTTTCCTTCTATTTTATTGACACCTCCACAGAGGAAGTTGAAAAGTTCTTGTTTTTCTCATCTGTTCAGTTTAGCCACCCCCACCTTCCCTCTTTGACTTAAAACCATGTAAAAATCAAATAATTTGTCCAGAGCTTTCTAGAATCTACTACTCATAAATTCAAAATTTTGAGACGAGAGTTTTTAAAAAATAACATCTCTACCTCTGTCGTAAGGTCCGAGTAAATTTTACCCTCACTGAACCCCACCTGTGTGGGATTCCATTGGATATGTTGTTATTGCTATAAACTCTAAATTCTAGCAACTTCCCCCCCATCCCTTACTTCTTCATGGCTGTGACAGTAGTTTGTTACGCCCATATATGCCGGTTGATTCAGAAATAAGTTTATTGGTTTCAATAATCTCTTTCAAACCCCCATACAAAAGGCAAGCTAAGTTTTAGTGGGTTCCTTCACTATTGTTGAACAAAGTGAATTTTTTGTTATTGGGTACCCAACAAATGATTTTTATGTATATATATTTAATAGATTTTTCAATATAAATACAAGGTCTGTGCAAAGTCAGGATTTCGAGGAACCAGGGGAACCAGCACTCGATACTCTAGATTGGCCATTGCATATGTGGTACCTTTTACTTACGAGCTTTAACTGATTTGACGAATAGGAAAGAAGGAATACTAGATGGAGTACGTAAAGTTATACTGAACTTTTGGAATTTGTAACTTTGGTAGCATTGATGGTATTCCCTGTTCCTTGATGGATAAGTGGAATTGTCTAATATCTTTTTTCTCCTACATTTTAATTCCCTTCCCAGCCCAAGCAAGCAAATGAAAGAGCTTCTTTCAAAGAAATAAAGTTTAGTTTAAAGTTCTTATTAATAATGTATTGAGCAAGTTAGAATTTGTTGAATTGCCTGAAAAAATGTGGTTAATGTATTTGCAAATACTGAAAGACATCTTAAAGTCTGCTGTGTTCTGAAAGGAAACTTGGTATTAGATCAAGTCAGTTTGCGGATTACCTGAGAGAAAGAAGTAGCAGTTATTTCTGATTTTTCACTAAATCGATACTTTTAAGTAGGGAGGCTGTTTGCTTAATTTGTTGATATAAATTTTTGCTGACGTCTATGCAAAGTGCACAGTATTGTCTTTGGTCTTAGCTACGTTAGGCGGTTTCATAATTCATAATGATTAATTGTTGATTTGCTGCACCTCTTCACCTGATATAGGTCTGCTGACTGCCGTTCATAAGGACTACTTCAGGGTTATAGCCCACAGAGAGTTACTTTTCAATGATTTTGGAGACCGTGTTGCTCAGCTATTGCATGTTGAACTAATTGCACCTTTCGCACAATGTCGAACCAATAACGTTCGCCAAGAAATGTTGATAGTGAACACACACCTTTTGTTTCCTCATGATTCAAGTTTCTCTATGGAACGACTGCGACAGGTACATCAATCTTTATATGATCATGTGAAAATGGATCGCAAATTTTCTTGATACCTTTGTCTTGATTTAACCTTTCTCCTGTATCACGGTGCACTTGCACAGGTCTACAAGATATTGCAATATGTGGAATCATATCAGAAAGAAAATAAGCTTAACCCCTTGCCAATCATTCTATGCGGGTAGTTTTTCAAGTGCCTTTTCTTTCATTCGTTTTGGATATCCACGTCACTGGTAGATTTTGCTAAATCTTTTGTAATTTTGAAGTGACTGGAACGGGAGCAAGCGCGGCCATATTTACAAATTCCTCAGATCTCAAGGATTTGTATCATCATATGATATTGCTCACCAATACACTGATACTGATGCTCAAAAGGTCCCTTACCTTCCATTGTTTATGCTACTCTTGACCCCGGACATTGCAAACTTCCTTTGATGCTGATGCCTTTTCTATTTTGCAGTGGGTGAGCCACCGTAATCACCGCGGAAACATCTGTGGCGTGGATTTTATATGGCTTTTAAATCCAAATAGCTACAGGAAATTGCTGAAAACAAGTTGGAGAAATGCAATTTTCAGTATGTTCAAGGTAAAGATAATATCTTCTTTTTCTTTAGTAGCTGGTCGTTGTGCATTCTCTGATTATATGTTGAAATCATGATTGCAAAGCATTCCTCTCTGGTCACAATAGGAAGCTGAGACTTGATAAAGATTCCTTTTGTTTAAACTTGTTGCTCTGTGATGTTGCTAAGGCTGTTGCCAATTTTCAGATTTGTTTTGGTCTTCTTGTTGCTTGTAATTACTATGATGATATATATGCTATTCTGCAGTCATTCCAATTTTATGTGAAATGTTGTTGTGAAGACTTGAATCTGGTGGTTTTTTTCTGAATTAGTTCCTGGTCGTTGGTCCACTTTATTTTGCACATGAACTTGTGTATGACATGTTTTAGTTTGTTGCACATAAAAGAATGAAATTTTCTGTTTAGAGGGATACTGTATCTAACTATTGGTTCAATTTCAGTATCAACTTCGTCGAGTCTCGCTGACTGAAAAAGATGCATTTGCTTTCCTTAAAGCTGACAGTGATGGTGATTACATTACATATGCTGGGTTTTGTGAAGCACTCCGGCAGGTACTTTTAAGTCATGAACTCATACATGTCTACCTTTGTATTTGTACATGTGCTGCAGTCTGCACACATGTGGATGCACACGTCTCCTATTCTATCTTGTGAAATGATGCTAAACATGTGTACCCTGATCCACAGCTTAATTTGATTGGACAATGCTACGGGCTGAGTGCTGAGGAGATAAATGACTTGTGGTTGCAAGCAGATATAGATGGAAATGGAGTTCTTGATTACAATGAATTTCAGGTACAGATGCTCAGTGATTTAGAGAACTTCCAAGTTGATTTATTGTAAAACTGCAATGAGATAGTTTTAAACTTGAATGTGCTTTGGCTGAGTATCATGGTTTATTAAGAGTATTGCAATCCTACTAGTTACTGTATTCGATTTATTGGTGTAATGTATATTTGTCCTAGCATCAAACAGTCTAGATTTGACTTAACTTTCTACTATACTAGATTTAGAAGCAATTTATCTTCAGGTAGGAATAAAATGTATCTAGATCCAAATGACTTTCAAAAACCTACATTGAATCATATTTCTGTATTCAAATAGCAGCATCGGGTATGGAATCCCTCAAGGTCAGAGCAAAGAGACGGTATAAGCGACGCGTCATGGGACGGCATTGTTAGTGATACAGAAGAAACAATTGGTTTTAGTGTCAAGGATGCAGTTCTCTTCCCCACCGAAGCCGAGAAAGGAACGTGGCCTGAAGATTATTCACTTTCCGATCACGCCAAACTTACTGTGGTATTTTCACCTGTAAGAATGCGATGCTGTCAATTGTCCAGATAGTTTCTTGAATGTTGATTTCCTTGGAACAGAATTTTAAGTAAAAAGGACTTGAGGGGTCGTAGCCAGACTTCAGGATTCTTAAACTGCTGCCTGAGTTGTCGAAGTGGGTGACTTATGCTTGGTTCCAACGAGCTCTGCTGAAGATAACAAAAATACCATCTTGAGGCACACAGAACGGTTCCAAGTATGATAGTACAAGAGGGTGTCCACTCCTCGAAGAGTATGGCTGATGCCTGTATCGTCGAGTTCATTCAAAGTGGCTGTCCATGTCGATCAAGACCTACTCTAGCGTCCAGAGTATAATGCCATAACGAGGTTCATGTCATCATTTCCTGTTCTTACTGTACATGTTCCATTCTCGTATATAACAGTAGAGGTGGAAGTATATAGTCAGGATGAAGGAAATGTAAATATTTAGTTGTAATGAAAGATGATGTAGATTAGAGGCAATTCTCTTTGTAGTAGACTGAGCATTTTGATTGATGAATTCATTATTGTATCTAGTGTTGATTCCAATCCACACTTGGATTTGTCAAGTATCATTTTGACTAATGTGAATCTACCTACATTAGGAGTGCGTTCGGTATCTGGAAAATGTTTTCCAACCTTTTTATGTTTGGTTGGTCTACGTACATTAATATATTTTTCCCACCCTAACACTACTATTTATTTTCAATAAAGTATTTTTTAGGGAAAACATTTTCCTTTGTACCAAAGATAATACTCTGTTAAATGTCAATTAATCATACTCTGGACACATATGAAATAAAAAACATACGTGTTTAATCGAAAGATATTTTACTACTTAAACCGTGACAGAACTATTTTATTGTTGCACCAGCCTTCTTCTGTGATTGGAAATAAAAGCAGCAGCTTAAAATAAGATTATGAAAAAAGAAAATTAAAGAGTGAGTATGATAGTCCACATAAAATCATTGAGCCCCCAACATATAGTACGAAAGCCGGTGGAGAATCTTTTTAAAGTTTGGGGCTTGTCACATCTTTTATAATAACTTATGGCGTACCATCACATGTTACTTTTTTCATACTTTAAAATATAACATTAAGAACAAAAAGTTCAATAATAAAACAATTTCTCATTTCTAGAGTTAATTAAAGTCAGAAAGATCATTGCACGTCCACTTTTGGCCGAAAATTAAAAAAGAACCGCTGGAACACATGAAAACTACTGCCTAGAGAAATAACACAAAAAAACCTCATTGAATTATGCAATTAATTATTACCCTTCGTTAACAGGTTATTACTGCATAACTAATGCACAGTTTAGTTGATGATATTAAATAATAAGGATATTAACTTAGAGAAATGATTGATATATATAATTTAACGTGAAATGTGGCGTGAAGTAAAAAAAAGGTGTATTATCAATGTAAAAATAAAATATTAAAAAAAAAACTTTAAAGGTGAATATATTCGTAACAATTTTTTTATTAGTAATCACCATATAACGATATCTTTATTATCAATTATTGCATAAATAATAGTCTACAATGTAAGATAAGTCCCCAATTCAAGACAAGTGAGGTTTGCTCAAATAGTTAATCACTCTCACCAATCAGTGAGTAGAGAGTTCAAATCATTTTCACTGTCACGCTAAAGAAAAAGTAGAAACATTTACTATTAATCCTCTGAAGGTGGAACGAGGAAAAAATTTTCCAAATTTAAAATTTTATGGAGGCAAAAAATTATTCCAAAGTTATCTAATATGTATCTGATGAAAGACGTAAAATTTATCAGAATATATGTAACCCAGAACCACATTTATCAAAAATGTTCACGTAAAATAGCGGTCTTGTTTTAAAAGAGAAAATTTAAAAAACAAAATAGTTCGTCTTGAGCCAAAAAGAGGTGTCTTTTTCTTTGCTTATGTAGCACTAGGTAGCAGCTATAAAATGAAATAAAAAAGAGGTGCACATAAAGCAAGGAAAAAAGTTTGAAAATGACACCACCTAGTGGTTCCACCGTCCCTGGTCGAATTCTTGATAGAACTCTTCAAACAAACCTACGAATTTCTTTTAATTGACATAATAATACATAAAGTTTCAAACGTGTTATTTAATTTAAGGGGATTGTGGATAAAATTCTCAATTTTTTACTTTTAATTTTTTTTTTCAATTTTAAAATGAACTTAAATTTTTTGATAAGAAGTGTCAAAATATAAAAAATAAAGTCACAAAGAAGTCGAGTGGTGTCAAAATATAATATATGCGCGTAAAAGAATATTTTTATCTAACTATACAATATAATTTTTTGACGAAGGGATGTCGATTGATACCCCTCAACAAAATGTGGCTACACGGTGGATGTTACCCAAATACTTCAAAAACTTAAAAAATGCATAAAAGTAAAAAAAAATACTAAAAATAAATCAATCTAGAGACCAACTTAATCTTAACTAATATTTATATATTTCAATTTTGACTTCCATATTGAAGGCCTTATGTTCAAAACACCTTGCCAGCAAAAGCAAGCGGTTTGCTCCTGAATTGAGCTTGGCGCAATATAAATTACCTCTTCTGAATTATTTATGAGCTATTACATAACATATAAACGAATGCATAACATATAGTCGAATGCATTAAATCCTGATTTATCTTTATGCTTGATAAATACCAAATTAAAGTACTTATAGCAAAAATCTATATGTTATAGAACAGAACGTAGAATAATAATAATGCATATATTATCAATTTGGGTGATCTAATGTTCGGTATTGGATTTATCTAACAACAACAACAACATATCCAGTGATGTCTCACAAGTAGGGTCTGAGAAGGGTACATTGATTGGATTTATCTAATTATATAGATTTTTTTAAAAAAATACAGAATAAATTAATAACATTAGAAATATATAGATTTTCTAAAAATCACCTATATTCTAGCAAAAATCCTGTTGCAAAATTAACTTACATTAAATTCATAACTTTAAAAATATGATGGATTTGTTATTAAAAACGGAAATGATAAAATATAAGTTCCAAACCTGTTTATATTATCAATGTAAAATTAGACTGTTTAAAGTCAAAATTGTCCTTTTAAAGTAAGTGATTTATATATAATAAATACACTCCATATTTTTATCATTATTATTTACGTATGGATCGCTTTATTATTTCATTGCACAAATAATATTGTTATATATTCATACATTATAATCTTTACAAAACACCTATGTGAACTAGACAATGAAAAGTCCCCGCTAAAGTGCGTCTTCCTTCCCAAGAAAAATAAAATAAGGCCAATTAAAAATTTAATACATATTTATTCAATTTTATATAAATTAAATATATATATTTAAAATTAAAAAATATAAATATCAGGAAAGATCAATATAAAAAACATGCTTAGAAAGACAAAGGAAATATAAAATTAATCTGCCATACTGGACTTGTATTAATTGTGCTAGCTATTACTCTATATTGGCGTTTACTCATTCATATTTAATTTTGAAAAACCGTTTAATAAGTTATATTGATATGATATTTTATTATATTATTCTTAATTATTTTAAACCATCTCAATCACTTAAAAATGTATAGCTTTTCATTTATTTTACTTGACCTGTACACTAAAAAATAGATTCTTTATTTTTGACTTGTTCATATTAGTAAATTAAAAGAGTTTTATTATTTATTTTCTAGTTGCTTACTATTGAATAATTATATAAAACAGTGATATTTAAATTTAAAATTTTAAAATATCATTATTAAGGTTAATTAATAAAATATATTCTCAATAATTTTTTGAAAAAAATTGTGTCAAAATAAACAAGAGACAAATAATATAATATGAAACAGAAAAAACACCTATTAATAAAAGTGAAAAAAATTATTTCTTATTTTTATTTTTGTGAACTTGACAAGTGACCATGAATATTAAAATTTAAAAGTAATACAGTATTAATTTTTTTCAAAGGAGTGTGGGCACTAATTGCTAGCTCCTTTGTTGCTCGTACTGAATAGTGACAATGAAAGATTCCTCCCCCTTACCCAACACCTTTTTTCTTTTCACACATGCTCCCATATTTTATTTTATTTCATATTTAATATTTATATTAAAATAATTTAATTAATCTTTTTTTTATTTTGTAAAGCTTATTCAAACAAAATATTTTTATTAAAAACTTTTTTATAACTGAAAATTAAAATCTCTTATCAATAAGAGTAATATTAACATGTTAGGTAGTGGAGGCTGATAATATATTTAGGTGTTACTATTTATTTTTTATATATATTTATATTCTGTGTAATTGTAAATATACGGATATCATTAATATATATACCTTGTTGCTATAGAGATTACCCAATTAATTTTAGAGTTTACCACGAAAAAATACTCTCTCTCTTAAAATTATTCTCTCTGTCTTCTCTTTAAAAAAGAACTCTTGTTCTTCAATTTTCATCTCTTCTTGTTAGTGTAGATTATAGATTTATATTGCCCAACAAGCATGAGACTTTTTGATAGTATTAATGAATTAAATGGCCATGTCAATGAAATTTGAGACGGATAGATTTGTATTATCTCTTTAAATCTGGCAAAAAACAAAAATCTGTTATCAAAACTCAAATCGAGATTAACCGTTAAGCCCACTTTGATTTTACAGAAGGCACCCTGTAGTTCCGAGTTAAAGCTGTCATAGTAACGAGAGGGGCCAAGCAAGGAAAAAAGGTACAAATAACAAGTGTTCCATCCGCCAAATGGGCGGCAAGAGCAACAAACAAGTGTTTGCTAAGCCAACAACCCAGCAAATCAGGTGGGACACTCAAAGAAATGAGCAAGTATGAAAAATTGCAGACATATCAATATCATAAAAATATATTTTAAAAAATAAATTAAAAATTACATTATTTGTTCGTAGAAACACTCGTTAACATCTCGTTGTGCAAAACTCCCTCTTTTCTCTTGTAAGAATTGTTCTCGTCTTATCAATTTAGTCTAGAATATAGGTGATTTTTAAAAAAATTAAGAAAGTATCATTTTTAAAAAAAAAAAAGTTTTGCCCTTCTCTAGTGAATGATTGAATAAACTTGTAACAAGCCTTTTAACAAATATTCTCTGAGTAAATTTGGAAAGAGATAAAAGTTCAACGTATAGTAAGAGTAATTTTGTGGAGAAAAGATCTTCTAGATTTCTTAAAAATCACTAATTTTAAATTTAGTTTAAAAAGTTAAAAAATCACAGAGGGATAAAGTAGCTATTCTAGTTGAAGTTTATTTACAACAAAACATAAATTAATCCATTGCTATAACAACAAAGTTCATTGTTTAAAAACAAATACTCTTACAAAAATACAAGAATTATGAATAGAAAAAGCAAAACACACAAAAAAAGAATTTTAGAAAAAACTAGGATAACAGATAGAGGAAGAGCTAAAGGACAAATAAGAAAAGAACCGGTCTTATCCAATGGAAATTCACATGTAACAAAACGAGAAAAAGTAAAAGAAGAAAATCTTATGTTGGCTATTGATTTGTAAACTTGCCAAATTATAACTAGTATTAGTATTTTGTTTGGATGGAATTTAAATCAACTCCAACTGAATTCTAATTAGAATTTTCATTAACAAAATTTAAAATACATAATCTAATTTGTAAGGGTAATTGAATTGATGCTTCAATTAATTTTTTGTTAATTTAGTCTTAATCAACTCATCACATCAGATTTATGTAGCATCCGAAGTTCTCTTAAAAGTGCAATGAATTATTTTTCTTTGTAAAACACTAGTTGCCTCTACCATAAGTAACCGTTGCTACTTTTGACATTATTTGTTGTGTAAAAGGTTTCTTTCCGAAAAACCTTGGGCTAAACCAATTGGTTTTTGAAAACCCCAATTATTCAATTGGATTCTCAAGAAATGCACAAATAAATTATGAGGCAAATGCAGGTTTTTATGTATATCACAAATAGACAAAAGAAAAGAGTAGTTGTATAGAAAACAAACACGATATATTTTCCACTTTTAATAAATAAAACAGTTAAAAGAAATAGAATTTTTTTAAAAAAATAGTAAAAGACCAGAGTAGTACAGTAGTACTCAAGAGATTACTAAACAGAAAAGGTAAAACAAAACCATTCCATGTGTGAACGAAATGTATTATGTTCTTTTGGTCAAGATAGGTTGTGATTAAAATATAAAATATCGATTTGATTTGATTGATACTACATAAAGCTTGGAAAAACTGTTGTTTTCAATTTTAATCTTAATTTTCTTAAAATATAAAATACAATTAAATGTAGGGTCAGCACTTGTTCACACGCCAATCTCACATTAGTATGATATTATTCATTTTGAGCCAAACACTTACAGATTTGTTTTTGGCCATCTCCCCAAAAATCTCATACTAATGAATTGGGTTGAACCTATTTAAATAAGTTCTACTTGTTCTCTCCCACCAATGTGGGATGGATTTGTATACCCAACAAACCTCCCCTCAAACTCGGATTACACAATGTGGAGCCTGATAATATATTTAGCAACTGTCGCGGTTCAAAACCCGTGTATACATGTATTCTGTCTAATTATAAATATTCGAATATTATTAATATATATATAGCCCTATCGTCGTGGAGGTTACCTAATTTTTGGGGTTTACCATGAAAAAATACTTTCTCTCTTAAATTATTTCTCTGCCTTCTTTCTAAAATCGAGTTACTATTCATCTTCTTCTTCTTTCTTCTATTGCTTCTTCTTCTTGTTCATCTTCTGTAGATTTCAAAAATTGATATTACCAACATTAAAAACATAATTCCATCTATTATCTTGAAATTATTACTCTTAATTCATTCAACCAAATGATTATTATAAAAAATGGAAATCATAAAAAGAAAATTGACAAAAATATGCGAGGAAGAGGGATAAAACTAGTTAGGATAAAAAATTTATATTTGTTCATGAATTCGATACGAGCCACTTTATTTCCTTCAAGGCTTTATCGTAAATAGAATATTGATGTTAGTCAATGATTCATCTATTAAATGCTAGCCCATGCAATAAGGAAACCACGACTAAACTCAAATTATAGAAATAAATTAGTTCTCTGTACATTTTTAATTAGTTATAAAAGAGTTCACTCATGCTCGAGGGAACATCCCTACTTAGTAAATGATATATAAATAGCAAAATCGTAAAATTTATACCTATAAACGTTATAAACATATTCATCATAATGTTATTATTATTATTATTCATAACATAATCAATGTTGGTCAAAACTCCCAACTACGTCAAACAAAACCAAATGAAACTTGAACATTGTTTCTGTTCCCTTTTGCTTTTTATTCAACGTCTTGCATTTATTTTATCTGACTTTTCTTCTTCTTCTTTTTATTATAATACTTCCTCTGTCTCATAGTAATTGAATTTTTAATTTTTTTTTCAAGGTTCAAAATAATTGAATTTTTCAAAGTTCAAGATGAATGTTTGAAACTTTTTTTCCATATTTGCCCTTGTATTAATTGAACTTTTATATTTTTTAGTAAATCAATTACACATATATTTATGATTTTATGAAGGACAATAGTGAAAAGTAGGATGTAAATTTTGTCTTTAAATATTTTTTTTAATATGTGTGTATTACCTTATAAAATTCAGTTAATATGAAACAGAAGGAGTAATGTTTATGATTTATGGTGTGCTGAATTATATATCTTTAATTATTCCTTGATGGTGTTAACTTAAACTTTTTTAATTTTTTAGAAAACTTCACTCTTCCCACAATAAACTATCACAGTGTAAATAAAAAGGAAGAGGATGTCAAAAAACCTATAAACAGATGTACTTTTCCGTCACAAATTCATTATGAGGAATTTTTAGGTATAATCACATAAAAATATTTTAATTATATTATATAATTATAATTTAAATAATTATATTTTTTAACTAAGTTATACAATTGTTTTTATAATTCGCGTATCACTTATATACATTTATATAATTTATAATTTTTGTTTGATATTTGTATATTTTGCTATATGATTTATGCACAATGTTATATAATTTGTTATACAATCTATACATGATATTTATATAATTCGTCATACAAATCATTGTATTTATATATTTCGCAATACAATTTGATTTGCGCACAACGTTTGTATAAGCGAGCACAATTTTTTTACGAAACTCAAATTATAATTATAGCTAGATGTTTATCGTAAACAATAATTTATTCAAATTATAATTATATTAACTAATTTATTAATAATATATATTTATTTATTTGCGTTATTTTTCATTATTGCTTTAATCTATTCGGATAGTTTATATGAGCTAAAATTACTACTCTTATTAATTTCAAACAAAGGTGAGCGTGAAAAATAAGAGTTGGTCCTCGAAGCTTCTTTTTCTTTTTTACCGTTCAAACACTCTCGTGGATTTGGTAAGGCAATTATTTGTTTTTAATATTCTAATTATGTTTAATTAAACATGTTTTACGTCATTAATGTTTGTTCCCTTTTTTGAAGATGACAATTCCACGTGTCATATTTTCATTCGTCTTATGACTTCCCTGGCTTATTCTTACTAGCTACGTTTCCGCAAGTTCCTTCTTTAGCCCCTTCCATCCCTTACCTTTTATAGCCTACCAACCGAGGGCATAAACGGAATTCCATAAACACAATGGTGTTCCTGTAATTCAAAGAAAAATTAGGTCCTAACTATTTTACGCGGTATATACACAGAGAAATGCAAAGAACGCGGTTTTTTCTCTCTCTTCCACGTCAGCATTTTCATCCAATCGACAATTTATGAAGTTTGATGAAACTCACTGAGCTCCACTTTCTTAGATGTTTCCAATGGAGTTGTATTTTTCCTCTGTGAAAAACTTCAATTCAGAATATTTTCTCTAAAATAAAAAGAATTTTTCAGATCTCTCTTGAATACTTTTAGTTTTTTTTATTAAATAATTTGTCAGTTCATCTGCTTTTTTGGCTTTTTTCCCCACTTTTTTTAATCACATCTCAAATTTTTGCTACTTTTTTTGTGCTGTAAATGATGGCCGTACTTCCTGGAGAAAACCCGATCGCCGTACATCCGGTAGATAAACAGATGGGTTTACCGCCGTTGCACTCTCTGCCGGTGGGATATCGTTTTCGGCCGACGGATGAGGAGCTTGTCAATCATTATCTGAGGTTGAAGATCAACGGTGCTGATGGTCAAGTCAGCGTGATTCGAGAAGTTGATATCTGTAAACTCGAACCTTGGGACTTACCTGGTAAGTTTTCCCTGCTTTAATTTTTTTAATTCATCAATTTCATGGAAAAAAACCCAATTTTTGAGCTGTGTTGAACCCTAATTTTCCCTTTTTACATTTTCCGGAAGTCCATTGCTGGAGTAGCTTTGATTTCATTTATAAAGTCTGATGCTTTTGCTTTAAAAAATACATACTTCCCTCTGTACATAGCATAAATTTTGCTTTAGGAATTCATATTTACAGCTCTCTTTGGGACTTTGGTTTGTGAATATCACGCCAATAATTAAGTTAGTTTTATGTTTTATACTCATACAGTGGGCAATTCATTATTGAGACCACTTTGTTTGTTTCTGAAGGATAAAAATTTAAGGACTGTGGTTAATTAGCCCATTCGTAATTATGTTACAAAGTGTGATGCTTTCCGGGATGAAAATGAAAGGAAAGAAACCGAAATGTTTGAGTGACTGCTCGTATTATTCCATTGAGGATTGGTCTATACTGATTAGCTTTGAGATCAGTGTTATGGACATCCATTTGTTATAGTAGAATGAAGGAAGCAAGACAAGAGAGTAAAATATATGCTGTGACAGTTTCTTTGCTATATTAATTTTTCATTTGGAGTGTGTTGGATCTCTTCCCCGAAAACAGCCCAAACCTTAACACACAGTGCACTTTTGACTGTATTTTTGGTTTTATCATAGGCCTGATCCCAAACCCCCCTTTCTTTTTGGAATGCTAAAGTTAAGATTTAGAAAGAATATAATGGAGTGAATTGGTTTGAATGGTTGCAGATTTGTCTGTGGTAGAGTCACATGACAACGAGTGGTTCTTCTTCTGCCCGAAGGATCGTAAGTACCAAAATGGGCAGAGACTCAACCGAGCAACAGAACGAGGCTACTGGAAAGCTACTGGTAAAGATAGGAACATTGTTACTAAGAAGGGCGCAAAAATTGGGATGAAGAAGACCTTGGTATACTACATTGGTCGAGCTCCTGAAGGCAAGAGGACTCATTGGGTGATTCATGAATATCGTGCAACTGAAAAGTCGTTGGATGGATCACATGCTGGCCAGGTCTGCACATCCTTTATCCATCTTATGCTTGAATTTGTATTTCTATTTTGTGTATAAAAGATTGATTGCATCGTGGTGCAATTGTTGGTTGCTTTTATCAGATTCTACGATGTAATTATACACATAAGATGGTGCGTAGATCATGTAAATCATGCCTTATCCAATACCCTGCATATTCATGTCATGGGTTACGTGGACATATATGGTTGGTTCTATCCTCTTTGGTTCTTATCTGTTTTTTCAGGAGTCACAAAATAATGCAGGTACACGCTAATTTTATAGCTATTGTACTCCATTTGTGATTGTATTATCAGTCTGGTGGACTGAGCATATAAGGATTCTATATCACTTGAGGGTAACAAGGTTCGTGATATTAAATATATGCTGCAAAAAGCAAAATATTTATTATATGAACTCTTGTTTGCGCTTGGTTATTTTTGTGGAAAATATCTTCAGCCAACATGAATTGTAATTACTCGTTGCAAAATTAAATATCCTCCGTTACATCCACTTGAGGATTTTCATGAGGCTCTGGAATTGTAACAGTAATTGCGTGACCAAATGTTGAGTTTTTCTAGCTTTGTTGTCGTTAGTTTTTCCTTCCCTAATTTGTATAGACTCGTGAAGTGCCTTACATTTAGTGGCAGAATATTACTGAAATATGCTGTATATGCTCTCATAATTAATACCAATTCTTTAGTTTTTTAGATGTCCCAAATAAAGAGTTAAAGTCAGAAGCATCTACTTATCAAAAATAAATTGAAAAACTTTGTATCTGCAGCTTACTCCTGAAATTGACATGAGGGCACTTCTATTTCTATTGTTATTAGTGGTGATGCAATGAAAATTTGTTCATACTGGGAAATGTGATTTGCCTGTTGCAGGGTGCCTTTGTGCTTTGTCGTCTGTTTAGGAAGAGTGATTTAAAGCAGGATGAGCATGTTGAGAATTCCAATTTGGATGCTGAACAGAATACTTCAGTTGCCAAATCACCTACTGAAGATGAATTATCAGAGGCAGCGACTCCGTTAACAGTCATACAACCTATAAGTGATTGTGATGACAGCAATGCCGCAAAGTTTTCCAAAGGCAAGGTGAATGGCAAACAAATACCCCTTGAAAGTCACAGCAACAGCTGTATTGCTGACGATACTGAAGATCAAATGTTAGACATAACATCCATACCGGTAAGATAACCTACATCAGGATTCTACTTTTTGATTGAATGGCAAGCTTTTTATTGTTGATAAAATTTGTTGAAGTGATTATTTTCTTTTTCTGCCTCATGTTTAGCCGGTTCAGGATCTAGAAAAAGAGTTGGGAAACCTTTTTGACCCGTCATCACAGCCACTAGATTGGAAGATCTTCTCCCCATTGCACTCGCAGATGCAGGTGGAACTTGGATCTTCTTATTTGCAAGCCCCCTTGAATAATGACATCTGTGGTTATCCAAAAGATGTCCAATTTCAGTACGGGACAAATTCTCACGAGATTAATGACTTTTTGGACTCGATACTCATCAACTCAGATGAGTTTTCATGTGAAGATTCTGGACAAGAATTTTTATCACATCATATTGACACAAAAAATTACAGCATAACTGGCCCGATGGTTAAGGACACTGGATCATGTAGTGAGTCAGAAGCAGAAGTTACCCAAAGGCTGGTGAGTGGAACCATGTATTGCATCAAGTAATCTGTGTCATTTGCTAGAAGGTTCTTTAAAAAGCTGATCTTATGCTGCTTTTCTGTTTATTCCAGGTTGAGCCAGACTTATTTGATCCTGAGGTGCTGTGGGACAATTTTGATCGTGAGGCTGCAGTTAAGAGAGAGGCCAATTCCCTTGAAGGTACAGCGCTACAGGGTTATAGTGCACCAGGTGCACCTTATGTTAGTAATGATCATGCTGTGGGAAGTCTAGGTTTCCCACAAAGTACCTACCCTGGACACTATGATTATCCTCCTAGTTTTGATGGAAGTCAGGTCCCGGACTTCCCAAAAGTAGGACAATCCGGTGTTTGCAATAATATGGTAAGCAGTGAATCTGCTTCAGGAACCGGAATAAAACTAAGGACCAGGCAAATGCATAATCAACCTGATGACATGCAGTCTAAACCACAAGGAACTGCTCCCAGAAGAATACGTTTCCAAAAGAAATTTCAAGCTGGACCAGTTGAGTGTCGCAATCGTACTGATTCTAGTCAGGGGGCAGAAAGTCATCAAGCTGTAGCTGAGGTAAGCCTCTCCATTCCCTTTTTTCCCCTAAAGTCATCAAGATAGTACCCTCTCAGACATTATAACACAGACCATCATGTTGGGATTGTGCAGGGTGAGAAAGCCTCTGATGAACATATTTCTACCACCAGTGATACAACACATGAAGAATTTGAGGGAGTTAATGGGGAGGCTGATGACTTGAGCACTCGAGTGAAAGATGCAGATGATTCTCCAGTTCAAGAAAGTCTTGATGTGTCCTTGAAGACCGGGACAAAGCTCTCAAGTTCATCACGCATTTACCTGTCCAAGGTGGTTGTGGTTGCTAGTCTGCTTGTGGTCTTTATTGGTATCTGGGGGTGCTTTAGACTCTATGTATAGTGTGCCTCGGCTACCATACTTGTATTTATAGATCCCCAATATATGAAGGGTATGTGTTCAGGGTTAGCATAACCAGACTGTTCCTCTTTGTTGGAATTGCCTTGTATGTTTATTGCAGCAGGAACTTAAGTTGACATTAGAGACTGCTAGTGTATATTTTGAAGGGCTTGCACGTTTTGTACATGTTTCTTTTTAGGGTAGAATATTGCTATTGAGTTTTTGCTTTGCCAGGTTTTAGACCAACTTTTTTTAATTTGGGATTCTAACTCACCCTGTTGAATTCCTTTCCCTTGTCGTGTCACCTGAAAACACCAAAGCAAGACAACGAGATACATAGCTGGACTGTTTGGCACTTTAACCTCACATATGGTGTATGATGAAAAGGTTTATTATCACCAAGATTTATGACATCTAATTTGCTTGTAATTCTTACAACTTGGGGGATGCTTTATTGATAGGAAAATTTACGTAACTAGACAAATATATAATATGTATTTACATTATCACTATAGTTTGAAAAAAATTATAATTTATAGGTATAGTTAGGATTTTATTGTTATTTTCTCTCTCCTCTCTTCCTCTTTCTCGTATTTCTCTGCAATTTTTTGTAAGATATACAATTTCATATGTATATATAATTATTTTGACAGATATACATAGTTAATTTGACAGATATACATATACAATTCGCCTCTTTTCACTCTTTGCCCTTTTTCGTTCACCCCTCTCTCAATCTTACTTGTCAAATATATAAATATATGTATATTAGTTATAGATATATAACTATTTGACATATACACATACAATTTAACAAATATACATATACAATTCGTCTCTCTCCGTCTTCTCTCGATCTCGTTCGCCTCTCTCCTCCCCTCTAGGTCACATAGCCGAAGTTATACCGTGTAATTATGTAAAATATAGGTATTTGACCATATTAAGTTTCAAGCTTATGCTATTTATGAAAATTCTCCTAGTTAATAACACGAATAAAACGCCTCTTCACTTATTCCATCATGGATTTGATAAATTGAAATTTTAAGAATGTTATATGGCATGTTAATCAAGAAAAATAAACAGTGAAAAAAATTGGCATGGGGTGAGAGAGGCTCGAACTCTCGACCTCAGAAAATTATGTAAAATATATGTATTTGACCATATTAAGTTTCAATCTTAGGCTATTTATGAAAATTCTCCTAGTTTAATAACACGAATAAAACGCCCCTTCACTTATTCCATCATGGATTTGATAAACTGGAATTTGATGAACCGCGACATCTGCTAAATATATTATCAGGCTCCACTATCTAATAATTCTCCCACTTGGAGACTGATCCACTCGGCCTCCAAAACACAGTACATGTATTCAAAAAAAAATATATTAACTATAAAAAATTGGCATGGGGCGAGAGAGGCTCGAACTCTCGACCTCAGGGTTACTCAGAAGCTATGAAACCTACGCGCTAGCCAACTGCGCCACCACCCCGTTGGGTTTCCAAAAATCTCTAATTTTAATAATTCTTCCTGGGTCACCTATAAACATTATTGTCCATCCTAAAGAGCCTTTATGAAAGTTTCTAAGCTAATCACTTTTTTCTTTTGAATCTGCTCATGCTCATTTCATCTTTGAGGAAAGCATTTAACTTCAAATGCTCTAGAACTTTAGAGGACCAAAATCTACTGCGACATAGGAAAAATTATTGTTCGACAGTATGAGTTGATGAAAGGTATTATCAGTTATTCCCTCTGGTCTTTTTTATGACACTGAAATATACGTTGCAATCACAGATCATCTCAAGCAAAAATATATGATTATTCATGCGTGAAAAAAAAACTAGAGCAGATATTCTTAAACCCCCCAAAATAATGCATACAAATTCAAATCACTCCATTATGTTTGACACAATTTAGTCAAACTAACACATAATGACGAAATCAAAATTAATTCAATTATCAATTCTCTTATAGTTATGCAACAAATGAAATCTATTTTTTGTGCATTTTTCTAACCTCGGGAGAGAATGATGTTTTTGTGTTGAAAGAGTCGCTTTAGGCAAGGATCTGTAATGAAACTTAACTTCCATAAATTAAGAAATTGTTTTTCATATTAAGAACCAAAATTACAGCTATTCATTAATTGTTGTGTTAATGTAATTTGTATAAACTATTACCAATTAGTCTATTTATACAACTGATGCTCCATCTATAGTTATAAAATGTAATTTGCAAAAGTATTACTATTTTAGCCTTTTAAATTTCAGTTGTAGGCTTATTATGAAATTTCCTCTCTTTCCTAAGGGAACTGGTCCTTTTAATTTTGATTCTAATTAAATCAGCCTTAATAGAGAAATAATTATAATTAATGAGAAATAACTAAGTGAAAATTATTTTTTGATTTTATAAAATGGACAAAATAAATGTTTAGTAAGTGCAATGGAGCAAATAAGAGGTCGTTTGGTACTATTTTAGCTTTTTAAATTTCAGTTGTAAACTTATTATCCTCTCTTTCCCAAAGGAACTGGTCCTTTCAATTTTGATTCTAATTAAATCAGCCATAATAGAGAAATAATTATAATTAACGAGAAATAACTATGTGAAAATTATTTTTTGATTTTATAAAATGGACAAAATAAATGCTTAGTAAGTGAAACTGAGCAAATAAGAGGTCATTTGGTACAAAAATGAATAATGTAGGAATTAGCAATGCAGAAATTAGTTATGCTAAGATTATTTTTTATCCCATGTTTGGTTTATTGTTTTTCATTTAATTTTGTGCTTGGTTTAAAATTCTATAAAAAGTTTTTTTCAATATGCCCTTACTATTATGAGATTTTCTATTTCATGTAATTAGATCAAAGTAAATTATTTTTTTGTGACTTCTAACAAGTTAGAAAAATAATAATTTGTCATTATATTTGTTATTTTCTCATTTGAATTATTTGAGAATATATAATTGTAATCTTAATTAATTCATCAATAATAAAATATTAATCTTTAATTTAATAAAAATAGACCATCTATTATTAAAATAGAAAAGATGGTAAACAATTGTAGAATAAATAATCTATATTACACTCAAAAATTTGAAAGCTGTAATTTTAATATAATGTTTGTACCTTACGAGATCACTTAACTTTGAGAATATATCTAACATTATTGGAGTTTATATTGTATCAATAAAATCAGTCAAATCAAATTAGTTATAAAAAAAATTGACATGTCAAAATATTTTTTTGTATATTATGTAATATTAAACAACAAATAAATAAAATTTAAAAATTTGACATGGTAAATTTATTTATTTTTATATTATAAAAATATGAACCAACAAATAAATAAATTTTGTAAGCTAATTTATTTAAATAAATGTACTAGTACAAAACTACAAATATAAAATATAAAAATAAAAAAATATAAAAGAATTTGAGGGATATTTGTGTCTTTTTATCTTTAATCCCATTGAATTAATCCAAGGTATTGGCTGATACTACCAAATGAAAGATATTAGTTAATACCATGTATATGCGATTAACTAATACCATGGAATAGTTATACATGGTCTAATATTTCTACCAAACATTGTACATAATTAATACCACCAACTAATCCATGGATTATTACTCCTAATATCTCCTACCAAACATATCCTAAGGGGTTGTTTGGTACAAAAATGAATAATGCAGGAATTAGTAATACAGAAATTAGTAATGCAGGGATTAATTATGCAAGGATTAGTAATACTGAGATTATTTTTTATTCCATATTTGGTTTATTGCTTTCCACTTAATTTTGTGTTTGATTTAAAATTGTATAAAAAGTTTTTTTTCAATTATATCGTTGAACTATTGTGAGTTTTTCTATTTATGTAGTTGGATCAAGGTACATAATTGTTGGACAATATTTTTCTAATAAAAATAATACATCAAAATCATATTTGTTACAATTTAAAATTTGAATACGAAGTGATTAACAAATTAATTCACCGAAGGAAATCTCAAATCGAAAAGGAAAGAAGTCCGTTTAAGTACTATTTCATTTCATCATTAGTGATGGTGCTAACTAAATCCTTCAAAATATTCCTAATTAACCAGAATTTTCTTCTCATTAAGAAATGTCTTTTCAATATTCTTTCTCTAGGCTCTTTCTCCCGACAAAATTATTTTCGCAAACTAATTCTTTCATCCTGATACTGTCATTAATGTTTTTTTAGGTCCAATGTAGTTCTCAAAATTGGACCACCATTATACTCATTGAACCATAAAAATATTTAAGAACTTTTGAACACAAAATTGAACAGTTACAAATAGAAAATGATGGCCCTGAGCAACAAACCAGAATGAAAATTAATATAATGTGATTTTGTCATATATTATTTTATCATACAACAAATTTAAATCCTACTAATAGTAATAAAATAGAAAAAACTCTTATAATGAGATGGTCCAAACCAAATCTAATCTAATAGTAAAAGTTCATCACAAAACCCCAATAAGATGTATAGAAGAAACTCTTGTAATGAGGGATAGTTTAGTCATTTTGTTGCTTTATCCAAGTATTACTAAGCATAGTATAAGTAATTCCTAGATATACTAGGGATTAAATAAGACCACATATAATAGATTAAGCTACCCATGTATTAAATGTATTTGAGTTAAAATGTTTAATCAAACATTGGATTATATGGATTAAATCTTCATCCATCGTACCAAACGGGCCATAAATGTTTTGTCCTCCATTTAAAAATAAATTCAGTTTTGGTAATAAAATTAGGCCAAACACCTGAGAGAACGTTGTCAGATATATCTTGCATTCTTGGAAAACATAGATGCACCATGTATTAAGCTAATAGTGGTGCAACCTTAAGACCTTTTGGTCTTTTTTTCCCTCTGTTGTTATACAAGGTTGAAACAGAAGCATTGAATGGATAGGATATTCAGGATGAGAAGGGAGAAATTAATTAATGAGGGTGAGTGCATGCACTAGAGTATAGAAATCCAAAATTTGCCTCAAATCCTTACATTAATTAGATGCTAGTTTCAGAGGGAGTTTGAATTGATTTTTTTAATATGACTTATACTGTAATATCTGAGCTTGCAAATTAGCACATCCGCTGTTAATGAGGACACCAATCATACATTCTTGTAGTAATGCAATAGTTGCTATTGTAATATTTACGGATTTGAACGGATTTCGTAGCTTTTCATTAGAATCTATAGTTGTATTAGGAAAATTACTTAATTACAAACTCAATGAAAATCCTAACTCCGCCTCTTCGTGGACTTGTTATTCACTAGTCTGATTTGATAAGAAGAGTGAAAATCACACATGTCGTGTTGAAACAGAAGCATTCAATGGATTGGAAGAGAAACGAACCATTAAGTTGGATGACGCCTAAAATCAAACGACCCATTAAAGTAGTTACATTTATCCATTGTTTAGATTCGTTTCCTATTCCAATGTCAGTAAATGAAGATAAGGAGGATGTTTCATCTATAAATTCTACTCCAGTAAACGAATGGCTTATAAATTACTACCTGTAGTGAAAAAGAAGTTTTTAGATTGAATTGTGAGCACCATGGCAAACTCTGGATCCATAAACCATGAGTGTATTTTGTAGAACCGGACTCTCTAGATTTATTTGATCCCTGTGTCTTTGAGATTGCACTGAGTTAAGCTAACAGTGTAGCAGACAACAGGGACACTTGTGCCTTTGTGGCCAATTTGCTCACTTTACTGAATCCTGGTTTTAAGTCAACAGAATAACTGAATTAGGCATTAGAGTTACTCGCACTGTGAAGTTACCCTCTCAGGCCAGGGAGTACATGATTGGTTATTATGAGGAATCTAAGTTTACACTGTTATCTTTGGCCGCGTACTGATACTTTTCAAAAACATCAGCCGATCTAACTACGACAATTTCATGACCAAAATGCGTTCTCGTGTTTCAATTGAAGAAATACCTGTGCCTTACTCTTCGACAAAGGCAGAGTCTATTCGGTCAATGTTAGGAGGGCAGTGATTCGTTTTATCATTTTAGAATTAGAGAGTTCTGATTCTTTTGGTCGTTTGATGTGGTATCTGTTTGGACTTTTAGCCTGGTCCAAAATGTATGCTTACAAAGTGATGCATGATACTTTGATCTTGAATGCATCTCCGATTCTGAAGGATCCAAGGGTTCGACATGAGGACGATAATCTTTATGAGGCTGTTAGTGAGTCACAATATCCACAGTTGTTTCGATACCTTGGAGGAAAATTTGGAGATGAGTAGATTCAGAATTCTGTTTGCTGTGGTTAAAAATATGGATATGTATACACCAAATTCAGTTTTTATCACTAGTTATGACTTGTCTGAGCAGGACAATCAACTTGTGAGGGTTTAGTGTTGGGCAATATAAATATGTAATTTGCAGCAACAAGAAGAAGATAAAAGAAGTAAGAACTTTTGTTCTTCTTTAGTGAGAAGTTTGAGAGAAGGCAGAGATAATAATTTTAGAGAGAGAGAGTATTTTTTTTGTGGTAAACTCCAAAATTAATTAGGTAACCTCCACGACAATGGGGTACATATATATTAATAATATTCGGATATTTATAATTACACAGAATAAAAGTATACACGGAGAATAAACAGTAGCACCTAAAATTTGGGTCGGGGCTCTGCCATGAACCTCCGCCTTCGATTGAAGGCTCCCGCCCCTTACCACTCGGCAACCTCACCGCGACAGTTGCTAAATATATTATCAAGCTCCATTACCTAACAATTCTCCCACTTGGAGATTCATCCACTCCGCCTCCAAAAATATAATACGTGTATTAAAAAAAATTGGTTCTTTTATCATCAATATCTTCACCCCATCGCAACACTTTCTTCTATGCAATCTACAGAAGACCAACCGAGGCTTTACACAACCTCAGTTTTTCAACGTCGGCGCACTTGGTCAACATGTCTGCTAGATTCTTTGCACTCTCTATCTTCTCCACACACATATCACCATCTTCTACTGACCTTCGAGTGAAATGGTATCGTCTTCGAATGTGTTTTGTCTTCGGATGATATACTGAATTTTTCACCAACTGTATGACACTTTGACTATCTGTGTAAAGAATTTTGTCCCGCTTCTTGCCTAATTATTCAAGATAATCCACCAGCCATATCATTTCTTTCCCAGCTTCAACTATTGCTATGTACTCAACTTCAGTCGACGAGAGAGCAACACACTTCTGAAGCTTGGACATCTAGCTTACTGTTGTTCCATCTATAGTGTAGATGGACCCGAATGTGCTTTTGCTCGAATTCACATCTCCACTCAGATCAACATTCACAAAAACCTGCAGAACTATCTTGTTAGTACCATAACAAAGTGAAGTATTATATGTACCTTTCAAGTATCTGAAAAACCACTTCACAGCTTTCCAATGATCTTTCCTAGAATTTGCCATGAACCTGCTAACAACTCCCACTGTATGTGCTATATCAGGTCTAGTGTAGACTATAGCATACATCAAGCTCCCAACTACAGAAGCATATGAAACTTGTGCCATGTGATCATGCTCCTTAGTTGTCTTTGGTGACTGCTCCTTTGACAATTTTAAATGGTTTGCCAAAAGAGTAGTCTTGGGTTTAGCACCATTCATCCGGAATCTAGACAACACCTTCTGAATGTATTGTTGTTGGGATAGATTTAAGGTGCCGACTTATCTATCCCGAGAAATCTTCATCCCAAGAATCTGCTTCGCTGCACCTAAGTCTTTCATCTCAAACTTTGATGATAGGGTTTTCTTCAGAGAGTTTATTTCCTTCATATTTGGTCTTGCAATCAACATGTCATCCACATACAAAAGTAAAAATATAAAAGAATAAATGTATTTATTGAAGTAACAACACTAATCCTTTTCAGTCCTGTGAAAATCATGTTTTTTCATGAAGGAGTGAAACTTCATATACCACAATCGAGGTGCTTGCTTCAGCCCATACAAGCTCCCGCTGAGCTTGCACATCATGTGTTCATTGTTTGGAACTGCAAATCCTTCACGTTGTTGCATATAGATTTTTTTATCCAAATCTCCATGTAAAAATGCTGTTTTTACATCCATTTGCTCAAGATGCAAATTCTCAGATGCAATAATACTCAAAAGAATTCTAATAGTAGTTAATTTCACAATAGGAGAAAATATTTCAGCATAATCAATACCTTTCCGCTGTGAATATCCTTTAACCACCAATCAAGCCTTGAATCTCCTTTTTTTATCTGATTCAGCTTTGATCCTAAACACCCATTTGTTCAGCAAAGCTCTTTTCCCTGCAGGCAACTCAGTCACACCCAAGTATTGTTCTTTTCAAGTGAACTCATCTCATCATCCATGGCTTGCTCCCACTTGATTGAATCCTCCACCTGTAATACCTCATCAGAGGATTCTGGTTCTCCTTCATCAGTCAGCAATAGATAATATACTGTAAGTGAATACCTGTCAGGTGCCCTGATAGTTCTTGATAATCTCCTCAATGTCTGCTCTGGTGTTACTGGTTCCACTTCAGGTTCTTCAACAATAGTCTCTGGAGTTTCTTGAGTTTCAGTGACAGCATTGTTAGGCGAACTTCTCTTCAACTCAACCTCAACTCCCACTTGCTTTGCATTCTCTGAACCTGACTTATCTTTGTCCTTGTACAAGACGTTCTCATCAAATGTCACGTCACAATGTCATAGAATTTTTCTATTTTTATCATCCCAAAACCTATAACCAATCATATCATAATCGTAGCCTATGAAGTAGCACTTCACAACCTTAGCATCAAGCTTGTCGCTTTTCTCCGGATCAACATGAACATAAGCCAAGCAACCAAAAGTCCTCAAGTGAGAATACTTGAGTTCTTTTCCCGTCCATACTTCTTCTGGAATTTTGAACCCCAGAGGAACAGATGGTCCTCTGTTAATCAAATATGCAACAATGTTCACAACTTCTGTCCAAAATATCTTTGGCATTCTAGAATGTATCCTCATGCTTCGTGCACGCTCATTCAATGTTCTGTTCATCCTCTCAGCAACTCCATTTTGCCTCACCTTCTTGGGAACTGTTCTCAACATTCTGATTCCCTCAGCTGCACAGAGTGCCTTAAATTCTAACTTGTCATACTCGCCACCATTATCAGATTTCAGACATTTAATTTTCAACCTCGATTAATTTTCAACTTCAGTCTTTCACCTCTTGAAGTTGGTAAATACATCTGATTTATGCTTCAGAAAATAAACGTATACCTTTCTGCTAAAATCATCAATGAAGGTAACATAAAATCTGGATCCACCAATTGACGAGACAGGAGATGGTCCCCAAACATCTGTATGGACCATTTCCAATGGTGCTTTCCTCCGCTCTCTTTCAACCTTTGTGAAGCTAACTCGTTTCTGTTTTCCCATAACACAGTTCTCACAAAGTCCCATATCAACAACTTTCAAACCATGCAAAACTCCCTTTGTAACCATCATCTTCATTCCTTTAGTGCTCATGTGTCCGAGTCTATTATGCCACAAACTTGAATCGGAAGTACTCTCAGCAGCAACAACTGCATTTATACACCCTGCAATAGTGTATAAAGTACCAAATTTTATGCCACGCGCTACAACCATAGCACTTTTTACAACCTTCCATGAGCCTTTTCCCATAGGCACATCATAACCTGTATTATACAACTGACCAACAGAGATCATATTTTTCTTTAGTTCAGGAACATATCTCACATCTTTCAACGTCCATTGATTACCTGTTGGAGTATGTATACAAACATCCCCTCTTCCTTGAACCTGCAAAGGATTGTTGTTAGCAAGATAAACTTTCCTGAAATTTCCACACTAAGGATTAATGCATCGCCAATGTCTTCTGCTGAATTTACATAATTGTTATCATCTCCGGATTTATGATTCTGCTTTTCTTGGATTTCTTGCATTCATTTTTGACATGACCCTTCTCTCCACAATTCCAACAAATCACTTTTGATTTATGTGGAGATTTTCACGCACCTTCAACTTTGATCTGCTATGTGTATTTTGTCCTTTCGATTTGCTTCTCCCCCTTTGGTCAAGACTGAGAGCACTACCCGATGAATCCCCAATTTCTCGCTTGCGAATACTTTCGCTGAGAATTACATCTCTGATTTCATCAAATTTAAGTTTTTCAGATCCACGAGAACTGCTAATCGCAACAACACTATCCCAACATTCGGGTAAAGATGATATCAAAATTAGTGCTTTAACTTTATCATCGAAGTAAATCTCCACAGAATTCAATTGATTAACAATCATATTAAAATCATTTATGTGATTTGCAACAGAACCACCCTCTGACATCTATAAATTAAACAATCTACGCATCAAGTATACCTTGTTCATCGTAGAGGGTTTCTCGTACATATTCGTCAGTGCCTTCAACAGATTCGCTGTTGTCTTTTCCTTGAGTATGTTGAAAGCCGCGTTTCTGGACAAAGTTAATCGAATCAAACCCAGTGCCTGACGATCTTTGAGCTTCCAATCTTATTCTTTCATGGATTCTGGCTTCACCCCAGACAAAGGTTCATGAAGATCCTTTTGATACAGATAATCTTTGATCTGCATATTCCAGAAACCGAAACCAGATCCATCGAACTTTTCGATTCCAATCTTTGAGCTCTCCATCACCAAAACACAGATCTCCACAGATTCTTGCCCCATGCTGGGCGCCAATTATTGGGCAATATAAATCTGTAATTTACAGCAACAAGAAGAAGATGAAGAAGGTAGAACTTTTGTTCTTCTTTAGAGAGAAGTTAGAGAGAAGACAGAGAGAATAATTTTAGAGAGAGAGTATTTTTTTCGTGGTAAACTCCAAAATTAATTGGGTAACCTCCACGGCAACGGGGTGTATATATATATTAATAATATTCGGATATTTACAATTACACAAAATACAAGTATACACGAAGAATAAACAGCTGCTAAATATATTATCAGACTCCACTACCTAACATTTAGTTGCGATCCACAAAAGGGAAACGTTAAGGCCTGACCGCATGCTGCCTGTTGCGGTTGCAGAAATGTTACAGTGTCTCTGTGAGCCATTTGTAGATCTTGATGATGATGATTGATGTTTATGGTTGTCTTTCAATTTGCTATCATGTATATTTATTGTATGTCTTGTGTTATTTGTTAGGTTCTTGATTGCTTGATGCCTATGATGATTTTTTTTTGTTTTTGGGTTATGTATTAAGCAATTACGATAGAGAACTTTGCTTTGTGTGCCAGTATGCACTCTGGCAATTTTCTAAGTAATTTATGTTCTTCTGTGCGGCTTTATTTTGTTCATTTGTTTGCTCTGGAAATGTGATCCTTGTGTTGGATAACGGAGTTTGAATTAATTAATTGAACAATAGATATACAGACACTCTAATGAGTAAGAAATAAGTTTAATAGAGATAGACGATTTTAAGTGAAGTAAAGACTTATCAGTGGTCTGTGTAATAGCTTGTTAATAGAATATAGGTACAGAGAAAATGCTTTTTCGAACTTCAAAGATACGTCCTTCAGCATTGTCGAAGTGGTGGTTCAATGTATAGTGATGTTGAGTAACAATTAATTAATGAGATACAAAATAAACTGATAGTTGAACTTATCCAAAGCAGTGGCCTTAAGCAACATAGCTCTTTTTGCCAGAGTCTACAGGTTAATTTTTAGTTTAGATAGCACCTATAACCTACATAGCTATCTGGCTTTGACTCTATATTCCATTTGGAAATTCTACTGCTTTTTGACTGCATCAAGAAACCAATGAAGACCGCACATATCGCACCTACACAATTCAACTAAACGATGTCTGCAAATGAATCACAAGCATCTATACTGTTGCTCAAATTACTTTGATAACGACTGTTTGTCGTCCTCATTTTCTTTTGATAGCTATACCTAAATGTTCTTATAGGAAATCTATTAACTGAAAAGGAATTCTAAAAAAAAATTGTTATAATGAAATATTATCATTGAGAATTAAACTATTATAAAAAGACATTAACTGTACAAATGAGGAGATGGGGTGTTTATTTGAACTTCATCGATACTGTATATATAAGGTTTTTATTTTTTATTTTTGTGTGTATATATATAATTTCTTAAATGCAAGACTAGAGATTGATTTAGTAGTTTAGAAAATTGAAGACCGATATTGATGTGCCAAGTTCAAATACTCTTTTTGTCCAATTGACTTGACAAAGGGAATTAAATCATCCAAGTATTGAAAAATGAATATAGTATGTAATAATAAGAGTAAAATAGATAAAGAATGATAAATTATTCATTGATATTACAAATTGAATAAGTATCGTTAGACATCTTAAAATAATATCGTGAATAAATAAAGATGGACGGATGTGATTGGTGGTGTGATTTTCATGGGTGATTGATTACTTGTCCGAATCTTTAAATGCATTTAGCTAAATTCTATTTGTTTAATCAAGGAACAAAATAAGAAGTATATTCTGAAGTTTGAATTATAACGATAAAGGTGTTTGAAATCTATTGGGTGGTTGAATTTTGATTGCCTTTTTGCTACTAATGATGCAAAATGCATATGAGGTGTCCCCATGTTACCAACCTTTCCATTCCACTTAACCAAATACTATTCAAAATTCCTGATTTAGAGACCCACAACTTCATACCAAAAAAAACTCTTTCATCAACCACACAAAAAATATACCCTAACTAATTAACGAACAAATCACAAATTTCACCAAATACTATTCAAAATTCCTGATTTAGAGACCCACAACTTCATACCAAAAAAAACTCTTTCATCAACCACACAAAAAATATACCCTAACTAATTAACGAACAAATCACAAATTTCAAACACGTAAGAAATTTCATGAAAAACATTCTTATTTAGAGAAATATTTTATCCATCCAACTAGATCCCAAACCAAACTTGAAAATCTTGTCGGTATATACTATTATCTGAAATTTTTCTTTGGTTAGCAATATGTGATAATAACTTTTAGTGTTAGGTGGAGTGGGGTAAGTTGTAAACTTGAAATGAATGCAAGAAAACTACTCGTGCCGAGTCATTTCCACGTAAACTTAGCGTCCTTGTGTGTCACGGTAGGGACATTATTCACAACTTTTCATCTCAAAAGTAATTGCTTTAATTACCTAATTAATTAACTCCACATACAAACGACTTTTTGAAATTACTTATTACAGCATATGGTTTCTTTGTTTCAAATTATCTGTCGTATTTTTTATTTTATATTTTTTCTTTGTTTGTTTTATATTAATTGAATTTCTAAGATAATGCATATATATTAAGAAAAGTATTCAAAGACAAAATTTATATCATATTTTTTATTATTATCCTTTGTGAAATCATAAATATGTAGTGTAATTTATCTCCTAGAAAATATAAAACTTCAATAAATGAAAGGACAAATA
>JAOTQJ010000072.1:15332986-15344810 GCA_025642045.1 Solanum sejunctum
GAGTGGGGGAGGGTGGCTGGGGGAATGACGGTTCGAGGTGGAGTAAAAAGATTTAAATTTACAAAGTTTGAATTTTTCATAAAATAATTTTTTAAATTTTTTTATGGGCTGGGAGTCGAGGTGGGGTGGAGGCTGAGAGGATGAGGGTCCGAGGTGGAGTAAAAAATTTAAATTTTAAATATTTAAATTTTTCATAAAATAAATTTATTTTGGCCAATCACAATTTTTTTTTTTACTTTTTTTTAACTATAAATAAGTGAAATAGTGTTAGATGATGTGGTATTTTCTTTTTTAAAAAAATAAAAATATGTGGAATAAGTTTATGACGTGGCGTAGTGAGATTGAACATAAAATACATGTCATAGAGAGTGTATCTCACGCACATAAGCTGTTGTACATCTGTATCTACTTGATAAAAAATGGGCAAGGTGAAATGCTTATTTATGCACTTTGAAAGTTTGAGTTCCAACTCAAAATTTTGCTCCAAGTTAAGGGGCTTATGTATTGTGCCTTTAATATAACTTTAATTTAAGATAATAAGATTTATTTTTTTTTAAATTTAGTGTCAAGTTAAATTAGTTTAGTTTTTTTTTAAAAAAAAATGGGAGGAGTCCTCAAATTAGAAAGTGGAGCACTTTATACTAATATTGTTGTAGATTGAACATGAGAACTAACTAAAACAACTACTCTGTTCGGTGAGAGAGAGTCCATTATGATTTTGAACACATTATCATAAATATTGATTGCCATTAGTAGTGTTTTATATCAATCTCCATTCGATTACATTACTTTTTTAGATCCAAGTTAGCACAGCTCAATTTTTATTTTTTTATTTTTTTTTGGACTACTTTGTCACAGTTGGTACTCCTGATACATATACTCTCATCTATTGGTCACGGCTGTAACCTCTTATATTTCAAGCCACTATCTTAGTATAATTGGGCGGGTTGATTAAATTTGAGGGAGTTATAATGTGTCGAGATAATAAACGAGTCAAGATCTAACTCAATTCAAATTTGTTTGGATCAAAATAAGTTGGTTCAAAACGGATTGAGTAATGAGTTATAGAGCGAATCAAGATCGATCCAATCCAATCAAAATTTTTATTAAGTTTTATTTATTTTATTTGTTATTTTTTAATATTTTAGTACTTAATTAAATTATATATTTTTAAATTCTATTGATATAAAACATATCAAAATAGAAATTAATTGTTTGGACTTTGTTCATCCAACACAAACCTCATGCATGCTAAAGAGCACGAAGGTTTAAGTCCTCTTCAAGGCGTCAATCAACCAGTAGCTCTAACATTAACTGTTATAGACCGAACTTACTTTACCTTAAACAATAAATTTATTACCTCACTCATTACGATCAATAAGGGACTCAGTTGACTCACACTATAATATCATTTAATTTGCACATCCATAACTTTTAACCTATATCTAAATTTATCCATATAAGTTATTGAAATCGTTGAAAATATTGAATTATGAACTCTTAACTCAAACAAGATAATTGGCTCAATAATTGAAATATTGAATCCACGAAGTTGATGTACTCCATTTTCACGCCTAGGATTAAGGGACTATTCATTTGGCATGAGAAGTTCAATAAAATGTCATGTCATATCACGTTTACAACGTAGACCTTAGAGATAAATAATATACTTGTGACTTGAGAGGCCTTTTTTTTTGTCTAAAAAATGGGGCTTCTAATTTTGGAGTTAGGAATATGTCAGCATCGACTTTGCTGCCATTGTGTCTAATGCCCCCCCAACCATATACGACTAATCAATACTTTGTTTGAGATAAATATGTACTAGTAATTTATTTTTTTTTAATTTTCTAATATCGATCACTGTTCTTTGTATTTTAGATTATCTAGTTGTTCTCTTTTGAAAATTTGAATGTTTCATAGACGTTATTATCTTATGTTTGACCTGGCCAACTAATTTTGCCCATTTTATTGTGGGGAAAAAACTTATCATGTGAGGTTATTTATATCAGATCAATACAATTTATCATTTAATCATAGTTCATTAATATATATACTCAATACTTCCAATTAAGTGATGATTTATATATTTAACCATATAATCAATGCTGATTTATTTACTAAATCATAGGGACTATTAATATGGAGTATATATATATATATATATATGGACCTCACATTTGTTGAGAACCTTGGTTATTTTGTGCTCCTTAGACGACCACGCAAGACCCTTTACATACTTCGATAATACTAGCTAGAGGTATGAATCATCATTTTAAAGAGTATATTTATGATCTATTGTCCATCATATATTTTTAGTAGGAATGACAATAAGTCAATACGAGTACGACTATGGAGCAGAACATTTAAAACTATGTAGGGCAAGGTTTGGATATGTGTTGATGCATTATGGATAGATTGGTTGCCTTCTATTTAAAGGCTTTGCGGCTTATAATAGGGTAGGAGAGGGCCATTTTTTTTTAGAAAGCCGCTTCAGTGCCTAAAGGTCACCATATCGTGTCAAATGACACTTCTTCAGCAATCTAACACATTCTTCAAGAATTTCTATTGTTCTTTAACATCGTAGTGGTAGTAAGTATTGTGTATTACTAAAGATCGATATTTGTTAGTGTATATATAATGAATTATCGTTGAAAAATAAAATGATATAAATAAATTCAAGTTGAGATGTGAATATTTTACTATTTTGAAAGGACATTCAAATTTATTAGCGCGTCATAATTTTCACTAATCCAACAATATTACTCTTTACTTATTCCATTCAGGATATAGCATTCTAACAACATCATGTGACTCAAACCACTCTCAATTAGTTGAAGAAATCAAAACTCCACTAAAAAAACACATCCCTTCAAATATGTACAAAAGAGTAATTTTCATTGTATCAAATTAAAAGAGAATATTATTTTATCCAAGAATAATTTCGTGGCCACAAATTAAATACTTCCGAACGTGTATTCATATTTGTATCCATTTTGCCGATGTTGATCGCTTTCATTTTCCTTAATTAACAAAAACTAAGGACATAGCAACAAGTTTCTAGCAATTCTTTATCTCAAATTGCTTTTATGAAGGTTGCAAATATTTATCGACATATTTAGAACAAATTTTTTATTCTAAAAAAGTTAAGACGACTTTGTACCAAATTTGATTCTAAAAAACAAAAGCCAGCCTGCATTTTATTATTTCTTCAACGTTGAATAACTTGAACTCAATCCAAACTAACAAACAAAAAGATTAGAACAAAAATGGACAAGGGGAAATTTACCAATAATTATGCCTTTAATAATCTTGATTAAGAAAATTGACTACTCATATATTTCATTTTATGGCGTAGCTCATAAGCAACAATCGATAGCGATTGCAAACACTATTTTAGTCAAGAAAACTACACCATATTTTAGATCCAATAATAGTTGGGATATATTAGTTATATCTTGAAAATGAAATTAATCTATCCAGCAGGATAAAATTAATCGAAATTCTTGAGTTCCACGTTTTAGGTTGTATATCAAATATAATTATAAGGTTGATACATGTGTTTATCGCCGTTGATATATTGACTCCTTTTTTTCCGTAGAAAACAATTGTATTAGGCAATAATAATAATAATTTTATCCTTTCAGAAATAATCTCTCTATCTCTACGAGATTGTGGTAAAGTTTGCGTATATTTTATCCTTTTCAGATCCCACTTGTAAAATTTTACTGGATATGTTATTGTTGTAATTATAGTACTAATAATAATTTTTTAGTAATGATATTACAATGATACCACAAAAAATCTTCTAGGAATTTGAAATGGAAATAAAATTTTAAAGAGAACCAAAAAGAGCTAGTCAACTTGTAAACCATTTTTGTTTAACTTTAGAGCAAAGTAGTGCGTGGCTTTTGGGAGGTAAATTTGTGATTAAAGAAAAGTATTTAATTGATCGGCCAAACCCTAGTTAGTTAAATAACTGATTAATGATTTTAATTAGTTGAATAGTGAATCTCAAATCAGTACTCATATCAAGATCATACAACTAATTAAAATAATTAGGCAGTTATTTTACTAGCTAGGGTTTGGCCGAGAAAAAGCAATGTTAAATACTTTTCTTTAATCACAAATTTTCTATCTTGAATTTATTTCATGTTTAAGAAGTTTTTACGCTAATATCATTAATTGTTTGAAGTATTTTGTTGGAAATATATATAGGTTTTCTAGTTGAGAAAGACTAGACTAGTAGCTAATATTCTTAGTAGGTGATATTTGTTTGAAATCTCTTTATGTCTAGATGGAGAGTTGTCACATCCATATAAATATCCCATATTTCTCATGAAACCTTATAGTTATTTAGAATAAGGATATACTAGTAGAAAACATGAAATTACATTTTAATGATATCGATTCATTGTGAGTGGCGCTCTTGTTAATTCTCTGGTGGAAAAACTATTTACTATCCAACTAAAAAAATGAATAAGAGAGAAAAATTTAAATATGTGAGAGCAGATTTAAATAACAATCAAGTCTTGAGTTTTCATAAATTCAAATTAAATTAAAACAATATAAATGTTATCCCCTAAAATCTGAAAGTTACTATATCAAAACTCTAGTAAAATCACAGGGTAAGAGGATGCAACCTCAAAAACAATAATAAAACGCAAGTCCATTATGGCGGATCACGAATTGCACGAAAACAGAGATTTAAAATTTCCATCTTAAACCCCTATTTCGTAACACTCTCAATCCTTGATGATGTTCTAGAGCCATCCTTTCACATCAAGATCAATTTAGAGAATTCTACTCGTTCGAATTCAATTTCATAAAGTTGTACAGGAGGCTCCTAATGTTCAAGCTCAACCCTAGTCCATCATCAGGTTATGCAAAACCTCACTTGACTAAGCTTTCATTCAAGTCTGTCCAGACTTAAAATTTTCAAGTAACTACTCAGGAATTTTTGCGGTCCAAATTATTTCCCCAAATTTGTAAAAGCTCATGAATATTTTTATTCATTAAAAGGAAAAAAACACTTATTTTTTTTAAAAAAAAAGTGTTTAATTAAGCTTTTAATGAAGAAATAAGTGTTTTTTTCCTTTTAATAATTAAGCTTTTGATGAAGAAATAAGTATTTTTGAATAGTAACTACTTTTAAAACTTTTGATTAGAAAAAGTAATTTCTCTCAAAAAATAAGTGCTTTTAATTTGATAAGTAAATTAGTCATAACGTCTCCTTTTTAATAATTTGATAAGTAAGAAGCATTTATTTTTTCAAAAAAAATATTGGCAGACTAACAAACTAAATTACTTCTCAAATGATTTAATCAAACGCAAATGACAAACAAAATCAACACTCAATAATTTTTTAGCCAAATACAAATAACTATTCTCCCCACACCCCCACCCCCACACCCCACAAAAAAAAAATCAAAAAACACATCTTATAAAAGAATGACTCGAAAATAAGATAACTTCTACGGCCCAGCCAAACAATAAAGTTATATCTACGATCCCAAATGAATGAATTTCATAATTTCATATCGCAATCTGAAAAGTATGCTGAATCCAAATCAGTACAAGGACTCTACATAAATCTATGTTCTTTTATTATTAGGAATTTTTTATAAATAATTTACGCTTGAAATTTTATTTGTTCAAATAGCTATATTTAACATAATTACACAAAATAATCTCGGCTATGTGACCTGGAGGAAAGGAGAGAGGAGAGCGAGATCGACAGAAAGAGGAGAGAGACGAATTATATATGTATATTTGTCAAATTGTATATGTATATATGTCAAATAATTATATATGTGTAACTAATATACAGAAGTATTTGTATATCTGGCAAGCAAAATTGGAAGAGGGAAGAGAGAAGTGAGCGAGATCAAGAAAGAGAGGAGAGAGGCCAGTGACAGAGGGCGGAGAGTGGAGAGAGATGAATTGGATATGTATATCTACAAAATAATTATATCTATATCGTTAGTATACATATGTAATTTTGTATATCTGGCAAGAAATTATAGAGAGAGAGTAGGGAGGAGAGATAGAGGAAGAGATAAGAGAGAAAATAGGAATAAAATTCTAACTATATCCATAAATTATAATTTTTTTAACTATAATTATATAATATAAATATATATTATATATTTATCTAATTATATAATTTTTTCTTTATTTATTATAGTATCATTATTTATTTTCACTTCACGTAAAAGAATTATCTAGTGCCTTCATTCACATTTTGTATGAATGGCTAAGAGATGAATTGTCAACACACGGAGAATCCAGAATTTGTCTTTTAGATGAGAACTATAAAGGTGGATTACACATGTATTTTTCTGATATTTCACGCAACTTCAACTTTTACCTCCAAATTAAATAAAATTAAAGTATAGTAACTCTTTTTACTTTTCAGGGCTAATGATGTGTATTTCATCAAATCTAACGCGTAACAAGCCACCAAACCTTTTTAAAAAAAACAAATCATTGTAATTTTTGTAAAAGTTTCAACTTTTCAATAATACCAACATCATTACGGGGCAAAGTCCACATGGAAGATTGTAGATTATCCTCAAAATAAGTCAAAAATCTCACCACATATTCAAACGCATTTATGACCAATTCATATAATAAATTATTTTTTTATAGATACTCGACTGCATAAAATTATTTTAAAATAAATTTAAAAAGTAAATATATTAGTTTTAAAAAATCATGTTATAAGTAAGAAAAATTAATAACAATAACCAATAATACAAAATCGAAGGAGAACAAAAGAAAAGAACAAATAATAATATTAAGATTTTTAAAAAGAGTAAATATTTAAAATATTACAAGATAAAAAATAGTTAAAATAGCTATAGTTTATTAAAAATTATAATTTATAGCTACACATTTTAGGAGTGAGGCGAGTGAGATCGAGAGAGGGAGGAGAGAGAGGCGAGCAAGATCGAGAGAGGGAGAAGAGAAAGACGAATTGTATATATTTGTGAAATTGTGTGTGTATATCTGTCAAATAATTGTATATGAGTAATTGATATACATATATATTTGTATATTTGGCAAGCGAAATTGGGAGAGGAATGAGATAGGCGAGCGAGATCGAAAGAGGGAAGAAAGAAACACTAATTTTATATGTATATTTGTGAAATTATATGTGTATATCTGTTAAATAATTATATATATAAAATTAATATACATATATACTTATATATCTGACAAACAAGATTAAGAGCGAAACAAGAGAGGGGAGCAAAATTGAGAGAGGGGGAGAACTGAGGAGAGAAGCATGTGAAAAAGGGTAGACAATGAATAGAAATTTATTTAATTTGAGATAATAAGTACACTTTTATTTTATTTTATATAGTATTATTTAATTTGATATGATATAAAAAAGAAAGGAAGAATTCTAATAAAGTGTTTTTTTTAATGAACTAAAAAAGAAAAACTGTGGTATAAAATATGACGAATGGAATAATTAAAAACTTTCCATATATTTTTGTGTATATATTGGGGTAGCTACAGCTATCTTTAGTATGAACCCTCTTCCCCTTTTCATTTTCTGGTCGTTGTTTCACGAAAAATTTCTTTCCTTGTTTTCTCAACTACCATTGTGATATTTGAAAGCAGCTCTGCTTCCAATTTCCCAATCAAGAAGTTATTAGACAAAAGAGAGATGATAAAATTAGGGAAAATGGTGGAATTAATTGAAGAATATGGAATTGTTATATCAAGAATGAGAGAGCAGCTGTTTCTCCCAAGGCGTTTGCAGGTTCCTCTGTTTTTACAGAGCCTTCGTTCCCCTTTTATTCAAGATGATTCTTCTTCTTTCCTTGTATACTTTTAGTTATATACAAACAATTGTCAACTTATACTTAGCTGAGGCACTTACTTTTTTTTTTCGTTTAATTTGAACCTTGTAATGTGCATCACTATGTGTAATAATGATTCAATTTCTTCAAATGAATAAGGAAAAAAAAGGTTTATACTTCATGTTCATTTCATTTCATTTTGAGCAGGCAGAATTCTGGGATCCAATATCGCCAATGAAAAAGAATTAGATATACACGTAAAAAATTGATAATACAATTAAATACATAAAAATGTGTTCTCTCTAATAGAGAAGAAGAATTGACAGAAGTCTCAATTGGTGATTAATAAGATAGTTTGGGCAATCCTCGAGGTAATTTTTAGGTTGTGAATTAGGCTCAAGAGCTAATTTTATATAGTATCAGAGCATGATCTATCTCACCTAATGTTGGGCTTAGAAAATTAAAAATTATCCAAGCACCAGATGCTTTGCACTGAACGTGAGATGGGATGTAGAAGAATGACAAAAGTCCCAAATTAATAGTTAATGAATTGAATAAACTCCTTATAAAATTTGATCATTTTCATTTTTTTAAGTTAACTGTTGAGACGTAAATTAAGCAATAATTAATGTTACAAATAGCATCACAAAAATAATACCACAAGGGCACTCATTGTAACATGTTGAATTCTACTGTACTATACTTTGCTTGAGGATTTTCCCATTATTTTTTTAATTATATGAGAAGAGTCGTGTGTTGTTTGTTCTTAGCGTAGGGGCTAGTCTATAAAAAATGAGTAATCGTTTCACAATGATTTAAATTATGATTATAGGATAGAGAGGGCCTCAAGGCTAAACGCAACAAAATGGGCATTGAATTAATTGTAACTGTCGAGGGGGTCCTAACCCATGAGACTCATGGGTCCTGAATAATTAATATCAAGTGGGGCTACATGCTCCGTAGCCAAATTATATAATTTTAAATAAAATTTTTTGTAATTATATATAAATTGTGATATCTCTTCTGTAGTGATAAAAATAGTCGGGGCCAATGTTGGCAAGGGTAGATTTAGGAGGGGCGCACTTAAATCCCTAAGAAATTATATATATGTGTGGTTTTTAGTTGCATTTGTGTTGGATTTTATATAGTATGAATGAAATTAAACCACTTAAAAATATGAGTGCAATTCTGTAACGAATTAAAAAAAATTACTATTTCATATGGCGAACATAAACTTAAATTTTTATTAAATTTATTCCAAAATGAGTTCAAAAGTCATTTCTGGTCGCATTATAGAATCCTATGTGTGATATTTTAGGAATTTCCATTTATAATTAATACTTGTGGGACAGAAAGCTGATGATTAAAGAGTAAATGTTAATGTCACTGGGTTTTTGTGTATGAAGCTCTGCCTCAGGTTTTCTGTTGACATTATGTGCAACAGCATTTGGTGTGGACCTAGCAGGCCACCCAAATCTCATCCCATCACATGCATATATCCTAATTAAATTCCACATAATATGTTTCAATTAGAAAAAATAGCTCTAAACTTTTCTTTAATTTCTTTTAATTTGTATAATATTAATTAATTTTCCATCTTATTATGAATGATTCAATGTATTGACTAATCGTTGACATCCAAAGCTTATCATAAACTTTTCCAAATAGAAGCTTAATATGACTAGTCAATACCTCCAATTAAAATAAGAATTAGTGGTGCTCATCAATCACCAATAATTACAATAATATGCCACTATATTGGACGTTCACTGCATCTAGGGATTGCACTTTTCTAAGTTTGTTTGGAAACTTAATTGGATCTTTCTATTTTCGTGAAGTGTTAAAAATATATTTAAATTATTTTATTTTTAAATTTTATATTTATATTATTAAAAGTGTTAGAATTACATCAGATTTTCACTCATAAATTTGAAGATTCCACCTTCAGTAATATATGATAGTGTGTACGAAACTTTTTTTAAAAAATACTATCCTATGAAAAAATAATTTTACCATGACAAAAAGTTAAAAATTAAAATGAAGCACAAATCAAATTAGCCTAAGAAGAAAATGAAGAACAAATTAAATTAGCCTAAGAAGAAAATGAAGAAGGATGTTAACAAATATAGAAGAAGGAGGAGGCTGAAAAAAAAAGCACTAGAGATGAAGAAATGAAGAAAAATAGTTGAGAAATGATGAAGAAGAAGGGTTAAAGATCAATTTAAAAATATTTAAAAAATGTGTAGCAAAAGGAAAAACACGTGGACAAAATTCCAAGGTCTGCGTCTATGCATTTGTGTATATACACATTTAATTCGGTCTGTATTATAAATTAATATGTAATAGTTTAAATATATTTTTTATATTTTTTGTAATTTTAATATGAAACTTAAAAAAAAAGTAGATATGTTTTTAATATTTTAACTTTAAAAGATAATATTTTGTAATACATGTCACCAACGCAAATATTAGCTAGCTCACTATATTATTTGAAGTTGAAGGCTGCAAGAGTACTTATCAGCTATCAACTTAACCTTCTTAGTCAAGAAAGTTGTTCATCTAATGATCTGAGAAGCTTATCCATATTGATTTCAAGTATATTAATCATACTTTGTTACATTCATCCATTTAATTTTCAAGGGGAACCGTAACCTTGTTTTTTAATCAAGACTATATATTTTATTTTTTATTTTTTATTTAATTTTAAATTTTTTTTTCATCAAGACTATTTATTCATGCTTTAGTGAATTGAATATAAAATATATCGAATGAATTACGTTTTGACATAAACTAGCTCGGGATAAAAACTCTCACAAACTCAATCACAAGGCTGTCCAACTCTAACTCCTAACAATTAATAGTTTGATCTCAACTAATGATTACCCAAGATAGATACAAATATTTTAGAATTTGCCAACTCTCAGTTTCCTCTTCTTTGCATTTCTTCAAGTTCGAATCGCAATTTCATTAACTACCATATAAATCATCTATGCATCATTAAAACTATTGTGTATATAAGCTTTATTTATTTCAAGTTAATAAAATTTGTAAATCAAGATATTAAATTAAAATCTTACATATGCTAAAGGTTTTGATAAAATATAAATGTTTAAAGAAATATCTCTAAGTTTTAAATTATCATAGAGATTTTTATACGTACAATGACATAATGTCACTTTATACTGTAGGGACGTATTGCATGTTTTGTGTATGCCCATGGTATATCACGTATATTTCTATATAGACATAAAATACAATGATCTACAAGCTATACATTGGGAGAAAAACTATTTGAAACCATGGGAGAACTTCAAAGAACAACAAAAACTTTAGAGGAAATTAATTAGATAGGATGTCCATCAAATATAGTCGTCTTCAAAATTTTACGGGGCATTTTTATAAGACATTTCTCATAAGAGGCAAAATATTAATACCACCTCTTATAGGGGCATTTTGAACATAACCCAAGAGCCTTAAAAGGGTTGAAATTAGAAATTAAATTGGGCAATTGAAAATTCTTTCAAAACAGGTTAAGGTTTGAAGGGGTTGAAATTGAACTCAATTCAAATTATATTGAGCCAAAGGTGACCTATATTTGTACTCATTTTGACAACCTTAACATGATGAGAGTGGAATAAAAGTGAGAAATGTGTGTTTTAAACTAATAAGTGATAGTTTAGGCCTAAAACTCACACGCACAATATTTTAGATGTGAAACTTAAAAAAAAAATAGATCAAATGTGTTTTTATACTTATTTTATTTAAAAAATTTAAATTACTTGTCGAAATAAAAATTCAACTTCATCTCATATAATTTTAAATTATAATTTTATCTCGTATGGCCAACTGAATTCGTAATTTTATTATTTTCAATAAAAGTAGCTTTAATATATTCTCCTTTTTTCATGATTCTTCTTTAATAATTTCGATAGATGCTTTTATTAAATTAGTTGGGTGCCATCCTAAGCCGGGTATAAAGACATATCCATTTTTATCTTTAGGTTGTTCGATTT
>JAOTQJ010000072.1:15344910-15358103 GCA_025642045.1 Solanum sejunctum
ATCCGTTATTATATCTTCTGGTGTATCACTTTCTATATTTAAATTATGAGTTTGATTTATTAATTCGGTATAAGTTTTCAATTCATTATCTGAAGTATCTTTTTCTAATTCTGGAATTCTTTCCGTTTTTTTACAATCTAGTTTATTAATTACTTAAATACTTGGTTGTGTCTCATTATTTTCTAAATTAAAGTCTTCTAAGCTATTATCTTTTGTAGGTTGATTAGATACGTAACTTTCAATTCTTTCCTTCATATTTTTTATGCTTGTTTTCATAGTAGTCAATTTCCTATAGATAGCCTCAAGACTAATTTGTTCATTTAAAAGACTTTTTCCACTAGTTTGTTATTTTATAGGACTTTTGTGATTCTTACCACTTTATCTACTATGCCTACTATAATTACTTTTATGACTTTTATTACTATTTTTACTATCCAATTTAATTTCTTTGTCTTTTATCATTTTCTTTAGTTAACTGTATTAATTATTTAAAGATATTTCTAAAGTATTATGGTACTCTTTTTTGTAGAAGTATTACATTAACATTGGCTTCTCCGCCGGGTGTAGAAGAAATGCTTAGGGCAACATGGTAATTTCGAAAATAAACGAAATCAAGAGAAAGATGCATACCGAAAACAGAATAAGCCAAATTTCAGCAATATAGTTTGGGAAGAGGAAAGAGCAACACGACCCACAGAGAAAGAGTCTCCGTTGTCTCTCTCCGACTCCTTATGTTACTATTTCTACTGGGTATGTTCTCTTGTTCCTCTCTTTTCTCTTTAATTAAAAACAGTTAATCTTTGATTTTTCGATTTGTGATTCCTTTTTTTGTGGACAAAAAGACTGAATTTTTATCCTGTTCTTGATACTGTTGTTTCTTGTTCAGAATTGTGTAGACTAATTAAAGCTTTCTAGGTTTTGATCAGTGGATTGAAATATTGTTTTGACTCACTCAGAGATGATGGGTTTAGGGTCTTTGGGTAATGGGGGTTCGTCATCATCCTTTTCCAATTTATCACCTTTAGCTCCACCGTTTACTGTTGATCGGTCCAATTCCAAACCCAGTCCAACCCAATTGTTGAATTTCAGTGATTCTTCCTATACCGGTTCAGTACCATTTGGACAGTCTTGGCAATATGCTCCTGCTGGCCCATCACCGACTGGATACAATTTTTTCCCTTCAGCTACTGATTCTGTGCCTACAACTTGTAATATGCCATTATCACCTGAGTTTTCCCCTTCTGATTCTGTTAAACCCAGCAATAACGTTTGGTCAACTTCAAATCCCACTGTTAATGCTTCCGCTGACACGTATGCGTTTGGCCATGAGGGATATTATGCCCCTTATGTGCCTTCTATAGTGAGCAATGAACACCCCTCATCTGCCTTCAGCGAACCTTCACTTGATGTTTTGCCTAATTCTGGTAATATTCCTGTTAATGCATCCACTCAAGTTGATTACACTCAGAGCTTGTCTGGGTTGGAATACTCGCATTGGAGTTTTTTTAGTAAAGTGGATGATGGGAAGCAAGATGAAAGGAACGGAATTGATGGAAGTTATTCCTTGGGGATGGTTAATGCTGGTGCTTCATTTGGTTACAGGAATTGTATGTCTCAAGGTAATTTCCGTTTGTTCTTCTCTGTATTGTTACAAATTGCATGCATTCCTTGTACGGTCGAACAATTGTGTTAATGTATATCTGAACAATGAGAAAAAGGATGTATGTGCATACCTTCTCACATTTTCAGCTCTAGAATTTCAGAATTTTCATTGTTCATATATGTTCCTACCATGATTTGTTTTGAATATATTACCAAGTTGTATGGCTCTTTGGTTATCTCTGTGAATTTGCTTTTTGAGGTGCATCTCACTTTTATTTTATTTGCATTTAGGATGTCAATGTTAACTTGTATGGGTTTAACCATTCAATGTCTTATGCTTCTTGTTGGTAATAATCTTTTTACTTGTTTTTCACTACCGTAGTACTGTTGTGTGTGTTTTTTTCCAGAAAAAGAAAGAAATCTAGTTCAGTTGTTGAGTAATATACTATTCCTGACCTGAATTTTCCTCGATTATCAAATCCATTTCAACTTCTACGTGTCTGATTAATGTGATTTTATCTCTATGTGGGGTGAGGGTTGGTTGTTATATGATTGTAACTAGTTCATAGTTGGAGCTTAAAAAATCTTTCATTTTTCTCATTGTCTAAACTTGTTGCAATCATGCTATCAGATAGAGGCTTTAAGTGTCTGTCATTTTATAGGTAATCCACTTAAAGGTGTGAACATAGCTGGAGAAGATTCTGGTGCTGTAAATTTTACTGACGGAGTATATACTGGGAATTCAAGTGTGGGACATATAGATGCCAAATCACATCTCCCTCAAGAACCAGTTTACTCACCCCTTAACTCAAAAACAGCTGTGGGTTCAATTCTCCCCGTGTCTTGTCAAGTGGGACTTTCTTTAGGGTCTTCTATTAATTACCTGAACTATGAAAACCCTTTTACTCCACATGAGAAATTCTTCCAGCCCCTTGATTCTTGTCCCCGTGATACTGCATCCACATCAAAATCTTCTCCTATAGTGGTTATCAGACCAGCACCTTCTGGAAGCCATTTCTCCTCACCGGACGTAGACTTGCACAAAAATGTAGATATTTGGAAAACTGGAGCTACTAACAATGAGAAATCAGATGTATGTGACCTGTTAAAGGGTGAGGAAACTCAGGTACCAATAGATTCTCAGGTCAAAGAGTATTCCTTGGGTTCTAGCACACTGCCGGACTTTGGCAAGATCAAGGACATTTCTTTTGCATCGTCATCAGTTAACAATCTGCGCTCGACCAGTCCTTGTAGCAGCAATAGCATAGAGATTGCAGTTAAAGAAAGATCTGGACCTCAAGCTCCTTACGCTAGTGCACCACCTGTGACTTTTGTTGAGAAATGTTCAGATGCTCTAGATCTTCATAACCCAAATGTAGATTCACCCTGCTGGAAAGGTGCTCCTGCTTTTCGTATTTCTCTCTGTGACTCTGTTGAAGCTCCAAGTCCATGCCACTTCAAAAGTAAACTAGAATGCTCTGATTTTGGTCGAAACAATCCTTTATTTCCTCCAGCAGAACATTTAGGGAAAAGTTCCTTAAAGAAACTTGGTGAGGAAAATCTGCATAACCATAATGTATATGCAGGAAATGGTCTGTCTGTTCCTTCAGTAGGCACTGGAACTAATAGTTACATCACAGAAGAACACAGGATCAATGATGTCACAAAAGAAACTTATGTGCCTATAGATCTGTCTAGCCGTGGTGGAATACTTAAATTTTCTGAAGACCTGAACAAGCCTAGTAAAGGAAATAATCTACCTCAGTACTCTGAAAATGATTGTCAACTCCAATATTCCTGCGGCAAGCACCTTAGTGTTGATGAACACAAATATGAACCCACAAAGCATAATTTGCCGGAGGTTTTTATGCATGCTGGTTTGAAACTCAATGACACATTAGAGGGAGGAGTAGTTGCTCTAGATGCTGCAGAAAATGTTTTACGTTCACCAGCTTCTCAAGAAGATGCCCAACCATATAAAATGGGATCAATTCCGAAGCTGGATGTTCAAACGCTTGTGCATGCAATTCATAACCTTTCGGAGCTACTAAAATCTCAATGTTTGACTAATGCATGTCTATTAGAGGATCAAGACTATGACGCCCTAAAGAATGCAATTACCAATCTGGGTGCATGTACCACTAAGAAGATCCAAAAAAAAGATACAATGTTTTCCCAGCATGACACTTTTGAAAAGTTTGGGGAATCTCGTCGCTCTTGTAAGGTATGTCATCGGGAGAGAACAAATTAGCTAATTTTGTTTTTAAGTGTGACCAATGTGTTCAAATTGTGGAAGCAGTTTCAGTACCATTATTGGTATGGAATTAAATCCCTCCTTCCGGACCTTAATACTTTTGTGGCTGTGGACTACCTCTTCACTGCATTGTGGACAGTTGGACCCCAAAGATCTAATGGTCCAGATATAATGGATAGAAGAGGAGCCCGCATATGCATTTTTCTTTTGTGTGATAAATTTTCAATAGCAACAACTTTGACATGATTTCACCTATTTTGTTTGTTAATCAACCTACTTTATCATGTAACTGTCCTTCAAATTGGTTTGCTTCCCATGCTTGCTTTACTCTCCAAGTCTAATAGAGAAGGATAAAACTAAAGATGAAATGTGTATTACATGGTGTTATTGTTGCTGTTAGTACAATTGTCATCTGTCTCATTTTAGAATGGATGTCTTATGTCCATGAACTATTATTGTTGAATGAAAGAACCTCAACCATTAAGGTGCCCTTTTGGGCATTAGCTGGGTCAGTCTTGTTTTTGTCTGACCTTTGAATACTTGTATCATGCATTTCTGTTTCGTATGCAAGAATATGAACTAAGTTTTAGTATGTCATTCTTTTAACGAATTAATAGGATTTGCATGTCGGCTTTAGACTTTTGATTGTTGTGTACCTTTTGCCATTGACTGGGTCTGTTCTGATTGTCTCATCAAACTTTGGGTATTTTTCATCATGTGCCCTCCTGTTTTATGTGCAAACGAATGGATCTAAGCTTAAAGTTCTCTGTTTGTGTATTGATTGGATAGGCCATGTTTAATTTTCTCCTGCAGGGCACTGAGACAGGCCAGCCCCAGTTTATGGAAGAAGTTACTTGGAATTCTTGTGGACTTGGTAATCAGCCAATGCCTGAAGATAGGAGCACAAACAATGGTAAGAAAGCTGAGAATTCACCCCTTCTAACTCCTGCATATGACTTGGGGGATTCAAATGAAGATCAAGTGGCCCAGGTATGGATGCTCTGTGAGATGTGAAATTGTCATTTCAATTTTAGTCGAGTAAATTCGAGTCTTGAAAATGAGACTTTGAAGGAATTGCAACTTTCCAGAGTTCTATGTTAGTGGCCTAATATGTCAGGCTTGCAGGGTATAAAGAAAGTCCTCAATGAGAACTTTCTCTCTGATGAAGGAATACAGCCCCAAGCCCTTCTTTTCAAGAATTTATGGCTTGAAGCTGAAGCAAAATTATGTTCCCTAAGCTATAAGTCTCGTTTTGACCGTATGAAGATTGAAATGGAGAAGCCTAAATTCATCCAAGGAAAAGGTAATCGCTGTTTGTTTTGGTATCTATGCTGTGACTCTGTTACAGTTGTGGTCTTTGTTCTGGTTCAGACGTTTCAGTATATGCGACTGTTTCAATAAGATTTTGTGCTTCAATGTTTCTCCAGACTTAAATCTGAATTCCATGGTGGCACCTGAAGCTAAAAATGACTCAGCGCCTAAGATTATCACTCAGAGTCTCTCTTCTTCAAGCAAAAGTGTCCACATTGACGATTCTGTGATGGAGAGATTCAATATCTTAAGTAGAAGGGAAGAGAAGTTGGGTTCATCGCTCATGCAAAAGGAGAATGATTCTGTTAAGGTTGCCAGTGATGCTGAGGATTCTGTTACGATGCCACTAAATATCTCAAGGCAACAGGGGAACAACTTCAGTTCATCATTCATGGATGAGAAAAAAGCTTCTGATATGGTTTCCAGTGACACTGAAGATTCTGTTATGGAAAGATTCAACATCTTAAGACGAGGGGAAGAAAGCTTGAAATCATCTTTCATGAAAGAGAAAAAGGATCAGGATGTGGTTGCCAATGATGCTGAGGATTCTGTCAAGGCAAGACTCAACATCTTAAGACAGCGGGGAAACGACTTGAATTCATCTTTCATGGAGGAGAAAAAGGATCCAGATATAGTCCCTAATGATGCTGAGGATTCTGTTATGGCAAGACTCAACATCTTAAGACAGCGGGGAAACGACTTGAATTCATCTTTCATGGAGGAGAAAAAGGATCCAGATATAGTCCCTAATGATGCTGAGGATTCTGTTATGGCGAGATTGAATGTATTAAAACACCGGGGAGACAACCTGAATTCACTGTTTATGGAGGCAGAAAAAGATCCAGACATGGTTGCTGCTGATAATGCAGATATGGGGAATTTTGGATTGATGAAAGTAGAAGTATCAAAAGACCAGAGAGCAAATGTGGTCATAGAACCTTACTTTTATCATCCCAGTGTTAAAGCCACCGAAGGATATGATTCCATTGGGTCTTATGCCAATGGTTCTGGATATGACTCCATGAAACAGTTTCTTCTCTCTGTTGCGGATGATCCAGTTGTCCATTCGAATAGGAAGGCCAGACTGGGATATCCCCACTATTCAGGTTTGTATGATAGTTCTTCATCAGATTGGGAGCACGTCGCCAAGGATGAGTTTGTGTGACAGTTGATGGGATGTTGCATCTAAGATACTTGATGTTACTCTTTCCGGTCGATTTACGAACACATTGTATATATTGTAGAGTAGATGGAACTATGTATTCCTATTGTCTGTTTCCTAATACTGCCATATCGTTACTCGGTTGTGCTTAACTATGTAGTCATTAGTATATGCTTAAATCCTGCCCCCACTTGAACAGAACATAATCAGGATCCTATATGCATGATTTTTGTTTGTTTACTGTGTAAAATATGAAATTGATTGATTTCAAATAATTTGCACTGAATATTTTTAAAAGCACGCAAATTTCATATTTTATTATTTTTGGTAGATAACAAAATTATTGTGTTGACTAGCTGGTACATTTTCTTCTTCATGAATCACGATAGAATATGGTACATAAACAAATTAGTATATTTTACCTGTTTGCTTACCTGCAACCTTATCAATGCTACCAAACCAGTTGTCATGATTATCTATTTATAAGCTGGTAGAAATTATACGTAAAAATTATTTTGGGATTAACTTTTCTTATTCAACGATCCCTTAAGGAACTATAACAAGGAGGTTAGAATGCAAAGATTAAATAATATACATAATACATATAACAAGTAGAATGTATTTTGTTCCGTAAAGGTGTATGATTGCTTGTATGCGTTAATAAGTATACAATGTTTATACTTTTGTTTATGACTTGACAAGGACATCTCACATAATGTGCAAGCTGGATCCTTATTGTAATAAATTACTATCTTATTATTTACACGATAGAATTTACCGCAAATGGCCTCTTAATATTAACGTATAAGAAAATATGGACTTGGCTATGAAATTTGTTGATAATCTCTTGCTAATATGTTGCTTAAATATTCCTAACTAATTCATTTTTCTTATAATCAATCCATCACTAATATATAATTAAATGAGGTTAGAATGAGATTTTTATTGTTTAGCTACGATATTTTTTCTGTCGCTAATTCCTTGATTTTTAGTACTCTTATGATTGGATGCACGTATTATCTTGTCTAAAATTTTATTCCAAATTTCCAACCATCAAATAGCGACATTATACTTAAATTAGTAAAACGTGTTTAACTGCAAGACTAAGAGTAAAAAAATTTCTTTTGAATTAGCAATGAACATTAACCGATGATGGTAAGTTAGAATATTATTTTATACCAAATTACCATTTAATATTTATAAAATAAAATTATTAAAATATATATTTTCCACCGTCAATGCATAAAATATATACTCTATATTTACAGAGCCTTTCGACTCATTTGTTTATAGGCGGCAACTCTTTTGTAGTTTACGTAACTCAATGATTATGCATTCGATTTAAGAAATTAATTAAGAACTAAAAGAAAAAGAAAAAGACCCACTTGCAAGCATAATCTACTATAATTAGCAGAAATTTAGAGTTAAATCAATGCCTAACCACTACACTTTGTATTTTCATGCAAAAGAAGTCAACAAAATGGATTGGATGAGTCAAGCTTATTTTGTTCCTACATAAACCCTAAGAAAAAGAAAGATAATAAAATGTATTTACGTGCAATTATAGTCAATCACTGACCAACTCCAGTTGTCCTTAACCTTCCAAAATATTGGAGCATCCTTGCTCACCTATATATTCCCTCCGTCTATTTTTACTCGTATTAAATTATAATTTTTTTTAAGATATTAAACGTATTATTATATTCAAAAGAGTGATACGAAGTAGTAAACTTATCATCTTATTAACTACTTCCTACGTCCAATTTTATTTGTCCATTGCTAAAAATAGATGTTTGTTGGTATTTGTCCAGTTTAGAAAACCATGGGATGATTTGTCACTTAGTTCCTAATTTACAATATTTATCGATACATTTCCCCAAGGATTGAATTTTTATTATATTCAAAAGGTGATATAATAAATTAGTCATCTTATTTATTATTTTTAAGTATGTCAAGTTAACACTGGATAAGTAAAAATATTTTTTAAGAAATGTATCCATTTGAACATGAATAAGTAAATAAGGATGGAGAAATTAGAATTTTACAGCTTACTATCTTCTCAACATGCACTAAAATATTATAGATTCACCAGCGAGATTAGTAATTATATAAAACAAGTTAACACTGGGTCCCTTGATATCCACCGGCTGGACCTATATATATATTGACATCGATTATTAGTGAAATGAAGCTACTCAAGCTTACCAAGAAAAATTAAAGGAAAATGAGTACAAGAATGTTGATGAGTGCACTTATAATGTGGGTTTTATGTGAGTGTATGATGTTAGAAGCGCAGCTTCAAGTGGGATTTTATGAGAATTCATGTAGCATGGCTGAGTTCATAGTGAGACAAGAGGTAACAAAGGCCTTCTTTCAAGATAAGGGAGTGGCTGCTGGCCTTGTTCGCATGCATTTCCATGATTGCTTCGTTAGAGTAAGTCGTAACATTTTATCTGTTGTAGCGAGTAACCGCGTTTTTATGAATGATGACTAAAACATTGTCATTCCAGAAAATTACTACTGGCTCTTTAGGTTGATAGTACTTTGATTCTGGCATTATGGATAGGGTTGTGATGGATCAGTGTTGATCGACTCGACTCCGACGAACACAGCAGAGAAGGACTCACCAGCAAATAAACCGAGTCTTCGAGGTTTCGAAGTCATTGACAGGGCAAAGGCCAAGTTGGAAGCTGTTTGTCAAGGAGTTGTTTCTTGTGCTGATATAATCGCTTTTGCAGCTAGGGATAGCATAGAGATTGTAAGTATATTACAGTTAGTCATGCAATTTAAGATTTATTAGGTACTAGTCTCTCTACCTTCATAAGGTGAGGTAAGATCTACGTATATTTCACTATTTTCAGAGCCCACTTATGGAATTTCATCTACTTGCACACTTGAAATTATTCTAGACTGGTGGACTTGGCTATGAGGTTCCAGCTGGTAGAAGAGATGGCACAATTTCATTAATTTCTGAGACAAGAAATTTGCCCTCTCCTACATTCAACGTTGATCAGCTCACCCAAAACTTCAAAAATATGGGACTCACCCAAGAAGAGATGGTTACACTCTCTGGTAACCAGAGGAGTACCACTTCGTTTTAAGTTTTATGCACCAACAGTTTACTGAATCTTTGATTTTGATGTCTAGGAGCACACACCATTGGTCGATCTCATTGTCTGCCCTTCAGTAACAGATTATACAGCTTCAACTCAACAAGCAGCCAGGATCCCAGTCTTGATCCATCCTATGCAGCCCAGTTGAAACAGCAATGTCCACAAGGCAGCACGGATGAAAGTTTGGTGGTGCCAATGAACCCTGCAAGCCCAGCTATCGCTGATGTAGGTTACTACACCGATATTCTGGCCCATAGGGGCTTGTTTACATCCGATCAAACTCTGCTCACAAATCCAACTACAGCTAGCCAAGTAACACAAAATGCTGGAAATCCATTCCTCTGGAAAAGTAAATTTGCCAGTGCAATGGTGAAGATGGGCCAAATTGGTGTCTTGACAGGCACAAATGGCCAGATCCGAGCTAACTGTAGAGTCATTAATAGCTAAAGAAACGTCATATGCATCAGTACTCTAATCGGTGACTGCTCCTTTCAAGCTGGAACTTTCACACTGTTGTATCTTCTTCAACCAGTCAGTACTGGGAATTAGATTATGTATTGCTCTGCTGCCCTATCATTATGTCATTTTGTCTCATTTCCAGATTCATTTCATGGAAAGACGTAAAATAGACATGCTCGCATTGATTTGAAGCTTCTTTGTCTATCTCTATGGAAAATTGAAATTATAAATACCTTCAGTCATTTGATCTTAAGCCATGGTGCTGTCCAGGCAAAATGGAATTGCTAAGTTATCATGTACAATATAAAAGTTCAAAAAGAATCAAACTTGTAAAGCCCTTTCATTTCTTGATATTGGTCATTGAGGTTCTACGACGCACTACTACTCAATAGGGGGTTCACCAATTAACAAGGGCAACAAAAATAGAATGAAAGCATAACTTCTTCCAAAATTCATCACAGAGCATAAATTGAAAGGTAAATACTTGAAAAAAATACTTAAGTGGTCAGCTCCATGATGGCACTGACTATGTCTCCATTGTGGGCCTTTAGAGCCTTGACTGCCCTGCACCTGGACACTCCTGCTTGTGTCATGACCAAATCAATGTCCCGAGGTTCAACACCAGTCTCATCGACCTCTTCTTCTTCCTCATCTGCCTCTGCAGCAGCAGTAGAGCCGGAGACATCCGGCTTTGCCATCACGGCTCCCATGTCTGGCATCCTAAACTGCTGAGCTGCCTGTGTCTGCAACTGAGAGCTCAAATCCTCGATCTTAGCCTCTCCAAATATGACATAAGTCTCAGAATTTGGGCTTTTGAAGACATCTGGCTTAGAAATGAAGAATAAAACCTGCAGTATTATGATTGAACTGATTTGCGTCAAACTAAATTCTTCTTTTTTCAAAATAGTATATAAAATTCAATACAGATGAAATGAAGAATGATCGAGGTAATTTACATTTTTGGTCCTCTTAATAGTGACCCTGCTAACCCCTGTAACAGGTTTCATGCCAAGCTTCAACATGGCTTTCCGACTCTTCTTCTCACTTCTGCTTTGCTTTGAATTGCCACCTGCATCATTTCCAGACATATTCTTCTAAGAATTATATCACCAAGAATCATAGAGTGTGGCATGGTTATAACCATGTAATGAAGTTAAACAAATAGTGTATAATTTTGTGCAAAAGCAACACAAAAATGGATCATAAAACAAGCACAAAGAGATAAGTAGATTGCACAGAAGGAAAATATATTGCATATGGTAGCTAATAAAATGGATAGCTAAGTCGAACATAAAGGCATGGCGACATAAATATCCAGCAAGAGATAGCAGCCCATCCAATTCAAAAAACTAATTTTAGAATTACAAATATGTTTCAAATATTAATCAACCATATGCCAATTATCAGTTTAATTATTCCATAATCAGAAGTAGACGCTCGAGTAGTCAGTTAACTATCCTTTTCTCCTTCTAACAAGCTTTTGAAAACAGTGGCATTAAGCATTTAGTAACTTATTACTACAACCCAAACAAATAGTTTCAAAGGGCTCAAATTGCAGGGGGTATTAACCAACGCAGAAGTAAAATACCACATGCAATCTAATAACCTTCACAACACCATCTAAAAGGAGTGCCGTCGAAATAGATTCAATTTCACAAAATGTCAGGTTCACTAGCAGCACAGTTATACGAATGACAAAATTTGAAAAAAAAAAAACATCGAGAAAATGAAACCATAAAAAGAGATTAGGGCGAAGGCAAAGATTTACCTTGGGCGCCATCTTCCTTGTCATCGTCGTCGTCGTCTTCAGACTCGTCGGCGTCATCATCGTGGTCGTCTTCCACTTTCACGTCCTCCACTATAGGTTCATTCTCCTGAAGCTTCTTCTCGGCTTCGACTACGACTTCTTCGACGACGGGACCTGGCATGGCTGCTTCTTTCTGTGTTATGGAATGGGGAGAGTTTGAGGATAAAATTCGTAAGCAGGAAGGAGGGTATCAAATGATGAGGTTTTATCCTAGGGTTCCTCTCTTATGGGCTTCCTAACTAGAGCCCAGTATCATCATCAGCCCAATATGTATGACCCATTGTAATTTCAATTTTAAGATAAGAAAAAATATATTGCAAATATCTCTTATATTTTTTATTTATTGATTTCATGTGTTATTTTTTATCGATCTCATGTGAAAAATATAATATAACTGCAAGGATATTTATAATAAGTCATAAGTCTAATATCGTGATTTCATATGTTTCTTTTAGATATTTCAATTCTATATTTTCGATATTATGGTTCGTAAAATGATAATTAGGTACAGTTTGTGATTTTGATTTATTCGATTACCTTTCCACTTTGATGTAAATTTCTAATGATTTTATATGTTTTATTTACTCTTATTGCAGTCTTATTTATACCTTTTTAAAAATTTTGAATTGAAATTTAATGAATATCATTTAATTGATGATCAAGTAATTAAACAATTACTAATATAAAAAAATGAATTAAGTAATCCAGCATTTATCAACTCATAAATTGAATTCAAAATCCCAATTATCATGTTAAGTCGCATACTTTTAAGAAGATAACTTATAAATAACTCAAGCAAGACGCTTGCAAGTAATTTAATTAGATAAGTATTTGAATAATATGTCGTGGATCTCTCTTTGCTAGTAAGTTTCTTTTTTCTTATTTTATTCACTTGTATATCATATCAAAAGTCGAATAATGTCTCTCTCTATGCTCTATAATATTTCTTTCACAACACAAATTACTTTTCCCCTTTTTTTGCGTAGTTCTAACTGTGTTATCTTACTGTTTTTTCACGTCTTCCAAAAATTCTTGTTACCAAGTTACAGTTCTCTTTCTCATCTAAAATTTGTTCCTTATTAGTTACCATTTATTTATTTCTCATCCGAAACCACAAAAATCAACACACCAGTGAGGTTATACATACTTATATCAATCATTAAAGAACGGGTAAAAAATTAGATGCAAGTACTGATAAAGGAAAATAGTCCCAACTTCATCACCAAATTTGAGTTTCTGAAGAATTCCAGCCATTAGCCACCATTGGAACAACCACCATGTGAACAGTCACCAGTCACGATTGTTGAATTCAACAATGGCTGCAAATTTTTTCAAAGTTGGCCATCAACCTTTGTGTTGTTCACACTTGTAAATTTTACTATAAATAGAGGTGCAATTCTCATTTGTAAGATATCACCAAGAACACCAAGAAAGAGTGTAATGTGTGAGGTTGAGAGTTGTTTTGTAAATTTATTCTTGTAAGTA
>JAOTQJ010000072.1:15367441-15386691 GCA_025642045.1 Solanum sejunctum
AAATATTTAAATACTATTTTTATTAAAATTGTGTTAATGCATTATATATGTATTTACATAAAACAAATCTTCTAGTTTAAAGAATAGTGAGAACATTATTTCATAATATTTGGTATATAATGTATTGTTTACGTAAATACTCCTTTAAATAAATATAACACATTTTATAATAATGTAAAATGAATTAAATCATACTAAAATATTTAAAATTCACACATAATACTTATAATAGATATTATTGATTGAATTTAAAATGTATTATAGTTATATAAAACAAATCTTCTAGTTTAAAGAATAGCAAAAATATCATTTGTGCAATATTCAATCTAAAATTAAATTTTAAATTAAAATAATTAATTAATATTTTTTAAAAAAATAGAGAAAAAGAGATTGTAATAAAGAGAAATGACAAGAAAGGTTCTCTTTCTTTTTCTCTCTCTTTGCTATTTTTAGTAATAAAAGTATAATTATATTTGGTAAGAGTTAAAATTATGCTAAAACTCATAATTTAGGTTAAAAATATATATTATTTATATAAATGACACAACATTTTTCACCCACGTAACTATAATATAGAAAATAAATAAAATACTAGTTAATTAGCTAACATAGTTATAGTTTGAATTAATTATAGCTCGCGACAAATATGTAGCTGTAATTACAATTCGAGTTTCGTATAACTTGCATAATTTATACACGCTGTGCACGAATCAAATTGTATAGAGAAATATACAAATATTATAAATTATATAATGAATTGTACATCGAATTATACAAATGTATATAAATATTGCACGAATTATATAAATATTGCTATAAATATAGTTACAAAATATAACTACCAAACTTTAACTATAAATCATAATTAAGACATTTTTCAGGGTCATATGTGAAAATTCCTCAACTATGTATTTTTAGTTTAAAAAGGCTGCACATGTGACATTCAACTTATTAGACAGTAAATCACTATTATATTTTTTTTTGTTTTATTTTATGTGGCATATAATTCTTTTAGTCAGTTCAAAAAAATATTATTTTATTATAATTAGAAATAATATAACTTTGAAATTTTTATTTTACCTTTAATAAAATAAATTTTAACCACATAAATATATAAGAATTATTTTATACCATAAATTTTAAAAGTATTTTTTTTAACATTATGTCAAAATAAAGGGCGTCACATAGTATGTTAAGCTTATCTATAATTTTAAACAATTACTTATGTTGCTAATAGCTTAGATTTTTGTATCATATATTAAAAAATATATATTTGAATACACATATTTCTTAAAGTTAGCTTCTATTAATTATTGAATAATTAAACCATCTCTAATTCAACTTTTCATGTTAATCAATTCTCTCTCACACACATATCAACATCTATCTTCATATCTATTTTCTCTCTTCCTTTCTTCTCTCCACCATGATTTTCACCGTTAAATGCTTAAAATTGAAATATAGTTTATGTCTATTTAATCATTATTTAAAGTTATGTATCTATGATAGATGTAAATTTATTTTATTTTATAATTTTTAAATTCCACTAGTTTAGAGTTTTTTTTTAAAAAAAAATTCTTTCGTAGCTAATAATTCTCCAAACAAAAAGAATATTTATTTATTGTTGCTTGAAAAAGGCATGAAAAGTATGTAATGTGATTCTCAATATTCTCAACTACTCAAATTTGAGAATTCTAAAATGCAAAAATTTTGACGAACAAAGGAGAAAGATAGTATGTAATTTACTGCTTATGTAATAATTATGATAAACCTTAACGAGGAGGAAGATGAGACATTGACTGTTTGGATGGGATTTAAACTATTGATGTATTAAGCATATTATTGATTTATTTTACACATTATTGATTTAAGATTATCCGTATCTAATTTTTATCGTTGTATCTGAATGTTTATGTATCGGAATAAGTATATGCAAGGATTGGAGATTTACGCATGTACACGGCACATTATTCATGTCTCTCGTATATTATTGATGTATTTGCCAATTATTGATGTGGCTGACACGTTATTGAGTTAAGACTATGTATATTTTGTTTTTAATCAGTGTATCTGATTAAGTGCATATGTATTTGATAAAATATATGTATGTATCTGAATAATAGTTCATGAAACTGAGTTAAGAAGTCTAAGTTTTATAAACCGAAGAAAGTTCATTTTTTTTAAGAGTCGTGATATATTAAATACACTAATTAATATGTGTATCTCAAATATATGTATTCCAGATTTAAAATATGACAAGAAACATAATATTATAAATTAATATGAATTCAAGTAAGTAACTTCGTAAATAGTGATATTTATATAAGGCACCATTTAAATAATGATTGAATCGCAAAAATCTTATATTCACTCACCTCTTTTACGTGTAAAGACACACACCATATGATTAGAAAAAAATTGCTACTTATATTTTTAAAAATATAAATAGATATTGGTATTTAAAATCTGCAATACTCCGTAACATCACGGGGAGTCATGTTTTATATTAAGAGAGAAATTAGCAACTGTTTGGGTAAGCATTGAAATAATCTTGACCAAGTAATCAGTACATGGCTTGATATTTTCTGTTTAAGATTTGAAGAAAGGCAGCTCAAGCTTATTGATTGACCTCTCAGGGCAAGGAGACTTACAAGTTTGACCAGAATAGTTATAATCTTTCTGTAACAGTAATTTTATATCATTATATTTTGTATTTTGACAATTAAATTTTCTTTGAAATCAATTTTTTGAATTATGTTATCTTTCGTGTCATGACTTACGCTTACGCTTATCAATATTTAATTATTATGACCAAAAACATCAAGATAGCGACATTCTTGTAAAGTGCTTTGACTATATTACTTCAAATGAAAATAGACTTCATCTCTAATGTTTCGATAAAAGTGCATATTTGCTATGCATAATTGATCGGGAATTTGAGGTTTTCTTCCATGTTGTCTATATACACCCTTTGTTCGCTTTTATCTATTGCCGTTTTGTTTTTTGAAATTAATTTAAATAAATTTTTTAAAAAAATTAAAGTAGTTAAATTTAATAGTTAAATCCTAAAATTTAGATGATTAAAAACTATACGAAAAAAGTTATAAGTTGAAATCATTCTCATATTAATATAATGAAACAATTAAAAATATTGATGAAAATTCATATAGTTTGACCTCGATAAGTGAAATAGTGACAAGTAAAAATGAACGAAGTAAGTAACTTTTTAGAGCATTATGTTTTCCCATAAATTTATGAGTTTTGAATTTCAGGATCTGATAACGAAAAATTCAGAATAAACTATCTATAAATATTAAATAAATTTCTTAATATAAATGTACAAATTATGAGTTAAATATATGAAATTTTGTCAAACACGTACATATGTAAAATCCATCCTAATCCCCTTCATCCATTTTTAATAAATGGTGGTTATAAAGTCCAGAAAGTTAGGTATTGTTGATCCTGTTACATTTCATTATCATTGATATATTTTATCTAATTTGTCCTCATGCACCCTTACAAGACTGGAAATGGGACAATTTCCTTCGTTCCATATCATGGGCATCCCACATTTTATTTTTTATAGGTTTGAATGTAATTATTGAGAGTGAATATATTTTATTTGTGAAAAAAGCCAGTATAACGACAAGAAAAAATTTAAAAATAATTAAGAAGAAGTCTAGAAAGAGAAGATAGAGAAATAATCAAGAAACAGCTCAAATTTGTCCAAGAATAATGTTAGATGCAATTGGGCAAGAAGATGGCCGATGTAAAGCTCTAATGTGACCGCTAGGCCTTTTTACAAGCTCTCACGTACGACGAATGGCTCGACAGTGTGACAAAAAAATAAATATTTTAATTCTTTAAATTTAAAAGACGTTAATTTTTATTTTAATAATAATAAATTATAGATTTTTTTCAAAAAAAAATACTAAATATTATCTATTTCATAAAAAAAAAATTATTAGTATAAATATGAAATGAACAATAGAAAAGAATGACTGAATGAAATCAATTATAATTTTTCTTTGAACAATACTGTATCTCAATGAGATAGAAGAATAAAATTCACAAAAGAATATAGTAATTTATTTTTTAAAATTTAAGACCTTCATTCAATTTTTATCATAGGTCACTAATGTGCTTGAGCCGCTCCTATCATGTACCTAATATATTTGTATCACACTCCTTGATTATTGGTGACACATAGGATGTCAAGTAAAACAATATATATTTAAAATATTGTGTTCCAATGGATTCAGAGCTTCAGCTAGCAAAAGAGTTAAGTAGAAGGATTTAGAATAGGGGTGAAAAAATTAAGTTCAACTCATTTAATTCATTTAATTCGTTAAAATTTTGGCGGATTAATAATTTGTTCATTTATTAATTCAATCTATTTAAAATTGGGTTTATATGCAACCCAAATCGACTTAAGAGAGTTCTTACTAAAATATTTTTTTAATTTGATATGTTTTATATAGTCAATAATACAAAAAACATAATTTAATTAAGTACTAAAATATTAAAAAAAAATAATAAATAAAATTAAGTAACAATTGGATCGAATTGAGTCTTGACTTACTCAATAGCTCGCTACTTCACCCATTTTGATCCAAACAAATTTAGGTTGGATTGAATCTTGATTCACTCATTGTCTTGCAACCCATTCAATTGTCGCCCCTACACAGACTTATACAAATACAGTGGTTTATTAGGCCATTTCGCCTTAAATTATATTGTCACCAATAGCTGCAGTGCAGGTTGTGTTTGTCTAGCTACCTCTCTCTGTATATTTGACCAACATACAAGTTAAATCAAAGTAGTAGGTAAGACAATTACGTCTTTAGTTGATAATTTGTCAGTGTGGACCAATTGGAAATCCTTCATATTTCCAGTAATTATCTTGACATTGCTCATTCCTGATTATTTTTTATTTTTTATTTTTGTAATAAAGGAGAGGAAAACTTTCGTAAATAGATTAGGTTTGAAACTTAATATAGTCAAATATTTATATTTTATATAATTACACAATATAACCTCAGTTGTGTGACCTCGAGAGGAGGAGAGAGACGAACTACATATGTGTATTTGTCAAATTGTATGTGTATATTATCAAATAATTATATATGTATAATTAATATACATATATATTTGTATATCTGACAAGTAAGATTGAGAGGAGGGAGGAGAGAGGTTTGCGAGAGTGGAGAGAGGCGAATTATATATATATATCTGTCCAAATAATTATATATATACTGCTGGTATGCATTTGTAATTGTATATCTGTAAGAAATTGCAGAGAGAGAAAGAGAAGAGAGAGAAAATAACAATAAAACATTAACTATAGCAATAAAATCCTAACTATAATTATAAATTATAATTTTTTTTAAACTATAATCGTATAATATAAATCATATAATATAAAATATATTATATGTTTATCTAATTATGTTATTTTTTTCCATAGAAAATGCTCTTTTAGATCCTCACGCAACTGTCATATTTTTTTAGTATAAACGAAGAAAGCTAATTAAACATCATTCTCATTATACCTTCTTGGGCCCAAGGTGGTTGGGAGAGAGCAATTTTGGGATCTTGATTTATACTACATTCATAATGAAATGAAATGAAAAAATAGCCCACCTCAATTTTATTTTAGTTTTTTCGTTCTAGTCTTTGACATTTTAGCAGTTCAATTTTGACTGTTTATTTTATACACGCTCTTATTGAGAGATGAAAGCTCCCTGTTCCAAACGTTTAATTCAAAATAGGATTGGGATATTGTATAGGAATATATCTCACTTGGTGTGTTCACTCATATTCTTCAATGTAGGAGGTTCTAATATTCAATCTTATTGACTTTTTAAGACTACTATTAGTGCATATATCAAAATCTAAACAGTTAAGAATGTCCGTCTCCAAAACAATTTTGATTCAATATGGGTAGAAATTATTGTAGCTGTTGCTTTCTAAGATGGTACAATTATTTTTAAATGCGTTTACTTATAACTGAAAGTTTAGAGATTGTTCAAAATAATTTCTCAAATCAAAAAATTTAAAAAAAAAAGAGTTTTGTTTTTTGACACGATATGAGGTGATTCATCTCCTTATATAAGGTTTTCCCATTGATACTCTTTCCTCATTATGAGTCTACTCAGTCTTGATCTGCCTCCAATTAGCTTCAGGCGAGACGTTAGAGTGTAGAAATGTGCTACTAGATAGTTTTTTAGTAACAAGTGCGCAATTATTTCACATTAAAGTGACGATTCGACTTGTATGAACTATAAAGAGGACTGTTAAAAGGTATTAGAAAATCCTAAAAGCTAGATACCACTCGTTGATCTTATTCCTTAGAATTTCTGTGGGGTTTATCTTCTCTTCTTCCTTATGCGAATTTGATTTCAATCGGACAATACGCATATACCAGATATTCAGTAATTAAAAAAAAGTAAGAGTATTCGTTATAGGAGCCAAGGGTAATATAAATTTTACGTGTGAAATTTATTTAAAGTAGAATAAATATTAAAGATGAAGTCACAACATTAAAATAATTACAAATTGTAAAAGGGTTAAATTAGATACCAGGTGTAAATGGGTGCGAATGAAGTGGTTGTACTTGAGTTTTACGTCAGATTGATATCTCAACTCACAACTATTAAAGAGGATGACTAGTTCTTCGTTGTAGGGTCAAATTGTAGGCCATCATCTCCACCGAATTTGGGTTGGTGAACCAATAATAACCATATAAAATGCCACACTCACTTCTTCTCTCATTGCACATCACCGAAATCCCCTGTTCTACTTCCCCAATTCAGTTGTCCAAATATGGGTTCAACAAGCCACACCCAGAGCCTAACTCAAACAGAGGATGAAAATTTCTTATACGCCATGCAATTGGCTAGTGCTTCCATACTTCCCATGGTACTCAAATCAGCTGTAGAACTTGACCTCCTTGAACTTATGGCTAAGGCTGGTCCGGCTGCATGGGTTTCCCCTTCTGAGTTAGCTGCTCAGCTAGCCACGAAGAACCCAGATGCAGCCACAATGATCGATCGAATGCTGAGGCTCCTTACTACCTACTCTGTTCTCAATTGTACACTCAAGACACTCCCTGATGGTCGAGTGGAGCGGCTTTATAGTCTGGCTCCCGTTTGTAAGTTCCTCACCAAGAATGCCGATGGTGTTTCGGTTGCTCCACTTTTGCTCATGAATCAAGATAAAGTACTCATGGAAAGCTGGTAAATTCCTTTATTTCTTCTTTACCCTTCTAAATTCAAAAGAAACATGATTCGTTTGAAATTCTTACTTACAAGTTACAATTACTCAATTCCTCTATAGGTGTAAAAAATAATCTTTTAACATTATCTGATATTCATTGCTTTCGCTCAAGTCCACAGTTTTTATCAGAAAGACTCACACCGGCGGAAAGAATAGAGTTAGTTATGATTTTTCTCGACCCTTTTTTAAACTCATCCAACTACAACCGTTATTATATGAAAAATTAAATTATGACGTATTGATATATGGTTAAGATTCTTCAACAACCATCTTGTTTTTTTGATTATGAAGAAGCCATTGCAATTGATTAATCATTGGTTTTTTTGGCCTATTGCAGGTACCACTTGAAAGATGCAGTAGTTGATGGTGGAATCCCATTCAACAAGGCGTATGGAATGACAGCATTCGAGTACCATGGAACAGATCCAAGATTCAACAAAGTTTTCAATCGTGGAATGTCTGATCACACTACCCTGTCCATAAAGAAGATTCTCGAAGAATATAAGGGATTTGAAGGACTCAATTCCATTGTTGATGTTGGTGGTGGAATTGGGGCTACGGTCAGCATGATTGTCTCAAAGTATCCCTCCATTAAGGGCATTAACTTTGATTTGCCTCATGTCATTGCAGATGCTCCGGCTTACCCTGGTATAATTAATGCTTGAGCTATTTGTTGTCCTTATCATTCCAAAAAACATTGTCTTTTCCTCCACTTACCATTTAATGTTCTATTGCGTACTTATCACTTTCGTAAATTTAATTTAGGCGTCGAACACGTTGGTGGTGACATGTTTGTTAGTGTGCCGAAAGCGGATGCCATTTTCATGAAGGTAATGCCTAACTACTCCACTATCCCATATATATTTTAACTATTTGGTTTTGATATCTTGACAAGTAGAGTAAGAGAGGTGGGATGTCAAAATCAAACAAGTTTATCAGGCTAATCGATATAAATTGTACTTTATAAAAACCGACAGCTAATAGACCTTTTATATTATACTATTACTATAGTTCAACTTATTATAACAGGTCGTCTCTTTTGGGATACTATTGTTAGGGAACAATGAAATATTACAATAACTAGTATTTTGCAAAGTATTGAATATATGTATATGTGCAGTGGATTTGTCATGATTGGAGCGACGATCATTGCTTAAAGTTTTTGAAGAATTGTTATGAAGCACTTCCTGCAAATGGGAAAGTGATAATTGCAGAGTGCCTACTTCCAGAGTTTCCAGATACGTCAGCTTCCACTAAGAATACAGTACAAGTGGATGTAATAATGTTGGCGCATAATCCAGGAGGCAAAGAAAGGACGGAGAAAGAATTTGAGGCTTTGGCTAAGGGCGCTGGATTTAATGGATTCCGTAAGGCTTGTTGTGCTTACAACACTTGGGTCATGGAATTCTACAAGTGATTCCTTTGGAGGATTTCAACCATACCATATATACTGTTCACTGGGATTTTACTTTTCTATGAGTGGCTTCATATAAGCAAAATAAAAGAAAATTAGCTTTTACATTGAAGAGATTGATGTTCCAAACGGGAAAAAGAAAAGGAAATATTGAATAATTGCAAATGTGTTTAATATAAAGCTTTTTTTTGTTTGCTGGATTTTGGACTTTTATGTATTTCTGTGTGTTGAAGGAATGATAATTTTTATCATATGTTACATACTTCCCCTTATATGGATTCACCTGAACCAACAATGTGAAATATTGTCTCCTCTTGTGCTTAGCTCATCACGAATATACTCTGTGCTTTGTCGATGTGGACAACTTTTCTCAAGATAGGTTGTTATATTTATGATCATATGACATATTTTTTCATATATTTTTACTAAGAAGGTGTTGAAGGAATTTGAATATAAGTCTTTTATTTTCTGTAGCTAGTAAGATGTTTCGGTTTGTCAATAATAATAAAAATATAAGAAATTGCCACGACCTGTAATAGATATGTAGAGAGTGGGGAAATGAAGCAGGACGGAGCTATATTCATTCAAGTATGGTCAAATGAATATACTTTGTTGGAATTTTTTTCGAATATATAGGTTAAAAATAAATATTTTAATATATATATCAATAGTAGAACAATCTTGATAAAAAAATTATTCACCTATATTTTAAAAATATAAATGCTCTTGATAAAAATGCTAATTTCGCCATCCAACGAATGGGTGTATCTTATATGATCTGATTATCAAATATAAATTAGATCAGAACAAAGTTGTAGTAAGGCTCAGGCTCACCACAATAATGAAGTAGAAAACAAGTGCCACTGGGAAAGAACAAGAAGTAATGGGGTCTGGGGAAATTACTATATTATATTTTAATAGTGATGAATGATAATAGAGAATATAGTACACCAGGGTGTGTCTGGTACAAAGGAATGATTTCCTAGAAAATATCTTCTGACAAAATAAGTGATTTTTTTTTTATGTATTTTTAGTATTGATAAGAAAAAAAAATATTATTTCAAGAATATTTACATATCATCTAACAAAACATTATAGAGGCAAAATGTAATGAAGATTGGGGCTACGGCGGTGAAGGTGAAGGTGGAGGTGGCAAGAGGTGGATGGTTGAAGGAGAGAATGGATGGATGTGGAGAAAACAGTATACTTGGAATGTTACTTATGCAACTTATTTTTTTTATTTTTATTAAGTTATTTTTTTTATTCTTAAGAAATTTATTTTTTTAAAAAAATATTTTACAAATATTTTGAGCAACTAAATATAAAAAAAATTAAAAACCACATCAAACACACCCCTAATCTTCATTCAAGCTAATTCCTGTCCAACTATGATTTACACAAACATTTATTCACGGATTTTTCCAGCTTTTAAATCTCCGTTTGTATGATCAAATATTGTTCTTCCCTTGTATGGTGATTTGGGCTCAACCAATCTTGTTGAGTTAGTTTACATTTAACTAATCAATTTGAAAAGAATTTTCCTTCTTTGGTTTGTCATCATCTTATTAGTTCGATTAAATTTAGATTTGTACTGAAAACTCTACATTGGGATAAAATACTCTCAATAAAGTCGAATTTATACAAAAGAGCGTTCAAAGGCTGAATAAAAAAACTTTTGATTTGTCATCTTGTTAGTCTATTTAAGAATGTTCCTCCATGCACTTGTCCAATATATCAAAAATAAATATCTAACTTTACTTATCAATCACAGAGATAATTTGTCATTTTATACCTATTATTAAATATTATTTATTTTTTAATATTTAAATGACTTATAATTAGTAGGGATGATATAGTAAAGTTACCATTATATTTATTAATTTTTATGGAAAAACAGAATTGTTTTTTCCAGCAAAAAATACTGGTCAAAATTATTTATTTCTTCTAAAAATTTAGTCAAATACAACAATAGGGAAATTTTATTAGCTCAAATGAATACCATTTCTGAGTTTGGTGTAATGAGGTTTTTCGAGTCCTAGAGAGTCATAATATTTGATTTGATTTTGTATTAAACAAAAACACTGAATTAAACCAACATATATATATATTTACCTATTTTATAATTATTTTTTATACACTTACGAAATGACCTCTTCTCATAGTTTTCTTTTGGGCTTTACTGGGCTTTGCAGTCTTTCACCAGATGGTCCAACTTGCTCATTAGGCATAGCTTTGCCAATTGCAAATTTGTGGTGTTTTAGATAATATGGCCTTTTAACAACAAAATACTGGAATAGCATTCTTTATGGCTTTGTCGTGTCAAGTTACGACATTGTTTGTTGTTGCATAGCTGTATAGCGGGATCTAGAATTTCTAAAATATAATAAGAAAAAATATTAAGTGGAAATTATTGAACCTAGTTCATTTTATGGAGAATTCATTTTTAACATATAAATACGCAAAGCATGGAATCTGTAACATCAACATCTTGAATATTTATTATCATAGTCTTTAATAGTTCACAAAAATTCGACAGATGTAAAATCAGTGAAGCAAATAAAAGAGAGCTTAAATGTGCTACTTATTAATTGTTAATACTAGTTGACAATAACTTGCTAACATTGGAGTAGCCATGTAATTGAGTAAATCAGCGTCCTAATTTAACTCCATAATTATTGCTCGAACTGCAACAAAAAGGTGTTTGAAAGTGCTGGCAACTCTGCAAAAGGATTAATGAAAATGGTGGGTTTGGTTTGTTGACTAAGTTATAACAGTAGGACTAATTTTTTAAGATGAGTCTACTTGGATCAGAATAGGTGAGATATTCAGGATTAAGTTTTGGGATTAAGTTTATATTATGTTTGGTTGAAAGTATAAATTTTATCTCACCTTCAACCAAACAAAATATAAACTTAGTACTAAACTTAATCCCTGAAAATCTCACCTCATCCAATGACCAAATGTAGCTTCCAGTTTAATTCTTGAAAAGTTCCAAACAATGTTCCTGGTCCAAATTCCTGCTCCAGAACTTCTTGTAATACTCAGCATAGGTGAAGTCCTTATAAATGGCTGGAGATCCATTTTCTGTGAGTAGTTTTGGAGCACTGATTTTCGCGCTATCGCACGGGCAAAGGAACGAAGCAACTGACATCCTGGCTTTGTCTGAATTCACAACAGCTCGATGCCATACGCTTTTGTACTTGCCGTTACTCACTGCCTGCATAATGGCCATTGATTGGTATTAGATTAAAATCTAATTGCAAGTATAATGATTCCATCGAAATTTTGTACGAGTCATATTTTAGTTAGGCTAGCCCTAGTAATATGACAAGTTTAAGACAACAAGTGTGTCGTGGTTTACCTGCAATTGATCACCAATATTAATGACAAAGGCATCTGGTTGAGGTTTGATAGCCAACCATTTGCCATCTTTAAGAACTTGAAGACCAGCTACTTGCAAATCTTGAAGAAGAATTGTAAGTGAATTTGGATCAGTATGGGCCGGAAGCCCATAAGTGAGTTCTGGTTGTGGACAAGGTGGATAAAAATTGATTGCCATATGTTGGCCTTGTTCCCCTAATATATCTTTTATACAATCTTTCTCCAACCTCAGGCTCTCTGCTATCGCTTCCTGCAATCGGAATCCGAGTTGTCGAACTTCTGTGCAGTATCTGCTCACTATTTCCCTGTCAATAGTTACAACTTCATTGTAATTTGACCTTTTTCAAAATGTTGTGCTAATATTCCTGTGAAATTAATTATCTATCGAACAAATTAAAGTGGTGCAACAGGCAGAGATCCAATGCGTGAAATCAGCCGCATTTTAGCGTGTTCATAAATAAATAAACAAATACTACGTGGTGTTGTGTTGGCTTCCAATTAATTAAATTAAATGCTCCATGATTGAACCAAAGCATTGCAAGTCTCTTTCATTTGGAAAACGCGTTTCTAGCCTGGAAATTCAACAAAATCGGCATACTTCACATTAGCTTAATGCTTTAGATACTCAGTGTTCACCAACCCTCATTAACTCTTTCTTTACTTATTTTTATTTTCATTAGTGAAATTTTACTGTGTCATGAAAATAGTTATAATAATCCTAGACTAAGAGGGCAATGGAATTACCTTTCGAGAGTATGGAAGGACACTGTTACTTTCTGGAGATACAAATTCATGGGATCAGACAGCTTCTGACGGGTACACAAAACAATACATATTTTACACCTACTACATCATGCATTGTCTGCTAAATTAGTAGGCTAGACGAGCCATTTTATTTTATGGTTTAAAATTATGATATGGAATTTTAAAATTTTAGTATCATAATTTTCTATTTTTTAAATATAACAATTGCTATATAAGTTAATATTATATAAAAGAGAATGTCACTATTGTATATGTACAAAATTTTTTTCGAGAATATCAAAAAAATAATAAAAAATTCACGAAATCATGGTGATAACAATAATTATTGATATTGACTATGTTCAACTTTATTAAAGAATACTACAACTCAACTTTAATTATATTTTTTTACTGAATTAAAGTTCTATAAAAAAATTTAAAAATAAATAAATTTGTGATTGTGTATTATATACTTTGTTATGAACTTTTAATTATGTAGTAAAATAATATGAATAAAAATATTAAGGCAATTCTTTGATAGTTTTCAAAATTTATAGGGTTTTTATATTTATGAATAAAAATACAATTCAAAAATTCAAACTATATGACTAGGAAAATTCTCTCCAGGGACATTTAATAAATTAAAACGATAAAAAAAGATTAACATGAACCCTATGCAAGGATCACGCGCATAAATTGAAGATTTATCTAAAAAAAAATTTTTATCCTAAATAATTTTATATCGTACTTTTTGCTCATATGTCCAAACAGATTCTAAAACTGACAAATCAAAAATTATATTTTTATTTATAATATAATATATATAAACAAGTAAAAGGCAAAGGGCAAAATATTTAACAATAGTACTTTTTGCTGTATTAATGTAAAAACAAAGTAGTAGTACTCCTTAGAATCTTCTCTATTTTAACAATAGTACTTGTCGTTTTTCACTGCTTACATCACTATATTGACGTCATTAACAGGGTGACTCTATCATTGCTTGCGTGTCCATTACTGGACAAATATACACTCAATCATAACGTCACCAATTGTGTCAGCCATGACGTAATCATTAATTAATTAGACTCATGGCTACTTCTTTGAGGCAAGTCGATGGACTTTTTAGCCTTAATTTAATTTTAACTCATATCTCTATAAATTCTTCAATTTTTATTGTAAAATTATCTAAAATTATTTATTGCATCTTTTTTCATATTAATATAATTAAAAAAATATGTCTTAAAATACTAAATAAAATCTATATAATTTGATTATAAAAATAAAAATTATAACAATTAAAATAGAATGGAGAAACTAATAACATGTACTTTATAAATTATGTGCCATGTAAGAAGATGTATCTCATGTGAATTATAATATAGAATAATATTTATTTATTTAATTTTTTATAAGTTCAAGTATGTAACTATATACATTCAAAAATAGAAAATCGATATGTCAAGTGATTCAATTTATATGTTATACTTTTTTTCTTAATCGCTCTAAAAAATAATGATATATTTCTACACTTTGTAATAATTCAACTTTAAAATATAAATTTTATCTTTAATAAAATAATTTTTATTCCTTTCTCTTTCGGCATTCTCGGTCCTATATATATATTTTCTTGATTTTGATTCCCACCAAGAATTTGATCATCGGGTCGTGCTAAAAACTTTGGAAAAAGTATTGAAACTTCCCCCGATCTTTGGTCCAATGAAGAATTTTTGCAAAATCTGCTCTTTGATCAGCGTAACCGCAGTTGACTAAATATTTGCCGTGGTTGGAGAAGCCCCAACGAAAGGGATTGATATTGTTGAGCCGGGTGAGCTACCGGATGAGAATTTTGGATAGAAAAGGGCATTTTTGAACAAAGTAAATTTCTGGCTTAGGAAGAAAATCAAGCAAAAAATCACACGTTTCTTCCAAATTCTTTTTGAAAAAGGTTCCGGAAGAGCGAAGAAAAAGGGGATGGTTTGTTAATAGGAAGCAAAAAGTCGGGAGAAGCCCGCCCGCGAGCTATCCATTCTAGTATTCGATCACGAATTACCAAAGAATCAATTTAATGCCCACGGAAGTAAAGCAAGAAGGAAAACAAAGAAAATTGGGGCCTTGTTTTCTCCTCCATATCTGGATATTCTGTCTCTGAAAAACAAAGAAGGGTGACTTATCTGTTAGAGTCGCACGTATGATAAGGAAAGGGGATGACGGGTAGAGGCGAAGACATTTTTCCTTGATTGCACCAGCGAAGCCTGAGCCGGCGCGGAGAAAGAAAGACCCTCCATATCAAGTCCCACATTGGTAGTTAATGAGATGGGTGATCTCCTTATACGGTTTAGACAATCCTCCTCCCTTTGAGTTAACTTTTAAGGTGTGAATTAAGCCTAAAACCATTTTCAACAATCTAGAACATAAATTTTAATTATTCTTTTTAAAATTTCATATCAAAATAATTCACATATATTGGGACCAAGAGACTGTCTTTTTTTAATGGTCACGACTACATCTCGAAATAGTCAAACGTGGCCTCACATGCTATTTCTGTCATCTCTGACATGCATTTACATTTTTGTCCTTCCAAAATTCTACTCATTTCGATTTTCGTATGGTAAAACAATGGTTATAAATTTATGTGGCTATTATACTTCTTGTTATCGAAAGTATTTATCTCATCGAAGGTTGAGGCGTAGCAACAAAATTATTGACTAGGTCAAGGTTACATTTTTGGAAAAAAAATCAATGAGCATTTTCAATTGTGGGTCGATATTTGAACTTACTAGAAGGAAACATAGGTGACCAAAATCCAACCAAATACCTCTTAAACAACCTCGTTGAAATATGAAAAAAGGAAATTAAAATTAATTAGGATAATTTATAGACAATATGCATACTAAAATAATCAAAAAGACCAATATGTGCATTATTGAGAGATTAGCTAGGGAGAATAAGTGGTTTTTGTTGGAAAACCATTCTTTCTTTTTTCTTTTAATTTTTGAATGATTCGACCCTTTTTAGGGGTGAATTAATTTATTAGTAGTCTCCCCTATCAACTTAATAAATATTATTTATAAAATATTAATACTTTTGTTTAGAGACATTGATTTTTCTTAAAATAAATTTTATAATCTATCACATTAAAAAACACCTGATATGTATCTGACACACGTACAAAAAGAATATACTTTTTAAATTTTAAAAATTATATTTTTAAATACATAAACAACTTAAATACACACGTGACGTGTGTATCTGACACATGTATAAAAAGAATATACTCTTTAAATATTAAAAATTTTAATTTTTTAACTACACATGTAAACAACTTAAATACGTAACAACGCACGGACACATAGCGTTAATTTGAGGCTTACTCCCATGCATTACCATACAAAGAAAGTGGTTCGTGGTTGACTTATTTACCGATAAAACTAATGACTCAGATAGCAATGTAATATATAGATTAACATAATCAAACTAATTAACACAAGAAAAAGTTTATTTAATGAAGTGTTTACCTGAAAGACGAGGGATTAGAAGGCCACTCAGGTGCATATTTCTCCAAAGGATAACAATGAAGTCTGAGATAATCTCTCCAATTGTGAACCGTCTCTTTTTTAACATTAAAACTAGTAGATAATCTCATGGTCTTTGAAGGGTCATCCGAATATAATTTTAGCTTCTCTTCTACTGGTAGATTGAAAAATTCCCTAGCTACCTCTAGCATTTCCTCTACAATTTTCTTCGGTACACCATGATTAATTACCTAAACATGACCATATAAACTCAATAAATTTATCCATTAATTATCGAAAAATAATTACTAAGTTTAACGATAAGAACCTGAAAGAAACCGTAAATTCGACAGGCTTCGCCAATTTGACGGATTATTTGAGTCTGGTCTCCGCAGCCCAAATCAATTACCGGAACATTTTCGCAATCGGTTACTTCGGATAGGCGTGGCCTATCGGATTCGGGTCGGATATAACTTTGAGGGAGAGTGGAGTGATGGATCCCGCTGGAAATAACTTTGGTTTCCATGGAATCTATGGCGCAGCATATAATAAATATAAATTTAAATTGGGGAAAAACGAGGAGGAGGACTAAAAATTTCCTCACAATATTCTGATCTCACTCTTCTGGGAAAGTTCTAGTTATATAGACAGGGCTTCGGGGTTAGCTCCCCGCATGTGCCAGCTCACTCAACGAATATTTTACCTTATGTGGGTCCTCTCTAGACTTGATAACGAAAGCCCAATTATATCGGCCCACTGATTCCTTGCCCTCCTCTCCTTAATCAATCTAATGTAATTTAATCTATAATTTAAATTTTTTATGTATTGTGTTATTAAATAATAATATCTTATCAAATTTCAACTTAAATATATCTAGATGTATTATGAAATATAGATACATAAGAAGAATGACGAGCAAAAAAAAGGAGAGAATAAACAAGAGAGGAGAGAGACGAGTGATATATGATGGAGACAATCGAAAGAGCCAACATAGCCCAAGCACATACGAATTACACTAAGTACATGTATTTACAAATTAGATACATTTTGAAATATAAATAGAACGAGGCAAACGAGAGAAATCTAAAATTTTATGATGATACAAATACTAATATTAAAATGCAATCAAAGAATAAATAAAAATAATCTCATTAATTTACTTTGAATTAATATTTTCTTAAGATACATAAAAAATAAAATATAACAAGTAAAATAATGTTGTCTAACAAAATGGTGTTGAATTAGAATTTTTCGTGCTTCTTTTTCATTTACCTCACTAAAAATTTAAGTGAAAACTAAAGTACATGACTCTTTGAAATAAATTATTTATATCCATATACCCTTTATATTATTCCTCCTAATTAATTATAATTAACATCCTCCTTAGTTTGTCTACTATTAAAATTTGCACTGATATCATGTTGACGTCTATGCTCCACATGACGTCAGTGCTCCATCCTATATGATACCTATAGGTTATTGATATACCGACAAAGTATCATAGAAGATTAAACTCAATTCTATATAATATTTATATGGTACTAATATACCGGTGGATTATTATAAAGAATATATTTTTTACTGATTTTAGAATTTTTAGTAAATAAGATTGCGACTTTTAATAATTTTATCTTAATTTTTTCTTTTTCTTCTTTTTTTTAAAAAGCCAATACTGTATAATAATGATCGTCTATGAATACACTGGTGGAGTATGAAAGAAGATTAAGTTCAGTCCTCTATACTACCGATATGGTATCAATAAACCGTATCATAAAAAATATTTTTTCTGTTAATTTAAAGTTTAATTATTTTTAATTATTTATTAAAATAATAGCCTAAGAGTAATCTTTTATGATACTCATAGGATATTAATATGCTGACAGAGTACCAGATAGGATTAAGCTACGTCCTCTATGATGACGATATGACATCAATATATCGATTCGATGGAGTATTATAAAAGATTAATTCATAGCAGTTATGTTGATGTCATGTTGACATCGTGCCGATGTCACGAGCGAAATAAAAAAGAAAAAAGTGAGATCAGAAGGTAAAATAGTTTGTACTATGGGTACATTAACGATAAATAGTTTGGATTAGATTCAATTTGTGTAAATAATTTTATAATTGTGACATTTTAAGAACTGATTCACCGACTAACTAAATTCACGTTTGTACTACTTCACCCTAACTCTGGCAGAAGATAGGGAAGTCGCAAAAAGATGATGTGAAATATTTTTGCCAGAATTCACCAAATTGTATATGACATGTATTACAAGATGTTTCATGCGAGCAACTCCACGTGTCTTGCCTCTCTACCAATGGTGCAAGTAGTCTGATGAGCACTTATATTTTCATTTTTGTGGAGGAAGTTAAAACCAGTGAGACTTTACTAGCCGCTTGCAAAAACATATACCCTTTCTGGTGAGACTGTATGAGTTCTAACTCTAAGCAAGGGGCATTCATGTTATTAGCATTTTAGTTATGTTACCAAAAGTTTTGTAAACTCTAGGAAGCTTTGTACCAAAATATTCAACTGCTTCTGAACTACTACATTTTATGCAGTTACATAAATGTTATCTGTATTTACTAGGCGTATCCTTTTTTCTGTCTAAAACCAAAACGAGACCAAGCTAACATATTAAGCTTATCGATAATTTAGGCGCATACTACCTATCTTTTCATCCGTATTGTCATATCTAGTTCTCTTCTGCTTATGGGTTTTGCGATGAGGGTTCACAGGAGACAACCTCTCTACTTCTATGAGATAGTGGTAAGGTGTGCGTATATTACTCCTTTTCTAGACCCCACTTGTGAGATTCTACTGGGTATGTTGTTGTTTATAATTTTTAAACAATTACAGTATTGTTTGATTTAGATGTAAAAAGTTCACTTTGTCAAAAATGATGTGATCTCTA